>CM067298.1:23157933-23843286 GCA_034231615.1 Meghimatium bilineatum | reverse complement strand
TATAGGTTAATTTTCACAGATTTACTTATTCTGCATTTCCATATGGTATTTAATCTGGACACTGCAGTCGAGATTATTTGAAGTCCAGTCCTGTGTTATTGTTTTTTTTTTACGGTATGAGGGGGTGGGGTTAGTTTTTTTCATTATTTCTCAAGTTAGACCATAATAAAGTTATTAACTTCTAGTTAATGTTCATTTATCATAATGTTATAAATATTATGAATATATAAATAAATATTCATAATAAACAAATATTATAAATTAGCCTAGAAAGGAAAGAAAGATGGAAAGAATATTTTCAAGAGTTATACAATTCCAACATAACAACAGAGTATAATTACATTCCAACAAACCAAAACATCACCTGACATAGTAAACCGAGAAATAGAATCAGTATTAAAATCTAGCTCCAATAACAAATAACCGGGAGCAGACGGTATAACTAACGAATCCATAAGAACATGCAAGGAAACTGATGAAATGGTTAGCAAGACTATTCAAAATAGCATGGGAAGTAAGATGCGCACCTGAAGATTGGCAAAACACAATAATAGTACCAGTATGAAAGAACACAGGAAGCAAAAGAGAATGTGAATCATACAGGAACTTTTAAAGAGGTTTTAACTTTAATATATATTTATTTGTGTGTTACTATTGCACAGTATGGAATGAGGGCTGTGTTGTGGGCTGCTTGGTTTGGACACATCTCGGTACTCAAAGTACTAGTCAACACTGGCGCTAGCACACGAGTAACCAATACGGTAATGTACAACATTATTATTGTATTATTGTTTCTATTTTTAATGGGTTTTTTTAAATATTTTAGAATGTTGCTCTTAGTAGCTTTGAATTTGTATGTACACTCTACTGTTGATAATTAATACAATAAAACCTTTTAGTTCTTTAATGCGGTAGAAGTAAAAAATAGGTCTCCACAGTACTATAAATAGCACACTGTTTACATTTTTAACTAGCCGACGTCACGGATTTCCATATAACACCAATGAAATTAATGGCTGTCGTGACGTCACATCCCGACAATCACTGAGTTTAACTGTAAACACAGACGAACTTATGCATAATCTGTTTATTTTCCAATTTAAATATTTTTTTTAAAAATTCCTTTGTACTGAGCGCTCATTATTTCTGCGCGCTACACACGGTGCGAGTTGTTTGCACACATTAGAAATATTATATCTAATCCTAAACGTGTCTAAGTAATTAACCTTAAGCTTGCCAAATCACACAACAAAAGTTAGGAAATACCTCGAAACTAGAACAAAGGTCACAGTGAAGACTAGACTTGAGTCCCCTATCTTTCCATGTGCCCCCCCCCCCCCTTTTGGGTCTAAACGGATGTATGCCTGCTTTAAAAGGCTAAAAACAATTAATAAACCCTGAAATAATTTAGGGACGTATGTGTACCTCGTTTAAGACATCAGTATAAGCAGTCCATCAAAATATCTCTATTTTCAGTCTTTAAAAGTAATCTAAGCGAAATTATACATTGAAAATTGTTCACATACATTGACTTCTTGAAGCATTGTACACCACTTAAAGTTGATGAATTCTGTGTATGACAGAAAGATATGAAGAAATCCACCTCCCACTTAGGGAAACAAGAGCATCATCCATTGAATTTCCTGGGGATATAAACAAATAGCACTACAAAGAAAATAAGTTGGCAACTATTACCCACCCACCCAATAAAATAATTTCTAGAAATATAGTGATCTGGACTAAAATGGGTAAATAAAGCAAAACAAAACTGAATTATCCCCCTTCCCCCCCCCCCCCCCTTTTAGGAAACACCACTCTATTTTTTTATTTTTTTAAATGGATTGTATCTACTGCTTTTGGGGCGCACATTAATGTCGAAATACATTTTCCTGTCAAAGACGGATGTGTCGGGCCATTGGCGCAAATAAAACAGCGACACAACGCATTTCCATTCTCTGGACTATATTCTGCTGGAAATCTATTATGGCCATGGTCCTGCTACAAAGGAGATCCAGCGGGAGTTCGAGAATGAACGCTGAAGAAGAAGAAGAAAGACTTTTCCTGATGGAACCAACACATTTTTCATATTGTTAATTCAAATTCATTTTATCTGTAGGTTTTTATAGTGTATAGTTACGCCCAAATAACCCTGTTAGTCACGGTTATAATCGGTGTCCTGTCTTGTTTCTCTTACATTCTGCAGCAAGGGTTAGGTATGCTACACTGCGCTTCAGAAAATAATCAAGCATGTGTGATATCATTTGTGTTTGAAGCCTTGGAGCCACATGATGTTAACCAAAGAGATAAGGTACGTCTGCATGGTACCTACCCATAGTACCTGTCTATTTCGAGTTCGTTGTTCGTGTCACAAAAATAACAGAATGCCAGTTGATACCTATAGGTGATGAGTTGAACTGAAGAGAAGACAATACATCAACCAGACCAATAAAAAAAACTAAATTAGTCAAACGTTACGTGAGTGCAGAGAGACCCATAATCAAGCAAAGAATAGTAAGATTGTGACCTATATTCATGTGTTTGGAGATGAATACAAAATACGAGCAAGAAATTCATTTATCCCATTCTGTAGGTCATTAAAGTGACAGGAAATTGGCATTGTCATATGTATCATGTTTTAAGCTGAAGACACTCAGAGGAGATAGAAATGTAATTTGAATGATATTTTTACATTTTGAATTACTCATTCATAGTAACATAAAACAGGCTAAGCAACACAATTCTCTAGAAAGTTCGAATATTTTAGTCATATTAAACTACATGAAAGCATAGAAAAGACCAAATTAGAGGGTATGATGCCAGATTACCGAAAAAAATGTAGACCGCGAAGAAAATGGGCGAAAGATAAAAGACCACCTGAGCATAACACTCAAAGAAAAAGGAGGATTAGCTCGAGATCAGCATGAGTATCGAAAGGCTGTGATGGCTGCTATATCATGGTCCATGACATTCTACCTGATGATATTGATGACGTCAGATATCTCAGCCATTCTACAAATAACGGTACAACGTATGTCCTTCTCCAAATTGTAAAAATTAAAACCAAAAAATAACAATACTGCATTTTTTCCGTTGAAGGGAGGTTTGTGATAAAGGCAGCGTGTCCCTGCTGTCGCCATGTCAAGTTCAATTGAGTTTGGTTTTTTTAAATTTACATTCCTATAGGAAAAAAATTCCCGTCTTTACCAAGGATCGAACTCTGTACCTCACAGGTGCGATACCGAAGTTTTACCATTCGTCACACCTCCACCGGGCTACCTCCTCCTATTTGGTAGCAGTTTGAGAAGGAAGAACAAGTTGAATCACCATTTTTAACAGTACTCAGCCATCCTCAAATTTTGGTAACATATCTTATTTCACGGCGTAGCGATCCATCCAACATTCATTTCTGGCTGTAGTGATTTTCTAGGCAATTAAAATACGTCCAGTAGGTTGCCATTGAGTTCTGAGCTTTCCGAATGCACAGTTGCCTGCAGTAGAGATTGAACCTGATACCTTGCCCTTCGATGTACACACCATACCACTTGTCCAAAGAGCTGAATATCCGTATAAATAAATTTAAAACAGTAAAATAAAGATGTAAATAACAATCTCATATCAACACATTTGTATACGAGGATAACCACATTTCACTCGTGTCAATCTTATTTCTAGATGAATGTTTAAGTAAGAGTTTCAAGCACGTCAACATGTAGAACTCTGGAAACAGCTGTCAGTTAGTGAATTTCCTGACTAACAGTTGACGAACACCAGAAAAGGATACGACTGCACCATGTGACGCAGCGTGTTATGAGCATTGTGCTCAAACATGACCGTCAACAATAGAAGACCTCTGCACAGAATTAATTAGCCCTTCATTCGTTACTGTTTTTTTAAATTAATGTAGTGATTTTAGTTGGCCACTATTTATATACTTGGAGTCGCATGCCACAAATAGCTACGGCGACTCCAAGTATATAATTAATTACCAACCGAAATCACGAAAATAATCAATAAAGTAACGAATGAAGTCCTTATTAATTCTGTGCAAATGTCTTCTATACCGCGGGTGGTCATTGCTCAATACTGAGTAGTGTCTTCCATAACTAGATGTGTCACGTTTTAGCTAATGATTAATGAGTGAGGAGGTAATGCCTGAAAGGTAATGAGTGTAAGGGGCCAATAGTATTGTGCACAAGAAGTCGCGGTACTCTCGACAGGCTGCACGCCACTTTCTTGAGAGGGACCGTGTATACTTTGGATAACCCGAGTACAATGAAGTAAATTTTCTACATCTTGTCAACCTTTCTCTTTGTTTTAGGTAGCAAGTGTAGGTTTCACAATTACAATTTACCGGGTTCTAAATAAGTTGTAGACAGCTTACCATCAGATCGCGTTATACGGATTTTTTTAGTGGGAATACGGTGGCAACATTCATAAAGATGTGGCAACCTACTAAATACAATTTTGTTCTGTATATTTTTTTATCTATTTTTACAAACATTCTTATATTTTTACCCACATACTTATATTTTTCTCCTGTGTAAGACATACAACGTAACCCTATCGCACACCGAACATCGGTGTAAGAGATAACCACGCTTTAAACACACGACTAAAGCGTCGAAGACGGATGTGTTTGGTCATTGGAGCAAATAAATCGGCGGAACAACGCATCTCCATTCTCTAGACTACATCTTGCTGGAAATCTAGTAGGGCTATTGTCCTGCTACAGGAGAGAACAGCGGGAGTTTGAGAATGAACACTGAAGAGGAACAAACACACCACAATAAAATGGTAAGAAAAACAAGTCAGCATTTATTAATTTATGAATAATCATAAGTCTAGATCAGCGATTCGTAAACGTTTTCTTCTCTCCTTGATCTTCTTTAAATATTGTTTTTCTGCTGCGGACCCCAAAAGTAACTCCATTTATTTTTGTATTGTCAGTGTAAAGGCATATGTACTATTTCGTCAACCCATGACAAGAACACGTAGAGCATCGTTTGAGAACCTCTGGTATATAGGCCCTATCAAATGCAGTTCACGTTGACCATATTACTTACCCACTCCCCCTTTCCCCACCTTGGGAGTTACAGCGATTTTCTTGTGGTCACGAAGAAAACAGTTTGGGGTGGGTGCAGATCCTTCTGAAAGGGGAAGGGGCAACAGGAAAGTTACTATCTGAAATTATAAGATAAAAAATAAAATCCTCAAACTAAGCTGAGATACTTGTTTGTATCTACAAAAAAAAAGGGGGGGGTGGAAACAAAGTCCACCTGAAAGTGAACCACGAGAAAATAAAGTTTGAAAATTTCTTGTCTAGAGCACTATCGAAAAGTTTACATTGATTCTAGAGAGAATCGTGTGTCTAGAGCACTACTCAATCTACCGTGCTGATTATCACTGTCTACAATAAGTTTCTCAGCAAAAGTTGACAAGCTGAAGGGCGCCAGTATTTGAAACCATAAATGTGTACACAATATATGTATCTCATATACAGTTACAAGACTAATTAATGTTGCATTGTCTTATATTTCGCAGAATGATAGAACTCCGCTACACTTGGCAGCAGAAGGCGGACATGTTGAAGCTGTGAATAAACTTTTAGAAGCCAAAGCTGATTTACATACCAAAAATAAGGTCAGAATAACACCCAATCCGGTCCGCAGATAAAGGGAGGGGGAGGTTGGGGTGTTAAAAAACAGATATTCTTAACAAATCAGAACATTACTTTCAGTACTAAGAACTTATCAAAAGGTGAGTAAAAAAATCCCTCACTTTAAGTACTAAGAACTTACCTAAAGGTTGGTAAAAAAATCGCTTACTTTCAGTACTAAGAACTTACCAAAAGGTGGGTAAAAAATCCCTCACTTTCAGTACTAAGAACTTATCAAAAGGTGGGTAAAAAATCCCTCACTTTCAGTACTAAAAACTTATCAAAAGGTGGGTAAAAAATCCCTCACTTTCAGTACTAGTAACTTACCAAAAGGTTGGTAAAAAACCCCTCACTTTCGGTACTAGTAACTTACCAAAAGGTTGGTAAAAAAAACCCTCACCATTCGATTTTCCATAAAAAGACCAACAATATTTCATCAAAAAGTGGAATTCATACAGGAAAACGGACGAATGACCTTTTTTTTAGGTGAAATCTTACCTTACAGAAAACGTATCTACGACCCTGCACCCAATAGATGTAAGATCGTTAAAAAGTTTATGAAGACCTTGAAATCTAAAGATGTATATGTCCTTTGCAGAATCACTAATCCATAATTAAATGATCCATAATCCAAAATTCAAAATTTCTTTCACATTATGAACTCATTAATAATTTAAATTATCTGTTCAATTTAATAACATGAATTTTTACACATCATAACTTGGCTATTTATCAATGAATCATCCTGAATATTGATAAATCTAATCATTATAAATTTCTGAAGTTCGTCAAGGAAAGTGGCAACAATTTATGGAAAAGTTATTTTTTAATGAATTTTATAATTTATATTTCTCGAAGTTACCACTTTTTCTGCCTTATTATAGATGTGTATAGAGCAAAAATAAACACAAGATAGTGGAATATGAGAATATACATAAGGAGATCCGAGAGAAATGCAAAATAGCAAAAGAAAGCTGGCTGAACAAGAAATGCACAGAAATAGAATTGCATTACAACCAAGATACAACATTACTATATAAGAAAATTGACATGATAACAGGACAGAGAACGCAAACAGTTACAGGGTGTCTAAAATCTAAGACAGGGCAGGTATTAATGGGAATAGATCACATAGTACAGAGATGGTCAGAATATATCAAAGAACTTTATGATGACAATAGACCAGAAATAAACATACAAGATAACGGCGAGGGTCCATCAATACTCACAGCAGAAGTAAGGGAGGCACTAAGACACATGAAATATGACAACGCCCCACGTCCAGACAATATCTCATTAGAAGAATTAGCAGCTTTATATGACTTTGGAGTTGAAATAATCACAAAATTGCTGAATGACATATATAACAGCGGAAACATACCCGATGACTTAATGAGATCCATATTCATAGCATTACCTAAGAAACCAGGGACCACCGAATGTGAAGAACACCGTACAATCAGCCTCATGAGCCAAATAACCAAAATACTTCTCAGAATCATCATGAAGAGAGGAGTGAGAAAAAAAATAAAATCAGAAATAAGTCCAGAACAATGTGGTTTTGTACAAGGCAAAGGCACCAACAATGCTATTTATATATTGAGAACACTAATAGAGAGGTCTATAGAGGTAAAAACAGATCTGTACCTCTGTTTTATAGACTACACTAAAGCTTTTGACAAAGTTAAACATAGCGAAATTATAAACATGCTAGAGAATCTGAACATTGACAGCAAGGATTTAAGAATAATCAAGAACATGTACTGGCAACAAACAGCAGCAATAAGAGTAGGAAATCAATTTGGCTTTTTTCAACAAATTAAACAAGGAGTCAGACAGGGATGCGTGCTTTCACCAGACCTGTTCTCTCTATACAGTGAAAACATATTGCGTGCAATAGTAGATATCCCAGGAATATCAGTGGGAGGACATAACATAAATAATTTGAGATATGCGGATGACACTGTTCTGATTGCAAAAAGTGAGGAAGACCTTCAAAACTTAATTAAAGTAGTAGTCACAGAAAGCAAAGAGAAAGGCCTCTTCCTAAATATCAAGAAAACAGAAGTAATGGTTATTTCAAAGAAACAAAATAACACACCTTGCAAGATCATAGTGAATGATATAGTATTAAAACAGGTCCACCAATTCAAATATCTAGGTACAATTATTACAGCAGATGGAAGAAGTTCAACAGAAATAAGATGCAGAATAGGACAGGCAAAAACAACATTCAGAAAAATGAAAAATATACTGTGTAATATGACCTTGTCATTAGAGGTGAGAAAGAGAGTTCTGCAGTGCTATATAACCCCTATACTAACATATGGGTGCGAGTCTTGGACAATAAACAAACTGGAAAGTTGGAGATTGGAGGCAACAGAGATGTGGTTCTACAGAAGAATGCTAAGAATACCATGGACTGCCAGAAAAACTAATTTAGAGGTGTTAAAAGAGTTAAATGCGAAACGGACCTTAATCAAGAATATAAGAAAAAGGCAATCTTCTTTTTTTGGCCACTTCATGAGACAGGCAGGTTTAGAGAACATAATCACAACAGGCAAGATTGAAGGCACCAGAGACAGAGGGCGACAACGTGAGAAAATATTAGACAGTTTGACAACCTGGCACGGCAAAGAAACAACAACGACTTTGATACATAATACTGTGGACAGAGAGCTGTGGAGAGCCATGACCGCCTACGCCACCCGGCATGGCACCTGATGATGATGATAGATGTCCATTTGTCATGAAACTAAAAAATTTTAATCCATTTGTATTCATTTTGGTTCAGAATCTATAACGGTTATAACTATCATGTTTGTATGAGTTAGATGTATCCGAGCTTATGATGAGATTGGACTATGAAATCCTCAAATTGCAGTCTCTCTCTCTTGTAGCTGATTTTGTCATTTTTCTGTCCACAGGGACGAGAGCTGAATATTCATGACATATCTCAGTTTAAGGCTATTAAATTATGCTTAAGTTAACATAAAAATTAAATTTTGTAATTTTCAAGTGAACAATCTGTACTATTTTTATTACATTGTCTTATTTTGGCTCTCAATGATTCACTGGGCACGGTTTCTATTTTTTAAGACTGCAGAAAGTTTAACAAACATATCAAGAGATAAAACTACAGGGTCGGGAAACAATCCCATACTGGAAATGCTAGGGCTGGAGTAACACAGAGCAAATATCCAAATAAACGGAAATTGCTTAAGATGTTACGAATAATTATAAACAAAACATACTAGCAAAGAGACAGACGACGTTTCGTGTAAAAATCATTCATCAGGACAAAAGAAATGTCCATAACAACAGGAAAAAGATATAACAAATTAGAGTTAATGGAGTGGATAAGAGAATGATAAAAAGGCAAATGAGAATGAGTGAGACAATAACATATATGAACGAGTTTATTCGTTTCTCTCCTCTCTCTCTCTCTCTCTCTCCCTCTCGCTGCTTGCAATTGACTAGTTAACCAGTTTTATTGTATCCTCTCATTGTTAAAACTGATTTCACTCCGAAAGCGCAAAGCGCCAGTATCCACCAATTATCACATCCATGTTGTACACATTTTCTGGTGTCAATAAAAAGTCAATTTGTGCATGCTTTCTTATTTTTGTAGGAGAAAAAAAGAAGAATGCAGCATATGAGATATGCGGGGGTTGAGAGCGGACAGCGAGTCGATGTACTGGCAGGCATGGTCACAATGTCAACAGATACGTCAATCGATCTATCTAACATGGTTAATGCGTTTAGGGATCTCCTGTAGGAATATTTTCAATGGTGTGTGTGAGGTTACTCTCAGTGCTGCGTAGGATTGGTGTGGAGATCTGAAAAAACTATAGGAAGAAACGTGATAGATATGCAAGGAGACTGATGGATCAGCATCGAGCTGGAACTGTTGGTCGTTGCGTTTCGATGGATTTACTGAGAATGGGATCACCTATGGACTGGTCTGGTGTGCACTGACGATAACATGCAGTCATCACACACGCATTCAGTACAGCGAGAAAGACATCGGGGAAAGAATTTCGCAGAGATGTGATCGGTTTATTCAGAACAATCTTGTTAACAAACACCTTGTTAACAAACGTCTTTTACGCTGTTGATGCTTTTTAATTTCAGGGAGGAATGACAGCGGTCCACTTAGCAGCGAAACATGGTCATATAGAAGTTTTAAAAGCATTGCTACTCCATGGAGTTGAAGTGGATGATCGCGATGTTGTGAGTCGGTTGTTATACTTTACTCATCATTGTGTTGCATATTGTTAGTCTATTGTTATATTTTCATCTTAATTGTGTTGTATGTTGTTTATTCTTAACGATCGTCGCAATCATCATAACATTCCTTAAAGATTACGCATCTTCAGTCGATTCCCCGCCTCCGTTAATTTCTAGGCATCTTTCATATCGTGTGTTGACAAGACTTTGTGCTTATGAGATCATGTAGCTATAGACGATCACGAAATCTGAGCTGGCGGAGACACATTTTCATAGATATGAGGGTATGAAGGACATGAGGGTATGAGGGACATGAAAGAAGAAAAGCCAGATAAATGTCAGAGCGGTCACATCAGAGAATAAGCAACAGTCCAATGGAATGTGTTGATATTGTGAATGGAATCAATGAGGTAATACCGGTAATGCGTTTCTTCTTTAGTTCTTTGTCCAAAATACAAGACAAGTGAGGCATGGGATTACCAGAAACTAACAGCATATGGGTGTTAAGAGATGAATTAATAATCAGAACTGTAGATATTCTTGGTATAAAAATAGGGAGGATAGTAAAAACATCACCAGACTCTTACCGTTCAGAAGAACTAACTGAACTACTCATTGCTGACGATCAGTAGCTACTCCACAGTTCAAGTGAAGAACTGCAAGATCACATAAACCTACTCAACGAATGCTGTCTCAATCATAACATGAAGATCGACAATGTACATCAAGACAGAAGTAATGTCTATACGCAGAGAACCTAATACAATCAACATAAAGATAAATGATAAATTACTTAAACCAGTGCAGGAATTTAAATATCGCGGGATCATTTTTACAGATGACAGAAGAATGGACAAAGAGCTCGAGACAAGAATTTTAAAAAGCAACCACGTAAATTATGAACTTATATCAATTTTTAGGCACAAATCTCTTCCGATGGAAAACAAAACACAAAACATAAATTCATTCTTCATACCAACCTTGTATTATAAATGTCAGACATGGACACTAACAAAAGAACAAGAGAGAAAGCTTACTATATTTGAAATTAGATGAAATCAGAAAACAGAACACGAAGAGATCTTTTGAGAAATGAGGAGATTACAAGAAATGTTGGAAAAACATCTGTGGTGAATGATATTATATTATATTATATTATATTATATTATATTATATTATATTATATTATATTATATTATATTATATTATATTATATTATATTATATTGTATTGTATTGTATTGTATTGTATTGTATTGTATTGTATTGTATTGTATTGTATTGTATTGTATTGTATTGTATTGTATTGTATTGTATTGTATTGTATTGTATTGTATTGTATTGTATTGTATTGTATTGTATTGTATTGTATTGTATTGTATTGTATTGCATTGCATTGCATTGCATTGCATTGCATTGCATTGCATTGCATTGTATTGTATTTAATATATTAAATTATATTTATTATATTACATTACATCACATTATATTACATTACATTACATTTGTATTGTATTTGTATTTGTATTTGTATTGTATTTGTATTTGTATTGTATTGTATTGTATTGTATTGTATTGTATTGTATTGTATTGTATTGTATATATATATATATATATATATATATATATATATATATATATATATATATATATATATATATATATATATATATATATATATATATATATATATATATATATATATATATATATATATATATATATATATATATATATATATATGTATTGTAGAAGGTGGATTGAAGGAGTTAAAACATTCTGAGACATCACAATATTACTGCATATCAAGCGACTAAACGTGTCATAGCTGGAAAACCGATCCTGCGATGCTTTAGAGTAAAAGCTGAGAAAAGACAATACATAGATAGAAAACAGTAGGGATTACCAATGAAAAAAATGTATTTCCTAATTTTCGTTGGCAATACAATCGTTGTGTGGGATTTGGGTGACCTTATTCTTTGGAAAACCATTAGTGGAAGGGGGTGGTGCCAGGTATTTGTTTTTGCTTTCTCTATAGTGCTAAATAATATTTTCGGATGTCCTAAGGGGGATACAGAACAATTCCCCCCCCCCCTTTTCTTATGTACGGACTTTCTGTCAACCAACACAAATCTGATCAGTAAATCATCACGTGATGCAGGAAGTAAGAGATCTGAAAACCTCTTGACTTGTCCCAATGCAATGATGGTAATCCGACTTCTAGCTTTTAAAGGATCTGGTGCCTTAATTGCAGCGTCGCCGACTGAAACCTTTGCCTGTGTAGTTTGTCTTGCTTGATATACAACGATAGTGTGAACTTATAGTGTACCAATTACATCCTCAATCCACTATTTTTATTAATTTTCTTCTGTCTCTGCTATTTATTTTTTCATATTGTAAGCTTTCCCTGTTGAAAGTTTGAGACTATATATGTAATGTTTTCTATATATAATGTTTTTCTATATGTAATTGTTGTGTTTCTCTCTGGAGATACAGTTTATACGGCTGGGCTGGGTCGGTCATTTGCCACCCGCGTTGAGCATGGGTCTTTATTGCAAGATCACCATGAAGAACAGTAGACGAAACCAGTTGGGCCTTTACCGCAACAACAAGTGTAATAGCGATGGAAGTGTTTACAGTCACGCGGGCACTACTCTGGCTAGAATCCCAAACCTATTCCCATGGGTGCATACAAAATGATTCAGAAAGTAAAATAAATGATGTGCGTAGGTGATGGGTAGAATAATTAGAAAAATATGAGCCTCTCTACGAAAAATAATTCTTATCGTTGTCCCCAGACACGCGGAAGTGGAGGGAAATAAAAGGGTGAACACATTCGCTAGCCTTCCACCATAACAGAAAGTCAACCTATGGACCAAACAGACACACTCAGTGCTCTTCGTGAGTACGCACGATCAGAGGATTTTGAGATACATAAGCATGAATCACTATCGAGAATGCAGGAATTGAGAGTAAAGATAAACGTGGCCTGTAGTAAACACCTAATAAAGATTTTTAAAAGAGCCCGCAATGAATCAACATAAAACCAGAAGAATCAGCCGTTATACCTTGAGAGATTTGAGCACCTATGAACATGTGAGGTGTGCGAAGATGATAATCAATATACCTATCAATTCTTTCAGAAGAAGCCTCTTTCTTACTCAGAGGAATAACACAAATAAGAAGCATCGAGAAGTTTTGTTTTTTTTAAATCAGACGGCAGTAAACGTGATTTGAACCAGTTCTGTTCATCTGGCATCTATTCGCCTCGCAACTTGAATCAACACATTTTCTAAATCCGATGAAGATGTTATTTCATTCACATCTTCTAACATGTATATTTTCAAGTTACTATGAGTAAATATAGACCAGTCGATTGACATACATGCGCGTTGGAAGACCACTAAAATTACATATTTTTTTAGAAATGATGATTGGTCGAATTCAGAAAACGCGTTGATTCAAATTGCGAGACGAATAGGTGCCACCTGAACAGACATTTTTTTTATCTAGCTCATCGATGCTGCATATTTGTTTTATTTATTCATTCACCTTACATCTAACGCAAACTTGTTTTTGTTTATGTATTATTTATGTTTCAAGTAGGCATAATTGTCCTAGCAGTACTGAAGCCTAATAGCACATAGTAGTGTCAAACGCCTGGGGGTCCTCGGGAAGTTTTCGTACCTATTATCACCTACAATAGAACTAGTTACTTACTGCATCCTTGTAATTGGGGGCAGCGTAGCACAGAGGTTTCGCATATGCGTGGTCCAGGGTTAATTCCCCAGCTGAGGCGGACATTTTTTTTCAGACCACAGCGACTCCTGAGTCGAACCAGCCTGAATTGGGTACCGGATCAGTCCGGGAAGTAAAGAGTGCAAGAGAGAGGAGATGGTTACCGCCCTCATATAGCAGAGCCACTGAAATGTACTATCGCCATCATCTCATACTACTATAGCAGTTAAATGCTATGAATTTAAATGCTATACTAGCCATTTCTCAACATCAGAAAGAGGCAATATTTTTGGGGGCTTGTAATAAAAGAAAGTTTTTTAGTATAGCTTGCTTGGTTATAACAGAGAAAATTAGTGCGGGACAAAAATAGACAATTATGGACAGTATGGTATAGAAACGTGGCAATATTTGAACGATTTATTAATCGTAATATGTGTTGGAATAATTACATGTGTCTTGTTTTTGCATGGCACATGAGGATTTATAATGTTGTTCGTCCGTCAAAGTCGACGATGACCATTCAGTGCAATTGGGATAATGATCACATCTAAGCCAACATCAACTGTCACGGCACATGATGATTATTATTATTATATGAATCATCCAATGCATACAGTTATAATAATCATACAATTGTATGTTCTAGCTGATGTTAATTTGTTCAAAGGATGGTAAAACAGCTTTACATCTGGCAGCTGAAGCAGGACACAAGGAAGCAGTTGATCTTCTCCTGGATTATACGGCTAATCCAAATTCTGAAACAGTGGTAAGTAGGCGCAAATCGATAATATTTACTCACTGCACAAAACTGTAATCCAACAGGTAAAGCTTGAAACAAAGTAATGGCGTTTTACTAATAGCTAGAAACACACATAATCACACACACAAATCGACCTTTCGACCAATATGCCTTTTATCAAGGTTACATACACATGTAATTTTTTTTTAAAAGACGAACATGAACAATACAACTGGCGTTCACATGTCTAGCGAAATGTGAAGGTGGTCGAAAGGATTGGCCTTTAATGTGACTGCTAAAATGAGTAATCCATGTTCTTTTAACAATCAAGAAGGGCCATAAACCGGTAGAGGATTTGAGTGTTCACAGAAATCTGCTCTAGATATTGTTTCAAGAACTTCAGAAAATTAGAGCCTGCTACATAAATTACGAATTTACACCAGTTTTGAATCACAAATCTATGCAAATTGAAACTAAAAGACAAATCATAAATTTAATCTTCATACCAACATTGTGTTATGTCAGACGACATGGACACTAACAAAATAACAAGAGAGGAAGTTTGCTATGTGTGAAATGAGATGTCTAAAAACATAAGAAAACAGAACACGAAGAGATCATGTGAGGAATGAAGAGATTACAATAACTGTTGTAACAACGTCTGTGGTCAAATATTTTGAAAAATGGAGATTGAAATGGTTTGGTCATTTAATAAGAATGAACCCTTATTGGTCAGCGGTACGAGCATACATGAAAATGGAAACATCAAGATACAGAGGAAGGTAAATAAGAAGGTAGATTGTAGGAGTTACCAGCATTCTGAGACATTACATTATTACTGCATATCAAGCGGCTAAACGTGCCATTGTCCGAAAACCGATCATCATTCTGCGTCCCTGCGACGAATTGCTGCTAAAGCAGAAAAAAGACAATGAGGTATATCATTTCAACTCGTTCTTATCTAGTTAGAATGTGATATATCTTGTATTATACTGCATTTTGTGCTGATAAATCTGTGTATACTCTGACATATATGTCATAGATTTTTATCGTCCAGGAAATGGAGAGTGACTGTCTTATGTTGTTCTGTTCATCATCACTAAATATTTCTTTCACTTTTCTCTAAACGTGTCTTGATAAATCATGCTTCTCTCTTCACGGTACTATCTCTAAGACAGACGTTAAAGGGCTGATATCTTCTTGAAGGTGTGAGTGTAGTCTAAGGAGTCATTTGGCCTAATGAAAAAAGCTGCTTCTTTTCAGTTGCCTTATTGCTAGATTCAGAAGTATATCCTTCATTGGATAGCTTGAAAGAGAAAGTCAGCCACTGAACGTATTAACAACACAAGAGACAGAGAGTTGTAGAGAAGCATAATCGTCTATGCCACTCGGCATGGCACTTGATTGATTGATTGATTGATTGATTGATTGAATGTCATACACAAAATAATTGATATATTTGATCAGGTTAGTCCTTGGACTGTTGTTGACGCTGCCTAATAATGTTATTCCAGCCTGTCTGTAGATCTCGTCAGCAGAGCTTAAGTCTGGGCTCTAAAATGCTTACATTTTTATGTGAGTCAGTGGTTTTTCTAGGTAATTATTTTTTCACTTTGATTTTGACATTAATTTTTTTCTCAACAGTATGCATCCATTGCTCATACTGAGATGTAGTCATGGCAGTCTACTATCATGTATAATCATCACAAGTTGTCTTGGTACTCTTATGACTTTAAGTATTATGACTAACAGTACTTGTTAATTTTTAAGTACTTTAAGTACTTGCAATAAAGTACTTGCAATGAAGAATTTCCCAACATGGAAACCTAATTATTCTTTAATCCCCAAGTCCAAATAACTAACCTATTTGAGATATTTGCTCTCACAATTTATTCTGTTTTTGAAATTATTATTGATTATTTAGAAGCCTGTAATTGTTTATGTCAACACTTATTTTTCACTTTATTTGTTTACAAATTTAGAAAGAAGTAACACCACTGCACATAGGAGCACAAGAAGGACATGTTGATGTGTGTAGAAGTTTAGTGAAATATGGTTCCAATATCAATGCTCAAAATTGTGTAAGTATCTCTACGTTGTGATGGTGAATATGTTGAATAGTGTTCATAGAAATGGTGAATAGAGTTCATAGTGTCTGTGTGTCTTAACGTAGATTAGGGGGGGGGGGGGGGGGCTCAGGAAATCAGAACATGACTTTTAGTACTAGACATTTAGCCAAAACGTCGTTTAAACACACACGCACGCACGCACGCACACATGCACACTCGCTCACACGCACACTCGCACACTCTCACTCACCCATACACTCACTCACACACACACACACACACACACACACATACACCCGGAAATTTTTCTTTGGTAAAAAATGTCGTCAACTTTCTTGTGAAAAAGATGTAATTCCACATGAAAATAAGATAAGTTACTTTATTTATTTAAGTATCCCACTTCTTACCAAAGACGTACCTATGGTACTAATCTTAGAAATGTTATCAAAAACTTATGGAATATGCCACTATTTGGGGAAAACAAAGCTGTCAGTGTTGTTATTATTTTGTAATAATTATGCTGGAGTCTAGTTTCTTATCTTCAATCACATAACCCTTCTGGGTTATATAAGTGTCATTTTTGAAACATCAACACAAAAATCATGGTTTCATGACTCTGTTCTCGGTTGCTTCTCTGAGAGTGGAAAAACTTAATCATATCCAGTTTTCAATATTATCAACTATACTTTTATTCACACCCTCTTCTTCGTCTAACTTTAATTGTTCCCTGCAAAAAAATCATGATAAAACTAACAATCTTTCATCCCTTGCCCAAACAACATACGTTTGCAATGTTTCACCATTGCTAGAAGATTTTCTAGGTGACAATTCTTATATAGTCCAGGGTATGACACACTATGTTATATTCCCACTGTCTGTCATTGCCCATATTTATTAAATCAACGGAGTATCATGGACTCATGATAACAATATATGTAATTACCTTTTTTGTGCATATAATCATGTCCTCTCCGCAAGCATGTAAGATGCTTTAGTGGCATTTCGGCTACCTCCACATGACAGTGAAAAGCAATTAAATAAAGTGCAGTTCCGCGCACAAAATGAACAATGATGATCATGGTGATGAAGAAGAAGAAAAAGATGAGAAAGAACAAGATGATTATGAAGAAGATGATGATGAAGAAGATGATGATGAAGAAGATGATGATGAAGCAGACGATGAAGAAGTAGAGAAAGAAGATATGTTTTGTATACCCTGATTCTGTAAAAATTGGAAACTAAATAAAACTGATATTCCTAATTATGTTTGTATCAGATGTGTTCAGCTTGAATGTTAGATCTAACATATGTATTTGTTGATATGACTAACTAATATAGCCGAGTCATAGAACTCCAGGTAAAACAATGTTCAGTATTTAATAGTAGATATCATACATGTAGACATCGCTACTAACTGCTCACATTTCTTATTCTGCTATTCATTTAAATATTTAAATTTGTAATCTTTTTGTTTAATTTTTTAAGAAATATATATTAAATATCAAAGGTAACTATATATGAACTCATTGAAGTATCGTTATTTGTTCATTTTCTGCAGCAAGGAAATTCAGCACTTCATATAGCAGCAAGTGGGGACCATAAGGAAGTAGCTAGAATTTTAATTGATGTCAAGTGTGAACTTGATCTTCCAAACAGTGTAAGTCTGTATTCACTCTATCCAGTTGTAGGCACTGCTCTCATCCCAACAAAGCAGTGAGTGGAACATCTTAACTGTTCTTCCTTTTCAACTACCAGAAATTAAAACTATTACAGACTTCCTTAACAGTCACTAACTAACTGTATGAATCACTATGTCAACTTCAGAAGACCTGCACTTTTTTAAGAATGGCATTGAGCTGCCAAGAGTACAACCACTCAGCTGCAATTGGATAACAACAACATATTCCCTCTAAGCTACACTGCTACAAACCTCTTTATAGTATTCTAGACAGATGATTCAACATTCTGCACACACAGTATACAGCTGCGGGTCTAGAATAAAATCTTAAACTTCTGCTATATAATTTTTTTACACATGTGAATAATTAGAATAATTCTTTACCCATCACCCAAGACGACTATGAACATGGAAAAGTTCAGATAATAAGATACGCAATCAAATAGATTACATAATAATAAATAAAAGATTCAGAAATTCACTGAAGTCTGTTAAGACACGTCCAAGTGCTGATTGTAACAGTGATCATGTTCCAGTTGTGGTAAAGATTAATATTAGGTTAAAGAGATTAAAAACTACAAGGGTAAATAACAAACCTAATGGGAATATGCTGACAAAGAGCACAGAATTACAAGAACAGTATAATATAACAATTCAAAATAGGTACAATGCGATAGAAAAAAATAGAAACCATTGAACCATTTTCTACATAAATAATATTTATCACATTTTGATAAATTATCAAACTTAGTGTGTGTCCTTGACTTTAGATAATTGTGACACTGTAGTAAAACTGTTTACGAATAGGTAATGATGAAAAAGCCAACTTATTGATTTGTGTTTCTGTCACCACTTATTGTCTTTGACTTTAAGAAAATAACATTGTTGTTCTCCGACTGGTTACGATTATCATGGATGGATAAAGACTTTTCTAAATCAAATATTTCAATAAGCTCAAAGACAGTAAAAATGATAACAATAGAAAATAAAATGAGGAGGAGGTATCACCTAAACAATAACCATTCATCATCATCATATAACATATTCATTCCAGAACGTGGTCCACTTTATGGATTCTCTGAAAGCTCCGCGATTGTTGACCTGCCACAGCTAGAGACATGTTTAAAGAAATCTGATACATTAATTCACCTGTTCAGAATATCCAAAATACAATTGTTAGGCACATTACTCCTGTAGTTTGAAAAGTTCATAATGGATTTATAACATTTCCATTCCGTTGATAATGGATTTATAACATTTCCATTCCGTTTATAATGGATTTATAACATTTCCATTCCGTTTCTTGCTATGGCTGTGTATTCTGGCATATTGGTTATTTTTCTGGCTTGGTGTTTAGGTTCTCAACCTTTTCAGGTGGCGAGCACCGCCCACATGTAATTATTAGTGCTGACAAGCACTTTTTTTAAAACTCAAATGGCAGGAGCACATGTCCTTACGAGAGCACCAAGGTGCTTACGAGCACCAGACTGAGAACACCAGAATTTTTTACCAATAATACACGCATCCACATCCGCGCATACATAAATACACATACAACAATAAGTCCACATACAAAAATGCAACTGACATATGAACTAACAGTTTTTAGCTTTAAGAAAAAAAGTACATTTTCGAATAATCTCACCAGAAAAAAGTAGTTATAGTTATGTTGAAATGTATGTTTTCTGATACTCTCACCAGAAGAAAGTAGTTATAGTTTTGTCGAAATGTATGTTTTCTGATACTCTCACCAGAAGAAAGTAGTTATAGTTATGTTGAAATGTATGTTTTCTGATACTCTCACCAGAAGAAAGTAGTTATAGTTTTGTCGAAATGTATGTTTTCTGATACTCTCACCAGAAGAAAGTAGTTATAGTTATGTTGAAATGTATGTTTTCTGATACTTTCAGCGGGATAGTTATAGTTATGTAGTAATTTTTTTTATCTGATAATCTCATCAGAAGGAAATAGTTATAATTATGCTGAAAAAGCCTAGACACTTGATTTAATTATACTCGGGTTACCCAATAGATTCCAACCTTCTCAACATAGCGCCATGCCGACTGCCGAGAGTACCACTCACAGCCCGTAAATCTACAGCTACATTTGATAATTCCCAGGAATTAACCAAATCTACTTTGTAAACAAAGGACTTGAACCCACTGCTACTTCTTGATTTCAAAGCTAACGGCTTAAGCAGTATGTTTGTGAGATCCCTAAAGTATTGTCTAAACTAACATTTTGTAGTTAATCAGTAGGTTATTATATCGTACACGTATATCTCTACTGTTTTTTCTTTATCGTTCATTCTCGAACTCCCGCTGAATCTCTCTTGTAGCAGGATGATGGTCCTACTAGATTTCCAGCAGGATGTAGTCCAAAGAATGGAAATGTGTTGTGTCATTTTATTTTCGCCAATTGTCCGACATATCCGTCTTCGGTGGAGTATACTTTTTATGGATAAAGACTAACATTTATTTGTCACTTACTATACATGTGTAAGTAATATATATATATATATATATATACATATATATGCACGTATGCTGAGGGTTATCTTCATTTATCAAACAGAGATTGCAAACTCCACTTCATGTTGCCATTGAGAGCGGACACTTAGAAGTGGTACAAGTACTTCTTGCAGGAGGAGCAAGTATTAACATTAGAGAAAAGGTAGGCATCTAGAAATCAATAATAATGTTGTAGTTCAGAGATGAAGATCAATGTAAAGATCAGCTAAACTAAATGATTAAACTGAACGAATGTTACTTGAATAAAAAAAAATTAAACAAATAAAAGAAATGTGAATTTACTTAGAGCATATTTCTACAACAGCAAGCTTGATGCTGACTACATCATCCCTAAGTATGGTGTTGGTCAATGAAAAATAGTTGTCTCATATTCCCAATGTATGGCTCAGAAACATAGATACTAAATAAACAATTAGAAGACAGAATTTACGCATTTGAGATGTGGGTATATAGAATAATAGGGAAACCTATTCTTTTTTATGGAAAGAGAAGAAAACAAATAAAGAGGTGCTAAAAACACTTAATATGAAGAAAGAATTACGAAGAGAAATAAAGATCAAGCAAATAAAATATTTTGGATACACTAAAAGACATGACACCTTATTGCAGACCTTACTTGAGGATAAAGTCAAAGGGAAGCGAGCAAGAGGTAGGCAGAGATACAAGTGGGAGAGTAACATCACAAGATGGATAGGTTACAGTCTAGCAAAGGGCACCACAAAAACAAGAGCACACAGAAAGATGTAGATATCGCTTCTAAGCTGTAAACCATGGCACAACACAATATATTCTCTTGCCTACATTATGCTAATTTGCAGACGTATGAGAATGAATGTGATAAAGAAATCACTACAGCCAAAAAATGATGGGTTGATGGCTATGTCCTGTATATAATAGTCTACTAATTTTTTTAATAAGAATGAATGAAGACGAGGAATAGTTTTATCTATATGCAACAAAAATGAGTTAATTTTAAGACACAGTTTGTAATAAAAGTGATTACAATCAATACTATAATTATCTTGCATCAAACAAAAATTATTTTGTGTTGTGTATGCAACAATGCTACTCTAGCTCACTACATTTTCAGTCTGGAAAAAGTGCCCTACAACTTGCAGCAAGAGGAAATCATGTAGCTGTGGTGGATATGCTTATCAAAGCAGAGAGGTACTATGCTAATGCCAGGGTAAGCTACATTTTGATATTGTTTGCTCATACTACTATATTTAAAGTCAATATTAATAATCTACCAATCTGCTTCTTCTTCTGCATTCGTTCTCAAACTCCTGCAGATTAGCAGGATGTAATCCGGAGAACGTAATGCGTTGTGTCATGGTTTACAGCAATGCTGCGATATCTGCGCCTTTCGACCTGACACATCCTACTTCAGCATGGCTTTTGGTCACTGACCCTATATGGGGTGGGACAACAACCCCATCCCATATCCTCCTTAGTCGCCTTTTACGACATGCATGGAAGGTAAACAGTGTTGTTATTCTTTGCTCACATTTCGGGCCCCGTCAACACACGGGCGATAATCTACCATAACATAATGATATATAATAATGATAACAGGTTATTCATTATTGATTATTAATCTAACTAATTGTACTCATGGCAAACCAGTAGGTGCTCTGTCTCCCCCAGTAGATGTAGATTATTCCAGTGACTTGCTGATTAAATACACTCTTTCTCCTTCACGTGTACCCAGTCCAGCTTGTGTTATGATCAATATCAAATTTCCCATCACAACTTAGTTTCATCATCTATTGCAGTGTCCTCTTAGTTTCATCATCTATTGCAGTGTCCTCTTAGTTTCATCATCTATTGCAGTGTCCTCTTAGTTTCATCATCTATTGCAGTGTCCTCTTAGTTTCATCATCTATTGCAGTGTCCTCTTGGCTGATTATCTAATTGAGAAATAATACATAGAGAATCTGCTAAAATATATCAATGTCTTGATTGAGCAAAGCAGATGTTTTTATTCTGTCTCAGATCAGAATACAAGACTAAACAGTCGTAGCCAAAATATATTATTGTCTTGATTGAGCAAAACAAGTGTTCTTATTCTGCCTGAGGTCAGGATACAACGCACTAAACAGTCTCAGCAGTATATAATCTAGTTCTATCACCACTGTATTAATGGGACAGGTAGTCCTGACTGTAAAACACACTACACTAGTACCCCAAATAAAATAATTAAATGAGAACAAAACATTGATCCACAGAGATGCACATCCACATAAAACTGCATGGACATCTTGATGAAGCTTCCATTATAAAAATATTGGCTAAAAAACATTAGAGGACTGATTTCATTGTATCTGTGTTACATATATAAACCACCTCTATCAATGAAGTCGCATGCCACCTGCCAAGAGTACTACTTAGGGCACGTAACTCCGTAGTTTCAATGAAGTTTCTAAGCATCTCTGAAATAATTCAATTGTAACTAAGACTCACAAACCGGAATCTACCTATGACCCCTTGGACACAAGACAAATTGCTTAGCCGCTATTCTAAATAGATCACTATCCTTTTACTACAGCAACTAGCATAAAAAAGTTTGACTTTCTTTGCAGACATTCATAATAATCTACCAACAAATGAAACATAAGTAGGGTAGTATAAAACTAAAGCATGCAAGAAAATAAAACTTTTGGGGAAAATCTATGTAATACATGAGGGCTAGGTAAACTAGACTTACAAATATAATTTATAACAGTAGTAAATGTTATAAATTATATTTATAAGTCTAGTTTACTTAGTCCGTCTTCTGAGAGCAACTCCTACACATCCAATCCATTAATCCAATATTAGTTATGTATAGAGTAGTTTTATGTCATTATAGGTTCCCACAATTTAATTTGTAGAGAAATTCCCTCCTATGGGCCAGATTGTCATTCTGTGAACAGCAAAATTGGAACTGTCCTGTAGTATATGCTTTAGTTGCTGTGTTATTGCTCCACAAATACAAGCTGCATAATATCTGACACTTATTTGGTTACGTGTTCCTTTAGCTGGCAGTGTTCAATTCTCAGTCTAAATATTTTAACTTTTGCGTTTCTGTTTAGTTTGGTAATGTTGTCTTGCTCAGGACTGCTACCTTGACAAACTTCTTCATCTTAATGTCATCTTACCCTTTCTTGTAGATATTGCTTTCAATATTATTCTTGATCAATCATTTTTCCTATTTCCTTAACTGATATCTTACTTTGTAATTCTATGGTTATTGTATATTATACTATTTTCATAGTTACTATTGGATCAATTGTGCCTAATAATATCTCTTACATAGCACTTTTCAATTGTGTTAAATTGTGTTAAAATAATGTAAACATTTTGCCTTACAGGAATACCATGACAAAGATGTTGGTTATGTAGATCCGGATACATATCTTAGAAATCCTCAACATCCGAAAGCTTCACAAATGAAGGACATCATATGGAAATTAGCAAATAAGCTGCTAAAACCTGCTGATTGGAAAAAATTGGCATATCATTGGCATTTTACACCAGAACACGTGAAAGCCATAGAACAGGAATATACAGGTACTTATAATTTTGCATTGTTTTTTAACAATTAAGTAAATTATAGTGTTTAAGTGCCACAGACCATTAAATATATTTATGTCATTTGCTTATAAACAAATGACTACTACTTTCACTTTTATGAGTTTGTTTTTGTTCCTCTCAGTCTTCTGGTCTACATTCTGTGTCAATAATTGACCATACATTCAGGATGGGAAAGAAGTGGAACACATTCCATACATTTTTTGTAAATGTGCAATGTATTATACATTTTAAATAGTTATATAGGCTGACGTCAGATGTGTTGGGCCACTGTCACAGAGAAAATGATGGAATCATACATATCCATTCTGTGGACTACATCCTGCTGGAATTATAGCAGGGGCCATTGTCCTTTTGCAAGAGAGATCCAGTGGGAGTTTGAGAATGAAAGACAACACATACTTATATTTAGACTACAGCGCTTGCAGTATATTTGTTATATCTCATTTAGAGCTAAATTACATGTATTATTATTATACTTCTAGAATTAATGTAAATTTAACAGCGTGCTTGATACAGTTAAATAGTTATAGTGCTTTGCACACTGGCATGTTTTGGTATGATCACTAATGTAAATATACATTGCATGGACATGAAACAATCATTATACAAAAATATTGACCTCACCCATTTGTTACTGTTGTTGTGCATCTATCACAAGTGATGATGACCATTTGTTACATTCAATTTATGAAACTCAGGGGCGTGTCTTTGTTTATGAGTTTTTATGTGGCTGATAAACTCTATGGTGACCCCAAAGATCCTATTGATCCTATGAGATGACTATTTTCGATGGAGTTTGATCTGCACAATTCCTTAACTTAATAGTTAATCTCACTATTGATTCCTTCACTGCATCACTCCTTTTTTCATGCATCTGCTGTGCCACTTTTATTGCAGAAACATATATCTCTGTTTTGTGCATCCTCATTCCATATTTCATGGTTTATATTAAAATCTTTCAGTAAGATCTTTAATTTCCTTGTAACACTTCTTTTAGCCACCTGTAGAGTGCATGTCATTCTTCATCTCACCATCGAGGAGTATTTTTGGTAGACATGATGTGGCATACATAGTATATGACTTGTTCAACGAATTGTGCTACTGTTATATATGATATGACATAATACTTGACTCGCCCAACGAATTGTGCTACTGGTAGATTAGATGTGATCTGACATGCATACACTACATGACTCGCCCAACGAATTGTGCTACTGGTAGATTAGATGTGATCTGACATGCATACACTACATGACTCGCCCAACGAATTGTGCTACTGGTAGATTAGATGTGATCTGACATGCATACACTACATGACTCGACCAACGAATTGTGATATTGTTAGATGTGATCTTCTGTCGAAGACGGATGTGTCGAGCCATTTGCGCAAATAAACCGGCGACACGGCGCAATTTCTATTCTCTGGATTACATCCTGCTGAAAACTATTAGGATAGTGTTGAAAATGAACGCTGAAGAAGAAGAAGATGTGATCTGACATGCATACTACATGGCTTGTCCAACAAATTGTGATACTGGCAATCAAAAGGGAAGCAGAAAATAGCAGCATTCTGACCTAACGTGCATGTTATTTTTAATGTTTCCTATTGGTAACACTTTAACCTCTCATTTATTTGCCCTGTGTTACCACAGTCCTTACATTTCCAGTATGTTAAGTTGTTTCTTACACTATTTGTTCATCTCTGACCTGCTATGCATGTAATAGGTGGCCATTAAGAAGGTTTCAGTAGTAGGGCTGTCTAACCCAGTCCATAGAGGGTCAAAACAGTACAGAAGCATGCTAAAATTAGATTTTGGGTTCAGCGTCATAGCTTTCACAGCCAACCTGTAAACAATGGCAGGACAAGTGCCTGTCGTGTTCTACAGTGTTCACAGTTTTTAAGTAACCGATTGCAATGTGTTAGTACTTTGTGATGTCGTGCTGTTAGTAGTTTGTGACGTCACTCTGCCAGTTCATTTGTATTAGCGAAATGGCTGCTATATCTATGATAAACTTGCCTTCGATTGATAACCCTTGATACAGAGAGGTATAGAGTTTAGAGGGGAGGTGTGTTTGGGTTAAAATTACGGTATAACCCTACCCATAATAACCCCCCCCCCTCCCATCAACTGTAGGATCTCCCCTTCTCCTCGGATGGGCAGTCGTTATATTAAATCGTAGCATACTTTAAATTAATCTGCGCTACAATTATTACTATAGGCCTATTGACTTATTACACTTTATAATATACTTTTATTCGTTTCTGCTGTCTCAGTTTTCTTTTCGTTTCTGCTGTCCCAAATATCTTTACTGTTCCAACCCATTGATCATAAGCACCAGGTCCCACTTTTGCATTCCTGTCACCTAGTACTGTTAATAATTAAGCTGTAAACATTGACACGGAAGTAAACAACAGAATAGCAAAATCTAGAGCCACATTTGGAAGACTTCGAAAAAACGTATGGGACATATGTGGAATAACAGCTACCACCAAACTTATAGTTTACCAGGCAGCAGTAATATTATCACTTCTTTATGCATGTGAAACATGGACAGTATGTACAAAATACGTTAGAAGACTCAACTTTTTCCACCTACGCTGCCTTCGTAAGATACTTAACATCCATTGGTTGGAAAAATACCAGATAGTGAAGTACTTATAACATCTAAGTCTGTAAGCATGTACACAATGTTGATGAAGGAACAGACACACTGGGCAGGACATAAATCTGCATGAAAGATCTACCAAATATTGTTATAGGCCATATGGATGGTCCAGACTGGCTTCTGCAAGGCCAGAGGACAGAAAAAGCATTTTAAAGACTCTTAAGGCATTACTATAATCTTAAAAAATATCCTACATTTAAAAAACTTTGTAAATGATGTGAAGTCAGCAAGAGTATGCTGCCTTTAGCTGACAGCTACACAATTCCTCACTGCAACATCCTAATGGAAAACATGCCGTATTTGACAGGTTTTTGTTTTGTTTTTGTTTTTAAGATATCTCTGGCTTACTTCAAAATAATCACAATTTCATGAAGGAATCTTGAATGAAGCACACCCGACTGGCGTCACAAAATAAAAAGTGGTGCAGCAGCTGCAGAGAAACTCGGACATCAAGCTGCGCAACAAAAACGCGCTAGAAGAAATGCAAGGGCTGCTCACTGTAACATAGACTTCTCCGACACATGGTCAGAGTGTGGTAGACAATTCCCGTACGCATTGAACTCATTAGTTACAGTCAGGCACACCACAGAGATCATCATCTTCATCATCATCATTATCATCCCATTTGAGCTGAATGGTCATCAACTACTAAAACGGACGAACCACACCCTATTAATATATCTTTTCTGTGAATGTCCTTTATTGTCTCTTCAAAGCGTTCAAAGCGGGTCAAATGAAATCATGGACAGACACCAAGGACTGGACAAGATTTTTCCTCACTGGTCCGCACTGTTAAATATATAAATCACTGGAGGTATCGTGTGTTGATGCATCCAATGTGTTATCCCTACGACCCTGATGGGTTACAGATTTATAGAATATAAAAATTAATATACATATCTGCTCTGTGAGGTTTCTTTTTGTTATTATTTATTTTTTACAGGCTGTGTGGGGCAATTGTACAGGTCTAAATATCAGCAGGTCGACAGATATATTATCTAAATTATGCCCCTATATGTTTTATATTCATTACCTTTTTATCTGGTCATATAGCAGGCACACCACTAGTAATTAGAATGAAATATATTGACATTCATATGTGTGCACGATTGTGATACATTTTTCAATTTTCTTCAATGTTACAATAAACAAATTTTGTATTTTGAATTAGTTCTGTATTCATGCTAGATTGTCAATTCTGTTGCAGGATCTACTGTTTTTCCATGTCATGACAAACTATAATTAGCTCTCTCTCTCTCTCTCTCTCCCTCTCTTTTTTATTATCAGGTATCACAAGCTATAAAGAACATGGATACAGACTATTGGATATCTGGTTGCATGGAGTACGAAAAGATGAAAATGCACTTAAATTACTCACTGAAGCTTTAGTTGCAATAGATAGAAAACAATTAGCAGGTAAGGTTAAATTTATTGCAGTGTAACAATTGTTTTATAAGGTTTAATAAAGAAAAACTGATCTTAAACTGCATAATTATTAATTGAGATGTTTGGTGCAGTAATTATATGCATTGAATCTGATTTTTATTCTGAAATAATGTATATTATGCATACAAATAGTGTCACATATTTGCCAGCATATTAAATTTACAGTATTGTGTACTGCATTAAAAATTTATTGAATTTATTGAAATGTTATTGAATTTTCAAAATGCTTTTGAAAACTATCAGAGTTTGATAGCGAATAAGTTTATCTCTGTGACTAAGGCATTAATGAGCTAATTTTGCGATCCCAACTCGATAGAACTAGCTTGAGGCCCAACGACAAAAGAGATTGACCTTTCATTTTTCATTGACATGCTACAAGGGAAGGGAGAATTAAAAGTGTGACAATAGTTCAACACCAATATCTTTTAGAGGATATGCTTAAATGATACACAATCATAACTTTCTGTGTCTAAAAGTCTGATACAACTTAATGACAGCAGTTACCGTATAGCCTTACAAGGGGAACACACCTTAAATAATTGTAAAAACTCATTAATGTATCTAAGATGTGTATCTATTTTACATTGTTTCCTTATATCATTGCTATCTTTGTAACACATAGTTTCATTGTTATTAAATGTTTTGAATTCACAAGTTCTAAATTACCTTGGAAAGGTACCAATAGTTGAGTTGATAAAAGGTAGTGATGTATTTGAAATCTATTTATACAAGGAAAATTATATAAGAAAAAGGAAGAAATATAATTTGTTTGAAAGTCAATTCCATCTTTTCAGAGTAATAGTTATTATGTTACAACTGCAGCAAAACTATTATCGAATTGGTAACAATAGAAAACACAGTAACGAAGTTTTGTTAATCACTGGAAACACACAGGACAATACACAATTTGACGTTTTGACAAAAAAAGCCTTTATCAGGAACACAACATAGTACACGATGAGTAAAGGATAGCAATGTTAATGATCACATCCCAGTGATAAATTATAGCACAAATACCAGAATTCCAAAAGGGGATGAATGATAAATGGTAATATAAAACGTGGAGAACAAAGATAAAACAAAACAAATGGAATATTGCGAACTGATTCATCCATAAATTTGGTACCCTACGGCCTTTCAGTCTTGACACCCGTCATTCCTACCTGTAGACATCCTGTTGTGTTCTGTTAAATTTTCATTCGTTATGTTTTATATTACAATTTATCATTCACCCCCTTCCGACATTTGTACTATCACTTGATTATCAAGTTGATAAAAGCCCTGTGATCAAAAAATCTATTGCGTATTTCCGGTGATTAGCAAACCTTCATTGTTGTGTTAGAAATTTATTTTTTAGAGTTTAATAGTCAAAAACATCTATTTAAAATAGGCCATGAGCACCTTTTTGTTAAATTGTATAAATATGTATGCAATTATATTATACGTGAGTTTTTATGTGATACAAAATGGCTGCATTATGGAAAATCATATAGAACATGTGCTTTTTCTATATACATAATGGTTGTTTTTTTTTTTACTTTTGGAATATTGTTTTACACACAAAACTGCTGCAAATAAGTTTGTTTATAAACAATGTGTTACATGTAGGCCTACCTAAAATAACACCCGACTTTAAGAATGTGTTTACACAGGTTTACTTAAAATAAGTTGTAGTTCACAGGAGTACTCATAATATGTATACGTCATTGTTTTCTGTGTCAGTTCTGCTACAAAATGTAAAGACATCTGCTAATTCTAATCCTAACCAATCATCATGATTTTTGATCAAGCAAAAGAAAAAAGGCTAATGTTACATTGATTGTTTCTCTATTTATTTAATAACCGCCGAAGGCGGATGTGTCGAGTCATTGTCGCAAAATAAACGGCGGCACAACACATTTCCATTCTCTGGACTACATCCTGCTGGAAATTTAATAGGACCATGGTTCTGCTACAAGAGAAATCCAGCGGGAGTTTGAGAATGAACGCTGAAGAAGAAGAATTTATTTATAAATGCATTCCTTCATATTAATAAACAAGGCATTCCTTGAATAATCTATATTCTACAATTTGCATTCTATATAAAACAAAAACAGAGAAAAATCATCTCATGTGAGATGAAGTGTTTAAGAAAAGCAGCTATGGTCACCAAACTGGACAGAGTAAGAAACAAGAATATCAGAAAAAGTGTAGGAATACTGCCTTGTATCAAATATATAGAACATCAGCAGATAAAATGGTTTGGTCATCTTATGAGAATGGACCCAATGCAAATACCACAGAGAGCTTATAACAAACTACCAGCTGGATGCAGAGTCAAGGGAAGACTGAGAAAGAGATGGTTCTATAACATCACGACCACCCTCCACAAACACGGACTCAATACGACTCAGACATCATATCTGGCCTGGAACAGAAACTTATAGCTCCCACCCCTAAGCTTAACAGAAAATGTGGATGCTATCAGCCAGCTTCCACCTGGGGATAGATAATAAACAAAACAAAAATACCATAGAAAAAATATGTCATTTACGTTTTGCCAACAACTTATGCGGCGGAAACCCTTGTATATATGTTTCAAAGTTGGGTGTTGTTTTAGGGACACATATCAGAAATTATACTTGTAACTGTGTATATATACCTAGACCTTTTTATCTGTAAACAACTTAGGGCCTATGCTATTTTTACTATTGTGCTAGTAGAAAAGAACTCTGTTAACTGCAAATGTCTTCTGTAATTTTTATTATTTTATTAACAGACCAGGGGTGACATAGTGAACTATCTCTCTTCCAGAAAGTATGAGAAGGAAAGTTAACCTCCTACCAGAGAAACCATGTTCTCCTATTTGCACTGTGTCCTAAAACAGTTGGACTGGATGTAAAAATAGATTTCTGAAATGTAACAAAATGTAATGAAACACTGTTTAAAAGGAAGAATCATGTGCATGCTAAAAGTGAAACAATGAACAAGGATATACAATATACATTTTATAAATCTGGATAGCAGAAGAGATTAACTTTCTACAATGTACTGATACCATTACAAAATATATAATGCCATCGTGATGATTTTCATGAGTATCTTATGTGATATTAATCTATATTGAATTACATAACTATTTGAAACATTTACTTCTTAGATCTTAGAGTAATGCTATGTAATCAAAATTGTATATGTTGTAATCAAAGCCTTATAGCTCAGTGAGTTAATGTACTTACTACTAAATGAATTGGAATATAACCTATATCATCTGTACCAGACACCCCTTTCTTCATATCTTACCATTAATTTTTGATATTTCTCTTCAGTAACTCTTTGACATCTCTGCTTTTTAAAAATTGTGTGCCTTTTTTAAATACATGCTTTTGAGGCATTGTAATTTACCAAATTTCTAAGAGTAGATGCTAATATCACTTTATATATGTACTTAGGCAGTCCTGCAAGGTCAGTGGTTAGTGGACTGGATTTCTAGTGGGTTGTGCCACGGTTTAATTTCTAGCTCAACTGGAACAATTTTTTGACCATCAATGTTTTCCAGATCAATCCAATCTAACTAATTGAATGTTAGATTTTCTTGGAAAGTAAAGATGATGTATGTGATGCTGACCACATCATACCTAGGTATAGCATTGACGCTAAAACATTTTCAACCTAATATTTTTGTGATCAGTAATATTCTGAACTGACAATAAATTACTCCATTCAGTCCCATAGAATCTCTTTCAACTGATGGCAAAAGATATGTGAGCTTTGGTAAAGGGAGGGAGTATTAACCTAAGAAAACAAAGAGTATCAATTCCGTATTTTAGTGGATATTCCCTGCATTTTAGTCTGATTTATTTTTCTTTCCTATTTTTAGGGAGGGAAACCATTAAGAGACGAGGTGATTTGCCCACATTTTGGTGTACTTTCTAGTACTAAATTTAATGTTCAGATTTCCTAGTACTAAATTTCATGTTTTGATTTCCTAAAAATATATTATGATATCATGATGGTTTATGAATATTTCACGAAGGAAAATTACTGGGGGGACAGAGACAAAACAAAATTAATGAAAAATTAGAGCTGATTATTAACCAGTTTGGTATCCTATGACCAGTCAAGACAACTTGTGAAATTTTCATATAAATCTCTGCAGGTGTGAAAACCCAATACTTTACCCACAAATATTACAACCATCCATTCTAAATATTGTGGATTATGGATTGAGAGATGGATATAATGTTAACATCCTATTCTCCGAAATGACTCAATTGTATGAAAAAGGGACACTTTGCATACGTGGGCATGTTAGCCAAGTGTATGTCTATGTGTTTGTTTAGATCCCCAGGAATCACAGGCAATTTGCTCTTACTTCCTGTGTGCAATGTGGTAGTTTCTCAGAATGCTCTTTCATACCAAATGCAATGTCTATTGAAGAAGCCTGCTATTCAGTGATGGTCAAACTAAAATGTATACAGATAGCATTATAACTTCAAGTAATTACATACATTTTTGTTTATTTGTAATAACACAAAAATTTGTAACAATTTTTAAATACAAATTTACAATTGTTGAATTACACGTATTCTTCATGCAGAAAACATGAACAAATTTTCACCAACCAAAATCAATGTTGCAACACAGTTTAAATTCATACCTGACAAATGCTCTCAAGTATGATGAAAAAACTGGCACAGAAAATAATCTTCCTACACAAATGTCTATATTTGACACAGTCAACATTTCAGATACTTACTGTTTACCAGGTCATCATGTCCAACATTCAAGGACACCATCACTTTATTTCTTTTCCTATAGGCCCAATATATATTTATCATCTAATTGCCCATACCAATAGTTATTTTTATGTGTGACTAATTACTATTATTTTTATATTAGCATTATCATTATTAGACCATTTACTTTCCAGTGAAATATAAGACTGTAATTTATTCTTTATTTGGAACAATCATCATATTACCGGGGGCATTTAACATAAGTGTTTTACTTTTCTTTCCGGCAGTCATTTCATGATATACCTATATAATGTGTCCCAATCAGTTGGTGATTGTGTGTTCTCTTGATCTTTCCAGCACATTTTCCCTCTTTTTTTCTCACTCCAATTTTATCATTCTCTAAACATATACATGCTGATGAATTCAGCCTCCACTTGTCACTTTCCAACAATATATAGGCCCCCTATTTATTTATATATATATATATTTTCTTCTTAAGATATGTTCATAATGATAAGTTTCTGGCTATTTTTTTTACTATTATATTACTTCTTCTTCTTCTTCTGCGTTCATTCTCAAACTCCCACTGGATCTAACAGGATCATGGTCCTGCTAGATTTCCAGCAGGATGTAGTCCAGAAAATGGAAATGCGTTGTGTCACCGTTTTATTTGCGCCAATGGCCCGACACATCCGTCTTCGGCCGCTATTATATTACAAGTTTGCATTTATATTTCCGTCTCTTCCAGTGTGGGTTCAATTCAAAGTCTGGCTCACCAAATTTTTACCTAACTTCTTGTAGTTGCTACTCTCATGTCGTCTTTAATTATGACCTTACTCCTGCTAAGCTAAATATTTTTTTCTAAGTTCCTGCTCTCTTCAAAATGCTTTGACTTCTATTGCAAAAATCAAATTAACCCTATTCGTGAGGACTAATGATTTTAATTTTCTAATACAGCACTGGGCATTTATGAATGTTTATGACACAGAGAACTGACCATTGCTATGAATTGTAAATTTTTCTCCTAATCTTCAGCTTTTATAAATTGCATTATGTTTTTATGTTACAAGTTCTGTACTTTGTAGTATTATTTTATTCTTGGCATGTATTTATTTGGGAATATGTTCCTATCCTTTCATTGTTGTTCCCATTCTTGCAGAGCAGTAAATGTATGTCATCATACAGTATTCTCATTATATCATTTCTAATAATAGAACTAAAAGAGTCTTTTGTGTTCAGTTTTATATTGTGAAGTTTTCCTTGTTGTGTGTGTCTCTAAGCTAAGATCACAGTTTTCCTGCTATGTCTTATTACTGGGTACAGAAATTCGTTTCCTTTTTTATTTTAGTTAGTTTGTTAACCTACGCATTATTTAGTTGAGCATATGTGATGAGTCCACACACCAGTGAATTAAATAGGCCCTATGTATGTTTCAGTCTCCTGGGGGTTTACTATAGTTTTCTCATTTTATCTATAGTTTACTACATGTATATGAGGTTTTACATTGCTCTCATGCAGATCCAGAGTTAGAAGATACCCAAGGTTCTAAAAGAATCGCCTCGTAATGCACCCTTGAAACAGAAATACAGCAGTTCGTGCTGTGTGTGTCCTGGCCAACATTTTTAGGGATCATGTCCAAGGATGTGGAGGCTGTAGATGGAATGAGAATTAACTGCAAAATGACAAGCAATATATCCGATAAAGCTACGTCAACACATACAGCGACACTGTTGACACATAGTGACGTAGAGCATTCCGGCCAGGCCAGGCGAAATGCAGATGCATTGATGGAATGGCCACTGTCAATGCCCCGATATAGGTAGATGTCATTACGATATCGTGGCGCTTAGAGTGCACATTAATCTGGAGAAGACAACACGCGCTAGAGGGCAACGTTGTTTGAGATAAAATTAGAGTAGCAACGAAGTTACAATTGTCCAGCACAATTGACCCTATTCAAAGTAGGAATCACGACTCAGGTATTGGATACGCCAATCTGAACATTGTACACCTGCGTATGGAAAAAAAAGCTTTGAATACAGTTGACCAATGAAAAAAAAGGAAAAACGTTGGTTGAGAAATCTTCAGCATATTCTACTGATACATCGAACATGAGGATGGAGATAGAGGGAGTTACAGCAGCTCTTAATTGGTTGATAACTGATACATCAACACAATCGGTAATACTCGCAGACTCTCAAAGCATGTTGCGAAAGATAGAAAAGTTCATGCTAAGAAAAGAATGGTGGGACTTATTGAACAACTCAGTTGACCAGAGCATTACATGGATATACTACCCTGGTCATGCTGGGGTCAGAGGAAACGAGAGAGCCGACTTATTGGCAGGCAATGCGGCGATAGATGGCACATTGCTGAGAAGAGATAAAGCAGATTTAATAAAGGCAGTAATAAATTCATTTCAAGATGCAGATGATGTCAATGAGGTTGAGAACGTACACATACAGATAATGTTAGAAATGGGAGTATTCAGAGGTGAGGGGAGGAAAAGTAAATTATTTTTTTTAAGTCCCGAAGATCACACAATCAACACTAGACCGGAACTATGAGTCTACATACACTGGGATGGCTGCTGGAGCGGTGGGCGGAGCACTTATGGGAATGTCCCGCGTGCTGTGAAGCCAGTTTCTAATCAAGAATCAAGAAAAAGGAAATAAGTCACACAAATGTCAAGGATCATATATTGTGTAATTTTCTGACTGAAGAAGTGTTGAGACTCGGACTCTGAACGCTGTGAGCAACATAGACGGAGAGCAAGTCCTTGTCTTTGATGATGTAGCAAACTTAGTCTAACTCGATTGTCACTGTTGCCCAACGTGGTTCATACAGAGAGAATTTGGTTGAGTACTCAAGAGGGCGGAGATGAATGATGTTTTTCTTACACGAGATTAGTTAGTTGATTGCAAAGCTCTTCGTCCGAGACAGGTGCAATCTACCTACCTCTTTAAGTGAAAAATTAAATAGCTAAGAGTAAAAATACAGACCATGCCCGACGATGGATTGGAAAGCCATCACAAACGGACGAGGCGAGTGCGTGAGAAATGCACCGGTGACATCCTAGACCCCTGATGTGTTTGCGAAGCCGCACCTCGCCTAGGAAGGTATATCAACCCTTAATCTAATTTGACTGTCGTCGTTGCCGAACACGGCTCATACAGAAAAAGTTTTTCTGGGCCTAAGGACACAGAGGGTGGTAATGGAATGGTCTTCCCACATGAGGAATTCGCTGGCTGCGAAGCGCCTCATCTGAAGAAAGACCCATAATGGGTGACCCAGGCAAACTATCAGCTCGTCATGTAACATAGGTCCTATAACTCTGAGTAGAAGGCTTCTTCAATAGGCAGTGTTCTATACTGAAAGCTGAAGTCTCCTGGGTATGAAAGAAAGCTCAGAGAACACCCCACTGCACATAGGAAGTAAAAGCAAGTTTCTCGCAAATCATGGGAATATCAAGCAAACATCTCTACATATAGGACCTACAGGCCTATATATATATATATATATATATATATATATATATATATATATATATATATATATATATATATATATATATATATATATATATATATATATATATATATATATATATATATATATATTATGTGTGTATGTTCAGGGCATGTGCTGAGAAAGAATACAGCTTGAACACTTAAAAACCACTGGAAAGATCAAAGGGAGAAGAGATAGGGGACGACAAAGAGAAAAGTTGCTAGATTGACTAGTATTGTGGCACTGTAGAAGCTCACAAACCGAGCTTATTGACAACACAGGAGACAGGGAGTCGTGGAGAAACATGATCGCCTACGCCAGTCGGCATGGAACTTGATTGATTGATTGACCTTTCAACACCATGTGGAGTGCAAGTCTTTAGTAATCCTTTTTTCATATTTTTCTAATGCTGACTAGCATTATCTACATGCTTTACCTGTCTTTTTTCTTTTTTTTCCAGATATGTTAATGCCTTTCTCTTATATATATATATATATATATCTTTATTAGCTAAATTGGTAATTATGTGATTGACTACATTAATTTTTTTATTTATTTATCTCTGAATGTAATCCAATAGTGAAATAAACTTTTAGATGGTCGAAATTATGGAAATCAATTAGATATAGACATAAGCAGGGCATTTTACACAACATTTACTTGGAATAGTGTATGCATACGTAAGAAGTCATTTCATCTTTTATACAGTTATTGATACTTTGTGTGTTGATTTACAATTGTAGATGAAGTCAGGCCTATGTGTGTGTGTGAGATAGAATTCATTTTTTTTGCTTGCTGATAAGTGCCTGATAATTTATTTAAATTTGTATGTGTATATGTTTAACAGTACTTGTGTTGTATTGTATTAAATTTAATACAAATTGTCATTATTAAAACGGTCAAATTGACTTCAGTTTAACAACTACAGTATTAATATCCTCTTATAGAGATATATTAGAATGTGGTTTCTCAGTTTTAAGGAGAAGCATGGTCATATATATAAACAAAACAAAGTTTACAAAGCTACATTTGTTGAAAATGAAGTTTGGGGCACATTCTCACGTGGTTTTCGTTACAGTTATTGTGTCTAGCCAAAACGAATATCAGCAGCGAGAGTAGCTGTCATAGTTAGCAATCTAAATCATCTGTACAATTCATTGGTAAGATAGAAAAGTAGCAGCAAAAGTGGCAACATTTGATTAGCTTATGGGAAGTTGTTCAGTCACCTAAAAACTGAAATAAATACAGAAATACCTGAGCTGGAAATCTTATATCAAATATTACACATTAGAAAGACTTTATGTCGGCTCTGTGGAAGACTAGTACAGAGTGCATCTCAGATGGCCAAGGTACCGGATTCAAAGCCCTCAGGCAACTAAGCATTTGGACCATTCAGGAAGCAATGGCAAACTACTGCATATATTTATACTGTCTAGAACATCACTAGTCAAAAAATTCTGAGTTTATTGCTCTATGTCCTGAATAGGATATACTACCAACTTTAGGAAGAGATTTGTCAAAATCAGTGTTTAAAAATGTTTATTGGAAACGCCAGCATGCATACTTTACATCAACTGTTACCAAAAAAAAACAATTATCTAGATGTGAAGTATAGTGAAGTGAAGCTATTCTTCCATAGCCAATGATGTGAAGTATAGTGAAGTGAAGCTATTCTTCCATAGCCAATGATGTGAAGTATAGTGAAGTGAAGCTATTCTTCCATAGCCAATGATGTGAAGTATAGTGAAGTGAAGCTATTCTTCCATAGCCAATGATGTGAAGTATAGTGAAGTGAAGCTATTCTTCCATAGCCAATGATGTGAAGTATAGTGAAGTGAAGCTATTCTTCCATAGCCAATGATGTGAAGTATAGTGAAGTGAAGCTATTCTTCCATAGCCAATGCCTGATATATAGGCAATGATTTGCATTTCTTTAAAATTGTTTTTCTTTAGAAATATAAATAAGCCTACACTTTATAAATGTGGAGTTAGTTTGATAAACTATTTAAGTATTCATTAACTGTTGTTCATTTTGTGACTCATTCTAATATAAACTGATACACAAGGTCTAAATTGATTTGCATTTCTTGTGACTTTGTAAAATGAAATTGTTTATCTGCTGTAGTTTTAATTCTGCGTCAGTGTAAAGAAACTTCATATTGATGGAAAAAATAATTACAATATTAACTACTAAAAAAGTTGTATCATATATTTTTGATCAGTTAAAGTTGAGGAAATTAAATGCTTGCTGTAGATTATTAAGACTCATAGGAACACAAAAACATAAAACCGAAGAAACTTACACCGCCATCTTCCTTTTATTTACAGTTTTTTATTCCTTTTTATTCAACAATGCTCCTACTAGATTTCCAGTAGGATGTATGCAGTCCAGAAAATGGAAATATATTGTGTTAACTCTGTTGTATTTGCGACAATGGCTCGACACATCCGTCTTCGGTGGGAATTACAACTCTAAGATTCAGCAGGATATAGTCCAGAAATCGAAAATGCATTTTGATGCCATTGTATCTGCCAATAACTCAAGATATCTGACTTCCACATATAAAATATATTGAATGGAGTTTTAAGTATTTTGTTTGAGAATGTAGATTTTCAATACAAGAAATTCAGTTCATGTGCTATAGATCAAATTGTAAGGTATAAATAATACCAATAGGTTAATTTTCTGCAAAATATTGATATGAATCTGAAGTATAGTTTCTTTGTTTAGATCCCCAGGAATTGTGAACAATATTGCTTTTACACACTATTGTGAAATTTTGTTTTCTCCAAAGCTTTAGCCCAGAAGACTGAAACTATCAACGGAGTGCAATCCTTTGAAATGAAACCTCCTATTTAAAGATGGTTAAACATAATTGTGTAGATGTTGTGATGTAGAGCTTACATAATAGTAAAAACCTCACTAAATATGCACGCCATCTACTAGTGGTCTGATATTTCATGTTGGTTGACCAGGTGGACCACTGGTGAGACCTTCAGAAATGTGGATTCTAAGTATGTAAGAATGTTGTTTCTTTGAAACATCAATCCAGCGCCTATACCTCTTCATCTTCTATTATCGTTGTTAAATTCCCGCAGATTAACAGGATGTAGTCCAGAGAACTAAATGTATTGTATCATAATGTACAGCTTAGCTGCAATATCTGCACCATTCGGCCTGACACCTCCTATTTCAGCATGGCTTCTGGGTCACTTTGACACTATATGAGAATGGAGAGCTAACTCCACCCCCAAAACCTCCCTAGTCACCTTATTTGGCAGGTAGCAGTTTTTCTATTCTTATTTTTGGGCCCTGGCAACACATGGCAAATATAAACCTGAATTTGTTATAGTTAATTAGTCTCAATATTAATTTAATATGTTAATAATATAGTATTTATATGTTCAAAATTTCAATCAAGGATGTGATCTAGCAAGATTTATCTTGGTTAGTTGGTTTGCAACCGAAGCAGCTGCCCATGAGTTTTTGCCTTTAGCCCTGTGCCATTACGTGGTATCTGCATGTATTTGTGAGTTAATGTGTGTTAGATGCTGTATCAATGGTACCCGCTGACAAGCTTAACCAAAATATACTGCTGGAAACTATTTGTTTTCAGTGTGTTCAGTTCTCGGTTATATATAAAAAATTAATTAACACGATGTGCCAATGAGTGGCTACAAAATATATGTTGGTGCTGCATACTGTCAATTGGTTGTTTTATTTTATTTTTAAAATTTGGTAATTAAACGTTAATTCATGAAAAACTACGATTTTTTATTCATTTTCTTATTCTATTAAACTAACTTTGGCTTCAGTTTGCGTCGCCCTTGTGGCAACCGGAGCCTGGACTTCTTGTTCAGTGTGCAACGAGTATGGCCACTGTCTTCTTTTGAAACGTGTCATAGGATGAGACTACGGAAAATTGAAGGATGGGCTAACAACCTGTCACCTGTGGAAAAAAAACGCTGCGGCGTGTCTTGCTTCGACTTCTTACTTGTCTACTGTCAGAATGCCTCCCATTGATGACGGAGATTAGCAAAACTTTTGCGTTTGAGTGTCACTTCGGTTACTCAACTGAGGAGGACTTATGTTTGTGTCAGAAAGGCTATGGGCTATAAAGGGCTACCTTCTCACAGCTAAAGTGATTAGTTCATCAGTATCATGAGTCAGCGTAGATTTAAGTTATCTAAAACATAAATAATTTGAGATATGCGAATGACACTGTTCTGATTGCAAAAAGTGAGGAAGACCTTCAAGATTTAATTAATGGAGTAGTTACAGAAAGTAAAGAGAAAGGCCTCTTCCTAAATATCAACAAAACAAAAGTAATGGTTATTTCAAAGAAACAAAATAACACATCTTGCAAGATCACAGTCAATGATATAGTATTAAAACAGATCCACCAATTCCAATATCTAGGTACAATTATTACAGCAGATGGAAGAAGTTCAACGGAAATAAGATGTAGAATAGGAAAGGCAAAAACAACATTCAGAAAAATGAAAAATATACTGTGTAATATGAACTTGTCATTAGAGGTGAGAAAGAGAGTTCTGCAGTGCTATATAACCCCTGTACTAACTTATGGGTGCGAGTCTTGGACAATAAACTAACTGGAAAGTGGGAAATTAGAGGCAACAGAGATGTAGTTCTACAGAAGAATGCTGAGAATACCATGGACTGCCAGAAAAATTAATGTAGAGGTGTTGAAAGAGTCAAATGCGAAACGGACGTTAATCAACAATATAAGAAAAAGGCAATCTTCTTTTTTTTTTTTTTTTTGCCACTTCATGAGACAGGCAGGTTTAGAGAACAGTCACAACAGGCAAAATTTAAGGCAACAGAGACAGAGGGCGACAGCGTGAGAAAATATCAGATAGTTTGACAACCTGGCACGGCAAGGAAACAACAACGACTTTGATATATAATACTGTGGACAGAGAGCTGTGGAGAGTCATGACCGCCTACGCCAGCTGGCATGGCACCTGATGATGATGCTGAGAACATTCAACGAGTCGGAAGTATTAGCAAGCCAGCAATTTTTTTATTCTTGGGAGTTTTACTCATAAGCAACACATGAGATAGTTTGAAATAGACTATCGACCAAACCGAATATTTAGAAACAACAAATGACTCAGATGGAAGAAGTTCAAGAGAGATTTAAAAAAACATAATAGAGCAAACAAATACAGAATTCATAAAAATGAAAAATATACTGTGTAATATGTCCCTGTCAATGGAGTGGGGAATAGAGTTACATAAAGCTGATTCTAACATATGGATGAGTGTCTTGGATAATAAATAAAAATAACAGTGGAAAATTAAAGGCAACAGAGATGTGTTTCTATAGAAGAAAGCTGAAGGTCATGAACAATTAGAAAAACTAACACAGAGGTGCTGAAATTAATTGACAAATGTAAGACAGTGGTGTGGTTAATAATATCAGAAAGAGACAATCTTTCCTTTTTTTATATACACGTTATGAAGCAGTGATTTCTGGAGAACATATTTGCAACCGACAAGAATGCAGATCGAGGACGACAACGTGAGAAAATATTAGATAGTCTGATCTCGTGACATGCAGAGTCAACATCGATCCTGATTAACGATACTTGAAATTGAGAATTGTGTAGATCTTTGATCGACTACGACAGTTATAATGACAGAACTATTTTATAGGCCTATTTATCAAACTTATAATATAACAACTACTCAATAATCTCATAGTAATAGTCTCTCTTAGGATGATATATAATACTAGAGATAAGATACGAAGACGATACGGTAGATCATAAAGAAGGGCTAGAAAGGATGATCATTAAAACAAATTCATACAGCGACGAACAAAACCTTCAATTAAACATACAGAAAACCAAGATCATGACAACAGATAAAACCAAAGTAACTGGAAAAAGGACGACATGTTTGATTATCTGGGTGCAAATATAAACAGCTTAGGTGATTGCACAATAAAAATTAGGAAAAGACTAAGGATAGCGATAACGAAAATAAAAATTAATGAAAAATATAGACCTATGGAAAAACTGTTATAGAGAGACAAAAGTTATACTTTTATATCATAGACCTACATATTACCAGTTGACACTTACATCTTCTTCTTTTCTTCCTCTTTTACCCTTTATGGGTGTCGAGAGAGATACAGTGTTCTTATTCTCGCTTTTTTGGCAGTTTCAGATGTTATTTGGTGTCTCTTTGATGTCGATCCAGCGTACTCTAGGTCTATCCCTGGCTCTTCTTTCTGCTTCTCCTCTCTTCATATATGCTTTATAAACTAATGAATCACACGGCATTCTTTCCAGATGACCGAACCATTGTATCTGTTGGTTTTGTATGTATTGTATAATTGATATGACACCCACACTTTCTTTTATGACCTCGTTTCTAATTCTATCTTCTGGTCACTCCTGTGGCTTTTCTCAGACATCTCATCTCTGTTATAACCAGTTGTCTCTTATGTTTTGTTGTTAAGGAATGTCTCTGACATTGGTAGCACATGGTTGGAATGAAGATACTTTGGATAAGATGTTTTTTTTTTGTTGTTCTTTTTGTTGTTATTGGTAGCATTTGTGTTGCAATAAAGGGGATAATTGATCCAGTATTCGCTTTGTTGCAACGGATGTCTATTTCGGTGTCCATCTTTCCATCTGAAGAGAATGTTACGCCTAAATATTTGAAGATGTTGGTTTCTTTAATGGCTTGGTTTTCCACTGTTATATTTAGATTGTGTGTATTCCTTCCTATTGCCATGGTTTCTATTTTGTCTATGATTATTTTCATGTTGTTCTTGTACTCGATGTCCATGGATGTTAGATCTTTCTTCTTCTTCTTTCGTTCACTTGAAACATGTCTATATCTGTAATTCTGTCTCCTTAATAAAACTCACTGTCTTTTGTAGTTCATACAGTGTCCCATAGAGCTTTGATTCCAGTGTTGTTTCCTCTTGCCAATATGTATGCCTCAGCGTTTCATGCTCAGAACACTCTTGAAGTATATGTTTGGCACTCTGTGCTGCCTGTCCACATGTACACATGGCCGTGTTGCCAATCTTGAACTTTGTATACATGTGACTGCGGAGTCGGTTGTGTCCTGTTCTGATACGTAGAATTATAACTTGCTCTGATCTGTTCATAATGTGATAGTCATGTTGTGTTGGCGTTTGTGGCTTTCTTATTGACTTGATCATCTGTTTTTTCTGATGGTAGGTGATTGGTATATCTGGTTGGTCTTCGGCAGCACCTTCCTTAGCCAGTTGGTCTGCTTTTTCATTTCCTGGTATTCCACAGTGAGAGGGTATCCACTGCATGGTTACCCTATATTGGTAAGACAATTCGCTAAGTAGTTTTTTTTCAAGTCTGTTAGTTTTCCAGACTGGAGAGCTTGAAGCACTGACCTTGCATCTGTCAGGAATACCACAGGCTGTAGGCCAGAGTTGGAGTTCAGCAGTTTTTTTAGCTGCCACACTAATTGCCTGGATTTCTGCATCATATTTATTGCAGAATTTTCCTGTCGGTGTTCTGATTGTATCTCTAGGCTTGTGTGGATATTCTATATATACACCTACACCTCCATTCCTCACAGCATTCTGTGCTGACCCATCTGTGTACACTCTGACCCCTATATATTGTGGATATTCCTCATCCAGGAAACTGACGGTGACTGTCATTCGCTGCACACTGTTCTGTTCGTCCTCGCTTTAGTATTCCTTTCACATGGGGTCTGAATGTGTATTGGCATTCCATGGCTTTCACTCCACGAGGTTTGTTCTGGTACAGACCTTAAGGGGCTATCAACTTCAGGTAGGTCTGTAAGTTGTCTACGGAGTCGTTTAGCTTGATGGATAAAGCTGCTCCTTTTCAGTCGCCCCATTGCTAGATTTTGGAATCTGTCCTTCATTGGATGACTTGGCATACACTGAAACTTTTCTGCTTGAATTAGTACTTTTGTGTCTCTGCGTTCGCCAAGTGTTTGCATTCTTCCCATTTTCTGCATCTCTGCTATGGGTGTTGATTTCATTGCTCCCAACATTATTCTAAGTGCCTGGTTTTGCACTTTATCTAGATCTTGTAATGTGGTGTTTGATGCAGGACACCACGCAGCTGAACCGTATTCCAGGTGTGGTCTTATGCCTTGCTGGTAAACTTTACTGAGTATATTTCCACTGGCTCCCCATGTGGTTCCACTTAGTTTTCTCAGGATAGCTAGCTTCCTCCTGGCTTTTGTTGTTGCTTTGTTTATGTGCTGCTTCCATGTCAGCTTATCATCAAAAGTAACTCCGAGGTATGTGGGTTGTTTGTCTTCTTTCAAGAGCTCTCCGTCTATCTTGATATGACCAGCTTTTTGTTTTGGTGAGAGAGTAAAGAGTGTAGTGCTGCACTTATCTGTGTTAATGCTGACGCACCATCTATTTGCCCATAAGGTTAGGGCATCGATAGCTCTTTGTATTTGTTTAGTGGCCACTGTTGCATGTTCTTCCGTGCACCAGATCACCAGGTCGTCAGCATACATTGCCACTTTGATCCCGTGTGGTAGTTCAGCAACTAGGTCATTGATGTAAACCAAGAAAAGTGTGGGTGACAGGACTCCTCCTTGGGGGACTCCATGACGCAGTAGAACTTTCTTGCTCTTGCGACCATCTAATTGTACCCTGGCTCTTCTATTATGCAGGTATGCTTTTACCCATTTGTACATTCTTGAGCTAACCCTGCAATTTCGCAATTTTTTTAGGAGCCCTTCTTTCCAGACCTTATCAAATGCTTTCCTGCGGTCTATCCATACTGCTAGTACCAGTTTCTTATCTTGGAAGGCATCCTCAATCTCTTGGGAGAGGTAGGTTGCCTGATCTTCAGTAGAGTAGCACTGTCTGAAGCCTGCTTGCTGTGATACCAGAAGGTTTTCACTTTCAAGGTACCACTGCATCCTAAGATTGATAATGCGCTCCATTGTTTTACATAGACAGCTTGTGAGGCTGATGGGCCTGTAGTTGGAGACTGTGTTGCCATCTTTTCCTGATTTGAGGAGTGGTATCATTATTGCTTCTCTCCACGCCTGTGGTACATTACCTGTGGACCAGCTTGTGTTAAAGATCTACAGTAGCTTTGCTCTTGCTGCAATTCCCAGATTTCTAATCATTTCATTGGACACTCCATCAGCTCCAGGGGACTTTTTCATTTTTCATTTGGATATTGCATGCTCCAGTTCTCTCATTGTGATTGGTGCCTCCATGACTTCAGGTATAGGTTCACCTTGTACAATGTTTTGCTGGTTCTCTCGAACCTCCTGTTGTTTGTCTGGGCTGACTTTGACGTTATTGTCTTCTGCAAAGGAATCTGCAAAGTAATCAGCTGCATATTTACCTGTTAAAATGTTTCTATCTTTATAAAGTGTGATCCTGGTATTTCTCCCTGTACCTTCATCATTTAGTTGTTTTACAAGTTTCCATAATTTCCTAGTATCTCTTTCTAGGTTCAGCGACTCTGTTTTTTCTTTCCAGCTGCTCCGTCTGGCTTGTAACTTGGCTCTTTAAAATTTAGCCTTTGTTTGCTGATATTTGTTGTGATGTTCTTGGCTAGGTCTGTTCTCAGCCTGCTGTCTAGATGTTTCCATCTCATTTTGCAGCTTTTCCAGTTCATCATTCCAGTAGGGTTTGTAGTTTTTGCGTGCCCCCCTGGGTATAGTTTTACTAGCAGCATGTAGTATACATCTATTAAATTCACTCACTGCTCTATTGATGTCTTTGTCCAAGTTCATGTCCTTAGCTAGAACACTGGTTAAATGCTGGTACATTTTCCAGTCTGCCCTTTTATAGTTCCACCTACTGAGCGTGCTGCTGTCCTTGGTAAATGCATTGTGGATTTCCAGAAATACTGGTCTGTGGTCACTACCTCCAAGCTGCTTTCCAACGACACGTGTGATGTTCCATTCCAAGCCTGGTGAGTGGAATGCCAGGTCTGGTGTAGAGGTGGTGTGCCATGCTCTCGGGTAGAAGGTTGGTGAGTCTGCTGGCTGATTAATAAGGATTAGATTATTTTCATCCTGCCAGCTCTCAAGTTCCTCACCTCTCTTGTCGATATGATCGTAGCCCCAGCTCTGAGAGTGGCTGTTGAAGTCACCACACACCATAAGTCTCTCTTTGTCTGGAATTGTGTCTAGTGCCAATGGTTTATCATTTGGGCAGTAGTAGTTCAGGAGATGGAATTCTGCACTGTCTGTTTTTAGGTGGAGCATCTGATATTCTGCCCCTTCCATATATACTTCCAGCTGACATGCGCTGATATTGTTTTTAACAAGTGTCAGAATTCCACCCTTTCGCCTGTCCTTTCTGTCAGACCGGTAGCACTGGTAGCCTCTGATTTTGAAGGCTATGTCGCTGCTGAGGTGTGTTTCTTGGATACAGCATATACTAACTTGTTCTTCACTGAGGACATTTTCAAGTTCCAATTTTTGCTGTATCCATCTCTTTTACTGTTGACACCCTCAGCATTCCAGTGCATTATTTTTATTGGTCGTTTGTTTGTTTGGCCAGTAGCTCTATTCCCTTGCCTCCTGGCTCCTCGAGGCAATTGAGAAGGACTTCCAGTAACTGAGGTTGGGCCCTTTCGAGGTATAGGGCCCGGCACCGTCCCTGCCTGAACGTCCGCCACAGGGCAGGCACCATAACTATTTATAGATGTAGACATGTTTCCATTGTGTTTTGTGCGTGGCATCCTGATTATCTGTGCGCCTTTTGGCTGGATGCCTCCGTCTTCAGCACTCTGCTTACTTGGGCAGGACTATGGTCCTGCTCGAGTGGGACTGCCCAACCAGTCTTAGTTTCCAGCCCCTGATGGCTGGACTAAGCCCCATCACCTCTGTACGGTGCTGGTCTCGATGGGGGGATGTTAGATGATGTTGAAGTTCAGTTTCTTCATATGCTATTATTGCCTGATCGTCGGAAAAAGTAGCCCTTTGGTATTTTCATTTTGCATCTTGGCTTTTTTCGTAAATGCTATCGATATAGGCCTATGTGATAAACAGAAGCGATGATAAAACGCATCCTTACCTAACTCCAGATGTGACTTTAAATGGTTTTGATATTCCTTTATTCGTTCGAATTACACTCTCACAGTTCACATATAAGCTTTGGTATAATTTAATAAGGTGGTTGTTGACTCCATAGTTAGCTGCCACTTATAGCGGTAAGAATTGGACAATAAATAGAACAATGGCAAAACTAAGATCGGCTTTCGGAATGAAGTGTTACATGGCAATATTAAGAATTTCCTGGACAGAAAATAGGAATATTGAGGTTTTGAGTATGCTGAATATAGAGGGAGTATGGCTGGTAAAATACAATTTTACTTAAAAAACTGAAATATTTCGGACATATTTCTTCTTCTTCAGCATTCATTCTCAAACTCCTGCTGGCTCTCCCTTGTAGCAAGACCATGGTCCTACTAGATTTCCAGCAGGATATAGTCCTGAGAATGAAAATGCGTTTTATTTGCGAAAATGACCCCACACATCCGTCTTCCGCGGGGGACATATAAAAAGACACATGGCATGGAAAGGCGCATATTATAGGTCAGAATTCTGGGAAGTAGAAGAAGAGATAGACCTAGAAGGAGATGACATCAAAGACTGCATGAATATTTCATTGGAGAAGGCAGGCAGATTGACACAGGATATAGTCGGGTTCAGAACATCAATTGAAAAGACAATATTCTGTAAATAATGCCACTTGATGATGATTATGATATCTCTCATTCTATTCTTGGTTGTTGTTTATCGTTATTATAACTTTATCTAGCCGATCGTTTCAAATGCGTATATTGAATTTAAAACTAGAAAGAGTAATTGAAAGCAAATGTGTATGTAACAGAGTCACAGAGAACTTCAGTACGAAGAGCAGCAGAATAAAATTGAACTAAAAATAAAAATTGTGAGTGTAATTAATCCTGGAGGGGCTACCAACCCCTCCCAAGCACGTCCACTGGTGGCGGATAGTGTAACGGCCTCCAGATATGGAGTGTTTGCCGTGATATAAGCAACAACTTCTCTGGATGAATAAGCAGTCACCGATAAGACCAAACCGATGATGCTGCCTACCAGGATGGGGTGTGATATCAGACGGCGCTGATATCTCCACTGAAATACCCATAAGTCCAGTGACGAGCAGCATTAAGCGAGTATGAGCTGTCATAAGCTCTTGTTTCTGTTATTAACAGGATACCATGAGTATGCCGGGGGGGGTGGATTCTTTCCTACTGTTACCCTCCAGTCACCATGGAGAGATGAAAAGGCTGCTGGAGACAATCCGGCAGAAAAACAGGAGACGGCTACTTTATAGCACTCCGATGTCTTGCGGGAAGTGCCTCAAGAACAAAGATAGGGCCATAACTTCCCCCAACGAAAACGGAACATGTCAGTCGGAACAGGCGTGGGTACCCAGAAGTGGAAATGGTACATGTACGTACCATACAAGTAGTGATTATGCTCAGATATGTAACACGAATTGGGGCTGCTTCTGTGGTTCATTGCCAGGCAGGAGGAGCTCTATACCTACACTTTAAAATTGGTCTCCCAAATGCCATCGATGATGACATTGTTTATTGGAGACCTGGGATTAAACATAGAGCAACCAGCCAAACCAATCAAGCCAAAAAAAATGCAATCAAAGTTATGTAATTGAACAGGGAGTGTGTAGTTAAGAAAAAACATAGAATTACAGACTTTCATACAAAGAGAGAAAAAAATATGTCCTGTGCATACAGGAGACACAGCTTAATTACACCAACAGATTGTCCATCAGAGGCTTTGAACTCTTCAGGCAGGACAGACTAGACGACAAAGAAGGAATCATCACTATGGTACGGAACTGATGAACATACACGCTACAGAAATTGCACGGAACCCAGACGACTCAGGACATCACACCATCAAATTGCACACAACTTCAGAACTTCTGATAGTAACCAACGTCCACTTCCCAAAGAACAAGAAACTACACCTCGGGACAATACCCCTCTAAACATCAAACCATATTTTAGGGGACGATATCAATAGCTTGGGATAACCACATATGAACGCAAGGAGAAGAAAGATTGGATGATAGAATATAGACTAATTCTTAGAAATAAATATCTATCAGAGTCATATCTTTTACTCCAGACGATGGCAATCTCAGAGCACTCCAGATCGTGCCATCGCAACAGAAAACATCCAATGTGTATTAGAAGAGTAGTATAGTAGCACAAAGACTTGGCAGGAGTGACATTAAGCCTATTATACAAACAATAAAAGGGACCAACACGACAGAAAAACAACAACATAAAATCGCTAGCCGGAACTACACAAGAGAAAACTGGAGTACTTACCGACACATTGCTGAAGAGAAATTACAAACACATTTCACACCAAGAACACAAAATAGGGGGGGGGGGCTATATGAAAAGATGGAAAATTACTAACAGATAGCCTATATGCCTAATTATAGAAGCTTTCAACAAGAGTATACCATAAGGCAGAAAATAAAACCTACAAAATCTTCAGGAACAAAAACTTCCAGGAAATGCCTGATGATGCCTCTGCAGCAAGATTGATGGAAATTAGACCCGCAGAAACCAGTATCATCGAAAACAATAGACTATAAGCAATATTCAGGAGAGAAAAAAGTTAGCGTTAGATCCAGCTGGAAAAGGGGGGGCAGCAGCTCTTATTATGGAAAAATACTCAACAAAATATAGCGCCTTATCAAGTACCTCGATTAAAATAACAACTCTCAAAAAAGCACCATCGTCGAAGACAGGGGAATATCCTTCATTGGCACACATGGTGCAAATGTTCCAGCAGACTCATATGCTGAAGAAAACAAAATTAAGATGACAAGAACAAGAACTGCAGAAGTAAGACGATAGACAACAAAAAAAACTTGCAAAGTAAAAAAGAAACAGCAACCATGTCATGCACTGTCATCCATCAGGCGTCCTCTTCCTCTGTTGCCATTTAATCTGCATTCAGTTCTTCATCTGTCCATGTTGTTGTGTCTCTTTATATGACCAAAAAAAACAACTTTCTTGTTAAGATGATTAAGGAACCAGACATCGTCGACGTTTATTGATCTTAACACTACTTAATTTGTATTTTTCACTGTCCATCGTATAGGGCTGCGCAAAATTATTCTGTAGCTTCTCCTTTCAATGCAGCGATTCTTCAATCATCTATCAACAAATCTAAGAGACCCAATGATTACACTGCATGTTCTTCCACAAACTCCACCAAAACCTGAAAATGATAAAATTACAATTTGGCAAATCAATATGTTTACATTGTGAGTTTCTTTAAAATATTGGACTTGTTTATGCATGCAAGATGATTAAAACGAAGCAGTTCACTTATGATTTCGGTAATATAAAGCTAATAAATTTTCTTATTTAGTTTTCATTCAGTTGTTAATTTTAGACCATCCATATTGTTTGTATTGTACAGTATATGATATGTTATTGACTATTTATTTTTAATAGGGCCTACTAATAAGTTAAAGTATTCGTATACGCCGTATACGAATATATATACTATATATACTATAAGACTTATATAGACTTATATATACTATAAGTTAAGTATACCGTCGCCACGGTATCTTTTGTATTTAATTTTAATATTAATAATTATAATATCAATAATTCATAATTGTGTAAAATGCGCACTAACAAAACAACAACTGTCTGGCGGCAAGTTTTTATTAAAGAACGTTGTTATTTTCCTCTGTACATTTCAATATTTGCGAAAGGTCCCCATCGAGGCCAGCTCCTTGTCGCGATGTGGCTTAGTCCAGCCACCAGAGGCTGCAAACTAAGGACCTCTTAGTAACTCTTACCCATACTGAAGGTCGAGTGGTGGCCGCCACCAGACCAACCACCATGCAAAGTTATATTTTTAGAAGATATGAATGTATCTATGAATGAAGGGTTTTTTGTGTGTGAAAACCCCACCAGCATTCTATCTTTACAGTTAAGCCTAGTATATGGATATTATTTTTATGTCGTAATGTCCTGTTGTTGATCCAGTTTCTGACATCCATTGTACCAGGCGTCTTCTGTGATGAGCATTCCTCTGTTCATGTTTCTGAAAAAGAGTATAGGGACCAAAAGAGTTAAGCATCCTGAAATGAATAAGTGGAAGCCTTGGTGTTGATTATAAAATATCCTAAGGAAGTATCATCTAGGTACTTAAAGCTCTGAAAGGGGCTGGTAAAATCTTAAGAGGGCCCTGGAGGGCATAGTATTAAATTTAACCCTTTTAACCCTCTCCAACTGGCCCTTAAAAACTTCTTACCTGGGCGCCAGAGAATAAATACACAAAAAATACCTCAAAAGATCTTAGGTATTTTAAAAGAAATAAGATATAAAATTATGTTCTGTTATATAATATTAACTGATCTTAGGCTGTCCAATGTTTTTGCTTTATGTGCCAGTCCTTCAAGCATATAGACCCTTCCTTTAAGCACAGATAAGTGGTGCAATAACTGCACAAAAATTTTGTCATTACCGGGTACTTTTTTTTTACCCACTGATGAACCAACTACAACTGTCGTAATTTATAGGCCTGCTTGCAAACAATATTCGCTCAAACGACCGATCTGAGTATATTTCCATATCGTTTTCAGAATAATCATTATCTTAATCAAATTCCCATCCTTAGAATCATCAAATACAAACTCAACAACTTTTTCAGCTGTTTTTGAACACACACAAAATCTTTATTTTTAACATATTGTTTTGGTTTAAAATACTAATAAAATTATCAACACTTGCATGCCATTTTGTGAAGCCACAATGCAATGCACACATCGTGATGTCGGTAAATTTTGTAACTCAAATTAATAATAATAATTGATATGAGGTACTGTTTTGAAAATTCGAAATATCAAAAAAATAATATTTAGTGTAAATTCCGGAATCTGGATATTGGGTTCTAAGGGTTAAAAAGTTAGAGTTAAAGAGTTAGGTCTAAAGAGTTAGGAGAAATAAATTCAGAATGGTTTAGAAAGAAGATTAATAATAGGACAAACAGGACAAAAAATACATGTACTAGACAGCTAACACTGTAACAACCCACTTACTAGTCCATATCATTTTGTAGTATCTGTCACTTTACTCAACTTTATATTAGAACTTTTGTTGTGGTGAGAAATTGTTTCATTAATTTTAGTCTATCATTTGGCATATCATGACCAAGAATTTTATTTAGGATATAATGGATGTTATTTAGATAGTAGTCTTTTAGGTCTGCTTTACGTTGGTGAAATCTATGATATAATGGATGTAATTAGATAGTAGTCTTTTAGGTCTGCTTTACGTTGGTGAAATCTATGATATAATGGATGTTAATTAGATAGTAGTCTTTTAGGTCTGCTTTACGTTGGTGAAATCTATGATATAATGGATGTTAATTAGATAGTAGTCTTTTAGGTCTGCTTTACGTTGGTGAAATCTATGATATAATGGATGTTATTTAGATAGTAGTCTTTTAGGTCTGCTTTACGTTGGTGAAATCTATGATATAATGGATGTTAATTAGATAGTAGTCTTTTAGGTCTGCTTTACGTTGGTGAAATCTATGATAGTAAATTAACAACCAATAAAAGGTAATACTACTGTAAAAATGTATGATAATGAAGTAAGAAATGTTCAGTTGTGTTTTATTCTTCACAAATTGGTTCAAGTATTTTTTGCTATTTAATACTAACAGTCTTAAGAGCTTGCATATTCCAAGTGGCAATATATGGATGTGATTCCTGGACAATCACATGGTGAAAAACAAAATAGCAGCATTTGAAACAAAATGTCACAGAAAAATCCTCAGAATACCATGGACCAAAAATATCACCAATATATCTGTCCTGAGAAAAATGAATGTAAATAAAAACTGACTAAACAGCATGGTTCTTTCCAAAAAAAACTACAATATTTTGGCCATATCAAACACCATGACAGTCTAGAGAAGATTATGATGGAGGGGATGATGCCAGGGAGGTGAACAAGAGGCAGACCAATAAGATGGATGCAAGACATCAAAGACCATCTGAACATAACAGTAACAGAAGCAGGAAGACTGGCTTAAGATCGACAGTTTCAGAAGGCTGTGATGACTGCTACATCCTGTTCAGGATATGCTACCTCAATCATCATTATGTTGAGGATGGTGATCACTTTATGTTATGAGGTTCCCAGGCTTAATCATTATAGTTTCTTATTGGTGGTACGGATTTTCATTTTTTTCCTTATTTTGACTAGTCCTAGATGGTTAGGCAATTCTTTGGCATTCAGGGCTCATTGCATATGGAAGTGTATTAAAGAAGAAAATGATGTTGTCCATATAACCACTAGTAGTATGGTGTTGACAGTGACAAAGGCAATGATATGACTGCAGTTCCAGAGTGCCACAGTTGTCTGTTTTCTTACTGATTCTATTGGTTTGCTTCGAAAGATTCAGTCAGACTATTTATGCCATCAGTGGCTTCAGTCAATGATGAAATCTGTGCTGAAGAGAGTTACCTTAACTTTTGTACCTGGACACGTGGGTGTTGAGGGAAATGAAAGAATGGATAGACTTGTCCTCATGGCCACAGTGACTCAATCATTCATCAATAAACCTGTAACCATTCATGGCCATAGGGGTACCACATTGAATGCTCTCAGCATACAGAGTCCTCCAGCAAATTCTCCAGTGACTAGTGGCAGTTCAATGGACCATACTGATATTTTGAATGCAATCATGAAGTTTGACCACTTGAAAGATATGGAGTGTATTTTTCTTCCCTATCTATGGTTTGAATGCAGAACCTGGGAGTAAAGCATTGTGTTGCAAGAAACAAGCAGGATATATAGTAATCAAAAGAAAAGTTATCAACTAACACAGAACTGGAACAGTCAGTTATCACATGCTGAAGGACATACTGAATATGGATCAGAGCATCTATGAACTTGTCAGGAGTGCCATGATGATGATATAACGACTAAATAACTCTCTTATATGCCATAACCAAAAATAAGTATGTAACAGCTATAAAACACAAATATGGCACTAAAGTATATAATGATACCACCAAAGCTATTCCCAAAGTATTCACAGATGGATCTAAAGTAGAGGAATGTCCAACCGGTGCAGAATCTATTAGGACTATTGTCTTGCTATGAGACCGGTGATAATTTCAGTATGAACAGGAAAAAAGTCCTTGTTCATGATGAATCATGAAGAGCAGAGGTACAAACAAACATCATGATGAATGGACATACACGTGAAGTGAATACTTTCACATCAATGGGATATACAAAAGAGAATTAAAGATAAGACTGGAAATTGCCTTATCTGCTATATGAAAGTTAAATTTAATATGGAAAAGTAATGCTGCATAAGTATTAGATCAATATTTATACAGTTAACTCTCTAGTACTTTCTATTATGCTGTAGGGACCTATGTTTGTGAGTTCATCGTAGGCACGGAGAGACAGATACAGTCCTTGACTATGAATTATTGCATCCTTTTTAGGAATATGGATTGGCAGAATTTTGAAAATACACTAACTCAAGTTGCAAGGCAAACAGCTGAATGGACCAGGTTCAAATCCAATTTTCTACCTTCTGATTTCTCTATAACTCCTCGATGCTTCCTTAATATTTTATTCATTTACCCATGTTACATCTGAATCAACCTTGTTTTTGTTTATGTGTTATTTATGTTTACAAGTAGGCCTGATAACACTGATGTGTACTGCTTGTACTAGTGTTAAATGTTTGTGGTCCACAAGGAATTAATATACCTGTGCAGTGTGTGTATTGCTGTCTATGTGTAGGTCAACCGATCCATATTCATAGTAAATCGTGAATATACAAGTTAGAAGTCTTGACTAAAATTGCATCTTTTTTTAGAGATGCAGATTAGTCAACATTACCTAATGGATGTACCTGGTAGTAGTTATTTGGCATCAGCTAGATGCATACATTGTTTCTTTAATATATATTGGTTTCTTGGGATTTATGTACTATATTGTGAAGTGTAAATTGACATATACCGTACTTTCTTTGTTATATCCAAATTGTGTCCGAAAATTTTATTTATAGATAAAAGTTATAAATGTAATTTTTGTAAATTAAAATTTTTTTGAAAATATGTCCTCAACAGGTTGGAGAATGACTGTAGGAGTTATTCACAGAAGCATTAATCTTATTTTGCTTTTCTACATAAGTATGATCATTGCTGTACTAGTGTTGATAAGACTGTGGTTTTTGGTAATAATCAAAGGTCCACGCAAAATATTTGCTGTCAAAACTTGGAATACAGTGCCAGAGTGCCTAACAGATGCTAGCTTAGGCACACATGGATATCTTCATTTGGAGGTGTGAGTTGAAACAATATTTCATTAACATAATAGTTATTTGTTGTCCGTACTGGTATGTGATTTTTTTCATTTTTTTTTTTACAAATTTACTTTGGTTCAGTGTGCTTGGATTACTGCGAAAACAAACAATACATCATACTTTTTGGGAAAGCCCTAAAATGTAAGTCAACTAACATAAAAAAAACAGGGTCTCCTCATGTATTATTAGTTGTGGTTAGGGTTAAAGATGGTAATATTAAATGTCCATGTGAACATATACATCGTCGCTTTGACTCTAGATTTAGAATATGTATGCATATATTTAGCATGAAGGAAATCTGCAGTAATCAGAACAAAATGTACCTTCTCTTTTATTATGTGCTGCTTGTGCTTTACAGGGCCATAGCATGAACTAATGATTGATGGCTAGGACAGGATAAGTTGAGTTACTTGATAGTACAGTGATTACAAGCTGCTATTCAACAGAAAAGTTCAAGAAGAAATAAAAAAAATTTCAATCTCTCACAGACTCCCACAACACATGTTTAAATTGTGAAAGAAAATTTGTTCGTGTATAGGAATCAGTAGTCACAGTAACACATACTGCAGTCTGCATCAACTTCATCTTATTTGAGCTCAATTTCAACGGATGAACAACAGTAAAACTATGTACGATATAGCAAAAAAACAATGGAAAAAATATATGTTGATATATCTGCATTAGTTTTTGTATCAGTTGTAGAAATGTGTATAATTACATAAAATTGACATTTTGACAAAAAAATCTTTTTTAGATAGGGACAACAAAATTAGGTAATACACCAGAAAAAAACCCAGGAATACTACTTCTATTATACTTTCCAATTGTACTGTCCTTTGTATTCTGCTTTACTCCATTGTACTCTATGTTTTCTCAGATTATTTTATTTTGCAGTTTAGTTGGCTGTGCTATCCCATATAGGGTCAAAGTGACCCAGAAACCATTCTGAAAAGGTGCAGATATTTCACACAATGACACAATGGCTGTACACTATGGCACAATGCATTCCGTTCTCTGGACTAAATATGGCTAATCTGCAGGAGTTTTAGAATGAACGCAGAGGAAGAAGAGAAACCCTTTAAAGAATGAAAAAACTAGATAAATAATTGGAGATATACTTTTAACAGATCTGAACATGTACACAACACCAGACGACTGTTTTGTTGCATAATTCATACCTGCCAACATATATACCAGTAAATTTTTTCTGGATTTTCTAAAGAATACATTCACATTTCATTGAATATGCCCATATTTACCTTTAGTAAAGTCATCTTTAAATATAATTTTGGTCAAAATACATAATTTTTAGGGGCTATTTGTGCTGAACTACAGAATGATTCTTATTGAGGTTGACATGTAATGGTATGTATAATTATGTAGTGGTCGGTAGAATGGAGGACTAAATTAGACTCAATCCCAGATCAGATGCCTGCCACATATTTCGCCAATTTACTGAATTTGAGCGAACTTAAGATATAGTATATACAAGTTCATCTCAAGTTTGTTACGGTGTACGCAGAGTCATGAATGAAATTACACCATTTCAGACCATGTAGCCAGAAACACAGAATTCTTACTTTTAGCGATTACATTATGCCATGATTTATATGCCACAAATACACATTGGAGAGGAAGAAATGATCCTAAAATTTAGGAGGGAGGGGAGTTAGGGGGTGGATTTAGTTCTAATCCAACCCACCTCCCTCCATTCCTAAACTATATACCTCTTTCTCAAGGAAAACAGAAGCTGTGTTTTTATTTTATTTTTTTAGTGAAATTGTCCTACTATTGTCACACTAATCCACTGTTGGTGGTTTTTTACATTACATTTCCAATTGATTTTTCTATTAGCATAGTAGATTAATGTTATAGCATGTCCCTGCACGCATATATTTTCACTCGGAAGAACTCCTCGTAACTGTAGCTTGTATATTGCATCTTCATCAGTCGATAGCAAGTTTTTGCATAGATACAGTAGCCATTTTTGCAAACACAAATGAGTTGGCAGAGTGACATCACAAACTACTAATAATGCGCCGCACTAACTACTTAAAAATTGGAATTGGTTATTTTAAAACTGAACGCAGAAGAACTTGGTAAGCATCTGATCTGAGATTGTACCCTAAATTATACATAAACTGTGTGGATTACATGAAAGCTTTTGACACTAAAAACTTATAAAACATAATTCCATATAAACACTTTTCAAAACCTCTAATTAATTTATTCTTTATTGTATATAAACAGATATAGTAAATTTTTGGTTATTACATAAATATTCAGTCTGTCTAGACCGGTTTTCCACAGATACCTGTGTCCTTGCTCGTCACAACTCTGGAAGTCATGATAATTTATTTAGCTTTTAAAAGTGGAACGAACGATAGTGTACTAATATGCTAATTTTCTTAATTTGATGTAGGAATTTCACTGTATTTATATTGGAAAGAATGATAGAAATCAAATTATTTCACAAACATTACAACCTATTGGGCTTCTGATGTTGCTGTTCAAGATTATTTCTTTTTGTCACAGGAGGTGCGAATCCATTATGTTAGTAAAGGATCTGATGATAAGCCACTGATGTTGCTTTTGCATGGGTTTCTTGGATCATGGTACTCTTGGAGATTTCAACTTAAGGAATTTTCTAAGACTTACAGGTCCTTTTTCCTTTAGTATTTATTTGTAATTATTATTCAAACCAATTTTAATATTGTTTAAATAAAATTATAGTCCACAATTAAAAAACATATTAACATATTTTACTTTTCCTTATTATTATCTTTGAATTCCTGAAAGCATCAGGTTTTAGAAATTACTGCAAAATTATGTTTCATTGTCACGTTTCATAAACAGTATTCAGAAACAATGATAAATTTTGTTAATATTTTGTTGTTGTTGCTGCAAAACTTTATAAAAATAAGGGAACTATTTATATCTGTGTATATATCGTCCGGCTCTGTGGTGGTGTGGTACAGTGCACGTCTGTGATGACTAAGGTACTGGGTTCGACTCCAACCACAAGAAAATTGTGCATCCTGACCGTTCAGAAAGCAATGGCTGAACGTATTTATATTGCTTATAAAATCACTACAACCAAAAAAATTATGGATTTAATGGCTACATCCTGAAAAGCATATGCTACCAATTATTTTTTTGTGTAGTGTATATGCATGTTTTGTATGAACACATATAGTTGTTTGCAAATTCTAATTATATAAATACTATAGAACATGTCTTAAGTGGAACCAAAAAGAACTGGGTTCCTTTTTTCTGCTTAATCAAGGTGTTCTATGAAAATTTAACCAGAGACATGCACATAACTGACATAAAATAAAATGCCATAATCGTACTTATTCCCACTATAATTGAACACATGTAAAAATATACATTGAGCACAAACAAATTACTCATTTTTTTCTTTAGTTTTTCCAACATTCTAGAAGGGTTTTCTTCACACAATATACAAGTTGGCTGACTTTCCACAAAGACATTAGTCGGAAAAATCAAACTAAGCAAATCCAAATCATTTTGTTGCATTGCAAATTGCTGTAGTTCCTTTAAACTTTTACCAGCATCTTTATAAGCCATCACTCTATACTTTTCTTATTTGCACTGTTCTTTTTGCCTCCTCTTCTTCTTGTCCTCTTTGTGACTTTCTTCAAAATTCTAAAATAAGACATTGATATCCACTGTGTCTATTTTGGTTTGCAGATCTTGGTATATATTGATGTAAGTATTGCAGTTGTTGAAATTAGCTTCGCTCATGTAGTTTTGTAAGTCCTGGTCATTTTCTACACAAGCAGAAACTCCACACTTAGAAAATTGTGGTTTTTTTTCCTGTGCAATACACTCTGTTAAATCTGTACTTTACAAACAATCTGTTATAAATAGTTCTCTGTTCAACAAATTTGTCATCCTTTTTTATTCATCAATTTTTTTTCATGATAAAGGTTTACTATGAAACACTTATCAACAACTGTCAACTCAAAACTGATGAGTAGTTTGCACAAAATGTATTTTGCTTTGGAGTTTGTCAGTTTGCATACATCAATCTATGAAATATTCTTTAACAGAGTAGTGGCAATTGATCAGAGAGGCTATGGTGACTCTGACAAACCACAAGGCATTAGCCAGTACAGACTTGAGCGGATCATCAAAGATGTCAAGCAGATTATACCAGCTCTTGGTAAAGTATTCATCTTATAAAAAGTATGACTTTTCTTTTATAAAATATGACTTATAAAAAATTATGTATGTTCCTGGTTCATTGCTAGTACAGAATTTAACTGTATAGTTAATAGAAAAAGAGAACTGCTTACCCACCCGCATCAGAAAGAAAGTCCACATTTTTTTAATACATCATGAGAAGAGAAAAGATAGAAAAATCATGACAATAGGGTGTGTTGAAGAACAGAGTGGTATGGAATACCAAGAGAAAAAATACTTGACAGCCTGGCATTGTAGCATGGAAGAACATCTGTATCAGAAATGATTGACAGCACACAAAACAGCAGGTTGTGAAAAGACATGATAACCATCGCAACACAGAAATTCCTGAAATGAAAATTGAAGTTTACTCAGACAGAAGTCTCAAAATTAATAATTTACCTCCAAAATATTATTTTCTCTAGATGTGCAAACAGATAGCATACTTCAACATATGTTAACTCCTTCCTCATCTCTAATAAGTACTATCACCTCCATGTACTTTGTTTATAGTTACTTTTAAATACTATACAGCAGGGCATGAAAACACAGAGATAAAGTGTTAAATGCTTCTTGCAACAAATGAATAAAAGATTTGTAGGTTGTACAAATGTCTTAATATATTTACAGATATCCAAATGTACCTACTTCACAGTTTTTTTAAGCTTTGTGTTTCCTTTTCTAGGCTACAGGTCGTGTACATTGGTTGGACATGATTGGGGCGGGGCTGTGACTTGGGCTTTTTCAAGCTCTTATCCTAACATGGTAGAGAAAGCTGTTATTCTTAATTGCCCACATCCTGAGGTTTTCCAAAGATACCTGTGTCCTTACTGGTCACTACTCTGGAAGTCGTGGTAATTTACTTAGCTTTTAAAAGTGGATTGAGGGATAACATAATAATATGCTAATTTTCTTAATCTGACATACATCAAAACGAAGAGAGATCACTACCCAGTTCAGATATGCCCTTGTTGACCCAGCTACTATTGGGGTACCAAATTCAGTTTCTATTTTCCTACTGATTAAAAGGATGTAATTCATAGAATAGAATGACTCATACCTGTCAGCTTGTAAGCTCATTTTGTATTTCACCTCAAAACAATCCCTAAGTTCTGCATTTGGACCCAGTATTCTGTATAAATAATATTTTACTAAAGGATTGTAAAGATTAAAATGTGTGTATTAAACTAAATTTTTGCCTGTCTGTTGATGAGGCCCAAAAGGGGAGCAAATAATAGAAACACTGTTTACCTTATATACATATCATAAGAGACAACTAAAGATTTCTTGGAGTAGGGTTGGCTATTCCATATAAGTCAAAGTGGCCCAAAAGCCATACTAATTTGGATGTGGCAGGCAAAAAGGCGCAGATAAAGCAGCAAAGCTGTAAACAATGGCACAGCTCATTCCTTTCTCCAGACCACATCCTGCAAAATGTATTGATTTATGATTTACAGCATTGCTATTATTCTGGCTCAATACAGCTGACTTTAGCAATGGTATCAGGTTGCCTTCCATTTTGATCTCTACTCTGCCTCTGTTACAGTGTGTCAAGAAAAATCAGAGTAGGATTTTAGCTGCTAAGGATTACTTGTCTCAATAATAGCATAAGCTTAGTTCAGTAAGTTACAGAAGGAAGTGTAGCAAGGAAGAGACTCAAATTCTATTAAGTAGTCAATGTCTTTCCCACTCATCTGGCATGAAATATAATTACCTTTCATATTTAAGCATGATGTAAAACATTGTTGATGCCACAAATGTCAGACCTGTCTCTGGGTATATTTGACCTGATTCCAAAAAGTACCAATTTTTCCTTATACCCATTAGATTTTTAGATACAGACATATATGTATGCATATATTATTTGAATAAGCATGCCCTTTTCAGGGTTATCACCTTAGTAGGCATTCTCAGCCTGGTGTTCTTGTAAGAATATGTGCTTGACTATGTCAGTTAAAAAGTGCTCGTGATTACAATTGGGCGGTGTTTGTTGTCCACTTGAGGTTTTGAGCTCCTGATCTATAGGAATAACACTAGTACTTTTTATGACTAAACACTCAGACAAAAACCATATCAAAATAGATACAATATTTGCTGGACTCTCACCTCCACAGGTATCACAAATCATTCTTCTTCAGCGTTCATTCTCAAAACTCCCATTGGATCTCTCTTGCAGCAGTACAATGGTTCTACTAGATTTCCAGCAGGATATTGTCCAGAGAATGGAAATGCATTGTGTCGCCATTTTATTTGCGCCAGTGGCCCGACACATCTGTCTTCAGCAGAGTTTACACATTCAATAATGATTAGTACTGAACCCAGACCATAAAGTCACAATTAGATAAAAATATGCTCTTATATAACCACAAAGGACACTGGTCTAAGGTTGAAAGGGGCTTGACTTGGCGTAAAGAGGCTTTAATCCTCTACATAACTAATTAAATGAGCATGTCAAATGCAGAAACAGATCTAACATTTCAGGTACCCAAAAATGTGTTCCCCGTTGTTATTCATCCTCTTCATCTGTGTTCATTCTTAAACTTTCGCTGACTCTCTTTTGTAACAGGACGATAGTTATAATAGATTTCCAGATGTAGTCCAGAGAATGGAAATGTGTTGTGTCACTGTTTTATTTGCGGCAATGGTCTGACACATCCGTCTTTGGCAGCCCATTGTTTTAACTGTTTAGAGGAGTGGGGTTTAGAGCAATATAAACACAACATTATAGTGAGACAAACAAGTTTAATGGTTGGCTGCTGATAAAAGGCTAATCTTTTTTGGCACAAAACTAGTTTGCTAGAAGATGATACATGACGAGTGGGAAAACAGAAAAAACAAAACACAAGAATGGTTATGTCTATTACCAGCTCAATAGAAAAAGAACAAGAGATCTTCAAGACTTTTGCACAGTTTTCTGGTTTGTCTTCTGTTTAACATACTAAAGATGGAAACTGTTTAATGAAAGTGGTTGTGGTATAGACAAAATGACTGCAGAACATCTGTTGTAAAAGTACCTTAGATATCAGGAATCCTGTCGAAGACAGATGTGTTGGGCCATTGTCGCAAATGAAACGGAGATACAGCTCATTTCTATTCTCTGGACTACATCCTGCTGGAAATCTAGAATGTATCATGGTCCTGCTATAAGAGAGATCCAGCAGTAGTTTCAGAACAAACGCTGAAGAAGAAGAATCAGGAACGGAGAACACTTATATGGTCATTGCTGATATCATTAATGAATAATCTCTATGAAACCATCAATACGCATGTTCAAGTCTGAGATTATATGCAGAAGAAACAAACACTCTGCACTAATGATGAAATAATTCCTTTAGCTGTGAACAGGTAGATCTTAATATCTCATATCCTTTCGGACAAAAGCATTGGTCCTCCTCAATTGAGTAACCAAGGTGAGACTCAAACATATAAGGTTTTCTGTCTCAAAATTATGATTATGTTAAAGGGGGTGGGGGGGTTAGGGATGCATATTTAGTCCACGAAGGGAGGCATTCCAGTGTGGCAGTATCCAAAGATCATCACGTCCTGCCTGAATGCAACATATATGACTGGTCAAACTAGTTCATCATTTTTCCGTTAGATCTGTTGACACATCTGCAGTGATGGCACAGCTAACACTCCATGCCACCTGTAAGTCTGCTACAAAAAAGTCAAAGGTGCAATGTTCACTGACCTGCATCTCTCTGTCATCCATGGAGACTATTTTACAGAAGAGAAGAGTAAGAAATTGAGGCAAGACATTCAGTGACAATGACTTTTTCACTTGTGACATTTTGTCACCTGTCCATCCCCAAACTTTCCTCAGTCACCCCCTATGCCTGGAAAGAAGACAGTGGCCCTATTCTTTGCACCCTGAACTTGGAATTCAAGCTCCAATTGCCACACAGGAGCTCTACACTAATAAGACTACTTTGTTTCTATTTGGAGTTTAATATTTATATAATGTTTGAAGTTTGTTGTATTAAAATGAAATCCATGTTTGTCGTTATTCAGGTATATGTTTTTCTTTGTGTTACCGATCTTGCCTGAGCTATATATTGGTCTAAATGGCTTTGAGTTCTTCGACATCATTTACTTAGGCAAGAAGGGTGGAGTTTGTACAGGTGCAACAAAATATGATGTTGAAGTACACAAATACTTGTTTCAGACATTTGGTGAGTTGGTTTTTTTTTTTAGTTTAATAATAGTATACATTTTAAATTATTTGTAAACTGTCATATTGTATTTTTCCCGTAAGGGAGTTACAGGAAGTATTTGAGTATTATACACTTTTTAATTCTGCTTAGTATTTCATAACTTATTTTTAGATACATCTGAAGTGATAGAAACAACCTTCAAAATTATAGGTTAATGTAGTTTATGGATAAATAAACTTCATGCTGTTCGTCCATCGAAGTCAATGATGACCATTCAGCTCAATTGGGATGATGATAAAAATGCTAATGTCTGCTGTGTGCCCGACTGTGACTAATGAGTCTTGAAATTTTCTACCACACTCTGAGCATGTGTGGAAGGAGTCTGTAACATTGAGCAGCTCTTGCCTTTCTTCTAGTGCTATTTTGTTGTGCAGCTTGAGAAGTTTACCATCTGTTCTGTATCTTATGTGTATTCCTGTTATGTCACTTGATCTAGATGCGTCTGTCAGCATGGCAGAAAACATGAAGCTGAACAGTGTTGGAACTTGAATGCATCCTTGTTTGACCACATTTGTTAGGCTGGTGATAACACTCCATAACTGATAACAACGGACATCATACAACTGTCACACTATGTGGATAAATTCTTTTGGGGCAGCCAAATTTGGCGTGCACTTTCCACAGCCATCTCTCTTCACTGTGTTAAATGCCTTTGTCAGGTCTACAAATGTTGTGAAAAGTTATCTTTGGTGTTCTTTGATTTTTTCTTAAGAGTTGATGGGCAGCAAAGATCATGTCCATTGTCCCATGACCAACACAAAATCCGCACTGACTTTCAGGCAGATCATCTGTGAGTTCAAGTCGGTTCAGCATTACATGAGCTAATATTTTACCAGCTATGGATAGCAACAATATCCCTTCGTGGTTGTCACAGGACTGTTTATTTCCCTTTCCTTTATTTCAATATGTAGACAATTGAGACATCTTTCAGGTTTTGAGATAGGGTCCTGAGCTCCAGCACATAACAAAGATTTTGGTACGCTTCTGGACAAGCACCTCTCTTCCTATTTTGTAGATGTCTGCTGGGATGACATACATACCAGGAGCTTTTCCATGTTACAACTGTCCAGTAGCAGTCTCTACATCTTGATTTGTTGTGGTATGTCAAACTCTTATGTTGTATTGTGGCATGCAATCTATTGCTTCTTCGCTGTAGGTTGATTACTTATTTAAAATTGCTTCGAAATATTGTGCCCATCGGTTTATGATCTGAGTTTTTTCTGCAAGCAGGGCTGACTCGTGTGTTAAGCAAGGGAAGTGATCCTGCAAAACTTGGGCATATATTGTTCTCAATGCATCGTAAAATCACTCGTAGTCCCACCTTTCCGCAAAATTCTGGATTCCTTGGCTTTTTGTTGCAATCACCTATCATGCATCTCAATTTCCATTGGTGAGTGCTGCGGGCTCTGATGTATATGCTTTTTTTTAAGGTGTAGAGGGATCACTATGAAGATTTCTGAAGGCACTGGTCTTTTCCTCTAGCAGGGTGTTAATTTCTATGTCACTGGCATAGAACCAGTCTTGGTTTCAGTGCATCTTCAGACCTAAATGTTCCTTATCTGTAGCATAAAGGATGTTTGAGAAGGATGCCCATACATTCTCAACATTAACATCTTCCAGGTTCAAGACTTTTAGATTTGTGTCCCTGGGCACGTTGCTGTGCTGAGGTTTTTTAGTTTTCCAGTATCCAAGCATTTCATTACTGCATATCCTTGTGGACACCTCTTTTGCATGATGTGAAAGTTAAATTTGGACACTATCAGTCTGTATTCAGTCCAACATTCTACACCACACATGGCTTTAGTTATAGGTCTCTCATGCCCCTCCTCCTGGTGATGACATAATCTATCAGGTGCCACTGTTTGGAGCGTGGATGCATCCATGATGTCTTCTTGTTTGTAGACATTCGAAAGACTAAGTTGGTTAGTGAGATAGTGAGTGGAACGCAGTCTCAAGAGGCATAACCCATTGCTGTTGCATTTACCAATTCCATTCTTTCCTAGGACTCCATTCCAGGAGTGATGATCATTTCAAACTCTTGCGTTGAAGTCACCCAGAATAAGTTTGTCTGATTTTGGCATAGATATCACTGCATCAAGTTCCTCACAGGATTTGTCTTTTTCTTCGTCTTGATTTATCATTGTCAAAACATAGGTGCTAATTAGGATTGTAAACTTCTTTCCCACTTATATGCATCATCATCAGGTGCCATGCCGGCTGGCATAGGCAGTCATGGCTGTCCACAGTATTATGTATCAAGATCATTGTTGTTTCCCTGCCGAATATACGACATTATATGCATAGTGTCATAAAAAGGTCGCTTAGTCTCCTGGGAAGACTTGGGAGCCTATGTACAAGGTCAACTGTAATTGAAAATCTGACTCTTGATTCCAGTCGCTCAGCTTTTGCGATCACTCCAAAACATGTGTACCCTCCTTCTCTTTCTGTAAGCTGGACTTCATCTGGTAATCTCAATGATCACTTTTGATGGTGTTTGATGTGAGCTTAACTTTCTAGCTAGATTCTGCTGTTAAGTTGCTGCATTTATCCTTTTTAACATAATATTTTTTTATTGCGGAGCACCATGTAGTTTTGTTTCATGCAGCATCTTCCCAAGTGTCATGGTTTATGTTTTCAGTGAGATTTATAACAAGTTCTTGTAATGCTACTTTGGATCACCTTGAGAGCTTGTGCCTTCTTCATCTCACCATAGAAGAGTATTTTTGGTAGATGGTGGTCTGGTACATGTATTACATGACCTGCCAACATATTTGTGTCTGAATAAGAATAGTCTATCAATGCTAGGAATACCAGCTCTTTCAGGGGCAGTGGTATGCAGAATCATAATCTTGCCATTTGATGTTCATCACCTTTCTCAGACAATGTGTGTGTGGAAGTTACTGATCTTCCTCATCTAATGTCTATATATGGTCCATGTTTAACCAGCCTATAAGAGCACTGGAAATACCACTTATCTGTAAACCTTCAGCCTAATATGTAGGCTTACGCCATTTCTATGCCAAGTGTTTGCATAAAATTTGCTAAAAGTGCTGCTTGCCTTGAAGATCCTGGTATACAGTTTATCATCAACAGTGGCATTTTGTGATAGAAGGAAGGTATGTGAATGTATTCACCACGCACCATTTACCTTTATGCAGGATTCTGCCCATATGGCAACCAGGTCTTGAACTTCTAGTTCAGGATTCAAAGAATAGGACATCTGTCTTCTTTCCAGGCAAGTTGTAGAGGTGGCTATAAAAAGTTGGAGTATAGGCTGCCTACCTGTTGCCTGTGTAAAAAAAAAAAAGTCATCATTGTCACTGCATGTCTTGTCCCATTTTTTTCTTACATTTCTTACTTTTGTCCTCTATCAAATGATCTCTATTGATGATGAATAGATGCAGGCTAGAGAACATTTGTCTTTTTTTGGCAGATTCCTCGGTGATGCAGAATGCTAGATATGCTATCATTGCGGATAGGTTAACAAATCTGATAGAATAGAAGAATGATGAGATAGAATGATAGCCCAGAAGTATGTACTGCGCACCTGACAACGTGATGATCCTGGGATATGTCATCACTGAAATTCCTCCCTTCAGGAACTAAACATGCATCCATAGACCCCTAAACGTAACCACGCCTTTGGTACTACCTTATATGAGTCTGGGTGTTGTCTCAGTTACACAACAGAGAGGAACCTATGCTTTTGTCTGAAAGGCTATGGACTATCTAGAGCTACCTTCTCATGGCTAAAGAGATTAGTTAATCTTCATCATGCAGGGTTCATGATATATTTTGCCTAATACTGGTTGAAACATGAATTATGTTTTCTCTGTATTAATAGTAAGTCCAAAGTTTGTACATTCTTTGGAGAATCTGTGGATAATTATTTGTATATTAGCCATATAGTTAGCTTTTAGAAAACAATCATTGACAAATAAGATATCGTTAATGATGTTAAATTTTACCTTGGTTTTTTTTCTCAAAGCCACCAAAGGTTGAACAATGTTTCACCACTGCGTTATCTAATGTCTATTCCAAAGTCCAAATGTTACTTTGCATAATTCATGGAAGAATGTCATCTTAGAAGGAACATTCTCACCAGAAATGCATCTTTAGTAATACTATCAGTGACGTAGACCCATTACTGCCGCAGTACTATGGATTCTACAGATATCGAATTTAGTCAAAGATATATACCAAAGATTTTCTGTACTACAATTATGTCTGTCATCATAGTGTTTAAACTTATCTCAAGTCTTGGGCACTGTATTCCAGCTGTGCTTATGATATTCATTATCACTTCCTCTTATAAATATGATCTTGTTATAGTTTATTCTGATGTACTTTAAAAACAAAGTCATGTGCATATTTCTACTCTGAATTCGGCATGTTAGAGTTGTTTTCTTTTATCTTCATAGTGTAGTGGTTAACCTGTTTGCATTGTGTTCAAGAGGTCTTTATTGCAAAATTGATTATTTTGGAGATCCCTGAAAGTGTGTACTCCCTTGGATTATCACAATAAGCTATGCAGTTACTTGTTATGAGTGGTAACCTCGGTAGGCAACATGCTGCTTCATTGAGAAGGGCGGATTGGGGAAATATGAGAACAATTAAGTCAATCCTCTATGCCTTTTTAACCCTTTCTTTTTTCTTAAATAATATATAGTAAGATAATATTTGTGTAATATTGAGCTGAACGTTTATGTTTATTTGAATGTGTATATCTGAAACAAATGTAACTAATTCACACTACTTTGTGCACAGATTCCAGAACAGGCCCCATCAATTACATTCGTGCTGGAATGATCTTTGGGACACCTGCAAAAAGTGTCACCAAACCTGTGTTGCTAGTGTGGGGTTGCCGTGACATTACAATTGAGAAAGATCAGGCAGAGTTGTGCAAGATGCATGCAAACAATATGTCTGTTAAATACATAGAAGATGCAAGCCACTGGGTTCACATGGATGAACCTGAAAGGGTGAACAAATACATCAGTGATTTTTTGTCAAATTGAACAGTATTTTATATACTAAATCTATGATTGACATTGCACATATTTTGGCAGCAATAAATTAGCTGATTATATATACCTGTATACCAGAACAAAAAAATCAACATACACATGAGAAATAGAATGAATACCGGTACCCTTGCAGGTCAACAAGAACAGAGGAATGATGGAATATTTGTGTTGATGTTTCCAGATTGGCACATTATGAACCTGAGGTGTTATGTGGTTAATATAATATAATGCCAGAGTTTGGAGAGTTTATTGTTGATGATATGAATATATTAGTTAAGAATGTGATTTAATTAAACTATGACAAAAGAAAACTGAAAAACAATAGAATTGACACTTTACTGGCTGATTATCCATATCATACTTATCTCTAATTGCTCAGAATGTTTCTACCTTTATGAAAAGAAAAAAACAATGATAGTATTGTCTTTAAATGGATTTTATAAAACAAAATTCACTACATAGGGCCTTAAAATTCTCAATATGTTATAATGAAAATTTCAATTGTCTAAATGAATTTTTAAGTCCTAAAGTTATTCACAGTCAGAATCATGTTATGCCGAAAATGAATGTGCTGGACCATCCAAGGTGCAAATAACACAGATCTACTGTGGTAATGGCAGCACAACGTACTTCACACTCCCCGGCAGAAATCACACAAAACATTTTTTCATGTTGGTTATCAGAGAGCGAATGCAGAAGAAGAATCATTTTTATTAAAATGTTGGTCATCATTATACTTTCTTTTCAATGTTATAAATGTTTAAATATTAAAGGATTCACCTGTAAACAATGTTAAAATATCATATTCCATGGGCAGTCATATCGGATTTACATAATACCCCAGATGAGCTATTTTTAGTAATATTATCGGTATGAATTCCATTTACTGATATATCATAACTTATTTGACGTCATTAAAGTTGGTCACCAAAGGAATATATAAGAAATTTGATGATAGTCAATTTTAGTCAGCAAAGCTTTAATCTATATGCGCTCAGCATGTCAATTTTATTCAGCAAAGCTTTAATCTATATGCGCTCAGCATGTCCTATAGTGTTAGTATCAAATTATTTTCACTAGTTTCTATGATGATTCCAAATCAGAAAGTGCAGGTATACTTCTTGAGTGGGTGAGTGAAGAGTTATATGCACTTGAGACTGCACACCATCCTCTGGTGAGTACATAAAGCTCCCTGTTCTATGTTGACTCCTATGGTAAGGGCTTAGAATGCAGCAAAGGATTGACTTCTTTACACTGGAATTTCACCACATGTATTCTGTCACACAGAGTTAGTACCCTGCATGTAGAGAGTACCACTCAGGCAACTGGCTATTGGTTATGAACCAACATCATTGCACTCCAGGCAGGCCCATTGATGTTGTCTCCCTTAGCAGATGACAAAGGGTATGCATACTAATGGTTCCTGTGACCCACTGGTTAAACATTCATCTTGTTTTTCCCTGTATCTCCTGTTCTACTACTTCCACAATAAATACTGAATTCTTCAAACAGACAACTGCATGGCTTAACCTTTAGCACTCTACATTAAAATTGTATACTTCCCCTGCCACTACATTATTTGTTTTACTTTACCGGTTATTGATGGAACGTATTTGGAAAATGCAATGACTTTTTTTTAAGCTTTTTGTATAGATGTATGTTTACTGAATGTAATTTTTGTTACTGAATTTTTTTATGCTTTGTTGATGTATTTTTGTATGTGTGATATGTGAGAAACTGTGAAGATGAAAAATGAAAAGATAAACATAAGTGACTCACCTATTCTAGTTCTTTATATTCAATGCAGAATATAATTAAATATGCTGCTAGATGCCTAGATCTATTCTGTTTCTTATGTAATTTCATAACCAAACTAACGTTCATAATATCGTCTGTGAAAACAAACAAAACATGTCAATCTGACTAATAGTCCTGCATATAAATATTCCTAAAAATGGCTGCACTTTCAGTGGATTACAGAGGCATCTACACAAGTAGCCAAGTAGATATCTAAACCATGACCTATCAATCTGAAGACCAATGGAAAAGAAAGTTAATTATTGCTACATTCGATTCCTACATTACCCAGATGTATGAAATTAGTTTACAATCTTGATTCCCTTGTTGAGTTATATAAAAGTAAAAAAAATGTTGTTTGATAACAACTAGTTGTTATGCTAAAAAAAGATGTTAGTGATCTCACATTTCAGTGGCTCTGCTATATGAGGGTGGTAGCCATCTCCTCTCCCTCACAGTCTTTACTTTCCAGATTAATCAGGTACCCAATTAAGGATGGGTCGACCAGGGAGACATTGCAATCTGAAAAACATTTCCGCCTCAACTGGGAAATGAACCCAGGACCACTTAAGAGGTGCATAGCAAGAATTCCAGTCACTGACAGCATGCTAAAAGTTGAATATATTTTCCAGGAAGCTCAGAAAAATTCACTTGTAAACCCTCAGTCTCATGACACAAGGAATATAGTTTGACAATTTTGTTATGGAGATTCCATATAGTAAATACAAATGAATGCATAATTGTTTCCGCATACTGTGATACAATATATTTTTGAATGGGGTAGACTTGTAAAAATATAGCTTCCATAAGCAACTTATTTTCTGTAAAATTTAATATGGCTGCGTTTTCAGAAGAGATAGCGATTTGGGTACATGTAGTATTTATGTATTTAACATATTTTATTTTCTTTAGTTAATAATGGTTACATGTTTGTGAATGAAACAAATAACACGTGTGTTGCTGGGCCCGAGAGGGGGACAAAGAATAGCAACACTGTTTGCCTTCCATGCATGTCTAAGAGGCAACTATGGAGGTTATTGAGTGGAGTTGGTTGTTGCATCCTATATATGATCAAAGTGACCCAAAGCAATGCTGAAGTGGAATGTATTTGGCTGAAAGGTGCAGATATTGCAGCAATGCTGTAAACCATGACACAGCACATTCTGTTCTTCTGACTACATACTACTAATCTGCAGGAATTTGGGAACGAATGCAGAAGAAGCAGAATGAAACAAACTACTAGAAATCATGTTTGGTTATTCTGTTTCATTATGAAAATATTTATGTGCAATCAGAAAAGATTGTACTTTTTTCTTGTCTTTCAATATTGACTAAACCTTTTCAGTATTTTATGGTAATTTTCTGTATTTTTGTTATCCATTTATACTATTCTGGTTCCATGTATATCTTTTTACTACTCTTTCATTAAATAAATCTTAAATACTCCTGTATTTATTTGTTTATTTCATGAATGTTCACCATTTGTTAGTTTTTCATTCAGCAAAATCAATGATCATGATAGAAAATTCTGGAAAGCCTGACTTCATGTCATGCATAGCAGTAGAAATGTCTTCAGTCAGAGGGTGGGGGTTTACCCTAATTTAAAAAAGGTCTTTCGCCAATTTTTGTGCACAGTTCCCACTTTTTCATGGTAAATTGTATGACATTCTGTGATAATCGTGGGGTAGTGGTTTACCCACCTTTTGGGTGGGGCATTGGGGTTACCCACTTTTTGGCTAAATTCCTAGAGCTTACTTACTTATCCGATCACTGGGGTTGCAAGCTTTCACTCTTTCTTCCAAGTGCCAGGTGGTGGTATGTGCATATCTTCTTCAACTGTTTTGTCTCTGTATAAAGGGTTTTGGTGATGGAGGGATTTGGTCATAACAGTTGTATTCATAGGTCTTGTAGTGCAGGGTATTCAATAAGGTGGTGTTTTACTGTTTCCTCCTCTTTTCTGTTGCAGTATGGTGTTTGGTCTGGGTAACCCTTTGTAGTTGTTTAAGTTGTACATGTATTGTGCGCAACCTAAATATTGTGGTTTTATCTTTGCGGTGTAGTCTATTTATGCTGTCATGTGGATTTGGTTGGGATATGTCTGCATATAGCGCTCTTACTTTTGAGCCTGCAGTCCATCCATTTTGTTTACACTTGTTGCGGATAATGTGTTGAGCTGTTCTAAGGTTGGTGAAAATTCCTGGTTGGGGCATACTTGCTCCCTTTTTTTTGCCAATTTATCAGCATTTTCATTCCTACTCATAGCTGTGTGGCCAGGTATCCACTATAGTGCATTATTGATGCCATAGAATGTAAGTATGTAGCTTGAAGTATGTTGCTTATGGTTTTCTCTGCTGTTGGATTCAAGTTTTCAAGGGCTTGTAGAACAGACAGGGAGTCTGAATATTACTAGGTTCTTTGGAAGCGTTATATCAGTTTTGTATTTGGTAGAGCTGTATGAGAGTGTTCTGATATTTCTTTCACCTATGTATCAGTTGCTGAAGAACTCTCCACAAGGAGCAGATAACTCTATTGATGGATGATTTGTCTATGACTATGAGAGAGACATATCCTGCAATCATGGTGACTTTGAAGGCTGACCCATCTGTGTATGCTGGGACTCAGTCCTTAGGGTAGGACTCGATAGTCTCTAGTGCAATGGACTTAAGGATATTTTGGTTTGTTGCCTTGGTTACTGACTTGTCAATTAGTGTAATGTTTATTTGGGACAGTTTGAGGGATGTATTTGGTGGGATATTTGATACTCTTTCAAATTTTTTTTCAACTTCCGAAAGGTGATGTTTCTTATTCTTCTGCTAGCTGTACTGGGATTATTTGTTTTAGTCTTGCTTTGTGTGTATATTTGTTGACTACTTCTTAGTTAGGATGATTTTGTGGGAATTTGTATCTTTCCACAGCTTCTATAGTTACCTTTTCTGTTCTAATGTCTAGTGACTTTATGTTTGCATCAATTTCACAGGCTATTGTTGGTGTTGATCTCATGCCATCACAAATAAAGCAGAGAGCCTATTTTTGTACTCTGTCCAAGTGTGTGCAGGAGCTTTTTTGATGATGTGGCCTGCAAGGGGAGATTATAGTCTAATATGGATGCAATGTATCCTATGTATGCATGTCTAAGTGTTGTCTTGTCGTCTCCCCAGGATGTATTTGCAAGTTGATTTAGCAATCTCTAAGACCAGTGTTTCCCAATGTGGGGCAATTCAGGGGGTAATCTTCTTCTTCAGCGTTCATTCTCAAACTCCCGCTGGATTTCTCTTGTAAATTGTAACAGGACAATGGCCCTACAAGATTTCCAGTTGAATATAGTCCAGAGAATGGAAATGCGTTGTGTTGCCGTTTTATTTGCGCCAATGGCCCAACACATCCATCTTCTGCAGTAGGGGGTAATTATTCCCTAAATATTAGGGAATAATTCAATTTTTAAATATAAAAAATGTTTATATGTTAAACTGGGGGGGGGGGGGTGTCAGAATTTTAGGAAGGTGGTATGGTAAAAAAAAAGGTTTGGAAACACTGTCTTAGACACCTTTTCTGTGATATTGTTACTAGAGTTGTTGAAGTTTAGCCTCCTGTCCAGCAGAATACCTAGGTATGTTGGGTTTTCTTCTGGATTTATTTGAGCTCTTTTAATAGTGATTTAAGTTTCTTCTTTTTTTTGTTTGCTATTAAGTTTAAATATGGTGTTTACCTTCAGTTTACAGAAGTTGCAGTATGGTGATATTGTGAGAAGGATTTTTCTAAGTCTCTCTGCAGCCAGGTGTAAGTCTGATCCACTTGTCCATATGACAAGATCATCTTCATACATTTTTTGTATTTGTGTGTGTTAAGCAAATCAGGGAGATCATTTATGAAGATTAAGAATAGGGTGCAGCTGAGCCTTGGTGTAGCCTTTCCCTCAAGCATGTGTTTGGATGATATTTTGTTGGTTATTGCAGTTTTTATGGTTCTGTCACTTAGGCAGTTCTTAATCCATTTGTAAATTTTTCCACAAATTCCAATGTTTTGCATATTTAGCAATAGTCTCTTTCTCCATATCTTGTCATATGTTTGCATTAGATCTACAAAGACAGTGACTGTACTCTTCTCTTGCTGAAAATTGTCCTTCACATTCTGGGTGTAGAAAAATAAAATGGTTGATCTTCAGTCCTTGATCCTTTTTGGAAGTCTTCTTGAGAGTTGTTGATGGATGCTGAAGCTTCCAATCACCAGTATAATCTGTTGTTCAGCATTTGTTCTGCATATTTTCTGAAGTCAAAGAGATTGACTGAAAGATTTTTATGTCATCTTAGGATTATCCTTTTTTAATCAGTGCAAAGGTTGATCTTAGTACAAGTGTCTGGCCTTTTTTATTGTTATGCATATTTTGTTTCTAGTCGAATCAATGTAGTTAGTTAATTATATTCAGTTATTTTTGCACATCTAGGAAGCTTCTCTGCTTTCTTGCTTGCTTCTTTTTTTTGAAAAGTTCATCAAGTTTCTTTGTCCAGAATGGGCTATATTTCTTTCTGCATCCTCGGGAGATTGTTCTGTACGCTGCATTAAGTTTGGTTGCAGGGATGTTTTTGTATAAGGTGTTTATATCTGTGTTTTTGTCAATCTTTGCTAGGTTTTGGTCTGTGAAAATTTGAACTGTTCCCAGTCTGCTCATTTGTAGTCCAACAAGATGTTTTCATATTGGTTTGTTTCTTGTTTGTAAGATTTGGAGGAGTATGAAGCAGTGATCACTTCATATGTCACCAAGGACTCCAGCATACAGTCATTTTGGAGGTCTGCAGATATGATAGTACGGTTGGGTCTGAAGGTTGATCTACTGGTTCTGTGGAGAAGTGCGAACATGGATGAGGAATCTTGTAATATTATTGTGTTGCATAGTTTCTCTATATTGTTTCATACTGTGTTTCCATCCTTGTATTCTGTGACAGGTATAGATAGATAGTCTTGTAATGCCCAGGGTGCTGAACAAAGGAATAGCGCTGTCAAAGTAGAAATCAAATGTGACTCTGTCAGCTGAGTGTAGCAATAACATGATTTTCAAACAAACCAAGTGCAGTATCTAGTTTCGGCATGGTCATTTACAGATGTGTTTTTTGCTTAACCCAAACGTCATTTATCTTTGCTGAGTCAACTTTTCCCATGATTTTCATTGACTGTAGAATTAAAGTGTATGAAAAATGGCCATTTAACTATGTAAGTATATGAGCGTATTTTCAACACACACCTCGACACATTCATGGGATTGCCAACACATTCCTGTTGTACAATTGGACAACTGTTGCTGCTTCTTGTTGAAACCATACTATGACACGCCACACACCGAAGGATGGTAGGGACCAACGAGGTTGGGAAAATGTGTTATTCCACCCTGCACAGATGTTGTTGGTACAGGTATTGTTGTTCAAGGTTGCGTCATGCACATTCCAAAGGTGAGGAGGAAACATTGGTGGAACGTAATGCATTATAAGAGGCATCATGGGCATTGCAACTGACTGCTGAATCGCTCGAAAGAGCCACTAACATTACTGCAATCAAAATGCGCTAGCAACTCCTCGACTTCATGTGGAACGTGTTATATGACAATTTTGAGATATTGCATACCTTCATTGACGTCTTCCTGTGACAAAAAAGATAAGAGCATCAATCTTGCCATTATCAAGCGAAACTCTGCATGGAAATGATATTGGAATGCCAAACCCAGTCCTTGGATCTTACGCCGAGTGGATTGCGTAAGAAATCTTGAGGTAATCAAGAGATATGAAAGCTATGAGATTTCTCCTTGATTCTCCGAGTAAATCTCACAGAATTGATGTGTGACATGCCCGTGCATACCTCAGAATGAATTTTGATATAAACCACCCACTACATAGTGAGGTCCCTCGTGTGAAGGGAAGTTGGTTCAATGGAGGCACACCGTAGATGGGTCGTGCCGGTGATACCGCTAAACAGATTTGCGCCCTAGAAGGCATAATTCATGGCGAGGAATGGATACCTATCCATATGGTCTTTCAAGAGGCAGTGAAGACCGTCATCGCACTCAATAGAGAGTGCAGGGAACACAGCCCTGTGAGGATGGATGCTGAGGTCTAGGTACTCATCTGCGAACATGCCGACGTCACAGCTGTTGTGATTTACACGGACGGGTCGGTCATTCGCCACCAGCGATGAGCATTGGACTTTACTGTCAGATCACACGGAAGAACAGTACAGGAAGCCAGTTGAGTTTTTGTCGCAACAATAAGTAGTCTAACAATGGAAGTATTTGCCGTAATGCAGGCACTTAACTGGCTGGAATCGCAAGCCTATTCCCGCACGTGCTTATTGTGACTCAATGAATATGATGCAGAAAGTCAAAACAGGTGGTGTACGTAGAGAATGTGTGGAGCCATTAGATAGAGCTAAAATTCGGACCTCATTGCGAAAACTCACGCTAATTTCTGTCCCCTAACACGCAGGTATGGAGCGAAACGAATGGACTGCCCAATTAGCTAACTTAATACCATAACAGATTGTCACCCTGTTGACTGAGCAGACATACTCATTGCTCTTCGTGAGTCCGCACAATCAGATGATTTTGAGATTCATGAGCATCAGTCAATATCGAGAATGCGTGAAATTGTTAAATAACCGTCTGCAAGTAGGGCCCATATACTGGGAACAGACTGCATCAATAAGGTGTGAAAACAGTTACGCACCACATAGAAATAAGAAGTGTAAGACAATGCTGCATTTTATCACCAAGCCTATTTAATATATACACAGAAAATATCTTTAAAAATATAGAAGAAATGCCAGGACTTAAGTTCAATGGGAAAATAATAAACAACCTGGGATATGCAGATGACGGTGTTCTTTTAGCAGAAAGTGAACATGAACTACAAAGACTAATAGATCAACTCAATAATTCAAGTAACGAATATGGACTAGATATAAATATCCAAAAATACCAAAACCATGATAATCAGCAAGAACACAGAAGAACAAGAGCTAAACATAAACATATATGGAGAGAAACTACAAGTAAAACATTATCAATATCTTGGCCACATAGTCACAAATGACGGCAGATGTGAAACAGAAGTTAAAAGGAGAATAGGAATGACCAAAAGTACCTTCAATGACATGAGGAAAATAGTAACATCTAAACAAATTACAAACCAGTTAAAAATGAGAAGTATAAAATGTTACATCCATTCTACATTAATGTATGGATCAGAAACATGGACACTAAATAAACAATTAAAAGACAGAATTGATGCCTTTAAGATGTGGGTATATAGGGAGAATAATGTCTGCCAAAGATACTTCTCTATGGTGAGCTGGAGAAGGGCACACGGTCTCAAGGTGGCCAAAAGAAGCGCTACAAGGACTCGTTACAGAACTCACTGAAAGCCTTTGAAATAGACCACGATACATGGGAAGAACTTGCACAAAATAGATCTACATGGCGTTCTAAGATTTTTAAAAAGAGCGCATCATCTTGTGAAAAGAGGAGAAATTCAGCAGCTCAACAGCGGAGAGCAGCTAGAAAGTCACGGATAGACCAAGATCCGTCTACTGTCGTCATTCCATGTCCGCACTGTCCAAGGACATTTACAGCTCGAATAGGCGTCATTAACCATCTACGAACTCATAATCAAGGACATAACTAAAATTGAATTTTCAAAAGTGGATGTAACAAATGGTCATCGTCCCCTGTGATGGACGAACAACATAGGGAAAACATAATGGAAAGAGAAGAAAACAAATCAAGAGGTGCTAAAAACATTTAATATGAAGAAATAATTACTAAGAGAAATAAATATCAGATAAATACAATATTTTGGACACATTAATTAGGAAAATATTAACATCTTAATAAATTACAAACAAGCTAAAAATGAGACTTATAAAATGCTACATCTATTCTATATTAATATATGGCTCAGAATAATGGACAATAAACAAACAATTAGAAGACAGAATATTAATGCCTTTGAGATGTGTGTATATATAGAAGAATAGGGGAAACATCAAAGAAAGAGAAGAAAACAAACAGAGGTTCTAACAACATTTCGGATGAAAAAGGAATTATTAAAAGAAAATAAGATCAAGCAAATAAAATATTTTGGACATTAAAAGACATGACACCTTATTGAAGACCTTACTTGAGGGTAAAGTCAAAGGGAAGCGAGCAAGAGGTAGACAGAGATACAAGTGGGAGAGTAACATTACACGATGGACAGGTTACAGTCTAGCAGGTTACGAGTACGGATGAAAACGTCACCTGCTGCTTCTGCAAGAGCATGTTTCAGAAGCGCTGCAAGAAGATTCCAAAGAGGGTGTGGGCTAGAACACATCCCTGGTTTACTAGCAGACATAGTGCCCTCAAATGATAGGCCTACATTTGCGCGCATGTCTTCATGAAAAGAAATAACCAAGTCCAGTAGTTTTGGTGGACAACCAGTACATTTTAGAATCGTATATAGAGCTGGTCTACTAACAGTGTCAATAGCCGTAGTTAGATCCACGAAAGCCATAAAGAGTGGCTTTCCCTATTCGCGTCATTTTTCCTGTAGTTGACGAAGGGTAAAGATTATTTCAGTGGTTGATCTTTGACTCTGAAACCACACTGTGACTCTGGCAGGACACGTTCGACAAGCAGTTGAGGTGCTTTAGAAGGATACGTGCAAAAACCTTCCCTGTATTGATGAGAAGGGAGATGCATCTGTAGTTTTTGCAGTCACCCTTGTTCTTGTTGAGAGTTACTATCTCCCCCCCCCCCCGCTCCCAATATCTTGGAGGATTTTGCCTTCCATACAGCACGTTATAAGTAGTTGGTACAGGTGGGGGATGAGGACATCTTTTTTTTCCTTTATGGTTTTAATGGGGATGATGTCTGCTCCTGTTGCCTTGCCGCTTGTTTGCTTATTTATGTCCTCAAGGAGGTGGGTTCATCATCCAGCTCTGTCCTTTCTGGTTTATTCTCAAGTATTTGATGTAGAATTTGAACATTGACATTAAGGATTTAAGAATAATCAAGAACATGTACTGGCAACAAACAGCAGCAATAAGAGTAGGAAATCAATTTGGCCCTTTTCAACAAATAAAACAAGGAGTCAGACAGGGATGCGTGCTTTCACCAGACCTGTTCTCTTTATACAGTGAAAACATATTGCGTGCAATAGTTGATATTCTAGGAATATCAGTGGGAGGACATAACATAAATAATTTGAGATATGCGAATGACACTGTTCTGATTACAAAAAAGTGAGGAAGACCAAAATTTAATTAATGTAGTAGTCACAGAAAGTAAAGAGAAAGACCTCTTCCTAAATATCAAGAAAACAGAGGTAATGGTTATTTCAAATTAACAAAATAACACACCTTGCAAGATCAAAGTGAATGATATATAAAGTGAATATTACAGGTCCACCAATTCAAATATTTAGGTACAATGATTACAGCAGATGGAAGAAGTTCAACAGAAATAAGATGCAGAGTAGGACAGGCAAAAACAACATTCAGAAAAATATACTGTGTAATATGACCTTGTCATTAGAGGTGAGAGAGTTCTGCAGTGCTATATAACCCCTATACTAAAATATGGGTGCGAGTCTTGGACAATAAACAAACTGGGAAGTGGGAAATTAGAGGCAACAGAGATGTGGTTCTACAGAAGAATGCTGAGAATACCATGGACTGCCAGATAGAGAACATAGTCATAGCAGGCAAAATTGAAGGCAACAGAGACAGAGGGCGACAACGTGAGAAATTTTTAGACAGTTTGACAACCTGGCACGACAAGGAAACAACAACGACTTTACATACATAATACATAATACTGGGATACATAATACTGTGGACAGAGAGCTGGGGAGATCCATGACTCTACGCCAGCAGACGTGGCACCTGATGATGATGATGATTTGATCTAGTTGTGGGTCTTAGCAGAATACAAGGGACATAACTCTAACCTTTTAAAGTTTCAGTTTTGTGCAAAACTAGAATTCATGTATAAAAGTACAGTTATTGTCGAAGCTGTATGGTATAGTTTTTTTTGTGTTATGTCCTTGATTGCCTTTCGCATGTAAGTACTCCTAAATAATTTTCGTAAATATTTTAATATATCGACAAGAAAATAAGGGCTTATTTTTTGATACACATAGTCGAGCAAGTAAAAATATAGGACTTAAAAAAAATCATTTTAAAATACTTAGACTTATATAATAATATTATTTAATGTAATTATTATATATATCTATTATTCTATAAATAATATTTATTTTATTATATTATATAATTTATTTTATTATTTTTAAAAAAGGAAAACTAAACTGCATTGTCATTAGCCCCCTTATTATATTACTAATATTACTATCAACCAGACTAGACTATGGATTAGTAAGCAACTCCCAACAGCCAAGGCATAGGACTGGTCGGCCAGGTCAGGTTACGTAGCTTAGAATCAAATTCAAATAGTGAAATACAGTTCAGTAGAGTAGAGACCTAGTCAAGAGTACACTCTGTTATTAGTATTAGTGTAACTACTGTAACTGCATAGTATAGTGCATCATAGGCCTACATCATCACTAAGTTACATTGTGCCTTATTTGTAATGTAGACCGACTATACTTTAGTCTTTAGAAATAGATAGGTATCATCTGTGCTATTTTATTTAACTTTTACGTGTTTTTTTAACATACATTGGACATTGCACTTCACTAACTTTCGCTCGCCATCTCTTGAACTATGGAACAAAATAATATATATTACTATTGAATTGGAAGGAGATTCAGATTCCTTGCTTTTTTAATTTTGAAATTAAAAGTAACATTTAAATATGTGTAGGCCCAAATGATATGGGCAATGGTGGTCTATCTTTTGACTTTAAGTACTGCTGGATTAGCTCTTGTATATAATTCCCCCTGTTCTGGTGCCACCCCAATTGTGGCAAGTTCTTATTTACTGTATTTATATTGTAATTGTTATATATTTTTAATTTTATAAAACTAGTAAGTGTAACATTTGTCAAGGATTACCTTTCCTTGCTTCATTACTTTGCTTTCACATATTCACAGCCTCTACATATTTTTATCAAAGTCACAGACTTTGCAGAGTGTCATCATCCTGATTCAAAACCTTCCGCCTTTGATGAACCTTCCTTTTGTGTTATTTAGAGGTTCGTGTAATGGGTGATGATTTTCGCTGGTGACTAAAGTATTCTTTCACTTGTACTACTTGATGTCTTACTTTGGTGCTGATTATATCTAGAAGAAACCTCATGGCAGCGATGAGTGTATATCTGGTGCATTCTAGAACTGCTCTCATAGCCTAATTCAAAACTCTCTCCAGCCAATCAACCTGTGTTTGGTACAATTAGATGGTCGCAAGAGCAAGAAAGTTCTACTGCGTCATGGAGTCCCCCAGGGAGGAGTCCTGTCATCCACACTTTTCTTGGTTTACATCAATGACCTAGTTGCTGAACTACCACACGGGATCAAAGTGGCAATGTATGCTGACGACCTGGTGATCTGGTGCACGGAAGAAGATGCAACAGTGGCCACTAAACAAATACAAAGAGCTATCGATGCCCTAACCTTATGGGCTAATAGATGGTGCGTCAGCATTAACACAGATAAGTGCAGCACTACACTCTTTACCCTCTCACCAAAACAAAAAGCTGGTCATATTAAGATAGATGGAGAGCTCTTGAAAGAAGACAAACAACCCACATACCTCGGAGTTACTTTTGATGATAAGCTGACATGGAAGCAGCACATAAACAAAGCAACAACAAAAGCCAGGAGGAAGCTAGCTATCCTGAGAAAACTAAGTGGAACCACATGGGGAGCCAGTGGAAATATACTCAGTAAAGTTTACCAGCAAGGCATAAGACCACACCTGGAATACGGTTCAGCTGCGTGGTGTCCTGCATCAAACACCACATTACAAGATCTAGATAAAGTGCAAAACCAGGCACTTAGAATAATGTTGGGAGCAATGAAATCAACACCCATAGCAGAGATGCAGAAAATGGGAAGAATGCAAACACTTGGCGAACGCAGAGACACAAAAGTACTAATTCAAGCAGAAAAGTTTCAGTGTATGCCAAGTCATCCAATGAAGGAAAGATTCCAAAATCTAGCAATGGGACGACTGAAAAGGAGCAGCTTTATCCATCAAGCTAAACGACTCCGTAGACAACTTACAGACCTGCCTGAAGTTGACAGCCCCTTAAGGTCTGTACCAGAGCAAACCCAGTGGAGTGAAAGCCATGGAATGCCAATATACATTCAGACCCATGTGAAAGGAATACTAAGCGAGGACGAACAGAACAGTGTGCAGCGAATGACAGTCACTCTCAGTTTCCTGGATGAGGAATATCCACAGGATATATGGGTCAGAGTGTACACAGATGGGTCAGCACAGAATGCTGTGAGGAATGGAGGTGCAGGTGTATATATAGAATATCCACACAAGCCTAGAGATACAATCAGAACACCGACAGGAAAATTCTGCAATAATTATGATGCAGAAATCCAGGCAATTAGTGTGGCAGCTAAAAAACTGCTGAACTCCAACTCTGACCTACAGCCTGTGGTATTCCTGACAGATGCAAGGTCAGTGCTTCAAGCTCTCCAGTCTGGAAAACTAACAGACTTAAAAAAACTACTTAGCGAATTGTCTTACCAGTATAGGGTAACCATGCAGTGGATACCCTCTCACTGTGGAATACCAGGAAATGAAAAAGCAGACCAACTGGCTAAGGAAGGTGCTGCCGAAGACCAACCAGATATACCAATCACCTACCATCAGAAAAAACAGATGATAAAGTCAATAAGAAAGCCACAAACACCAACACAAGATGACTATCACAATATGAACAGATCAGAACAAGTTATAATTCTACGTCTCAGAACAGGACACAACCGACTCCGCAGTCACATGTATACAAAGTTCAAGATTGGCAACACGGCCATGTGTACATGTGGACAGGCAGCACAGAGTGCCAAACATATACTTCAAGAGTGTTCTGAGCATGAAACGCTGAGGCAGACATATTGGCCAGAGGAAACAACACTGGAATCAAAGCTCTATGGGACACTGTATGAACTACAAAAGACAGTGAGTTTTATTAAGGAGACAGAATTACAGATATAGACATGTTTCAAGTGAACGAAAGAAGAAGAAGAAGAACCTGTGTTTGTGACAGTATGAGTAATCCCAGACCGTCGTCCGTAGAGACTACAAAGACTTGCAATCATGCCTGTATGTTGTCGGGGCCCGAAAGGGAAGCAAAGAATAGCAACACTGTAACGTGATGCACACTATAAGAGACAACTAAGGAGGTTTTTGGGGGTGAAGTTGGCTATCCCATAGATCAAAGTGATCCAAACACCATGCTCAAGTCACATATGTCAGGCCTAAAAAGGACCAGGTATTGCAGGCTTTCTGTTCTCTGGAGTACATCCTAGCCAGCATGAGTTTGAGATCAAACTCAGAAGAAGACTTGCAGTTTTTGGTTTGTTTTAATAAAATTGAACAGTATGATATGTTATCATATCTCCATATATAAACTATACAATTCGCATATAAAAAGCCATTGAAAATGTTTCTTCTTCTTTAGCGTTCATTCTCAAACTCCTGCTGGATCTCCCTTGTAGCATGACCATGGTCCTATTAGATTTCCAGCAGGATGTAGTCCAGAGAATGGAAATGTGTTGTGTCGCCGTTTTATTTGCGCCAATGGCCCGACACATCCATCTTCGGCGGAATTGAAAATGTTTATAAGCGTGAGTCCATAAATAATTCCAAAATAATGAACAATTTTAATTCATGAGTCAAAATCTATTGAATAGGTAATGTATGCATTAGAATACATCCTGCCATCTGTCAAGTATGAAATGAAAGGAATATTGCAATAAAACTGGTTAATATACAGTATTCTGTGCTTTCATTAGTTTTTCATTCTGCAAAAACTTCATATTGAAAATTAATGTACTTCAAGAAATACGAAAGACTGGTAAGATATGGAAGGCCTAGTTAGTGAGAGTAAAAGATGGAATTAGTTGAAGAACTTCACTGGGAGTTTATCTATGAATAAGAGAAGAGATTTAAAACAGCTAATTAATAGCTTGAAAACATGTTTTAGGCTTATGATAAACTTGTGCTACTTCTGAAATACTCCAAAACTATAAGTCTTCTGTGTTCTGAAACTCCTGATAAATGTAGTCCTGGGAGCAGAATGGGTTGTGTCATGGTGTACAACTTGTCTGTGATATCTGCACATTTTGGTCTGACACATCCAACTTTAACATAGTTTTAAGGTCACTTTGATCTATATTATGGCCAACTCCACTGCCAGATATAGTCATTTGACATATTCTGTCTACAAAATTGTCTCAATTAAAACTGAGCTGAAAGAATACATACTATACATGTCACCCTTGTATTTCAACAACTTCTGTAGATTTTCTGTCATTAGCTAAGCATTGTACTTTGTAACAGCAACACTGTTACTTGCCATGCATGCTGTAAGAGATAACTAAGGAGGTTCGGAGGGAAGGTTGTTGGCTGTTCCATCTCATAGAGGATCACATTATAACCCATAGGCCATGCTGAAAATGGATGTGTCAGGCTGAAAGGAACAGATATTGCAGCTAAGCTGTAAACCATGGCACAACCTATTCCATTCTCTGGTCTACATCCAGCTAATCTGCAAAAGTTTGAGAATGAACAAGAAGAAGTAGTACCCTGCCACTTTGTTCTGCTTCCATAGTTTACATCATTACTGCACAAGTTTTCTTTTTCTTCTTCTTCTTCTTCTTTCATTCACTTGAAACATGTCTATATCTGTAATTCTGTCTCCTTAATAAAACTCACTGTCTTTTGTAGTTCATACAGTGTCCCATAGAGTTTTGATTCCAGTGTTGTCTTTTATTTTAACTATAGAAGTTTACAGAGGCATGTGTAATTTTACAAGTGATTTTCATGTTCAATTGTTACATATTATGGATATTCATTTTATATTTATCATATCAAAAATACTTTATTTGTTGTATCTTTTTCAGTGAATACCACAGGCTGTGTGGACAATACAGAAAGATACTGCTTGAGTTTTTAGTAGTTTAGATTTTAAAAAAATTTTGTAATTTAAATTCTAATTGAGAGGAACCTTAAGATACATTGATATATACCAGCTTGGCATTAGTGAATTCAAGATGCTGTTCTGTAGGAATGGAAGCCTGTGGTCTCATGCCTGGGTCAGCGATGGCTTTGATCGCTGTTTTTATGAATCAACTACGTCCATGATCTTACTTTTATTTATATTTATTTGTGGCATTATTCAGTGGTCTGTGTTTTGCAAGTATGCTATTTTAATTGATGCAAGACGAGTGTCTAAATCATGGGGCTACACATTTCAGGTGAGTTCCAAAATGTGTAATATTTCCTAAACTGATCAATTATGTTGAACTGTATGTTTATCTTATAATTGTGTCATATTTCATGTTACGTATTCTCTCCAGAACGTTGTCTTCCCAATGAACTCTCTGAACCCCTTTCTGTCTTGGGCAATGCAGCTTGTATTTTCTAACGATGTATGCATGTTATCTTTATAATCGTATTTGTTAAATTTCAAACTAATGTTTTATTATTATTATACTTTCTTCTTCTGCATTTGTTCTAAAGCTCCTGCCAGTTATCAGAATGTAGTATGAATAATTATATGTGTTGTATTGGGGTTTGCAGCTTGCTGTGATACCTACACTTTCAAACTGACACACCCAATTTTATAATTTTGTTTCCCTTAGACTTTCTACAGGATGATTAACCAACCCCATACCCAACCAATTTTAGCTTCTTCTTAAGACATGCATGATAGGTCACATTGTTTCTATTCTTCATTCCCTTTTCAGGTCCATGCAACACACAAGGTGATAGTTTATCTTTTTTGTGTCTGCTTTCATTCAACTGGAATGTACCCGTTTCTGAAGGTTTGTCTCTTCTATAAACTTGACTATACTTCGTGACACATTTGTTTGTATAATTTTTCTACCAGTGTTGTTTCTCTGGGCCAGTATATCTGTTTCATTTCTGCTTCTTCAGCGTTCATTCTTAAAATTCCGCTGGTTCTCTCTTATATCAAGACAATGGTCCTACAAGATTTCCAGCAGGATGTAGTCCAGAGAATGGAAATGCGTTGTGTTACTGTTTTATTTGCCCCAATGGTCAGACACATCCATATTCTGTGGGATCTGTTTCTTTTGATAGTAAGTTATTGTCACATCTTGAGCACCAGCAGCATCCTCCTTAGCCAGCCAATCTGCTCTATCATTTTCAAGTATTCAACCCAGCATTGATATCCACTGCATGACTACTTTGCTCTGATTTCTTAGTTGGTCTGACAGTTTTCTGTTCTGGAGCGCTTGAAGTGCTTATCTTGCATCTGTCAAGAATACTACAGGCTATGGACAAAGATTGGCACTCTGTAGTTTCTCATTTGCCACTTTGATTGCCTGGATTTCTACATCGTAACTATTACAGAAGTTTCTCATTGGTACTTTGTATCCCTAGCATTGTTCAAGTAAAAAGGTACTTTATCTCATTGTTTATATTGAACATGCAATATTCGACGTGCAGCAATGGGTACTTTTTTTCTGCTCTTACAAGTGGTGGTGCTATCTGTCATAGGTTATGGTTGGGCCTACTAACACTCACAGACACAAGTCGATAGATTGGAAAAATGAGGCAATGAGAGTGGTAATGGGGTGTACTAGAGATACACCCATCTCTGCTATGAGATTTCTGCTTGATCTCCCCAGCATTAGAGTGCGACATCAGGTAGTACAAGTTAGGTCGTACCTTAAAGTGACAGAATACAACCACCACCCATTACACCAATGTCTAGATGAGTCAATGGGAAAACACTTCAAGCGTGGCAGATCATGGATGGCAGAGACTGAAGACACACTGCTGAGAGTATGTGAATTTGAAGAAATAGGAACGGCAGTGAATGAATAGATGTAGACACTGAGAAGAAATCACTGACTAAAGTAATAATACAACTAGATAAAGCATGTTGAAAATGGACGGACGTCAGGACTCAGGATATAGTGTATGAACTCACCTAGCTACACTCAAAACCACAAGACATAATTACATACACAATTGGCCCCGTTAACAGAAACACACACAAAAGTGGTTGGGGTTTTGTTGCCTACAGAAACGGTGTGAAATTGGTTGAGAAATCTTCAGCATATTTAACTGTCACATCGAGCATGAGGATGGAGATGGAATTACAGCAGCACTTAATTGGTAGATAACTGATACATCAACACACTCCATAATACAGACTCTCAAAGCATGCTGCGCAAGATAGAAAAGTTCATGCTTAGAAAAGAATGGCGGGACTTATTGAACAACTTAATTGTCCAGAGCATTACATGGATATACTGCCCTGGTCATGCTAGGGTCAGAGGAAATGAGAGCTGACTTATTGGCAGGCAATGCAGCAATTGATGGCACATTGCTGAGAAGAGAGAAAGCAGACTTAATGAAGGCAGTAATAAATTCATTTCAAGATGAAGATGATGTTAATGAGGCTGAGAACATAGACATACAGAGAATGTCAGAAATGGGAATATCTAGAGGTGAGGGAAGGAAAAATAAAATTTTTGGAAAGTCTTGACGATCACACAATCAACACCTGACTGGGACTCTGAGTCTACATCCACTGGGATGGCTGCTGGAACGGAGGGCGGAACACTTATGGGAATGCCCCACGTGCTGTGAAGCCAGTTTCTAATCATGAATTATTTAGGTATTTCATGTATATTCCTGTTCCTCTATTCTTCACTACATTCTGTGCTGACCCATCCATATAAACTCTGACCCAAATTGGCTTGTACATAATGAAACCAGCATGGTGTACTGTATATTCCACTGTGAAAACTACCGGTAACTACCTCCCAAGAATTCATCATCAGAATCACAATCCATAATGATTTTTCTGAAAATACGATAACTTAAAAGATCTATAAAGACTGATCCATTTTCATGGCGATGCACATCTTGCAGTCAGCCGTCTTTCTTAGGTCAGTACAATATTGGAAATGAAAGTTGATCAAACATGAAAGCTATGATTCGTCAATTTAAGTTACGTGAACACTAAAATTGCTGTTTTCTGCCCCCAAAAGAGCTCCATTGCAAGCAGCAGATACTTCTGCTGAAAGCGCTGCGAACCTTGTAAACAGTGAGCAGAAATTTCTGCCGATGACTTGCTAAAGGATAAATGTGAAATATGAAAAGTAGCTGTTATTAATTATAGTACTTATGTAAAATACAGGTTTTTGAGGTTCATTTGATCACAACCATCTGTGGTGTTCAAGTGAAACCTCAAAAACCTGTGTTCTACGTAAGTACTATTGTTGTTCTGTTTCACAGCAGTATTATCTTATATTGACTTATTAATTAAGAAGGATTCACATTGCTAGCATGTTTACCCTAGAGTTAAACCACTAATCAAGACTTGTGGACACCTCCTGTTGTGTATCTGTTATAAACAACAGAGCTTGTGATTTTTCTAGGAAATACGAGTGTTAGTAACCATGCTTTAGCTATCAATATTTAGACTGTCTCCACCTTTTCTGAATTCAGTCTTATATAATGAGTATTAAAATAATAGTTAATCTAAATTATACCACAGTATTCACTAGATTCATATTTAACCATATATGATACATTCTGATATTTTCAACATCTTCTTGGTTTGTTTAGGTGCTGCTGACCAGCCTGCTCATATTAGAGGCGCTAGTTCACATGATTCTGTATGATGTGTATTTGCACGACAGAAATCTGCTTGGCTATCAGGTTTGAGAATCAGATTTTTGTGCCATTGCTTTATCACATAAATATATTGGTATGTTTATAGTTATATCTATCTATACACAATTTAGCTCCTTGTGAGTATGTCCTCAACAAACCTCCATCTTGTCCTACCTTTAGCTATTGCTTCCAGTTCTTTCCATTTTTTACCAAGCCTTTGTTTCTCTGATTTTAATTTTTTTCCTCCAAGTCTTTCCTGGTGAATCTCTTTCATGTGAATTCTGAAACAATGCTTGTCTTAAAATGCCTGCCATTGGTTTTCTTAATGCATGGCCTATGTCTTATCCATCTCCTTAGATTATGATAGTTGATTTACACTTAATCCTGGCATAGTGGGTGTGATATTTGCCTTGTGCTCAAGAGATCATTGATTGATCCCTAGTCTTCTTCACAAATACACTTTATTCAGAGATCTCGGGATTATCAATTAAAGCTGTGGGAGTTACATACTACAAGTGGTACTCTCATAGGTGGCGTACTGCTTCATTGAGAGGTGGTGGAGCACATGTGGGAAAATCCAAGTACAATGATGTCAATTTTCTACAGCTTTATTTTATGATGCAGAAGATTTAATATTTAAGGAGAAAATATGTTTGCCAATAGTTATAATTGTTCTATGATAAGGATTGTATAAGCCACTGACATCAGATAAATAGTTTTTTTTTCTTTTACTAATATTAAGCGGAGTTAAGATATTTAAATTTTTTATAGTTTATTAACCTTAGGCATGCTGTGTTTACAATTACGCAATTTCTTGACTGCCGTGGAATTGGTTTTAGGAAATGTTACACAATCGTCGGTGGCTGTTTTCAAATCACAATAACTTTTTTGTTGTTACAGATATTTAAATAATATTTGCACATATAAATAAAGAATTAAATTCTGCATATATTGGGGTACGTTTTGTTTGTATGTGTGTGTTACGAGACGTGTGAGAAAGTGATAAAGACAGATTTAGACCTATCTAGATCTAGGCGTACAGTATTTTTGATCGATCAACAGCTGTGAAATCTGTTGACTATTATATATTTTACATAATGGAAACAACGTGGCATATTGTAAATAATGAATTTGAAGGACTTACCTCTCAAGTTTTCTGCTTTTTCAGCTGAATAAACAATGATTTCACTGAATATACTATTAACAAATAGTATAATAAACTCGATTCACTGTCATGTCGCTTCGTAGCGATGCAGATGACTACAAATTTCTCTAATTTTCATTTCAAAATCACTTGACATTGTATCCCCACCATTCCCGCCATATTTTCTTCTCAATGTTGCTAAAACATTATGTCAAAAAAAGTTACCAATCTCGATTTTTTTCATTCCGGTTTAGTGAACCGGGCGGTGGATTCCGCAGACCAAAATCAAGACATGACACAATTCCGGTGGAATGCACAGCCGGAATTGTAAACACAACATGCTAAAGATTAATGATAATACTGGTGTATTTCTTAATTTTCACTGTTATTTTTTCTTCAACATGCAACAGGTACTTCAAGCATGTGCGCTTATTTCTGCTTGTGTTATGTCCCTTTGGCTTCTTGCTATGGAAAAGCGTAGTATGTTGCCTAGCATTCCTACAAGAGGTCAGGGGTTTGTTCTGCTTCTATTTTGGGTGCTGTTCTTTGTGAGGGAGAATCTTATGTTTGTATCTTGGGGGAATCCAACTTGGTGGTGGCACTTGAAAGAGTAAGTGAATATAACACATGACTGATTTAAATAATTTTGGTTATCATTTTTTTTAATGTAGATTGTTCTGTATAGACAAATTAGACAAATAAATCTGGGCACAGCTCAGTGTAATCGTAAATCAAAATGCAATAAATAAACTATGTAAATTTGTAATATTGTTACTAGATAATCTAACTGCTAGATAGTAAAGCCAATGTAAAAGAGAAATAACAAAAAAAACAAAGGAACAAGGTCCTTTTCTACATTATGGTCCAACTGGAACTTTATCAACAAACAAATATGAACAAAGAATAAATAAACACACACAATTATTAAATTGTCAATACAGTGAAATGGTCTTGCGACTCCATTTCACTGTATTAGAAAAAAAGAAAATAGGCACATTTAGTAACTGGTTACATCAGAGCACGTTTGAAATCATGAGTTTCAAATCAGATTACGTGAAAACCTCATGTCAGCTGTACACATATAAAGTTATGAAACTCAGTTGTAATTGTAAATAATTTGTACATAAATATATATATTTTTTTAATTAACTCAAGTTTTCATATCATGTACATCAAATATATATTTTTAATATTACCTAAGTATCCTTGTCATGTTGTGTCTTGATATAAATACCAGTGCACAAATATAATCAAACCTGCATAATAAAAATACAAAAACATGTATCATTTGTTCACAGTGTAAATCATTTACACATAAAAAGTACACAGTATATGAGGCATGTTCAAATGAAACCCACCCATTATGTGTCACTTTAGCCAGCAAGAGAGGAGTGTAAAGATGTCATCACTGATGAAACAAGTATACATTGATGAACAAATGGTCACATGTTCATTTTATTTGTATGTTTAGTGTCCTGTGCAGACAGTTGACAACATGGCTGATGTGATAAGAAGTCCGTCCACAATTTACCAACTAGTAGTGATTCAGTTTCTTACAACTGAAAGGTGTTGACCAACCAACATTGATGAAGGAATGCAAGTGGTGTGTGGTGGAAGAACTGGGCAAGAATTTTCAGGAAGGTTGACAGGTAACAAATGATCTTCCTCAGTCGAGCAGGCAAGTGATGTTGTGCCAGGAGAAGCCATCACCAAAATGGATGCACCAATATGTATTGACCATCACCAGTGTTTCCATTCACTAGCTAATGAATATAACTATTTAATATCAGGAAATTTACAGTTTTGTGCTTTATATATATTAGTCTTCACAATTGTGCTTCATATATGTTTGTTTTCATTGACTCTTTTATTTCTGTAATCCATCGTTTACAAGGTCTGCTCCTGACTTTGTATCCATCGTGTCTGTGTAGTAATACTTTTTGAGAGATACTGTATGATGGTAGTCTGGAAGAATTCAAAAACCACTTAATCTGTTGTCGTCTGATGTACTCCAGAGTTGACGTTGTGTTTGTTAGTCTTCTGATGTTTTCATTTCTGATTCTCTCTTATTGTTACTCCGAGGATTCGACAATGGTCCTAAACATTCTGCCATCAATAATAAGCGACCCAGAATGCTGTCATACTGTGTCATTCTATTGCACAATAATGCTCACTCGCAAGTAGTGAACATTGAGTCTTCTGTCACAACAACACATGCCTGACCTTGCAGCAGAAAATAATTTATTATCTGTTGCTCTTCTCAAAAATTCTTGCCCAATCCTTTACTTTTGTCTTCAAAACACATTTTTCACCATACACCACCTGCATTCTTTGATTGGTCGACATCATGTGACTGTAATAAACTTAATCACTGCTTGTTAGTAAAATTTGAATGGATTCATTATCACACCTGCCATCTTGTCAACCGCCTGCACAGGACACTAAGCATACAAAGAGAATTATCACGTGTGATCATTTGCTCACTAATATATTTATTACATCAGTGATGACGTCTTCACATTCCTTGAATGCCGACATAGGTGACACAGCACATGTGAATTTCATTTGAATGCTCCTCATATTTATCTAGTTTTGGGGAAAAAATTACACATTATATAAACATTTTGTAAATTAATTTTTGTACGTTGAAAATTGATGTCAATATTATTTTGTTCATTTTAATTGTTATAATATTCTTCCTCTGTGTTTGTTCTTAAACTCCTGCATTATCAGCAGGATATAGTCCAGAGAATGAAATGCTTTGTATCATGGTTTACAGCTTAGCAATGATATCTGCTCCTGACACATCAGATTTCAGTGTGGATGAAATGAGTCACTTTGACCATATATGGGATAAGACAGCCAACTCTTCTCCTAAACCTTAGTTGTCTCTTACAATATGCTTGGCACGTGGCAGTGTTACTATTCTTTGCTCCCCTTTTGTCCCCAGCAACACACTGGTGAATAAACAGTAATATAGTGATAATAATTCATAATTCAATAAGTGTGGCATGAGTAAGACTGGGAGGGAATCTGTTAGTTAGAGTGTATTTAATTAGCAAGTCACATGACCCATATCCTTCAACATTTACTGTGGAGACTGGGCTCTGTGGGTAAACAAATGTTCAATGATTGCCAGTTTGTAACAACAATATATTTACTTTTTTTAAAAATTGGTTATAAAAATTACCAAAACAGTAAACTAGGCTAAATAAAATCATTGACACTTGTTTATATATAATGCTGTATGTCATGTGATATGAAAGTTTTCCTGTAATTTCTACAGGAATTTTGTTACATTTTTATTTGTATACACCTTAAAGAGATTTGTCTAAATACTGCCAGTGAGAGACTTGAGAAACAGTGAACCAGAGTGCCTTATCTCAGCAAAGCTAGGAGTAACAGGAGTAATATCGCTTACTCTTTTCATGACAGAGCTGAGAAACTAAATGAAGTTTCTCCCGGATACTTATTTCAGATAAATAATTTAATTAGAATTTTTTACAAGATGAGGATTATGCTTATGGTTTTTTTTTGGTTCTGGTTTCAAACCTGTATCTGCCTGCTTATTTTAGGATTAATCAATCTAAATATTATATCAATAATTAATAGTTACGTTAAATATTCATTTGTTAGGGTTAGTTTTACATAACTAACCCTATCCCTAAATAAATTTAAATTAATGAATGATAAACATAACCAAGGGAAATAATCATATAGGGAACACTGGTTCCAAACCAGAACCTTTTTTTTTTATTTACTTTGGGTCATTTATTTAAGTTTTGTGTGAGGGCATTTAATATCAGGAAATTGACAGTTTTGTGTTTTATATATATTAGTCTTCACAATTGTTTTGTCTTCTGCATTTGTTCTCATTTCAAACTGCTGCAAATTTGCAGGATTTAATATGGAGAACAGAATTCACTATGACATAGTTTACAGCTTAGTTGCAACATCTGTACCTTTTGTCCTGACACACAAGCATGATTTCTGGATCACCAACCCTCAATGGGCTGTGACAGCCAACTCCATCCCCAAAATGTCCTTAGTTACCTCTTACAACATACATGTCATTTAACATTGTTATTACTCTTTGCTCCCCTTTCTGGCCCTGGCAACACACGTTTTGTTCGGTTTAAGAAACTAAATGATGATTCTTACAATGCCTTAAGGAATAAGAGATAACAAATAGTCATACAGCGTCGAGGTTCAATCACCAACCATCTGAGAGGGAAGCATCATACATCACTTCCATGATTATTACTTTGGATATTATTATTTTCTCCTACTTATTTAAATCATTCCCCAACGGGGCCAGCTCCTTGAAGTGGAGATGGGGTTTATTCCAGCCAATAGAGGCTGGAAACTAATATTGATCGGGCCAACCCAATATTATTCAGAACAACAATCCTGCCCAAGCAAACACAAGTGCTGAAGTCAGAGTTAGCAGACAGAGAGGCGCATCAGCCACCATTGTATTATGCAACCTAACTAGTTGATGATTGCAAAAAGTGAGGAAGACCTTCAAAAATTAATTAAAGTAGTAGTCACAGAAAGCAAAGAGAAAGGCCTCTTCCTAAATATCAAGAAAACAGAAGTAATGGTTATTTCAAAGAAAGAAAATAACACACCTTGCAAGATCATAGTGAATGATATAGTATTAAAACAGGTCCACCAATTCAAATATCTAGGGACAATTATAACAGCAGATGGAAGAAGTTCAACAGAAATAAGATGCAGAATAGGACAGGCAAAAACAACATTCAGAAAAAGGAAAAATATACTGTGTAATATGACCTTGTCATTAGAGGTGAGAAAGAGAGTTCTGCAGTGCTATATAACCCCTATACTAACATATGGGTGCGAGTCTTGGACAATAAACAAACTGGAAAGTGGGAGATTGGAGGCAACAGAGATGTGGTTCTACAGAAGAATGCTGAGAATACCATGGACTGCCAGAAAAACTAATGTAGAGGTATTAAAAGAGTTAAATGCGAAACGGACCTTAATCAACAATATAAGAAAAAGGCAATCTTCTTTTTTTGGCCACTTCATGAGACAGGCAGGTTTAGAGAACATAATCACAACAGGCAAGATTGAAGGCACCAGAGACAGAGGGCGACAACGTGAGAAAATATTAGACAGTTTGACAACCTGGCACGGCAAAGAAACAACAACGACTTTGATACATAATACTGTGGACAGAGAGCTGTGGAGAGCCATGACCGCCTACGCCACCCGGCATGGCACCTGATGATGATGAACTAGTTGATATGTCTGCATGACAAATTTCTGTGAATGAGAAGATTTAATCATTTAAAAGGAAAATGTAATGGGTTATATTAATGATTGTCACAGTGCTAAAATCTGTCTTTGAGTAGAGAAATATCAGAAAATCCTTCCACCTCCCTAAGTATCATAAAATGTTTTTGAGAAATGTTATTTTCGTTCTCAAACTCCCAAATGGATCTCTCTTATGGCAGAACGGTGGTACTACTAATTTTCCAGCAAGATGTAGTCCAGATAATGGAGATGCATTGTATCACCATTATGGCTCGACACATCCAGCTTCTGTAGTAGAATACTTCTTTGTCATAAAGTTGTTATAAAATTATTGTCCTGTGTTCTCTCTAGTATAATTAATTTAATGGTTTGTGTGTCTCGGCAGCGCCCTGTTGTGGACTGCAACGGTTGACAAGGATGTTGCCCTGTATATTGCTCGTGCCAGTGCGGCATTTAGAAGCTTGCGTGCCAACGTCTGGATCAGGCGTGGTCTAAGTTTGGCAACTAAGTTGGACGTATACTGCGCAGTGGTTCTGCCAACAATGCTTTATGCTGCGTCTTGGTGAGCTGTCAGTGTGAGACACACTAGACAGCTTAACTCTTTTCACCTTTGGTGCCTACGAAACCTCATGGGAGTGCGTTGGCGAGATCGGATTCCAGACATGGAGGTTCTTTGGAAGTCCTGTATGCAGGACATTCGTGCCCTGCTGACTGGGTCCCGGCACCACTGGGCTGGCCACGTCGTCCGTGTGCCAGAAAGCACCTTCAAGGGAGATTGTTCTGTGGGGAGCTGTGTGAGAGTAGGCATTCAAGTGGAGGGCAGAGACAGCTTCAGGGATCACTTAGAGGGTTCTCTCGGGCGCTGCGGCGTCAGTCCTGGCTCCTGGGTAACTGCAGCGCTTGATCGCTAAGCCTAGCACGCCCGGATCACTACTGGCATGGTGGAATGTGAAGGGGAGGAAACACTGTGGGCTGTTTGCAGGAGACAGAGGGACGGGTCGGGGGTTCTCCTGCCCCTGACCTTCAGCACTCCTGCATACACTGCAATGGAGCTTTCCGTGCATGAATCGGACTCAATCGAACATCTACGAACTCACAGGCTGAATTGGACAATTACCAATTTATTTATTAGCTGTCTGTGCGAGACACGCTAGACAGCTTAACTCTTTTCACCTTTGGTGCCTACGAAGAGACACGCTAGTTATTTATTTTTTCATCGCATTTATTGTTTTTCATGCCATGCTCACCTTCGCTTGCGAAGGGGTAACATCATCATTATAATTACTTGGATCTTTATTGTGTGATTTAAATCATCTGAACGCAAATATATTGGGATGCTAGTTTACAACAAAGTTGCCATATTAGTTAAATCCAGCACACCTGTTATCTTCAAATGTTTTGCTTCGATTTTCTATGGAATTGGATAGCCAACTACACACCTATTACACATGCCACATTCTGCAACATGCATAGCAGGATTTTACCTCCTTCTTCCTCCTTGTTCTCCAGCCACAATCAGATATGGATTTCATCTATGGATTGTACTGTGGTCTCCAGCCCAGAGACAGGGCTGTAGAGCTTGTCCGTCAGATCTGTTTGAGATGTGCATAGTGTTTTCTTGTAGTGTAGTACAGTGAGCAATTCTGCAAAATATGTTCTATGTTTTCAGAGATTGTCCACTGGAGCACATTTTGGTGTCGGCAACTTCCTGTACATGTTTTATTTGAGTCTGTCCTAGCCTGAAGGATTTTATCCATGTTACTTCATCACTGAATGTGTAAGGTAGAAACCCATGCTCTCTAGTTTGTGTCATGTGATGCCACTGTGTATAGTTTTCCTGAGAGAGGAAAAAATTTTTATATATATATATATAATTTCAACAAATTATCCTATTTTAAATGTGTTTTCGAATGCATCTAGTTTACTATCTATATCTTTTGTTGATTTCCAGATTGTTATCTTTCTTCTGGTCACAATAGCATTCCTAGATGTTCAAAGTTATTTACTTCTATATCTTTTCTTTCTGGATAGATTTTTTCCTTTCTGTGTTACTGGGTTCATTACTTGTCTATTGGTTGTTCTTTAGTTCTACTTTTACCAGCTATTTTTATAGGTTATTTTGTTCTCTTCATTTTTATCTTCTCACTGATGAAAGTTATGGCATCCACAAAATCAAGCTCTTCTAGCTGGTCTCGTATATCCATTTAATATATGTGTTGCTTGTATAGAATTTCTTCACTGTCTATGGTTCCAAACAAAGGAAGATGGAATGCATTTTTCTTTCACCATTATAATGTATACTTCTTCATCGTTCTGTGGTCAGACATTGGGTTACAGTGCCATTAACTGAAATGAATTTTGTAGTTAGCTTGAAGACATCCATGGAACCCCTCGGTTCAGAAGACAAGCCATCTCAATAGGCCATGTTTTCTCCTTGTCTTCATGGTAGAGTTGACATGCAAAGACAACCTCATATATTCTGTTCTTCATTTCATTAATCCAAATTAGTTTTTCAATCTCATCCATTGTTTCAGATCTATGTTTGGACCTCCTTCAACCACATCAGCTTCTGATTACCACTTTATTTGTTATTATTGTTGAGATCCTCGACTTAGCCATGTGAAACTTAACAACCAAATCAAATACATAAACACCAATTTAATATTTTGCTTATAAATTCTTTTTTTCCATATTTCTTGTTAGTTCTCACTTATTTTCTTACAGATGTAATATTATTGCTACATTTCTTAGGCTTAATACTTATTCACTTACAAATAATATCAAAAACACAAAAGAAAATATGAAAACACATTTAAACAAATGCAGGCACTAAGTAATAGCTATGACTGGACTCATTTTATTTTGTTTATACTGAAGAAACAACACAAGTTACCATGTCTCATCTCAGACTGAAGTGATGTTTGAGTACTGAGACATTTTTTAGTAGTTCTGTGCAAAAATAATTATTACTGAATGATCCAAGAACCTATGTATCAATGTATATAGTATTGAGAATAATTTCATTTTTTGTTTCTAAACATATATCAATCAATCAAGTGCCATGCTGAATGGCTTAGGCAATCATGTTTCTCCACAACTCTTTGTCTATTGTGTTGTCAGTAAGCTTGGTTGGCGAACTTCTACAGTGCCACAACACTAGTCCATTTAGCAACTTTTCTCTTTGTTGTCCCCTATCTCTTCTCCACTTGATCTTTCCAGTGGTTATTAAGTGTTCAAACTGTGTTCTTCTCAGCACATGCCCTAGAAATCTTGACTGTCTGCCCCTAATGTTTGATATGGTTGATCTTTTTATGCCAGCATCAATGAGAACCTCAGTATTAGTTTTACATTATCTGAGTCATGACAAAACATAATGTAATCTTGGGATATTACAGTAGTAGTTTCCCTCTGGTTTTCTACCGGTTTATTTATGGTGTTCTCCACTAGCCTTTGGCTAAAAATAACCTGACCTACAAGGCAGCAGTGGTTTAATTTTAGAGTGGCCTTCTCTTAGATGGATTGACCTCCTGAAACTAACAAACTCCATCTATCCAGAATACACAATGAAAACCATCACCGATCACCATATTTCGGTCACACTAACAATCTGGGTCATTTCACAGTCCACACACACAAATCACACATAAATAAAAGTTAACACGCTACTGTAGGAACACAAGCTATTGTAGGTAGAACTTGGCAATATCTATTATGTCCGCAAAATATATCACAATGGCACAAGAAACACCGCTTTGGATGACATTTTCTTGCTTAAACATTCGCAAGGTAGCAAGTGAAGAAATTTTCACTGCCATCCACCGCCATGTTAATCATATATATCATTTTACTTTCATAGTTTGCTTGGTATTTTACAATGACATTAATTTTTTTTCAGCCAAAATGATAGGGTGGAGCTTGGTCTCTTTGTTATGAGATACCTGATAGTTCTGACCTTGCTTGTACTGGGCTTTATTGGACCATCTGTCCACAGATCAGCATATGGTCTGATATCTGATGAAGAGGTTGGTGCAAATAGTGATGTTGTATTAGGTTAAGCAGGATATTAGATTAATTTCAAAAGCTTAGGTAATAGGTTTATACATAATTAGAGGGACTTGCAGAATTTATCTTCTAAAAACCATCTGTTGATTTATGATGCTTTTGTGTTATTACTGCAGGAAATTATCAAACAGTGCTAAAGTAAGAAGGAGAACATACAAGGCGGATAAGGAGCATGTCGCTTCAACCATAGTTGGTTGTTTGCTGATCCATCGATCCATTGGCTCATGCCCTTTGAAATATTATTTATATTGGAAAGTCTGTGGATTTTCTACCTGCTCAGTACCAGAAAAAAATAACTCACGCTACCTGGAAGGTAGGTTTGTATCTATACACGGTTCCAAGCTATTGCAGCCAAGCTAGAGTTCACTTTGCTCATTCCCTGCAACACATTGCCTACTGCTTATGTGGAATTAGTGTATTGCTCCAGGCATGTAACTAAATGTTAATGGCAAAATACTTCACACCCTGAGTTACTATATCTTTACAATGGGTTCCCTTCCATCCACAGATTGTGCATGCATATACACAAATGACAAAGCATAAAAGAGCGTAAAAATATAATTGAGTAGATGAACTGCTATGAAGCTTCCACAATAAGAGAGCCTCTTCTGCTTTTGCTCTCTGATAACCAGCACAAGAGTTTGTGTGATTTCCGCCATATATATATGTGGTGCTACCAGTTTCACAGCAAAGCTGAGTTATTTACGCCTTATGGCCCAACACGTCCATTTTTGGCATGCTTTTAATTCAGGTGAATTAATCCCTAGCCTGTGACGGCCTTCGTGAAGTAACGTACTCGCGATTCAGGCACTATCTTTCAGGGTAAAGTGGCACATTATTGCGACAATAGGCACGATGGAGGGAACACTTTTGTCGCAATATTGCACCCATAGGGTCCTAAAGGTGAATATGTCACTTATCAATTATGTCTTAATAATAATAATAATTGAACTGGACATTTTTATTAAACTATTGTTGAATTTTGAGGTGCCACTAATACATCTAATCGTATCGCCAGTACAGTGTGGGTGGTCGGTGTTCAAACCACCTAGTTTGGTGGGTTGTGTTTGCGAGTTGCGCTATCAACTCTGCTACAGCACCAACCATCATGTCTTATTGAATATTTTTTTGTAAAAATAATTTCTTTGTGAAATGTTTCTTCAGTCAGGTAACAGAAATCAAAATCATTCCACATGGCGTAATGTAATGGTGAAAATGAAAATGATGCTTCCTTATGTGTGGCCCAAAGGCAGTGTCAGCCTTCAGATTACGGTTGGTATTTCTCTCCTTTTACTTGGTGTTGGACGAGCTGTAAATGTATTTGTTCCGGTCTACAGTAAAGATATAGGTGAGTTGTACTTACATTTAACTACTTGTAATGTGTTGATTTCAGATATATTTCTAAGTTATATCTGTTAGTTGTGGGATACACTGCATGCATTCTCATTTAACAGATAATTAATTTGTATTCTTTATTTCCTCCTGCAATGAAGCTAAATAAATCATCATTAAGTGCTGTCTCCGCAGTGAAGGTTGGCTGCAATAGACCTCCAAAATCCCATCACTTTTCTTGGTTGTGCACCTAAATCAATAGTGAAACATCAGTTTAGGAAATAGTGTCTCATTCAACATAATAATAATATTTGAAGTGTATCATGTACAGGACATTGCTATTCCACGATTGTTGAATTTAGTAATATTAGATATGAAGTAGATATTTCTTCAAAGATATACAGATTCTAACATATAAATGTGAGTTTTGGATAATAAATAAATAAGATAGTGGAAAATTATCAGCAACAGAGATATCTATAGAAGAATGCTGAGAGTACCCTGGACAATTAGAACAACTAACAATGGAGTGCTGAGTCAAATGCTAGATGGGGTTTACTTAATATTAGAGAAGTCAATCTTTATGTTTTGGCTACATTATGATACAAGGAGGTCTGGAGAACATAGTTACAATTAGCAAGAGTAAAAATGAGAGATTGAGGATGACAGCAAGAACATTGTTAGATAGTCTGACATCGTGACATAGCAAAGAGTCAACAAATATCTTGATACAAGATACTAGAAATAGCACAACTAGAGAGTTATGGAGATCAATCACCTTCGTCAATCAGTATGACACTTGATGATGATGACAGGGTACTGCCATTTCAAATATTCTTTTCTTTTGCATTCATTCTCGAACTCCTGTAGATTAACAGGATGTTGTCCAGAAAATGGAATGCATTGTGCATGATTTACAGCTTAATTGCAATAGCTGCACCTATTGACCTGACACATCTGATTTCAACACGGCTTCTGGATCATTTTAACTTTATATAGAATCGGATGGCCAACTTCATCCCAAAGCCTCTTTAGTTGTATCTTGTGACGTGCATTGCAGGTAACAGTGTTGCTATTCAGTGCTCTCTTATCTACCCCTGCAACACATGAACGAAACATGCCTATATCAATTCAATATGTCACATACTGTAGATTGTATGCATGGAACAAACTTCCAGACACTGGAGCATGTCCTTCAAGACTGCTCACTCTCTCAAGAGAGCCAAAGCTGACTATGTCACTAGACAACAGCTTTGGTGCTTAAAATATTATCTCCAGTGGACAGTAAGTTAAACATTAAATCAATATTAAAGAATGATACATTAACAATAAAAGCATGCTTTCTTCACTATTTTGTAGATACAGGATTTTTCCTTTCCTACATAAAGTTTAGAGATTACTCCACACAAATTCTCATCATCATCATCAAGTGCCGTCTCCGCAACGAAGGTTGGCTGCAACGTATCTCCAACATCCCCTGTCTCTTGTCTTGGTGGTACACTCTGCTAGACTGTAACCTGTCCATCGTGTAATGTTACTCTCCCACTTGTATCTCTGCCTACCTCTTGCTCGCTTCCCTTTGACTTTACCCTCAAGTAAGGTTTTCAATAAGGTGTCATGTCTTTTAATGTGTCCAAAGTATTTTATTTGCCTGATCTTTATTTCTCTTAGTAGTTCTTTCTTCATATTAAGTGTCTTTAGCACGTCTTTATTTGTTTTCTTCTCTTTCCATGATGTTCTCCCTATTCTTCTATATATCCACATCTCAAAGGCATCAATTTTGTCTTCTAATTGTTTATTTAGTGTCCATGTTTCTGAGCCATACATTAATATGGAATAGATGTAGCATTTTATAATTCTCATTTTTAACTTGTTTGTAATTTGTTTAGATATTAATAATTTCCTCATGTCATTGAAGATACTTTTAGCCATTCCTATTCTCCTTTTAACTTCTGTTTCACATCTGCCATCATTTGTGACTATGTGTCCAAGATATTGATACTGTTTTACTTGTTGTAGTTTCTCTCCCTGTATGTTTATGTTGACCTCCTGTTCTTCTGTGTCTTTGCTGATTATCATGGTTTTTGTTTTTTGAATGTTTATATCCAGTCCATATTCATTACTTGATTTATTGACTTGATCTATTAGTCTTTGTAGTTCATGTTCACTCTCTGCCAAAAGAACAGTGTCATCTGCATATCTAATGTTGTTTATTATTTTCCCATTGATCTTGAGTCCTGGTATTTCTTCTATATTTTTAAAGATATTCTCTGTGTAGATATTAAATAGGCTTGGTGATAAAATGCATCCTTGTCTTACCCCTCTTCTTATTTCTATGTATGGAGAGTAGCTGTTTTCACACCTTATTGATGCAGTTTGTTCCCAATATATATTTCTAATCAGCCTGATGTCTTTTCCATCTATGCCTATTTCTTGAAGACATTTGATTAATTTTTTTTGTTGGACTCTGTCAAAGGCCTTGCTGTAGTCTATGAAGCAAATATAGATACTTTTTTTGGACTTCTATATATTTATCTATCACTAGCCGGATACTCAGTATAGCTTCTCTGGTTCCTTTGTTTTTCCTAAAACCGAATTGTTCTTCACCGACCTCCATGTCTATCTTGTTCTTAAACATATTTCTATATATGATCATATCATTTGTGTGTTTCTGAAATGGTTTGTCCACTTAATCAGAATGAACCTATACTGACCAGCAGCAAGAGCATACAATATGAAAATAGATACAGTAAGAGGCAGATCAAGACGAAGTTGGACTGAAGTAGTTACCAACATTCTGAGATGTCACAATATTACTATGCATTAAGTGACCAACCCGATCACCATTCAATCCTTCAAAGAAGAACAGCAAAAACAGAGAAATTATTATAAATAGATAGATCATATCAACCACTTTTTTTTTATTTTTCAGTAAATTTATTGGTCATTTAGACTAACATTTTCTGTCCCAAGTTTACCTATGGGCTGACTCTTGGCTTTCAATGATCGTCATGGTATTCCATCTGTTCCTATTCTGCAGACATGGCAGAGTCATCAAGCTTTGGACAGCTCTGTTTGTGGGATTTCTTCTAGCATTCCCATGTAGATTTCTTTATTATTTGAGCCACATGATTGTTGTGTTCTACCTTTTGTACCATAATTGAAATATTTTGAACCATGTGTCCAGCGTCGGATTTAGACTTATAAGACCCTAAGCTATTTGAGATATGGGGACTTTTATAAGTCCAGATATTATATGTCAGTGCCAAATATAATTTTTGGGGGGATCCCAAGAAAGTGGGGGCCCTAAGCTGCTCGTTTAGCTTATATGTAAATCCTCCACTGCATGTGTCCAATCACATCCAATTTTTACTTTATTGACTTGATCACTGTGGTTTTGATATATTTGTTACTTTATTGTATTGTGTGGATATGATTATAATATGCTGATGTCACTTTTATCTGCATCATTTGTATTGAGCACCGAATCTATAGATGCACTGTTTAGTGTATAGACTGCAGTGCAATTAATTTCATTGTTTAGTTTTCCTATAAACACATTTTGTGATTGTTTAGATCTTAGAAAGTTGTATTTTATATTATAAAACATCTGATTTTACTGTTTGAAATGTTTCTAGTCAACAGCATGACCTATAACAAAGATTCACCAGAACAAAAGTTGGAATTTAGATGGGACTACATTCTGATCTTTGTCACTCTCACTTTTCTCAAAGGGGGTGGAACAGGTACTGTGCTATCATAGTTAGTTAAAGTACACTATTTATGCAGTTGTCTTCTATTTCTGTTAGTTATCAGGTCACAGCACCTATAGCTTAATTCTATGATTTGCTTCAGGTTATTCATGGAGCCCCTTAGGTTTGAAAGTGGTACCTCTCAGAGGCTCTCTTCCTCTCATTTTTTTCCTCTCTTCCTTTAAAAGCTCATTATGCATGAAGAATGTGGTCTAAAATGTATGAGTACCAGTCTGTCTCCTCAAAATTGAGCTTCTGGAACATGTAACTTCTGTTCTTTCTGTGTTCCTTAGTAAGAGGAGATAAGCATGAGCACCAGATTCTTCAATGTCACAACGGCAGATTACACTCTGACTTCAGTGCATTTGGAAAGTTTTCTTTTGGATTGTCTATCCCCAGGTGGTGTTCTCATAGTTTCCACACATTTTGTTTCTATCTCTATCGAGTCGTCCGTTTTCTGTGAAGATACTTCCCAAGAACTTGAACTCTTTGACTTGTTTTATTTTTGTGTTCTCTATTTGGATGTTTAAGTGCTGTGTTGATCTCGTTATTGCCATAATTTTTGTCTTTTGTGTGTAGATCAGCATGTTGTATTTATTGCATATTCTTGATAGTGAGTTGATGTGAGTTTGCAGTTTTTCTTCGTCATCATATGTGATGCTTTAATTGTCAGCGAAAAGCAGTTCATTGAGTTTGTTGTTAAGTTGTTCATTCTCTGTTGTTTCGTTATATATCTCATTTTGTGTTTCTAATATAATTATGTCTATGTAGATGTTGAATAGAATAGGTAGCAGCACACATCCCTGTCTGACTCCTGCTTTTGTTGTGAATGGTTCTGTTACTGTTTGTTGTTGTCACCTTGCTTTGGCTTTTTTTGTATAGTGCTGGATTTTTAACTTAATATGTTGTGTACTGCTTGGAGTTTGAAGGATATGTTTTCATTTCATTATATTTGGTGTTAGGAGTCTTTGATGTCTGCACTTGGGACTACCTATTAACTTAATTTAATTCTGTTTTTATCAAAGTTTTAAAAAATTATATTACTTGTGTGTGTGTGTTTTGAATTTGTTTGATTAACAACTCCCACTTCCAGATGTTTTAGAATGTGATACCAGCATGATTTAGAATCTATTTTTACGTCTGACATGTAGTAAATGTTTTCTCCAAGATTCTACCATATATATATAATTTTCTATATCTGCGCAATATTTACAAAGATGATGTCTGTTAAGAAATCTTTCTGGGATTCAATTAAAGTGTCTGTGCACATGTGTAGTCTGTGCACATTATGTTTACTGCTATGGCAAAGTGACCTTTATTTCCAAGCAATCATTCAACTAGAAAATATGTAATTATAACAATTCTTCTGATATTCTATCATATATTCACATATTGTGTACATCATCAGATAGAGTTTCCTGAACAGGATGTAAGTCATCACAGCCATTTTCAAACTTCTTTCAATCTTGAGCCAGTCTTCCTGATTCTGTTACTGTCATGTGCAAGTGGTCTTTGATGTCTTGTATCCTTCTTCTTGGTCTGCCTCTTGTTCGTGTCCCTGGCATCACCCCTCCTTTATGGTCTTCTCTAGGCCTTCATGACATTTGATATGGCCAAAATATTGAAGTTTCTGAAAAGAACCATGCTGTTTAGCCAGTTTTCTTTTACATTAATTTCTCTCAGGATGGCTACATTGGTGATCTTTTTGGTACATGGTATTCTGAAGAATGTTTTGTAACATTGTGTTTTAAATGCTGCTATTTTATTTTTCACTTTGTTGGTGATTGTCCAGGATTCACACCCATATAATGCCACTGGGAATATGCAAGCTCTTGCGAATGTTAATTTTGTTGTTTTGCAGCAACTCAGCTATGTTTTTTATTTGTATCAGCTTATTTGACATGATAGCCAACCTCCTTCTAACTTCTTCATAACAATCACCACTACTGTTGATAAGAGAACCAATGTATTCAAAACTGGTGACTCTAATTTGCTGTTGTTGATACTAATTGAGAACTTGCTAGTGATTTTTTCACTTGTCATAATTTTGGTCTTGTTTCCATTCCATTCAGAAATAGGCTTTGTTTTTCACAATGTTCTTTAATGGAGTTTATGAGGTGTTCGAGATCTGCTGACTGTGTGCCAATAATGTTGTATCATCAGCCTATCTTAGTTCTGACATCTCGTGACCTCCAATGTTGAATGGGTCAAAGTTATTTCTCTGTTGGTCATTTCTTACATTCCTCATTGTGTTCTCTGCATAAATTGAAGAGATGTGGTGATAGGTCACAACTTTTCCCAAGGACTCTAATGGCTGCTTGCTGTTCTTGGTATAATGTTTTTATGAGGCAGATTAGGTGTAGTGGGAAACCCATGTCCTGCATGATTTTCCAAAGTTTTTAATGTTGTACACAATCAAATGCTTTTTGTAGTCAATAAAGCTTGTGTAGATGTCAACATTAAACGCTGCATTTCTCTTTGATGTTTGGCATATTGAAAATATGGTCTCTGGTGCGACTGTCCTGTCTGAAACCTGCATGTGCTTTATTTAACTCTTCTTCCAGCTTATGTTGTAGTCTTTTCATGATGATATCAAGTAATATTTTGCGTGTGGATGATCAGTGCAATGATTCTGTAGTTGGTGAATACTGTTAGATTTCCCTTCTTCAGTAGTGGTATATATTGTGTACAAGTCGATGTAAATCATAAGCTTATTTTGTAACTTTATATCCATGCAGATCTGATTCATCTAATAGAAGATCTTTACCAAGGTCAAAAGGCTGCAGTGAAGTTAGAGAGTGGTCTCTCAGAGTGGTTTGAGCTACAGAGTGGAGTAAGGCAGGGATGCACACTCTCCCCATACCTGTTCAACCACAATGTTGACTACCACGCTTTAAACATCATCGGTTTTGAAATTCCTGAACTATACTACACAGATGACACTGCTTCTTTCAAATGATATAAAGGGATAGGAACAACTGATCAAGACCACACAAAAATACAGCGAATCACAAAACGTATATTTTAACGTGCAAAAAACAAAAATCATATGAACAGATATAACAAAACAACAACCAAAAATCAGAATGGACAACACCAAGATAGAGTGTGTGGATAAATTTGAATACTTAGGAGCAACATGCAGCAGACTTCATGGCAGAGATAAGGAGGTAATATGGCAACGGCATATTGTAAAATAACACATTTAAAAAACATATGGAAAAACATACCGTGAGGAACGCGGTAGCCTAGTGGATAGTGAGCTTGCTTGCTATCATCTGGTTACAGCATGCCAGGTTCGAAACCACGTCCGGACATTAAAAAAAATCTGTGTTGTGATTTCTCACTTGACACGACCACTCCTCCAGTCGACTCAGCTGTAAATGAGTACCTGACGCATGAGTTAGGAAAGGTAAAAAAAACAGCAAGGAAGGGAACTGGCCACCCCACCTAATAGTTGCTGCGGCTTAGTACATGAAGAGTTATCTTCATCCCCGACGGCAGATGCCATGGGACCTACCTTTATGGAAAAACAACAGAATAGGAACGAAACTGCTAATGCTAAGAGCTTTTATTTTTTCCAGTTGCAACATGCAACATATAACTGAAACATAGACCCTAAGTAAAACAACGGCGAAGAAGATCAACGCATTTGAGATGAAATGCTACAGAAAGATACTTAGAATATCATGGAAGGAAAAAAATTGAAACTCATTATATTATAAACACATTGAAGATGCCAGAGTGTTGGTTACTAAACACAATAGCAAAAAGAAAACTACACCTGTTTGGTCATATAAAGAAACACAACTGCTTAGAAAGACAAATAATGCAGGGCAGAGCATCATGGTGGAGAAGAGGGCAGAACAAGAAGACGATGGACTGACGACATTAAAGATAACATGAATATGTCATTGGAAAATGCAAGTTGCATGGCCCAAGACTGAGTCGGGTTCAGGGAGTTCATTGGGAAGACAACGTTCTCAAGAAAATACATCATATGACAATCCATGCAGATGTTATAAAGTAAAATGGTTTATACATCTAGAACAACTATCTTGTATTTGTTTGCAGGTACTACAGGTTTCCTGAACAACTTTAGGACTTTTTTGTGGATTAAAGTTCAGCAATATACCACACTGGCTATCCAACTGAAGCTGTTCACTCATCTGCATAGGTATTTATCCATTTAGAATAACTTGTCAGGTTCTATAGATCATTAGTCTTGTCATTAATGGCATCATGCTATTGTTGAAAGTTCTATAGATCATTAGTCTTGTCATTAATGGCATCATGTTATTGTTGAAAGCAATGGCTGTTGCCCTTTATGTGTACTTGTATGAGTTGCTTCTATTTTGCTTGGTATCAGAAAGTTGCCTGAGTCTGAGTATCAAGTTTATAACAATGCTCAGAGCTGCTTCATGTTTGACTAGTCTATATCAGATTTCCTCCAGTTTGGTTATTCATAAATATGCTTAAGAATGTTTCTGATATTCATATCATCAGATGAATACAAACTGGCCATGTTTGTCAACTATTACTTGAATCAGTCCAGCAGTTAAAGGGTAATGAGAAGTCACATTCATTCTTGTACATGACCATGAAGGTGTTCAGTGTGATAAGAGAGCAGAGATTCTGGTGAGTCCTTACACTGAATCAAGCGATTGAGCAATGCACCTGGTTTATATGATGAACAACTTATGAGAAACAGCATGTGCATATTAAATTAAACTTCTGCATTTTTTTAAAACCCTTCTGGTTAGCAGAATGTAGTCTGTTGAATGGAATTCTTTGTGTCATGGTTTACAGCTTGACTGTGTTATATGCGACATCACCCTGACACAACTGACTTCTGCATGGTTCTGGATCACTTTGATCTTATATGGAATGGAACAGTCAACTCCACCTCCCAAACCTATTTAGTTGCTGTTTACATCATCCATGGCAGATAATAGTGTCACTATTCTTTGCTTCCCTTTTGAGCCTTAGCAATACACCAGTCAATGATATGACTAAATAATGAGGCTTTTCTTCCAGTGAAAACCCTCCAACATTCATCTGTATACTTCTAAATGTTTCATCTTATATGTCCTGTTGTTCCCTACTCATGGGTTAAATGCATGTTTGTCTCAATTTTTTACTTTTGTCTTCTACATATAAAACCATGGATGACAAAGAGATGCAGGTCAGCAGACATGTACCTTTGTCCTTCAGGAACACTTCTTAGTGGTGAACAATTCAAGATGTACCATCAGTTCAGGCGGGTCAACGAAGTAGGTGGGGAAAATAATGAACTTGTTGGCCTAGAATTTATATGCCACAATCCTGGCAGGATGTGATGATCCTCTGATACTGTGACACTGGAATGCTTCCTTTTGGGAAGCAAATATGCATCCCTAACACAACCATGTCTTTGAGACAACAAACCTCATATGGGCTTGGGTGTCACCTCAGTTATTCAACTAAGGAGGACCTGTGCTTTTGCCAGAAAGTCTATTGGCTGTCAGGAGCAAGCTCAGAATGAAAGGGATTACTATTCATAATCTTTGTCCTGAATTGCTTACAGCCTATATTTACAACTTTTTAAAGACATACATTGTTGCACGTTGAATTTTTATCCAATATTTGCTGTTCTTCAGTCTTTTTTTTTAACTATGCCACACCACTTTCTATAATTATGCCCGATGTAACATATACATATTTTTGAATATTCAAAAGTTGTATTATACTTATGGGGCCTACTCCACATTTGTTTGTTTGTTAAGTAGTGGATTCGACTAGGCCATCTCGGGATGCCTAGTCACGTCACTTTCAACCTAGTCCTAAGAAGGACTTTTTGGTTATATCGCGACGCTGGGTGCTGACAGGGAACTGACGAAAAGTTCTTGAGCCTTGTCAAAAAGGCTGTCGAAAGTTTTGCTGAAGCTTGTCTACAATCTCGGGACGTACTGCGGATAAGAAGAGTCTTTCCTCTCTTGGAAGTTTCCAAGTCCACAGCAGGTTCCCCCTTCAGCTGGAGATCGTCCGATCCTTGCTACCTTAGCCAGATTTCTCTGTTGCCCAGGGTGCTCCGCGGGGAAGCGTAGCAAGGTCTGAACCAGTATGGGTCCTGGCGAGCGAAGCGAGCACAGGTGCTCGCTCCAACGTCTCTGCACCCCCTACTCCACATTGAAAACACTGGGCTGTATATATACAATTTCTAGGAGATGTGAAATAATAATACCTTTCACATGCAAGACTGGGCATTTGTAGGTGAAGTGCTATTCTGCCTGGCTACGTTATTTTTTTTAATGGATTGGTGCTATATTTTTCAAATTTCTTTACCTCTATTGTGCAGTCTTTCCTTACGCTGGCACCTTGGAAGAAAAACTGGGGAAGTTCTGCGTGTAATTGATAGAGGAACCAACAGTATTAATAGCTTGCTGAGGTGAGTAATTTATGTTGTTTTTTGTTCAGTAGTTCTTAGACATTCTGTATACTTGTTCTTTCAATAATAGACTCAACCATGTCTGGATAAAAATTTTGACATTGCAGAAACAACTAGCAAATTCAGACATAAGTCTGAATCTGCTGTCATCACCATCTGTGATGGACGGATATTAATTATTTTTTAATAGCTACTGCTATCAATTTTCAATGTTGTAACACTTCTTGCTTTTCTTTTTCTTTGTCCATTGTATTCTTGATATTCTCCTGTAGTATCTCATTTCAGAGAATTGTCTTTCTTTAACACAGTTTTAGTTAAGTGGCCATGTTTCACAGCTGTAAATTACTACTGGGAATATGCCTGCTTATTAAAATTTAATTTAGCTTCTCTGCGACTCATTAGATTGACTATGAAATATGCAAGCATTGAGACAAAACTCTAGTGTGGCAGTACCGCAGGATTATTACATCCTTCAAGAAGCGCAGCATACACTTCTGTGCCAACTATTAGTATATCAATTATAGTAAGATACATTTAATTTAGTATTTCTTTTTTAGGAAGTTTTTATAAGAATCATCATCAAGTGCCATTTCTGCAACAAAGGTTGGCTGCAACAGATCTCCAACATCCCCTGTCTCTTGTTTTGGTTGTGCATTCTGCTAGACTGTAACCTGTCATAACTTGATGTTACTCTCCCACTTGTATCTCTGCCTACCTCTTGCTCGCCTTCCCTAGACTTTACCCTCAAGTAAGGTCTTCAACAATGTGTCATGTCTTTTAATGTCCAAAATATTTTATTTGCTTGATCTTTATTTATTTTAATAATTCATTTTTCATCCGAAATGTTGTTAGAACCTCTGTTTGTTTTCTTCTCTTTCTTTGATGTTTCCCCTATTCTTCTATATATACACACATCTCAAAGGCATTAATATTCTGTCTTCTAATTGTTTGTTTATTGTCCATTTTTCTGAGCCATACATTAATATGGAATAGATGTAGCATTTTATAAGTCTCATTTTTAGCTTGTTTGTAATTTATTAAGATGTTAATATTTTCCTCATTTCATTGAAAGTACTTTTAGCCATTCCTATTCTCCTTTTAATATTGTTTCACATCTGCCATCATTTGTGATTATGTGTTGAGATATAGATATATTCTTTCTACTTGTAGTTTCTCTGCATGTATATTTATGTTTAGCACCTGTTCTTCTGCATCTTTTAAATATTTAAGTAATTTTATTTTATAAAATATTCACCTCCATTTATAGGATTTTTCTTATTTGTAATCTATCTTTTTCTTCTTCAGCGTTCATTCTTTTCTGCTGGATCTCTCTTGTAGCAGGACCATGATCCATTCTAGATTTTCAGCAGGGTGTAGTCCAGAGAATGGAAATGCGTTGTCACAGTTTTATTTGTGCCAATGGCCCAACACATCCATCTTCTGTGGGAGGATCTATCTTATCTCCTTATGCATTTCTTTTGTCTTCTGTTGTAGTGATACCTCTGTTTTCTACATTTTGATTCTAGCCATTGTTCTTTCATTCTGCACATGTTACCATCTCTTTGTTTGTAAGTGAATATTTTGAGGTATTATTTTTAGCTTTTTTCTGACATTTTCTCTATTTCATCTGTCATCCATGTTTGTTTGTTCTTAGCTTTTTTTTTATTGGTAGTTTTTGAATTTGATGATTGAATACTTTTCTTTAGGCTGTCCCATCTATTGTCTATTTTATCTCCAGAATTTTTTCTTCTATATAATTCCAGTTTTAGAATAGCCACTTTTTAAAATTAAGTATTTTTATGCTTGGGTTTTTAGAGAAAAAATTTTAATATTTATATTTGTCAATATCTCTTACTTTGCATTAAATGCTCTTTGGAGGGCACATAAAGTGTGAGGGTGCACAAAATATGCATAAAATACACCTAAATGCTTCAAAATATTCACAAATTTGTGTATGTTCTACAAGCAGATATATTTCTAAATAGTCAGTCAGATTAATCATATGTCACATTATATTCACACATGTTTTAATTTTTTTCAATTTAGTTATGTAGTGTTTCAGATCCTGCCAACTATTGCTGATATCATCATTGCAGTCATCTACTTTGTGACATTCTTTGACTACCTGTTTGGGCTCATTGTGTTTTTTAGCATGGCTTTATACCTCAGTAAGTCTGAATAACAGATATGCTATTTTTAAATCTGATATTCAATTCTGGTGAATATGTTTTGTTCTTAGAAGAAAATTTGTACTTGCTTATGAGAGACCAGCTCTGTGGTAGAGAGGTACAGAGTGCATTGGACAGGGCAACCAAGTTTTCTTCCACAGACTGTTTTGTATTCAAACCACTCAGAAAGTATTGACATTCTACCGAATGTAAATATTGCTTAGAAGAAAATGACCCGAAAAATTGAGAACATACAGTTGGATTACTGGAACGTCGATCCCTACTGGTAAAGCAGTACCTCGCAAAGCACAATGTGATTGCCTTGAAACAGTCTCCATTACAGCCACCAACCGCATTCCTCTAAACCTCCTAAGTCACTTCTTATGACATTCATAGCACATGGCAGTATCGCTATTCTTTGATCCCATTTGGTACCCAGCAACATAGAGGCAGCCGGAAATCTATTAGAACCATCGTCCTGATATAAGAGAGATCAAATGCAAGTTGGAGAATGAACAGTAAAGACAATTTAAAAAATAACAATGGACAGATCTGCAGAATATGTTTGACCTTAATCAGCCCATTATAAAATGTTTCTTATTCTTCTTCTGTGTTCGTTCTCAAATTCCTGCAAATTGGCGGTATGTAGAGAGCGGAATTCATTGTGTCATGATTTACAGCTTAGACGCAGTAACTGCACCTTTCAGCCTGACACATCCAACTTCAGCATGACTTCTGCACACTTTGGGATGGGACAACCAACTCCACTCCACAACCTCTTTAGTTGCCTCTTACAATGTGCATGGCAGGTAACAGTATCACTATTCTTTGTTCCCCTTTCAGGCACCACAACACGGGTGAACACGTGTATTAGTTTAGTAAATGCTACCATATACATGGAAGGGGATTGATTAGTGCTCTATTGTGCTTGCATGTTTGCTCATGTTATGTATATTTGTGTATTTAATATACTTCTAAAATGTAATTATTTGATTTTAATCATTCTATACCTTGACAGTTGCCACAGTTCTTGTCACTGAATGGAGAACTAAATTTAGGCGACAGATGAATCTCAAGGACAATGAAGCCAATACAAAGGCTGTAGACTCACTCCTTAACTTTGAAACAGTCAAGTATTATGAGGCATCAGATTGGGAGAGGGATCGTTACCACAAAGCAATCATGGAATATCAGGTTCAGTTGACCCTATATAAACTGCAACATTACATAATTCCTTTTTTATCTTAGTTTAGTTTTGAATGTATCCAGTAGTTGCGATTGCAAGGATGAATCTGATTTGGAAAGTAAGATCAGTATTACAGTAAAAAGATGACTCAATTCAGATTGCTAGTGCTAAGTATGCCATACTTTTATACGGATGTGAAAGCTGGGCACTAAACGCAGACACAGAAAGAAGGATTCAGGCTTTTTAAAAAAGTGCTACAGACATTTGTTAAGAGTTAGCTATATAGAATAGAAGACAGATATATTTGTCTGGCAGCAAATAAACAAGTAGGTTATCAAGAATCCCTTTTGAAATGGTGTAAACTTTGTTTGGTTTGGACATGTAATGAGACACAACTCCCTTTCTAAAATTATATTGCAAGGAACAGTTGAGGGTGGAAAGAGAAGAGGGAAAAAGGGAAATCCTGGCTTAATAACATCAATGAATAGTCTGGTCTTGATTACACTCATCCAAATGGCAGAGGATAGAGATGTTTGGAGAGCTTTTTGTGCTGATGTATCCAGTGTGGCACCCTTATGACCCTGATGAGTTATAGGACTTATTATTATGAAGTTATCTTCTTCTTCTTCATCATTCATTCTCAAACTCCTGCTGGATCTCCCTTGTAGCAAGGCCATTTTTCTACTAGATTTCTAGCAGGATGTAGTCCAGAGAATAGAAATGCGTTGTGGCACTGTTTTATTTGCGCCAATGGCCCAACACATCCGTCTTTGGCGGGATTATGGAGTTATGAGGTCTTAGTACCAGTATTTTCAATTAATTGAATGATTCACTTCAGGACTTCAGTAAAGTTCCTTAGGTTTTGCAGCAGTGCCATATCTCATAGTCATATCCTCTTCCTTTCCTATAAAACATGGTCTGCAATGAACTGAAAATACAGAAGCAAAACTGCAACTTTGCAGCAACACATAGCACTTCCATTCACATGGTTATAGTTTAGTGGTTATACTAAAGTGAATGCAGAAGTTACCTTCTCTGTCCAAGATTTTCTAAAACTTCCAATTTTTTAAATATTCTTTTAAAATAAAAACACAGGAAGAACCAAATAAAAAAAAATAATTATATACTGAAGCAAGAGGGGTATGGTAGAAAATGAAAATAACTGGATATGGCTAGCTAACAACAGAAACTTTTGTTTAGGATGAGCGCTTTAATGAGGTGTTTTTTTGACATTTTTCTATATTTACAGTGGTGGCTTTGAGTGAAATTAATCATAGGAATAGGACAATGCCATTTATAATTTTAGTACTGCATTTTTAAGTATTTGTGATATAATAACACAGATGATAAAGTTTTATTGTCACTGATTACTAATATAACTAATAAATAGCAAAAATACCACATGTAAAGTAACGTTGATTAAAAAAACACCAAAAGAACAAGGCCTTTTTTTATATTACAATCCAATATGAACTTTTATCAAGAAACAATGAAATAACTAGAAATAAACACACCATACGATAATAACAATTGAATATTCTCTGTTAGTTTGGGTAAAGTGACTTTAAACAAGACAATATCCAAAAGAATATATTCATTTGAAAGGAAGTGCTGCAGAAAGATCCTATGAATATCATGGACAGAGAAAAAGAACATTGACATTTTGAAATACCTGAAACTAAACGAAGGATGACTTCTAAATACCATCATAAGAAGGAAGCTACAGTATTTTTGACATTTAAAACGACATGATGATATCAAAAGTCTAATTCTAGAGGGCAGAGTCCCAGGCAAGAGAAGAAGAGGAAGACCAAAAATACAGTGGACCAGTGACATCGAAGAATGTATGCACATGTCTCTGGCCAATGCAGGCCTGCTTGCCCAGAACAGAGAGGCATTCAGAGTATCTGCAACGAAGACAACGTTCTGAAAATAATATGTCACTTGATATAGTTTGGATATTATTTATATTTGTGATTGAATGCTGGTCCCGATGTGGTTCGGGGGTTAGAAAAGTGACTTATAAAATCAAAGTATAACCTTTTTGTGGTTGGATTCAGAATTTTATGGAAATAAAATCATAGCTACCACAAGAACTACAAAGAATTTTAATCTGGTACCTGCACTTGTAGAAAATAGAATAATTTATGTGGCACTGAGAATCACTGGTGTTGTCTTCATGCCAGTTATAATGGTTTGTCAACTTGTCTTAATATCTCATACAGAAAGCTGAATGGAGCTCAAATGCCAGTCTAAATTTGCTGAACTTTGTCCAGAACATTGTGAACACTTCAGGTTTGGCAGCAGGATCTCTGCTTTGTGCTTGGGCAGTTGTTCATGGCATTAATAATCTTAACCTTACTGTTGGAGACTATGTTCTATTTGGGACCTATATTTCCCAGCTTTATGCCCCACTCAATTGGCTTGGAACTTATTATAGGTAACTCATATATTTGTTTTTATTAGTTTTTAGTATAGATTGTGCTTGAGATTTTGATGCAGTTTACATAATATATTGACATGTTTGTGTTTACATATGATGGTTATCGTCTTCGCACACCAGACATGTCCATAGATGTTCAAATCTTCAATTGAATAAATACCTCAGGGTGTTTTATAGTAACAATAATAATAAAAGCTGTATCCCTTTAGGGTCATAGTGGAGTCACATTGAGACATTTGATGCAGAAAGATCTCCATCATCTACCATCCTGATGAGTTTGGAAACTTCACATCCTGTCCAGTCCTTGATATTAACCAACCATTACTTCTTGCCACCTCATATTCCACCATACCTTGAAGGACATCTCTTGTCATCGAGAAATGTCTCATCATGTGCCTGTACCACCGAAGTTTCACGATTGTTAATAGTGGTTCTTGTTGATCTGCTAATACATTAATTCCGTAAGCTACAAATACATTGGTCTTATGTTCTCTGTAACAGATGCCTAAAACACATCTATAGAATTGGTTTTCAAATGTCTGGATTCTTCTCTCTTAAGTCCGCAGTTAGAGTCGAATTCTTGCAGCCATATAGGAAATATTAACAAAACCAAAGATTTTTCTAAGTTAATCTAGGAAATATTAACAAAATCAAAGATTTTTCTAAGTTAATCTTAACACGGGTGGTGATCCTGCTTTTCAAAATGGTAGTTAATTTTGCCATGGCCATTGTCAGTCTTTTATTAATTTCAGCTGTTGATTCACCATCACCACTGATCTGGACACTCAGATAAGTACATCAAAAACCTCAAGCCTTCAACTCAAGCCTTTTATTGGTTGGGACTAAATTAGTACTCCTATTCACCAAAAAGTTTAATGTTATCTGTATTGCATATCTTATCTGTATTGACATCTGTATCTCCATGCCAAGTTTTTTCTAATTATTTCCAGTCTTGTTAACTCTTGTAGTTCTGATTAATTAACTTAAAACTCATACTTAATGTCTGAAAATGACAATTCAGTGGGCTTGTTTTAATATGGTGGTATCCAAATCCTCTCTGAAACTCCCACAATGAAATGGTCTCTGAAACTCCCACAATGAAATGGTCTCTAACAAACACAGTTGTTCTACACATCAGGGTGTAGCAGCTGGTGGTTCCTATTCTGTTTTGGTTTACTGTTTTTGTGTTTGTTTTTTAATTTTAGTGAGATGTTTTCTCCATGCTGTGTTTATCCTCATTTTTGTGTTTGTTTTTTTAATTTTAGTGAGATGTTTTCTCCATGCTGTGTTTATCCTCATTTTTTTTATTTTAGTGAGATGTTTCCTCCATGCTGTGTTTATCCTCATTTTTTAATTTTAGTGAGATGTTTTCTCCATGCTGTGTTTATCCTCATTTTTTAATTTTAGTGAGAAGTTTTCTCCATGCTGTCTTTATCCTCATTTTTGTGTTTGTTTTTTTAATTTTAGTGAGATGTTTTCTCCATGCTGTGTTTATCCTCATTTTTGTGTTTGTTTTTTTAATTTTAGTGAGATGTTTTCTCCATGCTGTGTTTATCCTCATTTTTGTGTTTGTTTTTTTAATTTTAGTGAGATGTTTTCTCCATGCTGTGTTTATCCTCATTTTTGTGTTTGTTTTTTTAATTTTAGTGAGATGTTTTCTCCATGCTGTGTTTATCCTCATTTTTTAATTTTAGTGAGATGTTTTCTCCATGCTGTGTTTATCCTCATTTTTTAATTTTAGTGAGATATTTTCTCCATGCTGTGTTTATCCTCATTTTTTAATTTTAGTGAGATGTTTTCTCCATGCTGTGTTTATCCTCATTTCGATTTCATGCATTCTCGATATTGACATGCTCATTGACCTCAAAATGTTCTGATTTTGCAGAATCTCATAGAGTATTGATTATGTCTGCTCTGTCGATAAGTTGACCACGTGTTATAGTAGCAGAGCCAGCCAATCTGTTGGCTCACTCGCATGTGGACATATGTAGTAGCATAGTCACTCTACCACTGTTTAGGCGAATCCAGTTTGCGTCCACTCATGGTTATGCACTTATCAACTTATGGTTAGCAAAAATAAAGCCCCTGACAGTGGGCAAAATACAGTGCCTGTGTTTGACCAAGAAATTATTTTTTTTGCTCCTTGATAATAACATGAAAATTTGTATGATTTCCACTGGGAGCATGAGTTCAATGTGCCACTGTTATGCGCAGTGTAGGCCGTGCACGTCCAATTTTGGCATGCCGTGACATTTCTGTGGACTACCCAAGCCTGTGACAGCCTTCCTATCTGTCGTCAGGCAGCGGATGTGTATTGACTCCACACCGAGACGTTCTATTTTGCACAAGGTGTTCTGCAGCCTATCTCATGTAATGAAATGTGTTTTGCCTGTACCCATCGTACTGAACCTTTTCTCATCCACAAGCCTGGCTCCGGTTTAAGAAGAACTCGACAGAAGAGTTGGGTCCAAGTTATTCGCCTTCTTAGTTGAGGTGTCGTTCACCAACGTTGTGAACCCAAGTCTGAGTCTATACACATATTTAGGAGCCCCTGGGACTAGAACTTGCCTAGTTGGACTTCTACCTGTGTCCTGCGGGTACTGAACCTATTCTCTCCACGAGCATGATTCCATAATAGAAAAAGCTTGACAGAAGAGTTGGGTCCGGGCATGTTTACCTTTTTAGCCAAGCGTCCACTGCTAAGTCTCTACCCACATTTTGGATCACCGGGGACTAGAAGCTTATCATGAGCTGAACAAAACTTTATTTCTGAATCCGTTGTAATGTTTTCCCATTCCACCAGCATGTGGAGCTGCTCTCTGGTACTGTGCTGCCCTCTCATTGTACTCAATTTGTTATCTTTGCAGAGACTAGCATAAAACTCAATTTTCATCCTGACATCTACTTATTTAATGACATTTGCATTGGCCGCCCCTCCAATGCTCTGGCCAGACAGACTTGAATCACTGTGTGTTGACAGTGCCGCTGTATGTGTTAGCACAGGGGTGTCTGAGATGATATTTTTTTCCAGTCGATTCTCATTCCGCCTGCTGCGTCTACATTCATGGACACGATCTCCAAAAGATTTAGCCAGAAGCTGCAAGAGTCACTATATTTCTGTTTCCTGGGTGCACCACGATGAAGTACTTTTGGGATCTTGGTTGTCTGCTAACCCTGGGGCCGCCAAGAGCAATGCAGTACCCTTTGCACCCCACCAAGGAATTGATGCCAGAGCTGATGTTCTAGAAGGTCTAGGAATGGTGCCATCACTACATTGAAGACAACACTAGTCATGCAATTTGTAGTTATCCACTGGCTAGGTAACCGGACACTTAATGTGACTCAATTGCTTTTAAATGTAGCGTTTGTTCAAAAATAGTTGCATGTTCATGTTTATGCAACTTGAGAGGTTGTTTTTTCTGATATTTCCAACACCTTCTACCTTACAATGTTTGTGTAACAGTTACTTTAGATGAATACTTAGATAGGTATGGTCAAAATTTAGGCCTTACATTATGTAACGTCAAGTTTGCCTTTTTGACACAATTGAGACATATTGGAGAATAAGGCCATTATTGTTCATTGACCCATTGCATACCCAGAGATCATGTGGTCAGCATTATACCAATCACCTTTACTTTCTTAGAAGATTTAGTAATTTGTTACAAGCATGAAAAAATTAATAATGGAAGGTGTGGTTCCTGGAAGCAGGAGTAAAGGGCCGTCCAAAATGACAATGGATAAGAGATACTTCAGTTGTTTAAAAGTACCAGTTGATCTATGGCAGACCAACTCAACTTGCTCAGAATTGTGAGAAGTTCAGAAGATCCTTAAAGAAGACAATGTTCTGGAAATAAAATGTCACCAGATATAACTTGTTACTGTCTTAGAATATGTTTTTAGCTATCATTACTTGTAGAAACAAAACATATAATGAATTCAAACATGCAGATCAGTTACTTCCAACATTGAACATGCATTTTATGACTCTTTTTTATTTAATTTGTGCACATATTTGTTTCTTGTGTAGAATGATTCAGCAGTCTTTCATTGACATGGAAAATATGTTTGAACTTCTGGAAGAAGAAGTTGAGGTAATTTTTTTTAATATTTTCAAATATAAGATAAGATAAAACAAATTTACTGACTTGCCTGTACTTTTCCGGTGTATGGAACTCCTGGTAAATTTCTTCTAAATACATAAGTCTATTGTTTTTATGTTATTTCATAACCAAACTAACATAATATCGCCTGTGAAAACAAATAAAATGTGTACATATGACAAAATTTTCCATCCGTTCAAGACTATGCCTAGAGATATTTGCCGACACACGAACATGGACATACTTTTTCAATGTGTGACACCCATTATAAAATACTTCTACTAATAAGCCTATTGTATTTTTATGTTATTTCATAACCACACTAACACACTCATAATATCTTCAGCGAAAATGCTGTACAAAACTAATAAAACGTATGTGTTATATACTTTGTCAAGTCTTTTCAAGACTATTTCAATGATAAAATCTGAAACACAACGAAATTAAATCCAATGTCGTTAAAAATGCTGTGAAATGTCTGATTCTATTCTCCAAAACTAACGTTCTAATACTATTTTCTTTAAAAAGGAATGTTATTCCCAAGAATTCTTCATCTTCAGAATCCATAACAATTTCTCGAAAGATGCCGTTCATAATTGGAGATCGGTTGCAATTAAAACAGAAGAATGACTATGTTCCTCAGTTTACATCACAACTAGGTCGACAAGAAGGAAGTAACATATTCTTAGCCTCTGTTACACACATTTCTGCGCATCTAACAGTGATAGTCATGTGATTTAAACCTTGTAAATATGGTGATAGCAAACGGCATAGTTCGCCGCCGACAGCTGTTAACGGGAAGACATGCCCCGTGACTTACAGTCGCCAAAGTGTGGTACAGGTTAAAATGGATAGGGACAGCATTCTTTTACCATGATTATGACATGATGAGAATGTACGAGAAGATCAACATTAAGAAAAGCCATATCAGCAAGAATGAACTCCCACCTACAATAGTCATTGACAAAAAACAGCTGGAAAATGTCAGCAACTCTGAAATCTCGGATCAACCATCGACTCTACAAGAGATTGCTCAGCAGAGACCAGAAAGAGATTAGCAATGACCTTACAAAAACATCACAGATAAAAATACATGGCAAATAGGTACAGCTATGTCAACCATGAGACTATGTATTCCATTCTATTTATTGCATTCTCCTAATCAGACTCATTTACAGCTACAGAAATATCTTTATGGAATAGTTGAATTTTTGTGACATTCTTGATTAGAAACCAGCATCATGCCACACAGGACATTCCCATAATTGCTTCACCCTCTGTTTCAGCCCCCATCCAAGCATATGCATTCAAGTCCCAGTCAGATGTAGATTATATGATCTTAATAACTTTCCAGAGAGGTCACACTTCCTCTCCTCACCCCTGGTTTTCATTCTGTTCGTCCATCACAAGTGATGATGACCATTTGTTACATCCACTTTTGAAATTCAGTTAGAGATATGTCCATGCTTATGGGTTCATAGATGGCTAATGAGCCCTATTCAAGCCGCAAATGTCCTTGGGCAGTTTGGCATGGAATGACCACTCTAGACAGTTTTGGTCTATCCATAACTTTCTAGCTGCTCTCCATTGTTGAACTGCTGCATTTCTCTGTGTTTCACAAGATGATGAGCACATTTTGTCCGTATAGCAGCATGTAGATGTATTGTGTACAAGTTCTTCAGAACAGTAGTAAATCAATGTATCTTGTATCAATATATGAACAGATGTATCTTGTATCACTGTATGAACAGATGTATCTTGTGCAAGTTCTTTTCATCCTGTAGTAAATCAATGACTGTCCTTAATAGGTTGGCCCTATCTCTATTCAGTAGAAGACAATCTATATAGGCTAGCATATTTAAGCTATGTGCATCTCAGGCTGTGCTTGATCTATAGTGTTGGTAATTGAAATCTTGAGTTGATGTTGCTGTACTAGTCTTTGTGAATATAGCTCAGTATTTGATTATCTTTATTACCTTTTTCAGGTGAAAGATCAGCCAGGTGCTAAACCTATTGTGATTCGTGGTGGAGAGATTTCATTCCAAAATGTTTTCTTTCACTATGATCCCAGGTCAGTATTATGTATGTATAGTTGAACACATGTGATCTTTATTCTGTCCAACAATACTTTATTTCTATTTTCTTTCCAAAAATATGATAGTTCTTTCCACTACATTTGTAGTTTATTGTTAGTACTTTCCACTACATTTGTAATTTATAGTTATCATTTGTGCTTTAAAAGTTAAACAAAAGCCCATAAAATTGGTTTTATTACAAGATTATGAAAGGTACATCACCAGTTGTGTTATCGCCTGTGTGTTGTCAGAGCCCGAAAGGGGAGCAAAGAATAGCAACACTTTACCTTCCATGCATGTCGTACGAGGTGACTAAGGAGGTTATGGGATGGAGTTGGCTGCGCCATCCCATATAGGGTCAGTGACCCAAAGCCATGCTGAAGTCGGATGTGTTAGGCCGAAAGGCACAGATATCACAGCAATGCTGTAAACCAGGACACAGCGCATTCCGTTCTCCGGACTACATTCTGATGATCTGCAGGAGTTTGAGAACGAACGCAGAAGAAGAAGTGTTATAATTAAATAAAACCATATCGCAGTCAAGCTGTAAACCTTGACACAACACATTTCATTCTCTGGTTTACTTCCTGCTAAACTTCAAGACGTTTAGAATGAATGTAGAAGAAGAAGGTGTGGCAACACTGTTTCGTTCTAATTATTTCTGTATGACTTTCACAACATGCATGCAAATATGCTTGTCTAGTTTGATCTTGTAGCACAGTATTCATCATAGTGGGTGAAAACAGGAGGGAGAGGGGTTGAGATACACTTCAGATGGATGATGCATGGACAAGGGGATAGCAGGGTAGCAATGTTGGTATCTTAGGGGTAAAAAAACTTAAAATATAATACTGAACAATTCAAATTACAGAATAAAATATTGAAAATACATACTTTTTAATTAACCAAGTGATAAGAGGTGCAATTCTGTTGATATTAATTGAACTGCATGGATGAGTTGAGTTCATTCCATTTAATGGAGTTTTTATGGAGAACACCATGCAGTCATTTTTTAAAAAGGAACCCAAAACATTATTTTTAAATTGAGAACAGGCTACAACAGACTCAAACAACACATGTATGGGAAGTTTGAAGTTGGTGACACCAGTTTGTGCCTATGAAAACACTGCCTATGAATCTCCAGAAAACACTGAACATATTTTACGGAATTTCCTGCTGTATGACACCACAAGAAAATCATGGTCATCTGAAACAGCTCTGATGGACAAGCTCTACATCCTTGGGGTTGGTGACCACACTGATGTGTTCACTGGTGAAAACCTATACCAGCATCTGACTTTGAATGGAAAACAAGGAAAAAGAAATTGAACTCTAATGAAACTTAGCCCAACTATGAATATTTAAACCAGTGACAAGCTTCTAATTAAAATGGGAAGTATTTTAACTGTTGTCAAATTTTAAAAATATCAAACATTTCAACAACAGTAAATATTGGCTTGCATGCGCAATGAAACCTGAATTCACTTTGTAATCTTCTTTCAACGGGAGAAAAGTGTTCCAGTTGTACCATGTGTTTCTTGTTTGTCTTGGAAAATAATTATATTTGTGCATATTTTTTTTAGTGATTCTGACAGTTTGACAATCGTGTTGTTATTTTTAGAATTTCTATCCTTTATCTTGACAGAAGAAACTTTCTCAAATAAGTGACATCACTATGGAATACTTTCAATACAGCTTCATTAATTTTCCTCATAGAAAATAATTGGCATTGTGCTTGATTTGTGAAAATTGTTTTTCAATTAGGCTATGAAGCTATCACGATCAAGTGATAGATCATGGAAAAAGGTCAGCAACAATTCCCACAAAATGAAGAAATAGGGCCATAGATACATCTTCAATAAAGAGGAGGGAGTTTTATATAAACCAATACATATTAAACAGCCACTTAAATAGACTAAAACAGAGGTTCCATCACCTCTGTGCCCTTGTGGGCAGGCAGCACAGACTACTGAACCTGCAAGACTGCAATACATTAAACCAGTTAAGAAATCACTGGCCCACAGAGATGGATATTCACAGAAAGATGTATGGGAGCACTGAGGAGCTTTCAAATACAGCAGCATTTATTAAGAAAGGACTTGCTGTTTAGACATGTCAAACTGCGAACGAATAGAATATCTAAAACAATGATCATTTCTTCATTTTCATGAGATTTTCAATAACTTTTATTTGAGAAAACATTAATGGTTTATTTAATCCAATTTTTTAGCCTGCTCCCTACTACTAAATGTTATGTTCTCACTTCTGTGTGGTGGGTTTTTTAAACCCCAAACCACTATCCCTTTTCTACAGGTTCATGAAGAGATGACATTTTCATTTTAACAGCCGTCTCCTTAATGCAGAGAGGTTCCGACTGCCCTGATTGGGGCTGTGTTGGTCTATACAATCTATACCTCCTTCATTTGTGATCCTGGTAACAAACTTCATCATCTGATTCAGTCTAAGTGAGCAGGAGTCAGAGAGGAAAGGCAGACCCAGTTCCCCACATGCACTGCTAAATATAATTATATTAGGCCAAAATATGAAAATGCAATCTTACTGTAAGCTTAACACAATAAAACCATGCCCTTTTCAGAGTGAAAGAAATGAAATCAAATATTAATCTTTATAATTATTGTGACAAACTATCCATGTTCTTTCCAGGCAGGAATTTTGCATTTCAAAAAAGATATTGTTTATGTTTTGCAGCAAGCCAATCCTGAAGAATGTGTCATTCACTGTTCCTGCAGGACAGACTTATGCCTTGGTAAGATTTCAATTGAAAGATTTCTAGAGTATGTCACTTATCAGTAGTTTTGTTATTTACATAAATACAATTTAATATACTGGAGACTAATACTTATTAACCCATTCAATCCCTAAGCGGCCGAAATCATTGGCTATATATACATTCCCTTAGGGGCCGTTATCTTCAGATTGACACAGTCTTTTCGATTGCTGTCTGTTACCAGTTCTATGCGAATAGACATGCTAAATTTAGCAGTGACGTGATTACCGATAGTGGCGGCTTCCAGTGTTTTTTCCGATTGTTTCTAACAGCTTCCATTTCCGAACTGCGCAAGATTTATTATGACCTTCAATTTTTTCCAAAACTTGGTAAAAATGCACCTACTTATGATTCAGAAATGATAGGCAATTTTAAAATGGAATTCTAGATAATGTGAATGAATCAGACATTGATGGGATAGTAGCACAGTATTTAGTAATCTTGTTGAAATTTGCAGTTGAAAAATCTGTACTCTGGGCCTAATTGCTGACATGCGCTCCCCGCCCCGCACACTATAGACCTAGTAATGATGGAGAATAGTCAAAACAGCTGATCTATGTCAATATTGATCAATTTCATGAGAAATCAGGTCCTGCAAATGACATTGATCGAGATTAGCCTATGTTTTGACAAAGGTTAGGTCTTACATGACATTCACAAAGATATGTTCACAGATCAGTACCTCTTCCATTTATCTATTAATCGGACTTTGAATCATAAACATTGATTGCAAGTTGTATTTTATATTAATTTTCTTGCACAATCACTTCTGATTTGTGCGGAATTATTCCCCTTGCCTGGGATTTAAGTCCGGAGTTTTTTCCGGAACAGCAGGTATTGAAAGGGTTAAGAGATTTTCATTTGCTCTGCATCTTTTTTGCAAGTACTTTTTATGTAATCTTTTATATACTATATGACAGAAATAACTTACATTCTTCTTCGTTGTACGCCTTGTGGCGGACCCTCTGAAAGCATTTCGCTGACCGTCCTGAGAAGGACGTATGAGGGTGATCTGCGTTGTGTCATGTTTTACAGGAAGCTGCGTTATCTGCACCTTTCGACCTGACACATCCGTCTTCAGCCAGCAACTTTTGGGCCGGGTTGGCATATCCGTATCTTTGATCCCTAGTACTTGGCCAGGCTACAGCAGGGTTGCTGCACTCCTGTTTCCAGGCCCACTGAGTGGAAGTGTACTGAGGGTCTTGGCCAGCTGTGGTTCACTGACCCTGATGCTTGACCAGCTTTGGAGCGCCGACTGGTGCACTCTTGTGTGCATGTCGTCTCTGGGCCCGAAATAACTTATATATGCATGTTTGTTTCATTATTTGTATTATATATTTCCAATTTAGATGTATGTTTGAAATGTATAACCATCGAGTATGTCACCACTGAAGACTGATGTGACTGGCCATTGTCGCAAATAAAACGACGACACAATGCATTTCCATTCTCTGGACTACATCCTGCTGGATATCTAGTAGAGCCATTGTCCTGTTATAATAGAGATCCAACTGGAGTTTGAGAATGAGCGCTGAAGAAGGCGGGATATTATATGTTGTATACTTGCTTAGATTGTTACATTTGTAGAATATTTTATTTTATGTGTAATGCATTTATTATATATTTTTGCATTTGCCATAACTTTTCTTGAAAAATATCTACACCAGGTTGGCCACACTGGTAGTGGAAAGAGTACAATAGTGAGACTCCTCTTCCGTTTTTATGATCTCCATTCTGGCTGTATCAAGATTGACAAACAAGATATAACACAAGTAAGGACTTACATAGCAAGATACTGCCAAAGTCAGATGTGTCTGTACACTGCCGCAAATAAAACGGCGACACAATGAAATTCCATTTTCTGGACTACATCCTGCTAGAAGAGAGATCCAATGGGAGTTTGAGAATGAACAACAACAAAATATAGCTACATTATTTTCTATTATGCTGTATATTCTACTTTAGGGTCACATCATTGTTCCAAACAGTGGACACCGTTGACAAACTTTAAATATTAGGTATTTTTTAGTATGCTTTATTTGGCTTATATTCGTGTAAGATCACTGGAATATATTTCATTCATTCATTTTTCTTTTGCGCTGAAGTTAGCGCATAGGGCAGAGATCAGATCTCTCCAATTCTGTCTGTTCAAAGCTATTATGTGCAGTTATTGAATAGTATGAATATTGGTTGTTTTACTTTCTCTAAGTAGTTTTCTTCTGAGTGTTTGGAATATATTTAGGGCTGTCTATTTATGTTCAATGCACATCTTAAAGGTGAATACATAGATTATCATGTCGTCCAAAAAAATCATGACAGCAATCATGGATCACGTGTGACATGTCAAAGATCCCATCACTGTTGAAGGGGTTACGTGTATAAGTAGTCTAAAAATTCAAAAATTGTGGAAAAGCAATGTCTTATTTAGGTCATGCTCCATTTACTATTTTTATTTGTATGTCTATGTTTTCTATGATTAGTTTTGTAACTTTAGCATATAATTGCCTGTATCTTATTCAGTACGTAGCCATCAACCCGGCATTCTTCAGCTGTAGTGATTTTCTAGGCAGTATAAATATGTTTAGTAGTTTGCCACTGCTTTCTGAATGACCCAGATGTACAATTGCCTGCGGCAGGAATTGAACCCAGTACCTTGGCCGTCACATGTGCATTCTGTACCACGCTGCCACAGAACAGGACAGCAAGAACATATTTTTTTTAAACTATCTCTTTTTTCTATGTTAATGGTTTTTAATAAGTTCTTAGTGGTTTTGGGTAACACACCTATGAAGATTGTGTGCTTGTTTCCATGCCTTATGTATCTCATTCTTTACATTCAGGTCTATCTCTGTTTTGTCTATGATTCTTTGTTTTTCTAATGCTGTATTTTGTATGTGCTATGAGATTATTATAGTTGTTCTTTCTTGCCATTTTTGGTTTATTTTCTATCTTACCACATGTGTATAGATTAGTCTTCTCAACCAACGACCTGCAGAAATATGTCGACCGGGCTGCAAGAGCTTCTTAAGTTGCAAAGTTTAAGTTATAAAGTTATTTATGAATATACAGAGTTTGTTCAGGACTAGGTCATGGTTTAATTTTTTTAAATTTCTACCTGCCCCAGTCACACAAAGGTTGAGGCTTTTGTTTACATCTAGTATTTTTTCACTATTTTCATAAGTATCCATCTGTACCAGAACAATAAAATATGGGAATATAATATCAGGTTAGTTGACATGCCACAGATGTCATGACCTACAAGATATACTGACAGTCCAGAGTTCATCCTCTTTGGTGATCCATAGAATATTGAGATTGTGGGACTGAGGATGGTCAGTCTGTAGTAACTGGCCAAAGAGGTCAGAAGCAAATGCCAAACTGAGGATGCCTAATATGATGAAATAAAGTTGCTAATAAAAACAGATACAATGAAAAATGGCTAAGAGAAAATCAGAGAGATGCGTAATAGCTCACTGCAAAGAAGAGACCAGGTTACGATACTCTGACTTAGAACTGGCTATTGCAGACTGAACTGTCACATGTACAATATGCTGAAACCTGGCCAGACAGACAAGTGTCCATGTAGAGAAGACAAGCAGACAGTAGAGCATGTGCCCCTTAGTTGCCGCCTTCATGAAAGAAATAGAGCAGATATGTGACCTTCACCAACCAATATGAAGGAAAAACTATACAAGATAAAACTGTACATCCTATACAAGATAATCTTGAGTCAGATCACCACCTTTATAAGAGTGATCAATGTAGTTACATGAATGAAAGATGAAGTCGGTGGTCACTTTCATTAGGGCTCAGAACTTTTATGCACTCAGCGAACTACTGTATAATATACAATTCTTAATTTTACCTTATAAGTCTTTGAAATGTATTCAGTCCTGCTCTTCTTCTTATATGTTCGTTCTCAATCTCCTACTGATTAGCAGGATATCGTCCGGAGAACGGAATGCATTGTGTTATGTGGAATGTGCCGTGGTTTACAGCTTTGCTGCGATAGCTGCACATTTCGGCCTGATCCAACTTCAGCATGGCTTCTGCATCACTTTCACCCTTTATGAACTGGAACAGCCAACTCCACCCCATAATTTCCTTAGTCGCCTCTCTCTCTCTCTCTCTCTCTCTCTCTCTCTCTCTCTCTCACACAAAGCGTGTTGAAGGTGAATAATGTTACTATTCTTTGTTCTCCTTTTGGAACTGACAACATTTGGGCGAGGACTGCTTTTATATGGCTCATTCTGTATAAGCTGTACAATGTATATTTAGAATGGACATAAATCTGATAACATGAACACTCAGGAACAAATTGTGAAAAACAATTGTTCAAGTTAAGGAAATTCTTCTTTTACATTCTTTTTCAAACTACTGATTAGTAGGTTGTTGTCTGGAGAATGTAATTCGTTGTGTCATTGTTTGCAGTTTGATTGATATTTTCCCATTTTGGCCTGAAACATCTGACATCATCGTGGCCTTTGAGTTACTTTGAGATGGTAGGTGGCAACACAGAGATGAAAGAAAGTCAACATCCTTTGATATGTCTTGGTAAAAGTAAAGGAAGAAATTAATTTCTAAAGCAGTAAATTTACACCTGTTTTGACAATTTCTTGTCCAAAACAGGTGGGAGAGGGAAACTCACCAGAAAGGTTAATTATCATGCTTATAATAGAGGGAATCATATCAGAAAGGTTGTCCTGTTTATATGTTTACATTTTCCAGGTTACTCAGAAGTCCTTACGAAGTATTATTGGTGTAGTCCCACAGGACACTGTACTTTTCAACAGTGACATCAGGTAATTAAATGTATGTATGCAGTGAAAGAAAAAAATTAAAGGTTGAACAGACTTAGAGGATTGATTTTATTGTACTCAGGTTACCCCATATGTACTTCTGTCGATTCAGCGGCAAATGGCATGCCATAAATACCTTTATGTATAGATTGGTCATCTTTAGAAAGTATAGAAAGTAGCAACATGTCTGGTGGATTAGATGACCATGGATTGACCACACACTTTCCCCAGTGTTTGTGATAATTTATTTACACAATCCTGTGTCATAGCATCTTGATTAGAAACCAACATCATGATACCGGACATTCCCATAAGTGCTCTGCTCTCATTTCCAGTAGCCATATAAAAGATATTATAGCCATATAAGAGTGTGCAGACTCAAAAGTCCCAGATGTTTATGTCATCTTCGCAACATTCCAGAGAGGACACACTTTCTCCCTTCGTCCCTGGTTATCCCCATTTCTGTCATTATTTATATGTGCATATTATCGCCTACAGCACCATCTCTGTAGTAAATCAATGTCCACCATATTTCTCTTCAACGCTGTGTCATCCATTGCCCGCCAATGAGTCTGTTCTTGCATTGCCTCAGACTCTGCATATCCATGTAATACTTTGGACAACTGAGTTGTTCAGTAATGTGACCCAATGCTTTCTTAACATACACCTTTCTATTTTTCACAGCATGATACTCTCCGGAAGTCAGAGAGCATCACCGCATGAATTGATATGTCACAGAGTGACGCAGTTACCTTTTCTATTTCCATTTTCATGCTCGATGTTATAGTGGAGTAGGCAGATTATTTTTCAAGCACCTTTTCCATTCTCGTAGACAAAATACTTTCATCCGCACTTATTTGTTGCTGGTGTTTCTCACTAAGACACAACGCATCTGTATTCTGAACTACATTTTGTTGCTTCCATCTTATTGACTGTCTTCCCACTGAGACTGTGAGAAGGAGCGAAAGAGTACGGTTAACACAATTGTGCAACTCTCTCTTACTTAAATCCAATTTCATCGCACAAGTCATACTAATTTCACCACACAGCATATCTGCCTTTGATACTATATGCAACAGAATCCTCAACTGTATATGCTAGTCAAGCTTAACTCTGTTCACCTGCGATGCCTCAAAAAGTTACTTGTGTACGTTAGGATGATGTGCATGCGGTTGCATCTATGGGTCTCACCAATGGCTCACTAGACAAACCAACCATGCAACAGAAAACCTTAGTAGATGACATGCCTTTATATTGAGGTTATCTTCTTATAGAAGCTTCATGGCACATCATCTATACAATCCCGTAGTCATAACCTTCGATAACAGTTACCATGTTGTTCTGACAGGCTGACATTGTGCTTGAACTAGTTACGAGCACGGAGTGGGTGGGCAGAACAATAAATAAACCTGTCGCAGCCGCCAGAGTTGTGCCCTGATGTTTCTGCAACATTAGAGTCGAAACACCATCCAGTCTGATGGTTGCTTGTACAGAAGGCGGAGCACTTATGGGAATGCCCCACGTGCTGTGAGGCCAGTTTCTAATCAAGAATAATTCAAAAACAAGAACGTTAGGAGGATCACAGACATTCTCGAAACAACTAAGATGGAAAGCTTCTTCACCTTGACCGGGTCTCAACTTCATTCATTGGGCTGGTGATATCGTCGGTATGCCAAACAAACATCTTCTCCAAAGACTGTTCTATGGTGAACTGGATGCAGGTAAGCTTTTCAGCAGAGGCCAGAAGAAATTCTTCAAGAACTATTTTAAGAGATCTCTCAAGAACTGCAGAATTGACCAAGCTCTTGACCATCCAACCTGGAACAGTTAATCAGAGCATGTATTAAATGTTTTGAACGGGATAGAACACTGCAGGTGATTCAAAAGAGACACAAATGAAAGGATAAATCAGATTGTTTTTCCTAATCTCAAGACCTAGTAAATTCATGCTGACAATGCAGCAGCTCTTTTAGGACGCAGATAGCACTTAATGGATATATATATATGTGTGTGTGTGTGTGTTCTTATGAAGATAGCACTTAATGGATATATATATGTGTGTGTGTGTGTGTGTTCTTATGAAGATATCACCCATAAGTATATAAACCTGTATGTTGCCCACTTAGCAGAGAAGGTATTTGCATTCTATTTTGGTTAGGTACAACATCAGGTACGGAAATGTGGATGCTAATGATTCAGAAGTAGAAGATGCAGCCAGAGCAGCAGAGATTCATGATAGGATTCTCACATTCCCAAAAAGTAAGTATGCATATATAATTTATATATATATATATATATATATATATATATATATATATATATATATATATATATATATATTCATTCTTTCAGTTTTTCAATTTCAGAGGTGATAAATATTTCTCAATCACAGACAGATAGTAAACATTTTTTACATTTTTCTGCTAGAAATTAATTTAAATCGTTTATCTTGTATAGATATATATGGTGTGTGTATCATTCTTGAGCATGAAAAAAACATGACAACTGATAACATCGGAACAAAAATTTTGTATTGGTAATTAAGAGCAAGAAGACGTTAAAATGTATCATATTTAGGGATGAACATAAACAGTTCTTCTTCTACATTTGTTTTCAAACTCCTGCTAGTTAGAAGGATTTAGCCAAGGGAATAGAATATGTCGTGTCATGGTCTACAACTTGGCTGCAATATCTGCACTTTTTGGCCTGACAGAACATATTCTGTTCTCTTGACTACATGTGGTACGTATGGCTTCAGCATGGCTCTTTGGTTTCTTTAATCTGTGGGACAGAGAACCCCACTCCCGAGCATCTCATTAGTCATCTCCAATGACATGGATGGTAGGTCACATTGTTGCTATTCTTTACTTCCTTTTTGAGTCATGACAACACGCAGTTAGTAAATAGTTTTGCTTGTGTGTTACCAAGGCCCAAGAGGGGAGCAAAGAATAGCAACACTTTTTACCTTCCATGCATGTTGTAAGAGGTGACTAAGGAGGTTATGGGATGGAGTTCGCTGTCTCATTCCATATATGGTCAACATGACCCACAGTCATGCTAAAGTCAGATGTGTCAGGCCAAAAGGCGTAGGTATTGCAGTATTGCTGTAAGCCATGATTAAACGCATTCCGTTCTCTGGACTACGTCCTGCTAAGCTGCAGGAGTTTAAGAACAAAAGAAGAAGATGAGTAAATAGTTCAAAGAATAGCAGCACTTTGATCTACAATGCATTTTGTAAGAGTTGACTAAGAAGATTGTAGGTTTGGCTATCTCATCCCATAAAGGGTCAAAGTTACCCAGAGACTATACTGAAATCAGATGTGTTCAGCCAAAAAGTGCAGATATCACACCTAAGCTATAAACTATGACACAAAGCGATCCAGAATAAGTCCTGCTAATCTGCAAGAGTTTGAGAATGAAGAGAGAACAAATACATAAGTTGTATTTTTGTGTGTTGTATATTAGATTTCTTATTATACATTGTGTGTTTGATTTGTCTGGTACATAAGTTGTCTTGTACATTCTGTATCATGTTTTTTGTACAATAGATGTCTTATTGTATATTGTGTGTCTTGTACATTGTGTGTTTTGTACAGTAGTTATGTTATTTTGTACATTGTTTGTCTTGTACAGTAGTTGTCTTATTGTACATTGTTTGTCTTGTACATTAGTTGTGTTATTGTACATTGTTTGTCTTGTACATTAGTTGTCTTATTGTACATTGTTTGTCTTGTACATTAGTTGTGTTATTGTACATTGTGTCTTGTACATTAGTTGTGTTATTGTACATTGTTTGTCTTGTACATTAGTTGTGTTATTGTACATTGTGTCTTGTACATTAGTTGTGTTATTGTACATTGTTTGTCTTGTACATTAGTTGTGTTATTGTACATTGTGTCTTGTACATTAGTTGTGTTATTGTACATTGTTTGTCTTGTACATTAGTTGTGTTATTGTACATTGTTTGTCTTGTACATTAGTTGTCTTATTGTACATTGTTTGTCTTGTACATTAGTTGTCTTATTGTACATTGTGTCTTGTACATTAGTTGTCTTATTGTACATTGTGTCTTGTACATTAGTTGTCTTATTGTACATTGTATTGTACATTAGTTGTCTTATTGCATTCTCTGGACTACATCCTGCTGTAAATCTAATAGGACCATGGTCCTGCTACAAGAGAGATTCAGTGGGAGTTTGAGAATGAATGCTGAAGAAGAAGAAGTTGTCTTATTGTACATTGTGTGTCTTGATTTGTCTTATACATTAGTTGTCTTATTGTACATTGTGTATCTTGTACATTGTTGTCTTATTGTACATTGTGTATCTTGTACATTGTTGTCTTATTGTACATTGTGTATCTTATACATTAGTTGTCTTATTGTACATTGTGTATCTTGTACATTGTTGTCTTATTGTATATTGTTTATCTTGATTTGTCTTACACATTAGTTGTCTTATTGTACATTGTGTATCTTGATTTGTCTTATACATTAGTTGTCTTATAACTAATAGCGAGCAGCGACTACAGTTCTGCCCAAGCAAGCACAGGTGCTGGTCAGTCATACCAGGCTGAGAGGCACCTCAGCAGCCATAGTGTCCTGCAACCAGATTAGATAGCATGTCCTAAAAACAATTTACAGTATTTTTAATCACTTATAAATTTAACATTTTCACTACACTTGTCCAGAATATGAGACGCTGGTAGGTGAAAGAGGACTTAAACTCAGTGGAGGGGAGAAGCAAAGAGTGGCAATTGCCAGAACCCTTCTGAAAGCTCCAGCAATTGTTCTACTGGATGAGGTATTCTGTTTTTCTTGTTTTGTATTGAAGTTAAAGGATAACTCTGGTAGATACCGGAAGATAACTTTCGGTAGATAATGTTACTGGAAGGACAGTTGTATCTATGGTGATTTGGTAAAACCCATGTGCTTTGTTTCACAATCTTGCAGATAAGTCAAACATGAAAGATCATGAGGGACAGAAGCAGAAGATTCATTGCTGAGAATTTGCAATTTGGAAGAAGTATTAAAAGGCAGTGAATGGGTGGAGATGGATTCTAAGAGAAAAAAATCTAGGGCTAGCATCAAAACAGAGGTGGCAATGCAAGAGCTTATCCAGTTGCAGGAGTCAGAGAGACGAGAAGACTCTTCAGTGAAAGCAGACTCATTGATCAGAAACACTATTGATGATGATACAGTACAGACACGTTTTTTTCTTTCTGGAATGATAGGAACAGAAAAGCAATGCCTTTTTCAGCTGAATTTTACTGGTGATGATTCTTCTTCTTCTTCATCGTTCATTCTCAAACTCCTGCTGGCTCTCCCTTGTAGCAAGACCATTGTCCTACTAGATTTCTAGCAGGATGTAGTCCAGAGAATGGAAATGCGTTGTGTCGCCGTTTTATTTGCACCAATGGCCCGACATACCCGTCTTCGGCGGGAATGGTGATGATTCAAGAGCACATCATTTATGACCCAAAAGCAAGCACTGGTCTATGGAGTAAAGGCATAAAACTTACCAGAAAAAATTTCAAAGCTATGGTCACAATTATGTTAGTCTCAAGAATTTTTAATTGATCCTCTTGCTTCCTACTTGAATTTACTTGATTTGTTAGGAAATGTGATTCAGGCCATGTTTTGGAACTGTGGAGGCATAGTTAACAGCAATGTTAATTTTTGAAAAGCAGCAATACTGTCAATTCCAAATGTCACATGTGACAACTCTGCAGGAACACAGCACGATTGCTGTGTTGTCATCTCTACATACATGCCATTCATTCAGCATGACAATGCTTGTCCACACTTAATTTAACATGCAATAACTGCATTGGAGTGTCTCACGCTTGGCAACATTTTCTACACTAATCATACAGCCCACTTCTGCCACTGTGTGACACTTTTCCTTTCTCCACGCTGAAAGAACACTTCAAGAGAAGTTACGTTTCAGATAATGAGGTCTATGCAGCTGTGAGTTGTGATTGCAGGAGGAAACTTAAGATGCCTTCCTCAACCGGATGCAACAACTAGTCTGAAGTTGGCGTTTGCATAAGGATCAAGGTCTTGGCTGTTAGAAAATACTTAACCTTTTGCAAACCAGATTAAAATTACAATATCTATCACTGGATTTTTCTTTTGAAAATTTTAGTTTTTTTCTGGAGAGTTTGGAAAACGGAATGACCTTTTTGCTATTAGAGATATCAAAATAATTTTTGCACATCTAAATAAAGAATTGCATACTGCATATATTGGTCTAGTTTTGTTTATGTACAAACAAGAGATGTGAGAAGGGTGTAAAATGGAAAAACATCCAAATTAAATAACAAAAAAAGTTTTCCTAAAATTACGCAACTTTATTTATTTTCTGGCATGGCAACCTTGAAAACATCAATTTTATACACTGTAACACACAAAAATCTATTGTATTTCTGTAGTTTCCTGCAAAAAATAACATAATATTGCTGGGGAACTAAATATAACTACAATAAAATATATAAAAGTAACTTACCATGTCCAAAAAAATAGATCTAGTTTCGATCTGTAAAATCCATCTGTTAGTTCCATACTTGTTCAATGTCATATAACAAAACATACATGATACTAGATCTATATCTGCTGTACTAGTCCTATATCTACTGATATCTAGGCTTATGTCACAATCCATAATGATTGTGCGTCAATTATACATATTGACGGCCAGCCATTGAAATCCGACAATGGAATCCGCATTGGATGTTTCCCGATTTTGATAATTTCTTCTACGATAAAAGTCCCTTATGTCTCATATCTTGCCGGTAAATGGAAGATCAATACAACTGCTACAATGATTCACAGATTTCAGTCACATGACATTACTGTTCATATGATTTTAATTTCGTCAAAAATGGTCATAGCAATTGGGGATTAAATCCGCCCACAGCATTAAATGTCGAGGCTGTTTTTGGGGAATTTTTCTGCTCACAGTGCACTAAAGGCATATTGAAATTGTTGCCTCATAGACAGAACTTTTCAAATATAAATAACCAAAATATCGGAGGATGCCCGACAAAATGGAAAGTGCCGCAGTAACCAGACAAATAAAAAGTAAATACTAAATAAAGTAAATAAGTTACTGAGAATACCTTACTATCAATGTAAAAAAATAATAAATAACAATAAAATATAGAACAAGGACAATTATCACTACATCGGTCTTATTGGGACCTTTGTCAAGAAACAAATAATGGTTAAGAAAACACAACCGTAAAATAAATTAATAACCAAGATGACTGGGACAATGGTTTCCTCACCAAAAATGGTTTGGTCATCCTCTGTCTCTTGCTTTGGTGGTGCACTCTGCTAGACTGTAACCTGTCCATCTCATGTTTTCTTCCCACTTGTATCTCTTACATGCCTCCCCTGAACTGTACCATCAATGGGATTCTTCATCAAGATATATATTTTAATATGTCCAAAATACAATATTTTGATTTTTATTTCCTTTAATAGCTTTTTTTTTATAGTAGTGTAGTCAGAACCTCTTTGTTCATTTTTTTTTCTATTTCCACAAATTGTATTCTTTTCTACTATATATCTACATCTCAAAGGCATCAATTCTGTCTTCTAGTTGCTTGTTGATTATTCATGTTTCTGAGCAATATATTAATGCACATAATAGCTATACCTCAATTCCATATAGGCTACATCAGCTCTTGACACCAAAACTGAGCGAAGCATTCAATCATCTCTAGCAAGGGTGTGTGAAAACAGAACTACCATCATAGTAGCACACCGACTGTCTACCATTATTCATGCACACCAGATCATAGTGCTTTCTGAAGGTGAAATCATGGAGATGGGCACGTAAGTTCAGCTTACTAATACAGTGGAATCTCTTCAAATTTCCCTATATAACAACAGGTAAAGCTTGAAACAGAGTCATGTGTGTGACTGTGTGTTTCCAGTATTAGGAAAACTTAATTACCCTGTTTCAAGCTTTACCTGTTGGATTTCAGTTTTGCGCATGAGTACATATTATCGATTTTCATATATAACAACACTTTTTAAAATCCCCAATTATATTTATTCTATATTGTTTGTACTGTATATAGCACATTTCTGTTATTACATACATATTTTGTCATTCCAGACCAAGTTGTTATAAAGGAATTCCACTGTACTTTTCATAGAAAAAAAAATCATGTCAAATTAAAACACATTTTAAACATGTAAATTAAAACACAAATTAGCTTCAGCTTTAGCTTTACAAGGTGTAGCAAACAAATTTGAGGTTTTTTTATGAAGCAAATTGTATCCTTTTGTGGCAGCCTCCAAAGTTGCGGGGGATGCTAGGTGTGTCATCACTGTAGATGATCTGATGAAAGAATGATAAACTATTGACCCAGACATATATGTTGCACTACTGGGCAGGACGTGATGATTTTGGAATACTGCCACACTGAAATGCCTCAATCAGGATCAAACATGCATGTATAAACTCCCTTAACCCAACCATTCCTTTGAGACAGTAATCCTCATATGTACATTAGAGTGTCACCTCGGTTACTCCACTGAGAAGGATCTATTTTTTTTTTGTCAGAAAGGCTATGGGCTGTTAAGAGCTAATTTCTCCTATCTAAAGGGATTATTTCATCATCAAGCAAATTATATAAATAGTATAAATAGTTTGTTTCAATCCCCAGAAATTACAGGCAATGAAGCACTTGTTTACTATACACTATTAGGAAAGGGGGATTCCCTCCAGAGCTTTCTTTCATACCCAGAAGACTTCAACTGTCAGTGGCGTACAGTATTATCCCATTATAACAACTCAGTCCGGACCGACAATATATGTATGTAATAGAAGAAATTCACTATCTACAGTACAAACAGTATAGCATAAATATAATTGGAGATTTTGAAAAATGTTGTTATATAGGGGTTATATATAGTAGTTGTATAATAGTTGTTATATGGTTTTATATGAAGACAAAATTATTAAAGGAAATAAAGATCAAGCAAATAAAATATTTTGGACATTAAAAAACCTTGTTGAAGACCTTACTTGAGGGTAAAATTGAAGGTAGGCGAGCTAGAGGTAGGCAGAGAAATACAAGGGGAGATTAATATCACAAGATGTACAGGTTACAGTCTAGCAGAGTGCACCACTAAACAGAGTGCACCACTAGACGGGATGTTGGAGGTCTGTTACAGCCAACCTCCATTGCAGAGATGCCACTTGATGATGATGATGTTGTATAGGGAAATATGTTTTAAATATACCTTCAAACAAAAAATTTCTGAACAACAGAATGTTTCCCCTTTTTCATAGCATGCCAGGAATATGGTCTTAGTGACCATAATTCTTTTCACTTTCTACGACCATCCAGTGTTTCCCAAACTTTCTTTTTTCATGCCCCACCTAAGTCTTTTTTTAAATTCTGATGCCCCCCTATGTAACATATATATATTTTTATATATATTCAACAATGGAATTATTCCGTAAATGAAGCCTAATTACAGCAGGACCAGGGTCCTACTAGATTTCCAGCAGGATGTAGTCCAGAGAATGGAAATGCGTTGTGTCGCCATTTTATTTGCCCTAGTGGCCCGACACATCCGTCTTCTGCGGAAATTACAACTTGTTCAGGGACAAATCATTAGAAAATTATTAAGAAAAACAACAGTAAGTAAATTTTCAAAACATATAATAGACAACTAAAACTCAAGTGCAAAATATTTTTTTTCACATTCCCCCCCCCCCCTTGAACAATCAAATTGCCCCACATTTGGAAACACTGTTATAATCCCTCTGTTTCCTTATTTACTTGGGTGATTTGTTAATAGCTTTGTTCCAGCTACAAACTAGAATTTATTTAAATTGAAGTGAATATGATGTGTCTTATATCAGAACTAGTTATGTTAGGACAATGTATTTTCAAGTAAAACTTGGTAGAATACTACTCAAACATTACGATGAAGTAAGACCAACCCACCCAGAGATAGTAAAAGTACCTACTAGATTCCCAGTAATGACTTAGTTTGACGACATTCCAACCTAACAAGAATTATCTGATGCAATTGATAGCCTGTAATCTGTTATTATTTCGTATCAATGTTACTTTTATTATTATTAATAGCAGTAGCAATATTTATTACAATCACTGGATAACATTCACACCTTTACAGCAATCAGATGCGCCTAAAATACAAAATTGCTGAACATTACTGGTGTAAACCTTCAGTTGTCACAATGTCAGCCTTTTCATTTCCTAGTATGTTTCAATGTTATTTATCAGCCTTTTCTTCTTATGCTGTTTCAAGCTTCTATAGATTGCAGGATGTAGTCCTGAGAACATAATTTATTGTGTCATAGTTTACAGCTTGACTGCGATATCTGCACTTTTTGGCATGACACATCCAACTTCAGCCTAGCTTTTGAACTGACCTATGTCATAGAGCATCTAACTCCACCCCTAAATCTCTTCACCTCTTACATCATGCATGGCAAGTCACAGAGTTGCTATTCTTTACTCTCCTTTTGAACCCAGTCAACACACTGTTACTTGAGTTTGGTATTCATGGTTGCACTTGTATTTTCTAGCCACCAAGAACTACTAGACAAAGGTGAACTTTATGCTGAAATGTGGACACAGCAGCAGACCAAACATGATGATGGAGTAGAACAAATATCTTCAGAACCAATCAATAACATACAAGGTAATCTAGTGACGGTGTAGCATGAATGGTTGTTATTTTGTTTTGTCTAAATCTGAAATCTCTATAATATTTTGGTGGTTAATTTCAAATAAGTGTTTACAAACTCATAATTTATTTTATACGAGTGTTCTGATGACATGGGTTTACCTTTATCAGCCTACTCGTATATATTGATAATGTAACCCTGCCAAAGACAGATGTGGCAGGCCATTGGAGCAAATATAACAGCAACATAGCGCATTTACATTCTCTGGACTACATTCTGCTGGAAATCTAGTAGGACAATGGTCCTGCTACAAGGGAGATCCAGTGGGAGTTTGAGAATGAACGCTGAAGAAGAAGAAGATCATGTAACAAAATAACTTTTTATCTTGACCCCTATACAAACAAGGCATCCACAAGCTTTTTCCATTCAGATCTAAAAACAAGCTTAAAGTGTAGAGGATTGATTTCCTTGTACCCAGGTTTCCCCATAAGTATGCAGTAATGCCTGCCAAGTGTACCACTCATAGCACGTAACTGAAAACATGCTTTTGTAATCAAGTTATCATGGCCCAGTATCAAATCCTCTACCTCATGAAGACAAAGTAAATGACTTGCCACAGAGATCCCCTTTCATCAGATCTAGCTAGAGCAAGTCAGTTTAACACTTTGTTGGCTAGCAGTGCATGGGATATTTATATACCATTACCAAGAAGTTAGCAAATTTTTGAACAAATTTCATGCTGTCCAAAAAATAATGTGTATACACTCAAACCCATGATATAGGGCTTTCACATTTTCATTATGTCTAAATGTGTGCATATTCTTAATGAATTTGAAAATCCCAGAGTTATTTCAAGAGCCAAATCATATTTATTATAGTAATTGGCACACATGCAGTTGCATCTGTGGGGGGTCTCGCCAATGGCCCACTAATCAAACCACCCATGCAACAGAAAACCTTAGTAGATGACATGGCGTCATATTGAGGCTCACTTATGGAAGCTTTGTAGTATGGCATCTATACAATTATAGACCCCCCCCCCCTCCTCTGAGTAAAAGGCTCCTTCAGTAGGCATTGCACTAAACCAAAAGTTAAAGTCTCCTGGTTATGAAGTTCAGAAGTTATGAAAGCTCAGAAAAACCACCTCACTGCACATGGGAAGTAAGAGCTAATCACTCGCAATTCCTGGGGTTCTAAAGCAAAAAAACAATATAATGATTGGCATCATTTTATATTACATTCGCACAAACTCACCAGCGACAAATTCAGAATTATTAATACTTTACAGATCAATTTCAACGGCCGTAAACATTCCGTTATAGAACTTTGTGACCAATTTCGATGATTGTCGAAACTTCTATGATACTTCCGTATTATGACAACCATAGTGATACTGTTACTAAAAATAGCTCACCCAGGAAAGTACGTTGTTCCAAAATTGACGGCACCCGTGAAAAACAGCCTATAGATGTCATTCATGAGTATTAATCATAAATAAATCAGTTTTTGAAGGTGAGGTTGTATTATATATAAATAGAAAGTAATGTAAATCTAGGCCTAGAATTATAATAAGTAGGATTTTGCACTTGAAATAACTCTGGGACTTTCAAATTCATTCAGAGTAGTGAACGAAAGAAGAAGAAGTAATTCATTCAGAAAGTGAAAATATTAATTATAACACATAGACTCTATTCTAAGTTCTTAACACATAGTTTCACAGCTCTCTCTTGCGAGTTTGATTTTATACAGATATTTAAAGATGTTGATGTCTAGAAAATTTACGTACACTCTCAGTTAATGTGAGATAAGTACGCTCACTTTCTGGATTGTTGGTCAGTAAAGTGTTAAAAAATGCACTTACAAACCACGTCATAAGACCATTTTATCCGCTGAAGATGGATGTGTCCATCAATTGGCACAAAGAAAATGGCAACACAGTGCATTTCCATTCTCTGAACTACATCCTGCTGGAAATCTAGTAGGACAATGGTCCTACTACAAGGGAGATCTAGCGGGAGTTTGAGAATGAATGCTGAAGAAGAAGAAGACAGCCATTTTGGAATGAGTTAATATCCAAGATGAATTTTTATTTAATACAATCACTACAGTTGCCAGTTTACTGTAGTTTCATAGTGCATTTTTTACAAAGAACTGCGAGACAGGTCATGGCCACACTTGATTGAACTGAAGCAAAATATTTGGGACAGTCGCTTTGACCTGGGAGCTTCATCTTGGTCTGAAGATCTAACAAAAGCAAAACAATCCTGAACACAGAAGAATAATCATTTTACTTTCATTTGAGTTGGTAAAAGGGATATAAACTGGTATTGCAAATTCAACTATCAATCAACCTGGTCAGCAAAGTGTTAATTCATTATAGATCACTCCTACCAATTATTTCTCTGTGCACAGTTATTTCATTTCTCTATTGGCAATCTCTTAGTATAGTGGAATCCCTTTGTGGCGCATTTTTTAATTTAAAAATTTCCCTAGATAACAACACTTTTTAACATCCCTGATTATATTTATACTATATTGTTTGTATGTATATAGCGAATTTCTGTTATTACATACATATTTTGTTGGTCCAGACCAAGTTGCTATAATGGGATTCCACTGTATTTGGTTGATGGTCTTACATCTTTAGAAAAGTTGCGAGATAATTATAACCTGAAAAAGCAGTATGCTTCCCCAGACACACTCAAACAAAGAACTGCTGTCAATATCTACATTCATAAAATCAAGAAATTTGTCATCGGAATCAAAACAATATTCCTAAAAAATGAAAACATAAATTATGTCTCCTTCTGATGATCATGTGTTACCCAGATGAATGACGTTAGTTTACAATCATGATTTCCTTGTTGAAAGAGGTGCGCAGCAACCAGTGCATTAGATCACAGACAGTGGCTCAAAATACATTGTTAGTCTGGGAGCATCAATGCACCAACAACATTCTAAAGGTTAAATGTTGCATTACCTCTTGAGATCTTATACAGTAAATGAGATTGTGTCGTGTCTGGGTCTGAAAGAGGAGCAAACAATAACAACACTATGACCTGAGATATAGACTCTCTGAGCACCTTATGCACCACTTACTGGTTACTGATCAAGAATGTAAGAAGTCCTTTATGTTTATTATATTCATCTCAGTTTGCCCATGTGTTGCTGGAACCTGTAAAGGTGAGCACAGAATAGCAACACTGTTACCTGCCATGCATGTTGTATGAGGTGAGCAAAGAGGTTTGAAGGGGGTGGAGTTGGCTGTTCCATTCTCCATGGATGGTCAAGGATGGTCAAAGTGACGCAAAGCCATGATGAAGTCGAAATTGTCATGCAGAGGGACGCATATATTTTCAACCAAGCTGTAAACAATGGCAGAACACATTCAGTTCTCCAGACTGGATCCTGCTAATCCACAGAAGTTTGAGATCCAATGCAGCAGAAAAAAAAGAGTGTTTTTCTTGAATAATCCTGATGCCATGTCATTGTTTAGAAAATGTATTAGAACAAAAACAATATTTTTTAATTATAAGAACTTGCCAGTTATATTATAACAGTAATTTTTTTATAATTTTTCTACAGAGTCTCAATCCCACCACCATCACCACCACTAAAAGTGACAACAATGTACACTCTTGGACATGCAAAGCTGTATTAAATGATATAGGTGGATTCAAAGTCCACAAAAGTATAGACTTGCAGCCATAATGGCAGTCTTGAAAAATACAGGAATGTGTTGTGCACAAAAAAAATGCTTATCCAATCGTGTTGTTCAAATTTTTCTGTTTTCTCAAGAGTTTATGGTTTCTATAAACAGTTTGTTTTTTAAATTACAATCTGGATTTTTTTGTCCGGAGTGCTGTAGTGGATTGAAAAAACAGTTATATAGACACCAATAAAAACTAAACATTAACATGAACTTACCAGATAATTGTTTGTTTCCTCCCATTAGCATCTCCATTGTATAGTTGTTGAGTGGGATTGAGTGTTCTGATGACCCTGAGTGAGATATTTGCTGCAGCATTGCTGCCAGTATATTAAACTATGTTGAAAAGATCAATGGTAAGAGACCAAAGAGATATCTCTTATCTTTCACTTTCAGGTTGAAGAGTTTTACAATAGATTGGCCTTACCCTTACCCTTCAACATAAAAAACAAACCAGTTAGAGAAATGCTTCATCCAAATACAGTGAAATCCCATATTAGCAATTTGGTCTGCACCAACAAAATATGTATGTAATAACAAAAATTCACTATATACATACAAACAATATAAAATAAATATAATTGAGGATTTTGAAACGCCTGGCAGAGCATGGATAGCAGAGGCTGAAGACACACTGCGAAGAGTGTGTGAATTTGAAGACATAGGAAAGGACAGTGAATGGGTGGAGGTAGACATTGAGAAGAAATCACTAACTAAAGTAATAATGCAACTAGATAAAGCATGTTGAAAATTAATAGCTGTCAGGGCCCAGGTAACAGTGCATGAACTCACCTAGCTACACTCAAAATCACAAGACATAATTATATACACAGATGGCTCCGTTTACAGAAATACAAATAAAAACAGTTAGGATTTTTAAGAATGGTGTGAAGTTGGTTGAAAAATCTTTAGCATACTCCACTATCACATCAAGTATGAGGATGGAGATAGAGGGAGCTACAGCAGCACTTAATTGGTTGATAACTGATGACACAAAGCTGAGAAGAGATGAAGCAGACTTGATCAAGGCAGTAATGAATTCATTTCAAGATGAAGATGATGTCAATGAGGCTGAGAACGTACACATACAGAGAATGTCAGGAATGGAAATATCTAGAGGGGAGGAAAGGAAAAGTAATTTTTTTGGAAGGCCCCGAAGATCATGCATTCAACACCTGACCAGGACTCTGAGTCTACATACTCTGGGATGGCTGTTTAAACGGAGGGTGGAGCACCTATGGGAGTGCCGCACATGCTGTGAAGCTAGTTTATAATCAAGTTTGTTTAAAGTAATTTTTGGGAAGTGGAAGTAGTGCGGTGATGGAAGTAGCGCGGTGACTAAATTCTACGGCAATGTTTTGCTGATTAGAGTTAGAGCTTATGCGTCAGTCATGGCTTACAACACAAAATTTCAGCATGGCTTCTGGATCACTTTGACCCTATCGTGGCTTACAACACAAAATTTCAGCATGGCTTCTGGATCACTTTGACCCTATAGGATGAAACAGCCAACTCCACCCCCAAAACCTCCTTAGTTGTCTCTTATGACATGCATGGCAGGGAACAGTGTCACTATTCTTTTGGACCAGAAACACACTGGCGGATTTATAGTAGTATGGATAGAACTGAAGCTTATGACTCCAGCTATGCATGTTGCTGAAAGGTAGAAAAATCACTAAAATTTATCCCCTTTAGCTTCTCAAAGCAATGCACACCGCTGAGAGTAGAAGTCTTCTGAGTAGGAAATAGAGCTCTAGAGAAACTTCCCCAATGCACAAAATGATACAAGAGTTCAATTTCTCACAATTCCTGGGGATCCAAACAAACAATTATTATGTTTATTGTTCTAGTTTCAAGTATTTCAATACATAATGACATGTAATATGTTTTTTTTTAATTTCTTTTAGAAACAGTTGCTTAAAAAAAGAGTTACAGAATTTCCATTTCTCATTTCTTTATTCAGATTTTAACAAATATTTAATAATTTTTCTTCAATCAATATCCCTGTTGCATAGCAACTGTGATATAATTATTATCAAGGACTGCACAAATATACTTTACACTATCTATGTGACGTGCCCTTTACAGAACTATATCCTCACTGCCACTCTGTAAACCTCTCAATTGTGTGCAAGCTGCCCAGCCTCTTCCAGTGTACTGTTGGAAAGGTCTTCGATATCCTGTGTCCATCATAGTCTTTGTCTGCCTATTGTTCTATTTCCTAGAAATTTTCCCTTCGTGATTAATCTTTCTCACAACCATATGTTGTGAGACATGGATAATGACATCCAACATATGGTTGTGAGACATGGGCAATGACATACAACCATATGGTTGTGAGATGTGAATAATGACATACAACCATATGGTTGTGAGATGTGAATAATGACATACAACCATATGTTGGATGTCATTGCCCACATCACACAGCCATATATTGCTACTGGGAAAATATAGCTTCTTATTAGTTGTAACTTGGTTTTTCTGTTTGCCCCTTCTTGCCATATATTTTTCATCTGAGATGTTTAAGACCATTGCTAATCTCTTTCTCTTTGCTCTTCTTCTGTGTTCACTCTCTTATAACCACAACAAATAAATCATGTGATTTCTGCTGGGGAACGGGAAGTATGTTGTGCTACAAGTTTCACAGTTGAACTGTGTTATAGGCATCTCAGTTGGCTCACTTTGTGGTCTGGATGTCTGAGGCCCAGCACATCAGTTTTCGTCATGAGTTTAATTCGGGTAGTAGGCTTCCCTAGCCAGTGATAGCTTGCCTATCTGTCGACGAGCACGCAGATGTGTAATGACTCTTCGCCAAGACGATTGTCGTTCACGTTTATTTCACACGAAGTGTTCAACCGTCAGTGAACTTGCTTTGTTTAATTTTAGATGTTCTGCAACTGTGCCCATTGGGTACTGAACCTCTTCTCTTCCCCGAGCCTGGTTCCGGTGGAAGAACTCTACAGAAGAGTTGTGCCCAGGCTCTTTCGCCTTATAGCCAAGGTGTCGTTCACCGACATTGCGAACCCCTCGTCCGAGTCTCACCATGAGTTTGGGAGCTAGGCGTGTTCTCGAGCTGAACGACCTTGTCCCATTTGTGTCTGCACCCATCGGGTACTGGACCCTTTCCCTCCGCAAGCATGTTTCTGATATAGGAAAGCTCAATGCTAGAGATAGGCCGGGGCTGTTTTCTTTGCCAAGCACCCACTATTGGGTCTGGGTCTCTGCTCATAAAAAGCACCAGTAACTAGAAGCTTGTCTCGAGCTAACAACTTGTAGTTCTGATTTCCTTAGAACTTTTTTACTTTTTATTTGCTCTTGGATCTGCCCTCTGGTGCTGTGCTGCCCTTTCATTGTACTCAGTATGTTGTCTTTTCATCTCTTTTCTTGTGTGGCTACCTTTTCATGTCTTTTTCATTGGCCGCCTCTCCAATGCTCGGACCGGACTGACTAGCGTCACTGTATATCGACAGTGCTGCTGCATGTGTTGGCGCAGTGGTGCCAGAGATATTGTCTGTCTCTTTTGCAGTCAATTCTCTTTCCATCTGTTGCCTCCACATTCACAGATGATCCTAAAGGTTTAACCAGAAACAGCACAAGTAGCTGTGTTTATGTTTTTCTAGAGTGCACCCCGAGGAGGTTTTGGGATCTTTGTTATCTGCAAACCCTTGGTTAGCTGAGACCAGTACGGTACCCTTTGCACCCCTAATCTCTTTGTGATCTCTGCTGAACAGTCTTCTGTGGTGTTATGGTTCACTCGAAATATTTAAAGTTGTTAGCTGTTGACATTTTCTAGTTATTCTTTGTCAATCACTATTTTATTTGTGAGTTCATCTCTGTTTATATGCATTATTTTTATCTTTTTTTTTTTAATTGAAAGATTTTATGCTTCACTATGATGTTTAACAGATATAATCATGTTCTAAACCTGTGGGACTCCTTGATACAGTAATAAGCTGGTGTCCTCTGCATACTGAATTTCTGGAATCTCATGGCCTCCAATATTAAGGGGTTGAAACTGTTCATAATGTGGGTCTTCTCGTACATTTCACATGTTGTTTTCTGCGTATATGTTGAACAGGTGTGGTGAGAGGAGGCATCAAATTTACACTGCACAATTATAAATATTAACTTTATTCAAATAAAAATTATATATATGTATATGACAGTGTGCTATAATAAATCTTACTATAATAAATGGTTACTATAATACATCTTGACATGACGAGGCTTGGAGCCAGTTAAGGAACAAGCACCATTTTTTTTGTGAAATACTGAAAAATATGAGGTGAAACATTTTATTGTGGAAACAATGTAAAATAGATCCTCACAAAATACTTTAGCTGATCCACACGTTTACTCGTTCCTCTGTCTTACTGCAATTAATGAATTGACCCATTATATTTCTTCTTATTGATAAAAATATCCATTATATTCCTTTTTATTGCTAAAAATATCAATTTTATTCCTCCTTATTTTGACTAAAAACAATTTCAGTTTGAAATCAAGTGCCAGTATGTGTCGACCATACTATCCATGCGGTATATATTTTCTTGTGTAAATAAAAAGGCAGTACTGTGGAAGCTCTCTTATTTTTGTAGGACAAGGAATGGAATACGTCATTGGGGAAAGAATTTAGCACAGCTAAGATTAGTAATGCAGAAGAATGTATCAGCTAAAGGGTTAACAATGAAGTATGGCATAGATCTGGGGTTCCCAACATGGTGCTCATTGTGCCAGTCAAGTTAAAAAGTGTTCATAAGCACTAACCATTGTTAATTCCCTTTACACTTTAAACTTTGTTGTACAAACTGAAAAAAATAGTGCTACTATCTGCGATTATGGTGAAGGGAGTGTGTATAATGCATTAAAGGTTATATGGCCAGTTTTCATGTTCACTTTTACTTTCAATTTCCCTTTCATCCAATTATTTATTATAATGCTCGCACACTCAGTATTACATGTGGGCAATGCTCACAGTCTGAAAAGATTGAGAACCCCTGACGTAGATCAACAATTATAAAAGACAATAGATTATTGTGAAGCATACAAGTTGATAGATATGTTTTATGTGTTTATATAATTTATTCTTGATTACTATATGCTGCAGAAGCATGTACTGAATCTAATATAGGTATATTCCTGTACGTTGGTGCATGTGATTGCTGTGGTCCACGCCTCTTGGCTGGTTGTCCCTGTCTTCTGCACTTCTACTCACTGGAAATGAGAAAGCAGATCGGCTAGCTAAGGAAAGTGCTGCTGATGGTCAACTAGATGTGGCAATAACTTAAAATCAAAAGAAACATTATCAAACCAACCAGAAAACAACCAATACAAGATGACTGCTGGGTTGTGAGTGACACAACCAACTCTGCAGCCACTTGTATATCTTCTTCTTCTTCAGCGTTCATTCTCAAATTCCCCCTGGATTTCTCTTGTAACAGGACAATGGTCCTACAAGATTTCCAGTTGGATGTAGTCCAGAGAATGGAAATGCGTTGTGTTGCCGTTTTATTTGCGCCAATGGCCCAACACATCCGTCTTCGGCTGGACTTGTATATAAATTTCAAGATTGACAACACAACAATGTTTACAAGTGGAAAAACAACTCAGACTACAGAGCATATGCTTAAAGAATGTCTTCAGTATGCTGAGGCAAACACACTATTCCAGAGAAACAACACTGGATCAAGGGCTCTGCCATCATCTGTGAAAGTTACAAAACAGTGAAGTTTATGCAGGATGTAGTCTGGAGAACGGAATGTGTTGTCATGGTTTACAGCCTAGCTGTGTATCTACATGTTTTGGCCTGACATCAGACTTCAGCACAGCTTCTGGGTAACTTTGACCCTATATGGAATGGAACAGCCAACTTCACCCCGAAACCTCCTTAGATGCCTCATATGCAATGCATGGAAGGTAAACAATTTTTTTAGTATTTACTCTCCTTTTGGGCCCCAGGAACACATGGGCAATAAAGATATTAATTTGTCTGTCTACCAACAGGACCAAAAAAATTTTTCTTAAGGCATAGAAGATTTATTTCATTATACACAGGTTTAGCAATATATTCCTCACCAGAAGGATATCACAGTTCTCTTATATCAACAGAGCAGCAGGCTTCCTGCAGTGAGTGCCAGACAAGACAAGTAACTTAGTAACCCAGAGCAATAATCTCATGTACCTGTACTTGTAAAGTAAATGTCAGAGCCCAGTATAGAAATGACCTTTTAAACACATCTCTGCCGAAGACAGATGTGTCAGGAAATTTGCACAAATAAAACGGTGACATGTTTTATGCATTTACATTCTCTGGACTACATCCTGCTGCAAATCTAGTAGGACAATGGTCATGCTACAAGGGAGCTGCAACAGGAGTTTGAGAATTAATGCTGAAGAAGAAGAAGAAACACAAGTCAAATGACTTAACCACTGCTCCATGAAGATCCCTGTTCGACATGATAGAAAATGTAAATCCATTTAGCCAACCAATGAAATCAAGATGGCATATGGTCTGATCTGAATGGACTCTACTTAGTTTTACTAATCTGCATAATAAAAACCACTTCTCATGTGAAGTTCTATCTTATTATATTTTAAAATTGAATGATTATATAATTTATACATGAGTGTTGGTTTATTATTGAATGATTTGTAACTATAAGTATCTGTATGTATTCATTTAAATGGCAAATAAAATCCATTTCACAGCATTTGAGAATTTTGTTATTTTGTTTCACTGTACACAATTCTTATGTATGGAAATTAATCTTGGACAATCAGCAGAATAGTAAGAAGTTCTGAAAAGGCAGTAGAGATGTGCTTTTATAGAATACTGATAGAATAGAATACACCAGGACATAAAATGTGTAATGAAGATATCTTGAAAGAGAACTGCTCACTCAAATTAGGAGAAAACCAGTGTGTTGCCAGGGCTCGAAAAGGAAGTTAAAATAGCAAAAATTGAGCAAGACTACAGTCTGTCCTAGCAAGTACAAGTGCTGAAGATGGAGGCAACCAGCCAAGAGGCGCACCACAGCAATCAGGATGCCAAACACCAAACCACGCAATGGAAATTATCTGATATATGTTATGGTGCCTGCCCTGTGATGGACATCCAAGCAGGGACAGTGCCAGACCCTAAACCTCGAAATGGTCTAACTCCAGCTCCTGGAAGTTCTTCTCAATTTCCCCGAGGAGGCATGAGAATAGAGCAACTGGCCACAAAACAAGACCATTAAAAATAATGCATTCGAATTCTGAAGAATCAACAACAACAAAAATGGAACTCAAATACATCTTAAATGAAGAGCAAGTAAATGTATGCTGCTTGCAAGAAACCCATCTTAACAAGAATGTAGTTTTCAAAATAAGTGCTTACCAATGCTATAAATCAGACTGAAAAGACAGGCAAAAGGTGAAGTACTGACGCTGGTTAAGAATAATGTCAGTCCATGCCAGTTAGAAACATATATGGAAGGAGCAGAATATCAAATACTCCATCTCAGGACAGAAAATACAAAATTCCACCTCCTCAACTACTGTCCAAATAACTGCCCATTAGCACTAGACACAATCTCTGTGCAGGGAAACCTAATTGTGTGCGGAGACCAATAACCACTCACAGAGTTGGGGTTATGATCACATGGAGAGGAGAGGTGAGGAACTAGAAAACTGGCAGGATGAACATGAAATTATCCTGATCAACCAACCAACTGACCTCCAAACCTTCTACTCCAGATCATGGCATACCACCTCTACACCAGACTTGGCATTCCACTCACCAGGTTTGGAGTGGAACATCAATCTTGTTGTTGGAATGCAGCGGCCACTATCCAGTCTTATTGACTGTAGATAGTGAATATATTAAAGATAGCAGCATTCTCTCTAAGTGGAACTACAAGAAGGCAAACTGGACAATGTACCGACACTACACCAGTGCTCTAGCCAGAGACCTGCCTACATAGATATCAATAAGGAAGTCAATGAATTATGTAGATGTGTATTACAGGCTGCTCGTAAATTCGTCCCTAGAGGATCCTGTAAACACTACAAACCTTATATGAGTATTGAACTAGAAATACTGCAAATAAGTGGAAACAGCTCGACAGCAGTCTTAGACAAGAGCACAACAATAAATATCAACAAGCTACGGCCAAATTTCAGCGAGCCAAGCGGAGCAGCTGAAGAGAGAAAACTGAATCTTGAGAGTGATAACAGGAAACTGTGAAAGTTGGTAAAAACAGCTAAACAAAATTACGAGGATACTGGGAGAAATCGAAAGGTCACAAAATGATGGGAAAACAGGTGACTTATTCAGTTTAGATACCGCCCGTGTGTTGCCGGGGTACGAGAGTGGAGCAAAGAATAGCAACACTGTTTACCTTCCAAGTGAAAACTAAGTTGGTAAAACAACTAAATTTAACTAAATTAAAAACTCCTGAGACTAACGGGAATTGAACAAGTCCGTTCAGCGGCACCAAATCGCCTAGCAACTATTGTAAACGCGTTTTCCAGTACTTGACTAGCCGCATCTCTAATAAAAGATGCGATTTTGTCACAACATTCAAACTGTGCACTCAAGTCGCTGAAAACGGACCAATCGAGACAGATTATTACAACAACGAACATCCCGTACAGGTATTGAAGTATCCTCTGTAACAACAAACATATAACATCCGTATTAGTATCCGTATTAACTATTTACGCACACAGGAATTCTTTACTGCATCCAGGAACTGTTCACGAATGTACCCCCCCCCCCCCTGAACTTTCACAATCATGCTCATCGAGTCACTGAGTATACACGCATGCTCGCAGACAGTCTTCAAGCACACCCATTTCTTCTTCTTCTTCTTCTGCGTTCATTCTCAAACTCTTGTAAATTAGCAGGATGTAATCCGGAGAACGGAATGCGTTGTCATAATTTACAGCATTGCTACGATATCTGCGTCTTTCTTCCTGACAGATCCGACTTCAGCATGGCTGTGGGTCACTGACCCTTTATGGGATAGCCAGCTCCATTCCATAACCTCCTTTGTCGCCTCGTACGATATGCATGGAAGGTAAACAGTGTTGCTATTCTTTGCTCCCCTTTCGGGCCCCGGCAACACACGGGCGACCCATTTCAATACTGTGGTTACTGCCAAAATCCCCATTGTCATGATGCTTGCCGTCTGAACGAGTGCACCACTTTCCTCTCTGATGGTCTCCCCCCACTTATGAGCCGTGAAGGCACATGCACTTATGGTGTGTCTCTCAACCGACCCATCTGTATATATAATCATATCACCTTCAGGGTACAAAAGGAACACACTGCTCTCGGAGGACCAGGGTTAGCAGATAACCAAGATCCCAAATGTACCTCCTCGTGGTGCACCCTGAAAACATAAATACAGTGCTCGAGCTGATTCAGGCTAAATGCTTTGGGGAGCGTGTATGTGGAGGTAGCAGATGGAAATAGATCTGACTGCATAAGAGACAGACAATATCTCCAACACAACTAGCGCTAACACATGCAGTGGCACTGTCGACACACAGTGACGCTAGTCCGTCCAGTCCGATCATTGGAGGGGGGGGGGGGGGCAATGAAAAAGGCACGAAAAGGTAGATGCATGGCAAGAGAAGAAAAGACAATATACTGGGTACAATGAAATGACAGCGCAGCGCCAACTGCAAATAGAAATCGAAAACGTTCTAGTGAAATAGGAACTACAAGCTCGAGACAAGCTTCGTCACCTGTGCTCCTTACGAGCAGAGATCTAGACCCAATCGCGGGCTCCCGGCAAAGAAAGAAGACCTGTCCCAAATCTACTGTCGAGCTTTCCTATAACGGAAACATGCTCGCGGAGAGAAAGGGTTTAGTACCCGATGGGCCCAGGCACAAGATCGTTCAGTTCGAGAACACACATTGCTCCCAAACGCGTGGTGAGATTCGGACTTGGACGAGGAGTTCACGATACCTCGGCTATTAAGGAGAAAGAGCCTGGGCCCAACTCTTCTGTAGAGTTCTTCCTCCACCGGAACCATGCTCGGGGAAGAGAAAAGGTTCAATACCCGATGGGCACAGGTGCAGAACCTCAAATAACACGAAGCAAGTTCACTGACGGTTGAACGCCCCGTGGGAGATAAACGTGAATGACAATCGTCTCGACGAAGAGTCATTACACACCCGCACGCCCGTCGACAGATAGGCAGGCTGTCACTGGCTAGGGAAGCCTACTCCCGAATTAAAGGCATGACGAAAATGGATGTGCCAGGCTTCGGACGTCAAGACCACAAAATGAGCCAACACAACTGTGAAACTTGTAGCACAACGTACTTCACGCTCCCCGGTAGAAATCACACGATATATTCGGTGTGGTTATAAGAGAGCGAACGCAGAAGAAGATATCACCTTCACTGGAATTCTCACTGATCAGAGCGGGCACCCCCGACTCCACCACTGTCGGATACCATTCACTGCATTCTCTATTGAGTGTTATTATTACTTTGAAGGCTGTCGGACAAGCTAAGGGCGCCCGACTCCATTCCGTACCAGGTAGCACATCCTCCAAACTACACACACTCTGTAGACTATCCTCTGCGCGCCCCATCCACGACTTTCCTCTCTTAAGTTGACTACCTTTCACGTTGATAATTTCAGGGTGTAGAGGGTGCTCTCTATCAGCGGTGATTTGTAGGTATTCCTCACCCTGCACATATGTATTCTTTGCTCTGCAGTTGGGCAATCAAGTATAGCGCAGTAATCAAGTATGCCGAAGACGGATATGTCGGATCACTGGCTCAAATGAAACGGCGACACAACGCATTTCCATTTTCTGGACTGCATCCTGCTGGAAATCTAGAATGGATCATGGTCCTGCTACAAGAGAGATCCAGCAGGAGTTTGAGAATCAACGAAGAAGAAGAAGTAATCAAGTAAGTATGCCGACGTATCTCTCGTACACCCCAAAATGATTGCCTCATTCTGGATTCCATCCAATCTTTCTGTTTGAATTTGATTCAGTGTCAGAATCACCAGTGCGTACTTTACCACCGCCACCACCAATCCTTGATACAGCAGAAAGAGCAGCATCTGTTCACATTGAGCAGCAGCCATAACTTTCATCGCCGCGAGACCTTCATAAGCCCGTACAATGACGTGGTAGACATATTATTTATGAAGTTCCGTCTCGCATTCGCCTCTTTCAACATCTCCACATTAGTTTTCATGGCAGCACATGGTATTCGCAGCATTCTTCTGTAAAACCACATCTCTACTGCCTCTAATTTTCCACTTTTCCGTTTGTTTTGTCTGATTGTCTACTATTTTTAACATTTGGTTATGGTACAAGTGCCTAATATAATGAGACAGATACGTGTGTACCGCCCGTGTGTTGCCGGGGCCCGACAGGGGAGCAAAGAACAGCAACACCGTTTACCTTCCACGCATGCTGTAAAAGGCGACTAAGGAGGTTATGGGATGGAGTTGGCTGCCCCATCCCATATAGGGTCACTGACCCAAAGCCATGCTGAAGTCGGATGTGTCAGGCCGAAAGGCGCAGATATCGCAGCAATGCTGTAAACTATGACAACGCATTCCGTTCTCCGGACTACATCATGAATATCTGCAGGAGTTTGAGAACGAACGCAGAAGAAGAAGATACGTGTGTACATTTCTTTCGAAGTGTTTTCATCTGTTCAGCTAGGTCTCTTTGTTTACACATTTCAACATTTTTTTTAACTGCATGCAATATTGTTATTACATTTAGCATTGCGTGCAAAAAATAAAATGTGAATTTAATTATTTTTATAATACATACACGAATGTATTTTACGCCGTGAGCTTGATAATAGAAATAAATACAAAAATGTTTACGAAAAAGGCACGACCTTTTAATTGAAACAGCTCTCAAACATATACAAGAATATATATAACAACTATATTATTAAATTAGTATATATAATGTTATGAAATATGTACATTTTAAATAAATTAAATGGAGTGTAAATAATCAGTAATTTAAGAAATGATTATAATAGCAGTTGCGTAACCCTTGTTCTGGAATTCTCTAACAGTACTGCTTGTGCTTGTTCTCAAATTTTAGTCATGCGCATTGCGTTTATTTGCGGCGTGTTGTGGTTGTAGAATTCCACTTTTCCGTTTTTATTTGAGTCCAATATCTCATACAATAATGAATTCCTCTAGTAATGCTACGTAAGTATCAATTTTTTTGTGTGACTACTAAATCACGTAATACAATTATGAGTTTTGATACATTTTTTTCTTTTCAATAAATTTGAGTGAGCCGTGGGACATGGTCTTTCGTCTTGACGCCGAATCATTCAATTCATGGAAACATGAACGAATCCGTTCTTTTTTATTAATTTGTCATTCGCACGAGGCTTTACTTTACTACTAATATTATGTGATACTGCACGCATTATTCTTAGATCACATCTCTTAGAGCTATTTACTTTGATAGAACTACACTTTAAAAAAAAGTCCTACACATAATTTTTGCAAAAATATGATTCACTCAATTATTTTGTCCTGATTCGTCGTCCAATTTTACAGACTACCGGTTTACCGCACAATCAAATAATCTCACGATCACTGAATACTTATGTAATTTGTTATAGGCATAGATATATTTTTTCAAACTCTAGATCCAGTGTGACACAGATATGAGGTAAATTACGGAACAAATCCTTGGTATTTAGTACAATGTTACTAAATGTAATTTTTATAATGACCAGGTCGCGACCTACATTTTCTTCCAAACCAATGTGCACGTGTATTTCAGTGTGTGTAGGCATACCGTTTTTGCTCTGACAATGCTTCTCCCGTAGGCCTTTTATTATAATTTTTATATATATAATAGCATATAGTCATATACCCTATGTCCCAAAATGACTAACAGTTGTACAGTAAAAATACTTATATTATGAATCCACAACTTAGAGCACCATGTTAATGTAACTCAGGCAGAGATAGAATTGTCTTGACCAGGTGGTACACACTTTACTCTATAGTTTTTACTACACTAGTTAACTTCTTATCTAGACAGAATAAACATAATTTCAACATTTTATGAGAATTGATGAGCTGATACAGATTACTTTCACATTCCATCTCCACATTCACATATATTGGTAAATCTACATAGGTCTAGTCTACCAGTCTGTACTTGATGCCTAGACTTGGACTGAAACATTGGACCACAACTCCAGTGAATGAGAAAAATTTGTTAAAATTTTCATTGATTGTTCAGTGGAAAAGTCATGTGTATTATCATCATTATTAAACTAGAGCTCCATTTTCACAGTTTATGAATAATGATCATTATTAATATACATATATATTAGCCTAAGAATCTTAAATCTTAAAAGGCACGACCTTTTAACCTTTAGCAAGCCGGATTAAAAAATACAAAACCTCTTCCTGCCACCGGATTCTTTTTTGAGAATTTTCATCTTTTCTGGTTGGTGTTACGGAAATGCAATAACTTTTTTGTTATTCGTGATAAAAAAAAAAAAATTGTCCGTGCAAATGCAGAATTGAATACCGCAAATGTATGTATATTTTAAAAATTTTTATGTAACATACCCGGGGTTTGCGCAGGAAGTGAACACCTTTTTTGCGCAAAAAACCAACAGAAACAACAAGACATGGGTGTTCGGAAAACTCAATAACATTTTTGCTATTAGAGATTTTAAAATAATTTCAACAGATTTAAATGCAGAATTGAATACTGCAAATGGGTGTGTAATTGGTTTTTTTTTATGTATCTTACTCGAGTTTTGCGCAAGAGGTGAAGACATTTTCTCGAAAAAACAAAATATATGCAAAAAAGACACGGGTGTTCGGAAAACTCAATAACATTTTTGTTATTAGAGCTTTTAAAATAATATCAACACATGTAAATGCAGAATTGAATACTACAAATGGGTGTGTAATTGGTTTTTTTTTATGTATCCTACCCGAGGTTTGCGCAAGAGGTGAAGACAATTTTTATTTTAAAATTACATAAAAACAAACAACACAAATGACTTACCCACTGGCCATGCAGCTCTGGAGTAAACCTACATGCTGTGCAGCTCAGAGGAACAATCAATTTTGAAATGTACCAATGTGTGGTATCTATGGAAGCAGGGGTAGGGGCACAGAGTGACCTGACATGCTGCGCACACGTACTGAGTCTGGTGACGCTTCTTTGACCGATCTGAACAGACTACACAGTCAGGAAGCGCAGGCTTGCCACTGGACAACCGTTTAGGATTTATAGCAATATGGTGTGTTGGTCCTATTGCCAATCATGCTTTCATCGATACTGATTTCTTTGGAGAGGCCATAATATTGTTGGAACAGAGGAATAAGTTTGTCAACAAACCCCTGTATCTTGAACGCCTTGCTGTGACCCGGTTGCCCTCGTGCAACAGCTGTTGTGTTGTCTACAAGGTGCAGGAATGAAAGAATAGCTAAAAATCTATTCCTAAACCCAGGCATCTTGATGAGACCATCATTAGACCAATACAATTCAAAGGAGGAACGTTTGGTCAGTCCCATCAAGAGCACCAAAGCAACAAAAGCTGTCATCTCATCAGCTGTGACTTCCTTCCACATCTTCACACGAGATGCAATGCCGGCGGCCTGTCCCTTCGAATCACTAACCTGCTTAGCGTAACGATTAGTTTCAGTTACCAACATGTTCACAATATCATCTGTAATAAACAGACGAAACACGTCTACCGCACTAATGTCATCATCTAAGCCTATAGGTCCAACAACTTCATCGAAGTTGCTAAGCCAATCATGGCTATACCCCGAAGGAACACTAGAATTTCCAACAATTTCTTCTTCCAATATGTCGTCATCGGCCACGCTGCGAACTGAATCAGTATCACTATTATCTCTATCTAACAACACATCATCTATTGGAGCGATATCTGCATCTGTTAACGGCATACTTACCTCCTCATCCGAATCGGGATCCATTACGAACGCAAAATAAATTGTATCCATTGTAGGCCTAGGTTGCTGTCGGAAAATGCGATGGAACAACGTCTTGACGCTACTGTAAATTATAACAACTGGACAGGGCGGACGTGAACTGGTACCGGCTTCGATTGCGCATGCCCTGAACTACATACATGCTGTGATTTGGCTGTTGTAAGCCTATTTGGCACAATGTCTCATTGAGTGAGTGCACTTGACAACGGTAAACAGCCGCCATCTTTTTTTTGTCAAACAGATTTAACAACGGCGCGGTGAAGGTTAATTGAAACAGCTCTCAAACATATACAAGAATATATATAACAACTATATTATTAAATTAGTATATATAATGTTATGAAATATGTACATTTTAAATAAATTAAATGGAGTGTAAATAATCAGTAATTTAAGAAATGATTATAATAGCAGTTGCGTAACCCTTGTTCTGGAATTCTCTAACAGTACTGCTTGTGCTTGTTCTCAAATTTTAGTCATGCGCATTGCGTTTATTTGCGGCGTGTTGTGGTTGTAGAATTCCACTTTTCCGTTTTTATTTGAGTCCAATATCTCATACAATAATGAATTCCTCTAGTAATGCTACGTAAGTATCAATTTTTTTGTGTGACTACTAAATCACGTAATACAATTATGAGTTTTGATACATTTTTTTCTTTTCAATAAATTTGAGTGAGCCGTGGGACATGGTCTTTCGTCTTGACGCCGAATCATTCAATTCATGGAAACATGAACGAATCCGTTCTTTTTTATTAATTTGTCATTCGCACGAGGCTTTACTTTACTACTAATATTATGTGATACTGCACGCATTATTCTTAGATCACATCTCTTAGAGCTATTTACTTTGATAGAACTACACTTTAAAAAAAAGTCCTACACATAATTTTTGCAAAAATATGATTCACTCAATTATTTTGTCCTGATTCGTCGTCCAATTTTACAGACTACCGGTTTACCGCACAATCAAATAATCTCACGATCACTGAATACTTATGTAATTTGTTATAGGCATAGATATATTTTTTCAAACTCTAGATCCAGTGTGACACAGATATGAGGTAAATTACGGAACAAATCCTTGGTATTTAGTACAATGTTACTAAATGTAATTTTTATAATGACCAGGTCGCGACCTACATTTTCTTCCAAACCAATGTGCACGTGTATTTCAGTGTGTGTAGGCATACCGTTTTTGCTCTGACAATGCTTCTCCCGTAGGCCTTTTATTATAATTTTTATATATATAATAGCATATAGTCATATACCCTATGTCCCAAAATGACTAACAGTTGTACAGTAAAAATACTTATATTATGAATCCACAACTTAGAGCACCATGTTAATGTAACTCAGGCAGAGATAGAATTGTCTTGACCAGGTGGTACACACTTTACTCTATAGTTTTTACTACACTAGTTAACTTCTTATCTAGACAGAATAAACATAATTTCAACATTTTATGAGAATTGATGAGCTGATACAGATTACTTTCACATTCCATCTCCACATTCACATATATTGGTAAATCTACATAGGTCTAGTCTACCAGTCTGTACTTGATGCCTAGACTTGGACTGAAACATTGGACCACAACTCCAGTGAATGAGAAAAATTTGTTAAAATTTTCATTGATTGTTCAGTGGAAAAGTCATGTGTATTATCATCATTATTAAACTAGAGCTCCATTTTCACAGTTTATGAATAATGATCATTATTAATATACATATATATTAGCCTAAGAATCTTAAATCTATACTATCACTTAATAAAATTGCAATTGAATAGCTTCCATTCAGTTAGTTAATTAATCGTCTGATCATCACTGAAAACTGGACATAGTTGCTCCGATCTCTCCCTGAGTGTATCTGCTGCCATTACACTTCTGGCAGTACCAGGCGTTGAAGATGACCATCATTCTTCTGTGCCCTCCATAAAGTTCATTTCTTGCAACACCGCATTTCAAACCCTCAATCCACCGTTCGCAAACGAGACCCACTTGTACCTTCCTAATTATACCCAGTCACTTCCATTCTGTGTCTAGTGAATTTTCTGTAGAAAAATAGTGTGTCTCATCTATAAGTAAACATATGTTCAACAAATTGGGCAGCTTAAATATTCAGATTTTCTAATTAATACATTTTCACTTGTACAAACTGAAAATCTTCAATTAATTGTGCCAATTCCTCTCCAAACCAGAGAAACTCAATTTTCTTGTAGGAACAACTGGTTGCTTGTCACTAAACAATTATTGACATTCCCACCCACAGGATACAGGCAACTCAGCCTATGTAATAGTCAAATGCTAGATGATATTGTCATCTGACTTTAGTACTAAGTGCTATGTACAGGTAAATTGTAAAAATAGCCTAATGAAAGATACCTTTGCAACTGGGTGGTTTCCCGTCTTCCTATGAAGGAACTCAAGCATAACATATACAAGGCTGTTGGTATAGGCTAACCAGATTAGTCAGATTACACAATGATTGCTTCAGAAATAGACATAATAATTATGAATTTATATCATTCATCAAATATAGCATAGACATGGTGTAGACAATTTATGAGAAACATCTCCCAAGTCTGTATGGATGGAATAAAAGACTATAGTCTGTTCTTATGCTCATTTGTGAGATGTGCAGTTTCTTGGCTTTACATTAAGTTCAGTTCCATAATTCAATTGTTATCTCTAAACTACACAAAATGGTTAGCTTCGCCATTAACAAAGGAATATGTCCTGAACCCTCTGTAGCTCAAACTCAAGTATGTTGTGACATTCTGCTAGTGTTCTTCTTCAGCGTTTGCTCTCTGATAACCAATACCAAAGTTCGTATGATTTCTGGTGCAATTTTCTTTTCTATGGGCACTGGAATTTGACCTAGTTTTGATGTATTCCCTAACCTTTTCCTGTCGTCACATGATAGGAAAGGTGGTCCAGGGTGGAATGACAAAATGTCACAGGAGTCACTTGATGGGGTTGGTAGTCCTGGGCTGAATTACATACATTATCTTATCTACTTTTTACCAAAAAAGTGAAAAAGGGAAAGGGGGTGAAGCCCCACCCCCTTATTATTATTTCAATTTATAAAATAATATAATGCAAACAAAAAAAAAAGGATTTCCTGTGGTCATTGGGCGCGCGTGGTCATTTAGTGGACATTGTGTGAAAATGACGGGCTGTGGAGTACAATTTTGCTTTTTTCAGTAATTTACGCGCTAGTTGTAGTAAATGTGTTTTGGACTGGTGTATGGATCACAGTTTAATATGTAACTAATTGTGTGTGTCCTACTAGGTGCGAAAATATGAAATTGGTGAAAGAAACCAGCAAAAAAGGATGGATATATATGGGTGTGTCTGCAATTTGGAAGTAATCGCCATAGAATTATTAGAAGTGTTAGGCATAATTCATGGTTTTCGAGTCACTTGAGTATGGGTGAAATACTACTTATTATGTATCTGTGGGTGATGAATGCTAGGAGTGGATTCATAATAAATGAAGTGAAGGTAGGAGCCAAAGCGGTCACTGATTGAAAGAGCTAACATTTCTCAAATCATTATCATTGCACAGAGGACATGTCCATGGATGTTGTGATATTTCATTGAGTGTGTCTACAATTACACAATAACTGACACAGTTTCAGCCAGGCATATCTTCCTGGCATAGTGGTTAAGCCATTCGCTTTGTGCTCAAGAGGTTGTGGGCTTGGATCCCACTCACGACGTCTTGTTTATAAATTGGATGTTTCTTAAATCTCTATGGATTGCTGTTTGAAGCTATGTAGTTATAGCTATGAGTGGTAGTCTCAGTAGACTTCGTGCCACTTTGTTGAGAGGGGTGATTACATATAGGCAGTTAGAGTACAATAAAGTCAATCCTCTTCATATTTTGAGACCTTGTTTGTCATTTAGCAATTCTTCTAAACATAATCTTGCTAATTTTTGGTAACATAATTTCAAATACATTTTCTGTACATGATAAAGAAATCCTCATTAATTATGTTTTGTTGCCATGGTCCAAAGTAACCTCTGTTGGCCGGACAACGCCCCATCTCCACTTCATAGAGTTCGCTTCGATGGGGATACAGTTCATTGAAGCAACTGTTGTCTGATGACTGACAGAAAAATGACAAACAATAATGATCGTTTCGTTCAGTTTGTCTTATTTTACACTGCAAGTCCACTTTTCTTAACTCATAGTGGACCAAGTGGCAGCCTATTTGTTGTTTTTCCATATATATCCCTATTGTCCCTGTTCTACTAAGAGTTAATAAATACAGCTGTATTTGAAAGATCCTCATGGTTTACACATCTTTCTGTGCATGTCTGTCTCTGGGCCAGTGCTCCTCCCTCAACTAGTTTAATGTAATGCAGTCTTGCAGGATATGTTCAGCTGTCTGTGCTGCCTGCCCACATGGACACATAGATGATGGCACCAATCTTAGTCTATTTAAGTGGCAGTGTAGTCTGTTGTGTCATATCCTGGTGAGGAAGATAATTTGTTTGGTTCTGTCGAGATAGTGAGTTATCTTTTGGGTGGTCAAGTTTCAGGAAAGGAAAGTCAGGAAAGCTTTGACTACCATTCTTTGGGTACTTACTTTTCGTCTGACTTCCTTTAGGTCTGGCTGTTTATCACTGTTCAGGGCTTGTAGAGCACATTGTTATCAAAGTGGATTGAACACTGGTTGCTGGTGATGTTAACTGTTAACCTGGTATCTCCAATTTCAGCGCCGGTGCTTGCTTGGGCAGAACTAGTCATGCTCAGTGTCAAAGAATATGTTTAAAATACATTTTTATATAGTCATGCATTATAATTTCAGACATTTGCCTCCTCCACCTATAATATGGGCACAGCGGAAAGACAAAGTTTTGTTAACAGTTCAATTTGAAAATTGTAACAATCCAACAATTACACTCAAGGATAATAGTCTGTATTTCAATGGGAAGGGTGGCGCAGGAAACACAGAACATGAAGTGCTTTTAGAGTTTAATCAAGAAATTGATCCTGAAGTAAGTATTGCATGTTTTAGTGTAGTATGTGTGTAAGCTAATGGGCTGCCCATAAATTATGTCAACAAGTTTATGTGTTGTGGAAGGGGTTACTAAAAAAAGCTTACCAGTTTTTGAGGGAAGAGGGTGTTTGACAATTTTTTTTTGGTCAATTAAGCAGCAGCGGAACCTGAATTTTGGTGGGTGGTTGTGATATCTGCAGCTTCTAATGCATCTAATCTACATGAGTTTAAGAACAAACGTAGGAATACACTTGTTCGTGCATCGAGTCTGAATGAACTTTTTCTGCATTCAATCTCAACTCTAACAGAATGTAGTCCAGAGAACAAATTGAGTTGTCATGGTTGACAGTTAGCTGCGGTATCTGCACCATTCAGCCTGATACATCAGACTTCAGCGTGGCTTCTGGTTCACTTTGGCCCTATATGAGATGGGACAGCAATTTTCACCCCATAACATCCTTATTTGCCTCTTACAACATGCATGGAAGGTAGCTTTCATTTCTGACCTCAGCCACGCACTGGTGAGAATGAAACTTAATAACCAGCATACATTGTAGTGTTTGGATACATGAACCATGCCATTACAGTGAAGAGGTATACACCAGTGCTTCTCAAATGTTTTGTTGCTGCTGACCAGAAATTTGTTTCCTAATCTGCTAGAGACCTCCATGGCTGCTGAGGGTCATATATGATATATGGAATTATAGGAAAATAAATTTGAATTAATAATTGTTATTGAAAAAGTATGTATCATTATATTCACTTCTGTGACATTGTTAACCTCAGAAAATTAGGTTTGTTACTTCCTATGTGCAGTGGGGAGGCTTATGAGCTTTCTTTCATACCCAGGAGGTTTTACTTTTCATCTTGGAGCAATGCCTTTTGGAGGAGACTATTCAAGGTGGTGACATAAGCCTGTTTCTTTTTTACAAGAATTTTTGTTTCGTTAGTTTTAAGTGAGTTTTCAATCTGCAGCAGTTTTATGCAAACTGGCAACTGATCAGCGCTGCTCCATCTACCACCACTTTGAGAAGCAGTGGCACACACACTATATATATATATATATATATATATATATATATATATATATATATATATATGAATGACATATCTCCAATATGCGTCTATAAAAGAATATCTTCGTACAGTGTAATCCCTCTGTAGTGCATTATTTTATAACTTTCCTTACATAACCACAATCTTTAGAATCCCAAATTTATGTTATTTTATACATATTATGTTTTGTCGGTCCAGACCAAGTTGTTATAATGGGATTCCACTGTAAGCCTATATGTTATCATGTCAAGGGTTGTTACTTGAAATGCTGTAATGTGCATGGAGTAAACTAAATTTACTGAAGTGCTTATTACTTGAAAGTATACAATTTTACAATTGAAAATATTACTTCTCAGGCATCAAAATATCACAACACCGGCAGAGACATAATTTTCATGCTTATGAAAAAAGATGCTGCCCAAGGATTTTGGCCACGACTGTTGAAAACTACAAAAAAGGTATTTTATTATATTTTAGTGTTTAAATTTCACACAGAATGTGAACAATTTTGGTGTCTTTTATTGTGATTGAACATAGGACAGATATTTTCACTTTTCAACATATCTACTGATCTATTCCTTTCAAAATTATATTTGATTATCCCAACTCAAGGATATTTCATTATTTAGGCTTTTTTATATTTGGTAGTTCTATGTATTTTTTCATTATTTAGACTTGTTAGTATTTGACAACAAAGTACTACAAATAGTAACATGGGGATTTGTTTTAAGTTGGGTGTCCTAGTTTTTCATTAGATGACTTTCAACTAAGTCAACTTAAGACATTTACTTCCAATCTTTCCCCTTCTGTCCAGTGTCTCTATAATATAGTTCTGTGTGCTCTTCTGCGTTCGTTCTCAAACATCCTGCAGATTAGCAGGATGTAGTCCGGAGAATGGAATGTGTTGTGTCATGGTTTACAGCATTGCTGTGATATCTGCGCCTTTCGGCCTTAGAATGGCCCCGGGTCACTGACCCTATATGGGATGGAACAGTCAACTCCATCCCATAGCCTCATTAGTCGGCTCTTACGACATGCATGGAAGGTAAACAGTGTTACTATTCTTTGCTCCCTTTTCGGGCCCCGACAACACACATGCATTGTGTGTGCTAATTGGGAATAATTCTTCTAAAGTGCATTTGACTTTTCTTGTGATTTTACATTGGTCGCTTTGTGTCGATAGCCTCTGAAGGATCATGGGGAACTGTCAAATGTCACTTTGGAATGATGATTTCCAGTAAGCCAGCATATCGTATATTTGTTCAATTGTCATTAACCCCTGAAATATTCAGATACCTATAATAAAATCATAGCATATCTTCTCCCACCTTCCTGTTGCTAATGAAAACAAGTCAAAGAATACTGAAACTTCTTCTGCGTTCGTTCTCAAACTCCTGCAGATCAGCAGAATGTAGTCCGGAGAACGGAATGCGTTGTCATAGTTTACAGCATTGCTGCGATATCTGCGCCTTTCGACCTGACACATCCGACTTCAGCATGGCTTTGGGTCCCTGACCCTATATGGGATAGGACAGCCAACTCCATCTCATAACTCCTTAGTTGTCTCGTACGACATGCATGGAAGGTAAACAGTGTTGCTATTCTTTGCTCCCCTTTCGGGCCCTGACAACACACGGGCGATTTTGAAACAATGCACCACCTCCTATTCTCATCACTAAGGTTGAAAGCATGTAAAGGATTTCACTGAAACAATGAATGTCAAAAATGCTGAAACAATGCTTTCCCCATCCCACTATTCTCGTGCAGTGATTACGTAACATTAATATTGCATTAGGGATGGGACACAACACATTTTAATAACTAATAATTATACCCAGTATGTTAAAAATAATTTCAAGAGACATAATAACGGAAGTTAATAATTGTTCATAATTGTATATAACGAAATTCTGTTATTGCATACATATTCTGTCAGTGTGGAGTCCTTCAGTGCTACATATAGCCTGTCATATGGAAACGAATCATGGATAATAAATAAGCAAACAAGTAGGAAACTAGAGGCCACTGAAGAATGCTGATAATCTTAGAGACTGCTAGAAAAATGAATAAGTATGTCATGGAGATTGACACTACAAATATTATTTATTTACATCAGAAACGCAACCCACATTTATTGGCCATATGAGAAGGGATTTAGAATGCAATGTAACAACAGGGAAAATGAGAGAAAATACTGGATAATTTGGTGACAGCATGGCAAATCTGCAGTGATACACAGTACTTCAGGTGAAATGATGTATAGATCAATGATTGCGTATGCAACACCGCATGGTGCGTGATGATGATAAGGGCGGCTATATTAAACAAACCTATAGGTATTAAGAATCACTTTTGGGTAGTGGTGAAATGGCATAAAATTGTTTGGTGTGGACATGCAATGAAACACTACTCACTTTCTAAAACTATTTTGCATTGAATAGTCAAGGTAGACAAAGAAAACCTGGATTGACATCAAAGAATGGTCTGGGCATGATTTTTCTACTCATCTGAATAGCTGATGTGTTTGAGGGATTTTTGTGCAGATGTCTCCAGTATGACTATAATGTGTTATGTGGTTTTATTATTTTTATTATTACATGCACTGATCTTGCACCTATTTTTCACTTTAGGTACATTATGTGAAAACTGACTTTAATAAATGGAAAGATGAGGATGACTCTGATGTAGAAGACCATGACGATTTTAATCTAGATGAGGTCAGTTTTTAAAATATGTTCACAAGTTGTTCAAATTATTTGTGTTTATATTCATATATATATACTCCGCTGAATGTGTCAGGTTATTGGCGCAAATAAAATAATGGTGACATAACGTATTTCCATTCTCTGGACTACATCCTGCTGGAAATCTAGTAGCATCATAGTCCTGCTACAAGAGAGATCCAGTGGGAGTTTGAGAATGAATGCTGAAGAAAAATATTCATATATACAGTATAAAAATTGCAAAAAACTATTGCAAAAATTTTTTATCTTCTTCTTCTTTCGTTCACTTGAAACATGTCTATATCTGTAATTCTGTCTCCTTAATAAAACTCACGAGGCAATTGAGAAGGATTTTCAGTAACTGAGGTTGGGCCCTTTCGAGGTATAGGGCCCAGCACCGTCCCTGCCTGATCGTCCGCCACAGGGCAGGCACCATAACTTTTTATAGATACAGACATGTTTCCATTGTGTTTTGTGCGTGGCATCCTGATTATCTGTGCGCCTTTTGGCTGGATGCCTCCGTCTTCAGCACTCTGCTTACTTGGGCAGGACAATGGGACTGCCCGACCAGTCTTAGTTTCCAGCCCCTGATGGCTGAACTAAGCCCCATCACCACGGCACGGTGCTGGCCTTGATGGGGACTATTGTAAAGATAACTGAACTGTTATAGGACAATATTAAGAATTTCCTGGACAGAAAAGGAATAGTGTGGTTTTGAATATGCTTAATATGGAGAAAGGATGGCTGATGAATAAAATTTTACATAGTAAACTGAAATATTTCAGACATATAAATGACACAACGGCATAGAAAGATACAGAGGTCAGAATTCCGGGAGGTAGACCTAGAAGGAGATGGACAGATATCAAAGACTATGAAGATATTGGAGCAGGCAGATTGGCACAGGATAGAGTCGGATTCAGGACATCAAATTGCAAAGACAACGTTCTGGAAAGAATATGTCACATGATGATGATTGTAAAGATAGGCAGTATTCATGTTATGTGGGGAAAGATGAATGTGCAGTAATGCTGTCATTTACCTGTTGTCACCATTTGGTCTGTTTTTTTGGTCCTTGTTCAATTTGTGTTTTTAGTCATTTGTAAAAATGCAATTATTTTGTTGTTATTTCACTTATTGGATCACAATTTTACTTCTTTGAGAAGCAATTGGCATATTGAAGCATAGGGGCACTAAAAATGACCACAGTAAATACAAAGTTATGTATCTGCAAGTTCTGTAAAAGTCAGAGACATTGGCAAATGACCGTTAAAAACATGCTCCGGTTGTCATTGTCTATAATCTTTAGCCTGCTTGAATTTGATAAAAGGTAATGTCACCAGACTATTTGTGAACCATTTATTAACGATGCAATATGTGTTAACAGAAGTATTTAAAAATATTTTTTTTATTACATTGTAAAATTTAGATGATGTCATCCATGGGTGGTTTACAAGGAGCTGGGGGTGAACCTGATTTAGATGTAAGTATTTAAACAATTGTTACGAATGCAATCTACGTTTTTCTTTTCGCTCTATATCCCTTTATGCCTTGCAGCATCAGGGGTAGAATTCTTTGGAGATAGCTTTTTTGTGTGCTTCATATATGTTTGTTTTCTTGACTCTTATTTCTGTAATCCCTCTTTTGCAAGGTCTCCCCCCTGGCTTTTTATCTGTGTCTGTATAGTGTTTTTTTCAGGAGCACTGTCTGATGGTAGTCTGGAAGCATGTGAAAACCCTGTATTCTGATGTAATCCAGAATTGTCAGTGTGTTTGTTAGTCTGTGAAATGGAGATAGATAGAACACACTCTCTAAAAGAAGCATGAAAATATAATCAGACACTGGAACCCACAGGAAAAAAAAGAGCTGGAAGACAATAATACCTGGAGAAAACCAGTGAATGAACAGAACAAATTAATTGGGGCCTACATGAGTTGAAGACATCACAGTAACAGTTATAGCCCTATGTTGCACTTGTAAATGAGAGATGTATATTGTACAAATATGAGCAAAAGTTATCTCTGACCAATCATTATATGTATGTCAGAAGGGCATTGGTTAAAAGTTATTGTGAAAATATCATTTCTTGGCACACACCAAAATATATCATGCGTGTGAAAGTGACATCTATAAGCGTACTGTTCTAGATGTGATGCACGCCTTCCAATACTCAAGTCTGCGTGGCGCCTCTAGTTGCTTGCATAAACTTTGAGATGGATATGGACAAGCAGACTCACTATGTTGTGTTCACATTGATGTGCCACCAGCACATCTTTGGCGATATCACAATCTCTGAATATGACATAAAAATTGGAAGATTTGATCGTTCATGTTCTGCCGAGGCCTGAAAAGGGAGAAAAGAATAGCCGCACATACAAGCATGCAGTAAGAAGCTACTAAGGAGATTTTGGGGTGAAGTTGGCTGTCTCATCACAGTGTCAAAGTGACCCAGCAACCATGATGAAGTCGGATGTGTCCAACTGAAAAGGTGTAGATATTGCAGCTAAGCTGTAAACCATGACAATGCATTCCAGATTACACCCTGCTGAACTGCAGAAGTTTGATAATAAACACAGATCTGTTGTGAATGATTGAGGCAGTCCACATCCTCGCAGAGAAGCATGAAGAATCGTATAAATTTATGACACATGGAGGTGGAAAGAGGTTAAAAGATCTATGTGTGTCAGTAGGCGTGTAGTGAACCAAAGTTAAGACAATTAGGCCAATTAGTAATAATATCAAGGAATGACAGAAAAAATTCATGTTGAGAAAGTCTGAATAAAGTCAATGGACAGATTTTATGGACATAAAATCAGTCTCAGGCAACAATAAAACATATAATAGCGCATTCCATATTTCAGACTATGACCTGCTAAGAAGGATATGCATAAGTTTGTATTATTGCTCCATTAAGCACTAGAAAACTCATAGTATGTCAGAAAACATACCCGCAACACTCGAGTTCCCAACAAATCATTACCACAGCTCCTGTCATCATACCACCAATGGTCACAAGACTGCCCAAATGGAAGTACCAAACCTGATATGACCTCTTTCCTATTCATAGGCACATACTTATATGAGCTTCCTATTCTTAATCAGTCTCCTCAGATCCTTCCTCCCAATATCATCATGCACCAGTTGGTCTGCATTGATATGCAAAGGTAAACAATCAGATCTCTGTCTTATCACCACAGTAGGAAAATCAAGCAAGACACTCATACACTGTACTGTGGATAGAAAGTTGTGTTCAATAATCGCCAGCTAAAACTATACTGCTCATGATAAAATACTATTTATGGATATTATAAAAGTGAGCAATTGTAAAATTTATTTCCAATGCCCAGCCGAAGGAGGATATGTCGGGCCATTGGCGCAAATAAAACGGTGACACAATGCTTGTCCATTCTCTGGATTACTTGCTGGAAATCTAGTACTAGGGTGGAAGAAGAAGAGGAAAGTAGGGAGTGAGAATACTAAAGACTGGTTTAGATTACAGTTCTCCACACTCAACAAAATAAGATAACAGAACAGGGAGGCATATTGGGGGGAAGGTGGACATTGTCCGGCTACAAGAGAAATCCTGCGGGAGTTTGAGAATGAACCTTGTTTATTGAGAATGAACCAATGCAACTTGTTTATTTACTTATACTTTTTTTGTTTTTCATACAACAGGGTCAGGAAGACAGTGATGATGAAGGTAAGTTTAAAAAAATAATGCTTTAAATACAAAGAATGGTCAAAAAGTAATGCCTCTTAATTTTTAATTTAGTTAAATAGACACAAAAAGATAAAACTCAGATTAAAATGTCTGAAGTCTGTACTTAAAAAATGTATTTCTCAATGTAGTCTCCATTATTGAATATTTTGTCCTTCGCACAAGGGCACGTATCCATTTTAATTGTTGTTTTTTGTGTTTAACATTTTGTTATTTGATAATGTTTGTGTAGTCGTTCAAAAATACAAAAATAATATGTATCAGGGGTGCCACGTGTGTGCATAGACAATAATTACGCTGCGTGTCGGGCTAGACCTAGTGTTGACCGGACGGACATTATATGCGATTTCTTCACGTTCTATTAGTTTTTTTTAGTTCATATTATATTAGTTTTGATATAAAACAATATATATATATCTATATATATATATATACAATAAGTATAGGTATTTATGAGGATTTTATCAATGTTTCCACGCATTGCTCAAGTATTAGGGTCGTCAAGAAGTTATATGTGCGATTTGAAAATGGTGTTTTGCGATTTTTTCCCCCCAAATTTTCAACTTCACAACTTGCTCACAACTGTCATATCATACATACAACAACAAAAAAAACATGACTATATTCACTCCTTTATTTAGGTATGCAAAAATTATTTTGATATCTTTTAAAACAAAAAAGTTATCATGTTATCAAAACACCCACCATCAATAACGCAAATTTTCCAAAAAAGAATTCAGGCCCAAGGGGATGTTTCTTAATTTTTAATTCAGGGCCCTAAAGGTTAAAGTGATGTCCGTGTTGATATCTTTTTTTTATTACGATTGTGATGATTAACATTTCTAAAAACCAATTCAGCTGCAGTAGAGAAATTGCTTAATTGTAAACACAGCATGCCTAAGGTTAACGATGTTCTGGTCACTACCTTTACTAATGGACAACATGACATACAGTTCATCCAGTGTTACCCGATGGTCACCACGAATGATATCAACTCGATGAATGTTTTGGTGTCGCTGTGGTAGACCAGTCCACTTCGTGTCATCCATTGAAAATTGACCTACTTCAGCTTCGTCACAACGATGTTGGACAGTTCAAACATTCATTATTAAATCTCCATAAACATTGTTCATAATTTATAGGTGCAGATTGGGGTCTCGTCTTCAGCATTGATAAATTCTATGACATCTTGTTGTTTTAACTGTACTTCTTTGCCAGCAATTTTTAAATAGTTACTGTGGTGCATGCAATCTGTTCTGTATAGTAGCATCCCATGTCAACATTTTTTCTCTTTCCATAGACACCCAATGTCGACATATATCATATTGAGGTAGTCATTTGTAATGATGGATGACAATCTTCCATGATAATTTCCCTGCATGATTTTATAACTATGTGCGAGAGTGATTGTCTCTTAATTTTTCACGCCGATATAAATACCCATTCGTAATTTATTTGACCTCTTCACGTTTGCAAGCCATACTGTATGAACGTAATGTAACTTTGGTGACGTTTTTGTTAAGGAATTCTTAATGGATGATGATTCTCATGAAGACGATTTTTAAGGTTTTAATGTTGCAGGTACCTCCATACCATATCCAGCAACCATTTATCTCTATTGTCTCCAAATTTTAAATCAATAACTCAATACATAAAAACGTTAAATGTAAAAAAAAAGGACATTAGAAAACCAGAAATCATAAAAATGGCTGGGTTCCAGAGGAAGTTGCATAATTTTTGTGTATGGGCTGCTACAGGTTAATGAAGCATGTTCGTTAAGCTATACAGTGCAGAAGAGCATTTTGGGGATTCTCGCAAAATTAACAAATTGCACCAAAGATACAGTATTTACTTGATAAAAATTAGGGGGCATTACTTTTTGGCCATCCCGTACAAACTGAATTGAGGGGCATACCTTTTTTATGTTTTGTCCTATTAAATATATTGTTTTGAATGATAGTGTAATCATAAAGAATAATATGGACAGATCAAGGTACTGTTGTTGATGTGTATATGATTAATACTTTTGCTGGCCGTGAACAAAAAAAGCTGACCCGGTACCTGTATTTATGTAATTTCCTTTTTATTAAAAAGGTCACTTTAAGTTCTCAGTGCGTTGTATGCAGATCGATTGATACTCGCATGTATGAGCATATAATGAAAGTTTTAAAGTGTTTGGTTGATTTTTAAGTTGTCTTAAATAAAATACTGTTGAATATTACTATTAGAATTTGCCCCACAGCAACACTCACTGTGAAAAAAATCAAAGATTACCTGTATGAGAATAAATGCAGCTAATGGAAACCAGATAACTGTAGGTGAAACAGAACAGGAGGTAGATTCATACATATACCTTGGCATTCATATTGACTGAGAGGGAAGAACAAGAAAAGATGGTAGAATAAATATACAAAAAACAAGAGGAATCTTTATTGTATTAGGAAATCAAAATAACTTCAAGTACAGAACTCAGAATATTTAACTCATGTGAAATCGGTACTGTTGTATGGCTCAGAATGATAGGAGTACAACAAGAGGGATATCCAGAAAACTACAAATGTCCATCAATGGATGTCTGCTGCTCAAAATAGGTTTAAATTGTATGATGAGACCCCGATAGCTAAACAGTCAAGTGGAGGAAGAAAGGAAACTAGCTGAAGATAGATAGGACACACATTAAGAAAACCAACAGATGGCATTGTAAGACAGCCATTGTTCAGAAACCAATAGGATAAGAGACCAAGAAATACCTGGAGGAAAGAATTAGATATGCGGACACAAAGGCTAGGTAGAACATGGAAAGAGCTGGAAGAAATAGCTAAAGATAGGATGAAATTGATGTCCTCTCATTTTTAGTATCTGGTTGTCTCCTGTCACTAGTGTTTTATCTCGTCTATATAAACAAATTGCTGTAATATTTCCAATGTTTTTCTCTCCTAGATTTGCCTGACCTCCAAGAGTGATAAAGAACCATACATCACTAAATATGTTTTAGTGTGATCTTAGTTGTGCATGGCATGGAATGAAAGTCAGGAAAGTGAATGATATTGTACATTTTTGTGAGGCAAATGCTTGCAAGTCATCAGTTCATCTGCAGTTTTACGTTAATTTTCATTTTTTTTTAATGGTTCATTTATGTGTGAGAACAAATATTTTTTAGCAAACCCTATTCAGTTTTTTTTAATTATTAAATTCCGAATATATGGCATTAATGGTATCATCTTTCAAATGCCACTTCATTTTTAAGGTCATTGCATTCTTATTGTCTGAAATGTTTTTTCTTTGCAGTTTTGTTAATAAAACATACCAAATACCTCAAATTTGTAGCATGCTGATGTTTGTTGGAATGAATGAATCAATGAATAGCAACAGTGATCTATCATGCATGCTATAAGAGGCAGCTAAGGTGTGCTGGTGAAGTTTAGTGTGTCGTGTGCAGATATCACAGCTATTCTCAGTACTATACCACATCCCACCAACAGTGTCTTGTCTTCTTCAAATATCTCATTGAGGTTACAATTGATTTGGCCTCTTCTCCACTGTTCTGCTCCTGGTGCTCTTTGATCTTCCAGCACTCCTCTTTCCTGACTTTTCCAATCCAGCAACATTCTGATTATATTTACAGGTTTTTTACTATGGTTTCTTGCCATCAGCAAACCCATAACCCTTCAGGGTCGTACGCGTCATACTTGGAAACATCAACACAAAAATGTTGTCATGCCTCCCTAATCTGTTATCTTATTGAGAATCCAGTCCAGTCTTTAGTATTATCACTCCCTGCTTTTCTTCCTCCCTCTAATGTTCTCAGCAATAAATTTTTGGGAAGAGAATCACGCCTCATCATGTGAACAAACCACTCTTCTCTGCTGCCATGAGATCTCCACTTGAAACTGGTGTGTTCACTTCAACTTATTATTTGATATCAACTCTGGCCAATTGATTCCATGGAGACATCTGTAGTTATACAGTGGATGATATTAGCAACCTGTTTCTCTCTCCAGGGCCAGATATATAAAACAAAACATCTATATCATACAATGACATTGGGGGGGGGGAAATAGCTCAATCCCATGGACCAGCAGCCATCCACTATGTACAATTACATATAGTCAAGATTAAATATGCACAGTTATAAATGTGAGTGTCCACACATTGACAATAAGTAACAAACAAATTTATATTACTTCCATTACTGGAATTTATTTATTAATAAGATCACTAAATGTTCACTGCTAAGTTAACCTCTTTGACATCTATGATGTTTCACATACATCACAGAAATGTCAATCAGTGTTTCCCTGCATCTATTAAACGACAGAGTAGACTTGATTTACAAAATGTTTCCAAAAAATGTGATCCATGCTGATACAATACATTTTTTAATAAGCTTCAGAGATGACTTCTCTAATCAAAGAATGACAAATTAACACACACACAAATAGAGAAAGCAAAAAAGAGCAGAAACATCATATTCTAAGCACTCTAATTCATATTCTAACTGTTACACAACATAGATTCCTACAATGGTAGGATTCTTAATTAATCCTCGATAAAGAGGATTAATCTCAGCAATTTTGTATAATTATCATGCAATAAGTATATGATACGTCATTGCTTAAAGAAAGATAACAGTGTATGCTGAGACTTGTTCTGTTTGTGAACATGCTTTGCCTCATCATCTTGCCTTGAGCTGTGGAATTTAAATAAACCAGTAAAAATACTAAACTAAATGAAAGATGAACAAATATAGTTCTACGGGTAAAACATATGGACATAATAGTAAAATCCCATTATAGCAACTTGGTCCAGACTAACGCAATATGCGCGAAATAACAGTCACAATATACAGTAGATGCATACACACAAAAAATAATAAATATAATTGGGGATTTTGGCGTGGAGCTATATAGGATGTGATATAAAGGGATTTCACTACACAAGTTTATATAATTGATATGTGACTTGCCAGTGCATACCTTAGAGCGAGTTCTTACATAGACCACCCACTACACAGCGAGCTCCCTCATGTGAAGGCAAGCAGGCTCAAGAGAGGCAAATTGTGGATGGGTCGGGCTGGATACCTATTCCTACATTCTTTCAAGAGGCAGTCCAGACCGTCATTATACTCAATAGAGAGTGCAGGAAACACAGCCACGTAAGTGTAAATGCTGAGGTCAAGGCACTAATATGCGAGAATGCCGATGATTCAGATGTGATTTACACGGGCGGGTCAGTCATCCGTCCCCAGCGATGCGCATGGGCCTTTACTGTTAGAACAAAAGGGAAAACAGTACACGAAGCCAGTGGTGCCTTTACCGCAATAACGAGCAGTCTAACAATGGAAGTATTTGCTGTAATGCAGGCACTTTACTGGCTGGAATCGCAAACCTATTCCCATGCTGATTCACTGAATATGATTCAGAAAGTCAAAACAGGGTGATGGGCGGAGTCATTGGAGAGAGCTATCACTACGAAAACTCACGCTTAATTATGTCCCTGGACATACGAGGGTGGAGGGAAACGAACGGTAAATTAGCTAGTCTCACCACCACAACAGACGGTCATCCTATGGACTGAGCAGACATACTCACTGCTCTTCGTGTGTCCTCACTATCAGAGGATTTTGAGATAAATAAGCATGAATCAATATCAAGAATGAAAGAATTGGGAGTGAGGATGGGCATGGCCCGACCCCCTGACAAAGATTTCAAAAGGAGTAGTGACCCAACAAAGAACCGGAAGTATCAGCCGTTATACCCTGAGAGATTTACTGAAGCGGAGATCGGAGCACATGTGGACATGTCTGGTGTGCGAAGCTGATAATCAACATACCTAATACTACACAAGGTAATCTCATTCACAGGGGTCATCACTTTTTAATGTGTTACCAGGGCCCAAATAGGAAGCAGAGAATAGAGACACATTGTAGGTGGGGTTCACTGTCCCATCCAATAGAGGATGAAAGTGACTTAGATGCCATGCTGAAGTTGAGTGTGTTAGACCAAAAGGTACAGATACCCTGCACAGCCAAATTGTAAAATTGCGTTCGTTGGACTACACACTGCGAATCTAGGAATTTGAGAACTAAGGCAGACAGGTGGTGCAGAATGGATGGTATTGCCAGAGCTCCTTCCAAGTGATAACTCAATAGACAATCGAAAAAATGGTGCAGGCATTGATCAGTGAGAATTCCAGGGAGATATGATTATATATGCGGATGGTTTGGATGTTCAGCCTCTAGGGAAGACCAAAGAGGAGAGTGATGCATTGTCTGCATGACTGGAGATTATGGCAGTGACCAAGTCCTTCAACTGGATGAGCACACAAAAGACAACTCATATCTGCATCCTCAAGGAGTATGATCACAAAATTACAAATAGGTTGTATTTGAGAACAGTGGCTTGAGGCAGTCAAAGTTGGAGTGTCACATTTATTTTCATGTGGGTGATCAAAAGAGTGAGGATAGCAGATTGCTGACTTGCACTGCTACTGTGTTGGGTGGAAGAGCAATGGATCTTGCGGACATATTAAACTCTTTGCGAGAAACATGGGCAAATGGAGGTGATGATTTCCATATTCAGAATAAAGGACCTTAAAATGCAGCGTTGTCGAAAATGAGTGCAACTGTGAGCTTAGAAGATTGTCAACCAACAAAGAACTGAAACTCAGTCACCATGTAATTGTGGATACACTTAGGAGCAGATGTGTATAAACCACTATACCAGGAACACCAATGAGAAAAAAAGATAATTAATGAATATATTTTGTAATATATGCTACTTCCCAGCAATATAATGCAGTTTACTGGCATTGGTCAAAGGGCATGAGCTCATGGACCGCTAGAACAGCAACCAACCAACCGTAATATATGCTATGTTGCAGATATTGTTAATAAAAATACACATGCTAGTTCTACAAATACTCCAGTCAGATGAAGCCTATGAGTATGATATAATAAACTATGACAAGAGATAAAAATAATATTACCGTTTCTTAGAGACAGATGGATTCTGGTGCTGCTGATCTATGAGGATGTCTCTGACAGTAGATCTGCTCAGACATAAGTCTATATGCATATTCAGTTGATCAAGAGGCCACTGATACTTCTGCTGGCCACAAACTGGACAATGTATCATACCAACTGGTTGGTGTGTATCTGTTGAGGCGGTTAATACATCGTTTATAGGCAAAAGATTTTGCGTCATTTTTGATGCATGGTGATGACCATCAGTGACTGATGGTGATAGTGTAACATTTGAACTGGTGGCATTACTTGATGAACTTGTGTATTGGGAAGATGAATTTACACATGGAATGTTAGTTTTGAATGTGCTGGTCTCATTTGCATTATGTCTTGATAAAATATCACTGGTATTTGAACTCTGACCAATTACAAGATGGCTATGTCTTCTGCTATACTTTTCTTCCCTTAGCTGGCAGTCTTTATTGTACAGAAAATTAACAATTGTTTCTTGTTTATCATTTCTCTTATGATGCCCAACTTTACTGTGTGTTGACCCTGTGCTGTTGAAGGTCACATTCGAAACTACAGAGTTTGTATCTGTCTCCAGGTACGTCTGTAGAAAATTGCACTCTTCATCCTGTGGGAAGCTGTTGCATGAGTTTGTCATGGGGGATTCATGTGTCAGAAGATTCATATGAGTGGCTGGGATATCTTTGCTCTCACTGTTTACTAACATGTTTGGATATTTATCTTGTTTAGTAGATTTCGTAGATACAATATCTGCAGAAAATCCTTTTCGTGCAGAGTTATTCTTGCAATGTTTATCAAAATAATTGGAGACCGAAGCAGAGCTTTCGGTCTGAGAAATTAACTTGGACATTTTCACACCTGGAGAATATAAAATAATAATTTATATGATCATACTTTTTAATTTGGATTTTTATTCTTCTGCATATATTCTCAAACTGCAGCCCCACCTCCATATTGTTAGGATCTTCTGCGTTCGTTCTCACTCCTGCAGGTTAGCAGGATGTAGTCCGGAGAACGGAATGCGTTGTGTCATGGTTTACAGCATTGCTGCGATATCTGCGCCTTTCAGCCTGACACATCAGACTTAAGCATAGCTTTGGGTCACTGACCCTATATGGGATGGGACAGCCAACTCCATCCCATAACCTCCTTAGTCACCTTTTACGACATGCGTGGAAGGTAAATAGTGTTGCTATTCTTTGCTCCCCTTTCGGGCCATAGCAACACTGTTTACCTTTCATGCAAGTAAGGTTATAGCTATCCCATATACGGTCAAAGTGACCCAGAAGCCAAAGTTGTAAACCATGACACAATACATCCGTTTTTCAATTCTCTTGATAATCTGCAAGAGTGCAGAAACTCTGCAGATTTTCAGGATGTAGTCCAGAGAATGGAATGTGTTGTTTTGGTTTACAGCTTGTCTGTGCCTGGTACATCTAATTTCAGCATGGCTTTTGGGTCACTTTGACACTTAGATAGGACAGCCAACTTCACCCCATAACTTCCTTACTGTCCCTTACAAGATGGAAGATAAACAATAAATGATAACATTATTGTTATTGGTAACTAATATAACTAACAAATAGTAAAAGAAAAAAACCCAGCATATTATGGTCCAATAGGGACCTGTATTAAGAAACAAACCAGAACTAAACACAAAAAATTATTAATGCAAAGGGTTTGTCTCACAGCTATATCTCACTGCATCTGAAAAGTGAAAAAAGCGCAATCATGTTTAGTTACGGCAACATTAGTGCGCGCATGAACTTTACTACACACTATTGATAAATAGAAATACAGTGCTGTAAGAGGAATGCCACAAGAGAAGGAATGAGCATCAATTCTGACAGTGAATGGCTCATGTAAAAAATAAGAACTATATACGCACACTACGTTATGTGCATGTTTAAGATCACACAAAGATATATGGAGATTGTATGTCTACAAATAAATGTCAAAAATGGGAGCGGGTAAAAGAGACTGGGTTTAATAACAATTAATGAAAACTAAACTATTTATATTCATACATTCACACACACACATATGGGAGGGGGTCAGTGGTTGATAAGGGGAATGGAGACATTTTAAATTGATGAAAACTCCTCCGAAGATTGATGTGTTGGGTCATTGGCACAAATAAAACGACAACGCATTTCCATTCTCTGGACTACATCTTTCTGGAAATCTAATTGGACCATGGTCCTGCTACAAGAGATATTCAGTGGGAGTTTGAGAATGAACGATGAAGAGGAAGAAGAAATTTATGAAAACAAAAGCTGTTGATATATATTCACATATATACATACAAATGTACTGTTTACATTTCATCATTATGTGACAGACAATGGGTTTCTTCATCAGTATGTGACATGAACAATCAGATTATGTGACAATATCACTGCACCATCGTCGTCTTGGCATCTCTGCCTTCTGCTATTAATCTTTTCATGATGCTTCGTCTCATTATATTATATGCCCAAATCGCAGCTTTATTGCTAAGATGTTATGGAGCCAGCCCTCGTGTTCAGTATGTGGCACAGACATCATTGTGATGTGCTTCAAACGGACACGTGGTTTTTTCTTATGTGACAGATAAGTGGTTTCTTCTCATTGTGTGAGAAACAGATAAGGAGTTTCTTTATCATTATGTGGCAAACAGACATGATGATTCTTCAATATTAGGCGATAAACGAAACAGGATTGGCTGTGTAGACATATTACACTGCGAATAGAAGTGAGGCACTCGTGTGTTGCTTTCCATGCATGTCGTAAGAGGCGACTAAGGAGGTTATAGGATGGAGTTGGCTATTCCATCCCATATAGGGTCATTGGCCCAAATCCATGCTAAGTTGGATGTGTCAGGCTGAAAGGCACAGATATCGCAGCAATGCTATAAACCATGACACAATGTATTCCGTTCTTCGGACTACATCCTGCTAATCTGCAGGAGTTTGAGAACGAACACAGAAGAATAGAAGTGAGAGACATAGGGTTTCTTCATCAATATGTGACTGAGTGTTTCTTCATCATTATGTGACTTAAACAAGGGGTTGCTTCATCATTATGTGACTCGAACAAACAGTGGTTGTTTCATCATTATGTAGAGGGATCCCTGTAGCGTAATGGTTAAGTTGTTCACCTTGTGCTAAGAGATTGCAGGTTCGAATCTGACTCCTGATGTATTGTCCAGAAAATTGATTTTTTTCAGAGTTCCCTGGGGATTATCTCTTCAAACTACAGAGTTAAAGCTATAAGTGGTACTCTTGGCAAGCAGTCTGTTGCTTCATTGAGAACGGCGGAGTTCATATGGTGAAACCCGAGGACAATGAAGACAATGTCTTTTGAGCCCTTTTTAAGAACATTCAAGGGGTTCCTTCACTAGTGTGTGACTCAAAATATTTAAGTGGTTTCTTCATTGGTATGCGACTCAAACATTCAAAAGATTTTTTCACTGGTGTGTGACTCAAACAGTTAGGGATTTCTTTATGGTATGAGACTCAGACTAGGATGACATTACCTAGTAAATATATTATGTTTACAACAGATTTTTTTTATCCTAGCAAGAGACCATTGCACTGAAGGATGCTTAGATTAAATAATACTTTTTCACACTGATGTTCTCTCTATTAAGATGTGGAGTCTCTTTTCAATCACTCTTGATTAACTAGCACAATTATTTGTGTGATTATCCAAAGTGTGAATAGGTTGTGCTATCATTTTACTTCTTGGTCTAGCACATCCATTTTAGCATGCATTTGGAGTGAATGGGCTTCCTCAGGCTGTGACATACTACAGTGAAATCCCTCTATATCGCAATCTTTTATAACAAATTGTCCTATAACAACACTTTTTAAATTCCCAATTATATTTATTCCATATGTGCTGTATATAGCGATTATTATTGGTTTTATGTGCATATTTTGTCGGTACAGACCAAGTTGTTATAACGAGAACCCATTGTACCAATCTATTGAAAGGCATGAATAGTCAAATTTATGCCATAATAGTTTATCAACCACTGTGTCTTGGGTTTTATTGGCCAATTTTACCCTGGGTGTCTGTTCCCGAGATGGAAACAGTTGGCAGTGAAGTATTCACTATGTCTATATAGGACAAATTGTTCAGCCACTCACTGTCTGAATAAATGTGACTCTCAAGGATAAAGATCAAGATACTAGATAACATTTGCAAAATATATATTTGTACATTTACTAATCCCATAAAATATTATGAATTCACAAACAAAAACACTTTCATCTTGCGTTACCCATCAGCCTTAAGCGAAGGCAGTCTGGTTGCATCAATAGAATCTCTGCTTCAAGTAATTGCTTGGCAGCTTTAAAGATGACATTAACATCATTAGAGTAGCGGCTGAGAGAGATTGTTCGAGTCTTGACCTCAAAGTTCACAGTCTTCATTTTTAAAGTCAAAGTCTTTCCCTGAGAAAAAATAATAATTTATAAAATATAATCTAGCATGAGCAAGTTTTAATGCCTGATTATAATTTATAGAAGTATTCTTGTTGTTTTTTGGTTCATTATAGGAAGATTTGTCCACATTTTTTTACGAAGCAAACAGGATACAGCATTATTTAAAGAAACAAACTTTTGCTAACGGCGCAACATTGCAGCATGCATCGATCGAACGGAGAAGAAAATTAAGATAAATATTTAAATTAACATTATAAATGGAAGATTAATGAAACCAGCAGTGTTCTGTAATAAATGGCTAGCAATAGGAAATATACAAATGTTAGTTATGGTCTGTGAACAAGTTGTTTGAATAATATAGTGTTTCTGTTTGTTACTGTGTTGCACAGATGTATTTATTTCCTCCTCTCAAGAGTGTCAAGAGAAGGTTTAATGAAAGCATGTGATGCTCTATGATAGATTATGAACATTCAAATATCCTTGTATCATTTTCAAAAACAAAATAGAAAACGTGTATTTTTAAAACAAGTCACAGTTAACTCAAAATAAAATGCTTGTGTTAGGTGTATAGAGAATATGCATGCGAGACCTGTATTTGTCTGTGATCAATAGCACATCAGAAGTGATGCAATCAGCACCACAACATTCCTATCATGGCCAACTCTATGAAGTGGAGATGGGGCTTAGTCCAACCAACAGAGGCTGGATCACAGTCCTGCCCAAGCAAGCACTGGTGCAGAAGTTGGAGATACCAGGTAGAGAGGTGCACCAGCAAACATGTCTTCATAACACAAAAACTCAGCTTAGAGTTTCCAAGCAGTGTTATGGATACACTCCAGGGTACCAACAAGAAAATTCTTTCATAAATATGCTGCATAAATCTAGGAAACAAGATGACAACTGAAAAACTATTCAGCACTCCAAACACTCCAGTCCTGATAATTGTCAGACCTGCAATGCTACTGAGTAAAGTAATCAGTGCAAAGTAGCCAAGTAGTAGATACCATCATGATCTATCTGAAAGTATACATATATCTATCTATACATGAAGTTTTTAATAATGAGAAAATAGATTGGATGACTAAAGAGGAAGGGGATGCTACTGATGACCAATAAGATGTTCCAATTACTTACCATCAGAAGAAAATAATGATCTTTTTATTAATCAGAATATAAATAACCAAAATATCAGAGGATGTCCAACAAAATGGAAAGTGCTGCAGTAACCAGACAAATAGTAGGTAAATACAAAGTTAATTATAAAGGTTACTGAATATAGCCTAACTATGAATATAAATAAATAAATCAGAAATAACAATAAAAGAAAGACAATTTTTAACGTGTCTGTCTTATTGGAACCTTCGTCAAGAAACAAAAATCAATTAAGGCAACACAACTACAACCCAAAGCCGCAACAAAATGGCCACTTTGGCAATGGTTTTTGTAGGGGAACCATTGTCCAAGTCTTGGCATTATTGTATTTTTATAGTTGTGTTGTCTTAATTGGTTTTTGTTTCTTGACAAAGGTCCCAATAGGACAGACAACAGAAAATTCTTTGTTTTATTGTTATTTCTGATTTATTTATATTCAGAGTTAGGCTATATTCAATAACCTTTATAATTAACTTTGTATTTACCTCTTATTAATCAGAACATGTCTACACAGCGAGTCCGGTTTTTTTGAATAAATGCTGCTGTATGTGAAAGCTCCTCAGTGCTTCCATACAGCTTTCTTAGGATATCCGTCTATGTGGGCAAGTGTTCCTCACTTAACTAGTTTAGTGTAATGCAGTCTTGCAGGATATGTTCAGCTGCCTGCCCACATGGGCACAGAGGTGATGGGGCCAATCTTAGTCTATTTAAGTGGCTGTTTAGCCTGTTGAGTCCTGTCCTGATGTGGAAGATGATAACCTGCTCAGCTCTGTCGAGATAGTTATAGTTCTTTTTCGGATGGTCGACTTTCTTAAAAGCTTTGATGAGGGTCCTCTTTTCCTGGGAGATGATCTCATGGTCTTTTTGTTCCTGTGTTGCTTCATCTTTTGCCAGCACATCTGCCTCTTTATTTCCTGGTATGCCACAGAGGGATGGTATTCACTGTAGTACTCCCCTTCTTTGGATGCTCGCTTCAGATCTGGCAATTTATCGCTGTCAATGGTTTGTAGACAAGATAAGTAAGAAATACTACCTGTTGACAATGACTTGTAAAACACAAAATAATTACTAAAAAAAAGTCATGCTACACTCCAGTTCGTAAGTGACTTTGAGATTGACTTACAGTAAGGGTTGTAAGTGACTACAACATTCAACATTGACAAAACAGCTATGCGTATAGACAAATACTGAAGCAAACACATTGGCACAGCGAAACATCATTGGAAGCAAAGTTCTATGGATTAGCTACAAAACATAGTAAAAGTTATAAAATAATTAAATGTGCAGATATAGAAACATTTAAAGTGGATGAAAGAAGAACATCCACAGCCTTTATAAATTGTCTAAATCAGGCATGTCAAACGTGCAGCCCTTTGCAAGCACGTGTGCGGCCCACACAAAGAATACTGCAATTGTCTCATTTAATGGCGAAAATTGCAGTTTTAATACTTTAAACTGGGTGTATAAAACATAAATCTGGCATAGTGCCATGTATAAGAAAACAATACGGCTGTTTTAAGCTAGTAAGGGTTTTCTATATATGACAATTGGCAACATTGACCGGAAGTAGCAAACAGATTGTTATTGCCATGTTAAAATTTAAAAACAATAATAAATTGTATCTTGTGGAATTGTGCCGGTAATTATATTATTTGTTTTAATGAAGTACTGCATAAACTGACTCCGATCCTGCGATAAATATGAGGGCTTAATGCATGTTTCAAGACTCAAGGAATTGAAGGCTAACTTGATACAGCAACAGACATGTTTTACAAAAATAGATCAAGCCAATGTCGCTTCCGTTACTGCAAGCTATGAACTCAGCCGAATGGTTGTCATGAGTGGGAAATCTTACAGTGAAGGAGATTTCATAAAGTATTGCCTTGTAAAAGTGGCTGACATTGTGTGCCCACAGAAAGCACAGTTATTTAAGGATATTTCGTTAACCAGGAATACTGTTGCTGGACGGATTGATGAAATGGCAGATGATGACATCTTTGAACAAGTCGAGCAGGTTCTGCATGACTATGATTTTGATTTGAGTAGACTTGTATGTTTATCTACTGATGGTGCTGCAAATATGGTTGGCAGACATAATGGTGTTGCTGCCAAGTTGCGAACAAAAATTGAGAACTCGTATCCAGATTCATCATTTGCACATTTTCACTGCATTATTCATCAGCAAAATTTGTGTTCAAAGACTTTAAAATTGAATCACGTGCTTAGTGTGGTCACAAAAACAGTGAACTTTATCGAATGGAATGCTCTCAATCATCGTCAATTCAGTCAGCTATTAGAAGACATGGATAGTCAGTTCACCGATGTTCCATTTTACACAGCAGTCCGTTGGTTGTCGTGTCACAAAGTGCTGAAAAGATTTTATTTGCTGAGACCAGAAAATACTTTATTTTTTTAGATTTAAGGTGAAAACACTGATGAAATAAAAGATGAAAGTTGGGTCCAAGATCTAGCATTTGCTGTGGACATAACTGCACAATTATGTGATCTTAATTTGAAATTACAAGGCAAAAACAAACTCATCACTCAGTTGTACAACGATATCAAATGTTTCATTACAAAAATAAGCTTATGGAAGACACAGTTGTCACGTGAAAAATTGATTCATTTTCCTAACTGCAAAGAACTCAAAAACCAGGTCAATGCTGAATCTGTACTTACCTTTGCTAAATATGAGAGTCACCTAGATTTATTGTCAAAAGAGTTCCAAGAAGGATTTAGTGATTTCTCATCTTTTGAATACCATTTTGCATTATTCTCTGCACCATTCAACTTTGATGTTGTTAAAGCAGAGGAAAACTTGCAGATGGAGCTATTAGAAATGCAGTCTGATTCTACACTCAAAGCAAAGTATCTAGAAGTCGGCATACTTGGCTTCTATTCATACCTGCCTGAAAAGTTTACAAACTTCAGAAAGTTTTCAACTAGGATTATGGCAATGTTCGGTTCCACCTATGTGTGTGAACAGTTATTTTCCTTCATGAAATTAACAAAAACTTCTCAGAGAACAAGGCTGACTGATGAACACTTGTCATCCCTGATGAAGGTCGGAACTGCAAATACATTTCAGACAGATATACGAAAAAATGTCATATAAAAGAGGTATCAAACCTCAGGACAAAACACTGATTAAAGAGTACAAATGATTGAATGTTCTTAAATAAATGTAGGATTTCACACCTCAGGACAAAACACTGATTAAAGAGTACAAATGATTGAATGTTCTTAAATAAATGTAGGATTTCACACCTCAGGACAAAACACTGATTAAAGAGTACAAATGATTGAATGTTCTTAAATAAATGTAGGATTTCACACCTCAGGACAAAACACTGATTAAACAGTAAAAATGATTGAACGTTCTTAAATAAATGTTGCATTACAATTGTTATATTTGGCGTTGTGGGGCGTTAGCTTAATAAAACCGTTGTAGTAGGCGTGCAAATTAATTAAATATAATTCAATAAGATTACAGTGTTTCTCAGATTTGTTAGTGTGGCCCGCCGGTATACTCAAAGTATTTTATGCGGCCCATGGTGATTTTTGAGTTTGACACGCCTGGTCTAAATAATGCTGTGTTAAATAATGATAAATAATAAGGGGAAAAAAGGAGAGTAACACTATTACCTGCCATACATGTTATAAGTGGTGACTCAGGAGATTTTGGGGATGGAGTCAGCTGTCCTAACACATAGAAGGTAAAGTGACTTAGAAGCCATGATGAAGTCAGATATGTCACGCTGAAAGGTTTACATACTGTATACGACTACATACTTCTAATCTGTAGGAGTTTGCGAACAAAAAGAAGTAGTGTCTAATTAAATGTTTATAAATTGCACCTCTGTGTTAAAGGGGAGGAAAAATTAACATTATGACCAACCATACATATTGTAAGAGGTGACTAAGGAGGTATCTGGGGTGACATTAACTGTCCTATTCTATATAAAGTGACCCAAAATACATGCTAGTTGAGTGTTACTGGCAGAAAGGTTCAGATATCGGTATCCTGTAAATTCTGACACAATGAATTTTATCCTTTGGACTAGATCCATAGACATAACAGTTATAAAGCCAGAGGCAGACCATGTAAAAGATGGATCAAAGAAGCCAAAGGAACAAGCTTACAAACAGCACACAAAAATGCCATCTCCAGAGAACTCTTCCACCCCTGACGCCTCAAGGCAGACAAGGGCCACAGCTAATAGATAGATAGACTAGATCCTGTTAATTTGCTGGAGTCTGAGAACGAATGCATAAATCTCTAAATTTCACTCTTGTAAATCTTTTATCATTCTATAGAGATGTGCAACAATAGCTGTCGTAACCATTGAGCTATCAACCCCTTTAAAATTTTCTCATTTCAAACACATACACAGCATATAGTAACTGACTATAGGCTAGACATCACATTAATTTGCTATTGCTTTAGTTTTCTATAAAGGACCTGATGCAGTAATATTGAAGACCACCTGGTCTAAATAAAATAATATAAAAATGGGTTCAATATAGGCAGCAGAGCCACATTCCAACTTTGTTATAGTATGTGCAACTTTTGTGCTGTCACAAATCATATCACTAGTCACAAAAACAAAATGGCTAATTTAATCAGAGACGCCTATTTACTGAGCTACAGATAAAGATGCCATATGTTTGCATTTGTTACAAACTTGAAGAGGACTACAAAATGAAAAGATGTGCAGCCAGTCATGGCAGTGGGGGTCTCAGTGGGTAGAGCGCAAATTTTTACATCTGGCAGCAGTCCTTGTAACTGTAAAATGCATACTGCATCTTTAGCAATATTTCCGCGAAATAATTTTGACTCAGATGCCCGTATTGTACCGAAAAATATTACCAGAAGTTTCTCTTTCCTTAAGTCTTGAGCAAGAATATGAGATAACTCTTGACACTTGTCAAACAGTTCCTTTGGCTGTACTAAATCACCAAATGTTTGTTCAGTACTGATGCTCTTTCTCTCACTGTCCCTACAAATCAAAATAATACCGTGAAATCACATTACAACATCTTGGTCTGGACCGACAAAATATGTATGTTATAACATAAATTCACTATATACAGTACAAACAATATATAATAAGTATAATTAGGAATTTTGAAAAATGTTGCTGTATAGGAAAATTTGTTATAAAAGAATGCGCTATAGAGGGATTCCACTATTAATATTATGCATCATCAAGAAGCTGTAAATGAAATCTGCATTCACTCATTTAACCTCATGGTTCTTCATGTGATTTAAGACTGTGAATATGCTGTACTGTTAGTTCATTCTTCTTGTTCACTCTCAGATGTTAACCATGATTACTCTGACAAAGGTAGCAGTCAACTCCAGGCTCCAGTGATGTAGGGTTTTTTCATGGAAGGAGACATGAGATGGACAAGTGTCTCTCTGTTGTTTATCGTAGATTGGGCAGATCTGCAACAAGCATTCAGTTGTCTTAGGGTTGATTCTTGGGCTCATGCCCTTTGACCCAATGCCATTGCGTGATATATGCATGTGTTTGTGAGCTGTTGTTTTATTCCATATAATGTGTTCCATTTATCTGACCCCGGAGGGAGAAGCATTTTCCTGATGTCCTCCAGCGCTGGGCATTTAAAAAGGTAGTGGTCAATAGTTTCATAGGAATGAGTGCACATCCAGTACCCTGGAGTGTGTTGTGGTTGTATTCTGTTCTGTTCAGGTGATTGTTAAGCTGTACATATTGTGTGCACAATCTGAAGATGATATTCTAGTCTTTTCTTCCCAAGAGATTGATGTTTTTTTTAGGATTTGGGCTGGTCATATTTATTAGATTTTATAGATTTCCCTCCCAGTGTTTCCCATGGCCCATCTGTTCATCCAATTTTCTTTGTTCACAGATTTCGACATCATTTTAACTGTGTGCATGGTTGTTTGTGTATATGCCTGTTCTTGTTGTGCTCCCTTCGTTGCTAGTCTGTCTGCCTTGTCACAGGTGTGTTTGAGTGGCCAGGAATCCACTGTATAACAATGCTGACTTTATAAGATGTAAGCAGCTGGTTGGCACTGTGATATATTTCAACTAGCTCAGGTTCACAATGTCTATCACATTCTAGTGCTTGAAGAGCAGACATAGAATCTGTAAAAATCAAAATGTTTTGGACTTTTGATGGAAAAGCATCAAATATGGTCTTCAGGTGGTACAAGGCAACTTCTAGTGCTGTTATTTCAGCTTTATAGTTAGAACATATCTCCCCACAGGCATCAAACAACTCATTAGATGCTTTGTCTGGATATTCTATATAGACACCATAACCTGCTTTGATGTTATGACCAAGAAGATACTGTTGATACTACATATGCAAGAAATTGTATTCTTATCTGAACATATCTTCCTCTTCAGCGTTCATTCTCCAACTCTCACTGGATCTCCCTTGTAGCAGGACCATGATCCTACAGATTTCCAGCAGGATGTAGTCCAGAGAATGGAAATGCGTTGTGTCGCCGTTTTATTTGCACCAATGGCCCGACACATCCGTCTTCTGCAATATATCTCAGTTCAAGATCAATTTCTTAAACGTTTGCCAGGTGCTTCGCACAAGCCTTAAATCTACCTGTTGTCGGAATGCACCACTGAAGGTGATTATATGGTCTTGGCTATCTATCAGACTCCCTGGGTATTGTATGAAAGCATTGCAAAACCCTCTTTGCATCTCTAAATAGAAATAAAACATCATATGGTTATGAACAACTTTATAAATTGCTGGAGTTAGAATTTTGTGTTTATCTAAAAAGTGTATTGCATGACTGCAAGCACAAGAAAAACCCAGCAACAGATTGACAAAAATGTTAATAGAACTTATGCAACACTGAAATATATTTACCTTTCTAGAGTTGAAGATCCTATACCCATAGTAATAGATATGAAATGATGGAAGGAAATTGCTGAAAAAGCATGATAGAGTAGTCCTCTCTTTTCATAAAGATCATGGCAGGTTACCACACCCAATGCTTCTAGCAGTTTCTCTGTTACATTTCCTATACCTGGAATCTATAGGAATGTTGTAGAAAGCAAGCATTACCAAGTTATATCTAGTCACAAATACAACAAACAAATCCTCACAAAGATATGAAGGATAAGTTTAACATCAATTTCAAGAACACATTTGAGATACTTGGAAATCTCATAGAGGAAACACGATGCATCTCTGTTCTGCTGGAAATCTAGTAGCACTGTTGTCTTAATACGAGAGAGATCCAGCAGAAGTTTAAATTTTTTTTAAAATTGTATTTAAGGCAGAAACAGTGCTCTTCAATTCAAACAATGTAATGCAGCTGTGCAATTCTTATAATGCTGTAATGCAGAACCCATAGTTCTGCTTTCCATAATGGTTGTTCTATTAAGAGCCACTTTTGGTCTTTCTCTGTTGCTATCTGGTCCCTATTATAAAGCTTCCAGTGGCAGCCTGTTATCATTTATTCTAAGGGATGTTATATATGTATATAAAAAATTATTATTATTGCAGAAACATTGCTGTTTGGGGTGTCCTCCATTATTTGCTTGTTGATTTTGAATCCTTCCCAGCTAATATTCAAAAGTTCTCTAAAATATTTATTTTTAAATACCCCAGTACATATAATTTCTTTTCCAATATCTTTGTTATTCTCCAGCTTTCACAACCATACGTTAGCACAGACATTACATTAGTTAGTTATAGTTTGGTATATTCACTCACTTTTTTTTCCCCCAGTTATTTGTTAGGTGACCGAATGTAATGGAGATCAAAGCAAATTGAACAGAATTTGCTTGCTCTCCATCTTGTTATTTTGATGCTCTAACAGGAGAAGTTATCATCTTTCTAAATTCCATTGAAAATAATATCCAAATTTATGTTGGTGAAAATCAATAATTTGGTCTTGGAAATGGTCTTCAATTTAAGGCCCATTTGTTCCAAAAGATTACAAATTTGAATCAACATTTTATGTGCCTTATTAGAAGGACTTAATAATGTCAAGTTACCAACAAAATCAATATCATCAAGAATTATAGCCTTGCCATATTCCTTCTTCCTCTGAATTAAACATCAATTTCTCACGTGGTTTGAGACAGAGAATGTGAAGACATTGTGATGTTTACAGCAGAGCAACAATATTTGTGATGTTTATCCTAGTACATGCAATTTTGGCATATCATATATCGATTTTATACCAAAGATTTTTTGTGTTTGTTGTGAAGACATGTTTTCTAGTCGTGTTGCATGATACCATGGTTGCTGGTGCGGCTCTTGATCCGATATCTCTGATTTCCGTACCAGTGATTGCTTAGGTGGGACTGTGGTCCTGCTCGATGTCAGGGATGACCCAATCAATCTTAGTTTCAAGCCTCTGTTGGTTGGACTAAGCCCCTTCTCCACTTCACTGAATTAGCCTCGATGGGGACAAGTTGTTCATTTTGGGATAGTTTTTCATAATCCTATCTATAGCTAAGTAAAAAAAAAAACAATAGTTACAAAGCAGTATTAACACTTAGTGGACTAAGGAATAACCAGTTTTATAAGCCTGTTTTGCAGCACTAATATTTTATTTATGACAGATATCATCAACTGTATTGTGAATCACTTAATTATACTCCCTACAATATGTATTAATATGTATCCCTACAATATATATGTAAATGTTGGACAATGAGTTCTCTATACGTTCAAAATTGTTAAAAATGTATCTGATAAATTTCCATAAAAATAAATTATAATGAAGTAAATGTTAACAAATATTTGATAAAATCAGAATACAAATTACACTTAAAACTTTATTTAAACTCATTCTATGCACTTGTAGGTAGCAAACTGCATATTTATTGTTTTATCCATACTTCAGGCAAGTTTCATTAATTTTAATTACAGATACATTTAAAAAATACTTTACAGTGGTCATGTCAAATTTTTCTGACCTATTATTGTTATCGCATAGTAGACTGACAACCTATTTGCTGTTTCCATATTTCATCTCCAGACTAAGTGACAATCTATTTGTCATTTGGGTCCATTAAGAGTTATTTAACTCGTTTCTATAAGAAACCATTTATTTTGTGATAGTTAGTCGTCAAATCATCATCATGGCATTCTGTACACTTTAGTGGTTTTTGCCCTTATTTGTCTTAAAACAGTGTCATCTGTTACCATATGAAGCCTTTGATTAAAATTAAATATATCCATCCATAAACCTATAACCCATTAGGGTTATAAGGGTACTACATTGGTGCATCAACACAGAGTCTTCCAGCTATTTCTATTGATATTGTCTTCCCATGATTTTCTTTTTCCTTGTTTCTGCTTCTTCCACCTTCAACTTTTATACACTGCAAGATTATTTTTGACAAATAATTTAAATATCTTCTTCTTCAGCGTTCATTCTCAAATGCATCGCCGAAGACGGATGTGTGGGGCCATATCCGTCTTATGCAGAATTTAAATATAAAACTACACTAAAAACATTTCACACAGTACAAAGAGATATAAAAATGAAACCTTTCGAACAGGAAGTCCTGAAACAAAATGTTCCACTTGTTCTTTGGTAGGTTCAACTCGAAATTGTCCATTTGGCTTATTCCTATCTGAGCATACTTTGGCTAACATAGTGTTTGGAGCAATTCCTGGTGAAAAATTTTACATGCATACTAAGATAGCAAGTTTCCTTGAATTTAACATGTATACTAAGATAGCAAGTTTACTTGAATTTAACATGTATACTAAGATAGCAAGTTTACTTGAATTTAACATGTATACTAAGATAGCAAGTTTAATTGAATTTAACATGTATACTAAGATAGCAAGTTTAATTGAATTTAACATGTATACTAAGATAACAAGTTTACCATACATTATTGTATATAAGTCCATCCGATAATAAGTTGAGAAAGTGATTTTGGCATCCCGAAAGTGTCCAAAGTCTAAAATCCATTTACAGACCGACATAGAAATAACGTAACAATGCTGTAATAATACTGTGGAATCTCCTTATCATAAGAATAAGTGGACATGCTAAATGGAAATGAACACAAACTTGAGCAACCATAAGATGCAATCTTGAAGGTCTTCCTCGCTTTTAGCAATCAGAACAGTGTCACCCATATATCTCAAATTATTTATGTTATGTCCACCCACTGATATTCCTGGAATATCAACTGTATAAAGATCTGATGAAATCAGGTCTGGTGAAAGTACACAACCCTGTTTAACTCCTTGTTTTATTTGTTGAAAAGGGTCAAATTGATTTCCTACTCTTATTTATGCTGTTTGTTGCCAGTACATGTTCTCGATGATTCTTAAATCCTTAATTCTCTAGCATGTGTATAACTTCACTATGTTTAACTTTATCAAATGCTTTTGTGTAGTCTATAAAACAGAGGTACAGATCTGTTTCTACCTCTATAGACTTCTATATTAGTGTTCTCAAAATACATACAGCATTGTTGGTACCTTTGCCTTCTACAAAGCCACATTGTTCTAGACTTAGTTCTGTTTTTATTTTGTTTCTCACTCAATATTTATTTAGGGAAATAATGGTTGTTGTTAATTTTCTTCTTGTTGATAACTGTGTTATCATGAGTAAATATAACCAATATGTTACATAGACTATTGTATACATTGAGTGTACAATTGTCTTACATTACTCACATCTACTTACCCGTGTTATTTTATTGTGCTATATATTTCATGCTGAAAATTGCAGTATTCAATTATAACTTTCACTGTTTTATAATTAAATGAGCCTAAGACTATGCAATGGAGTTTGTGCACTGTCTGTGCCTCTAGTAGATCAAGAAAGGAAATATGCATGCAGAAGAAAAGTGGTGGACACAAGAAATTGGTTAAACATAGAAGATTTAGAAGACATCTGTACATTAGCTACTGGAACTGCCAAAGTGCAAAGTATTGTGTAACATAGAAAGACCTAGAAGCATGAGATATCTAATATACTATATTATATTGTCATACTCCCTGGAAATCTAATATGACCATGGTCCTGGTACAAGAGAAATTCAACAGGAGTTTGAGAATGTACGCTGAAGAAGAAGAATATTGTCATACATTATATTATGTTCTGATGGATTCCCTCACTGAAGGAAGAAGTCTTCACTCCATGAGTGAAATATTTTTGTTGTATAATTTTTTAATCCGTATTTCTTTGCTCATTTATAAGCAAACGCATTATTGACCAAATGTCAATTTAAAAAATAATTTCCTACACTTTTCCTATGTTTAAGCTTGTTTGTTAGTATTTATTAAACACCCATATTTTATTGTCATTAGTAGCAATATCAGTGGTAGAATGAACCAGCCTTGAAAACCCAACTCAAACTTACTTGTGGTTCGTGAACCAAACATCCACATTGTATCAGTGATATGATTGGATGTATCAGCGCTGTCTAAAACACTTCAATAGATGAATAGCAATGTTCTATGCAGGATATTCTTCAGTTATTTATTTATTAATATAGAAAGACTATATATTACCTATCCTTGTTCATATCACTTATAGAATACATAAAACATTACTATGCCAATGTCTAGCATACTACTATTGTGCTTGAATATAAAATAAAAGTACCTGCGCTAGCTGTCAGTTGTGTTCTTTGCTCTATTCTGTTTCTCATTTCTAGGACTGCTTCCTCTACACTCACACCATAAACTTTCATTGTGAATGATGGAAATTGTTTCTTGCACAGTGAGCATATTTTCATTTGTTCATTGTCAACATGAGGTGAGATTTTTGTCTTGTCACCTGACTGATTGTGAGTAACATCACCTTCCAGAGGAATGAGTGGCCTAAGCACAAGGTTTAGATCACACATGCATAAAGAAGGATTGCATGAACTGTTGGTCCGGAGAAGAAAAGTCCTGCTGGAAGTTGGTGAATTAAGGCGTGTGTGTAAATGTGCTGTGAAATCCAAATAAGCTTCATCCAAACTCACTGATAAAAAGTTGGGATCATACAGTGTAAAGATTTCTCTGACTGTTTCACTGACTGATATATATTTTTCAAAGTTTGGTTGTATAATCACAAGTTCAGGGCATAGCTTTCGTCCTATAAAACCAGGCATAGCTGCTCTAATACCAAATCGTCGAGCTATGTAGTTTGATGTGCTCTGAAATACACAAAATGACAATTTAAAATATATAATACATACTCTAGTCTGTTTTATTCAAAATTAAAAAAGGAGAAATGATGAGGAAATAATCCCTTTAGCTGTGAGCAGGAGCTATATGAAAGACTATCAATGCAGACTTGAATTTGAGTGCTGAGATGTTAAATCGAACCAATTCTTTTTTATGGATGTGAAGCACGGACTGTAAACAAAAAAATTCAAAGCGAATTAGAGGCTACAGAAATGTGGTTTCTGAGAAGAATGATGAAAATACCATGGACAGCTAATAAAATGAATACAGAGGTTCTCATTGATGCTGGCGCAAAAATCAATCATATCAAACATTAGGGGCAGACAGTCAAGGTTTCTAGGGCATGTGCTGAGAAGAACACAGCTTGAACACTTAATAACGACTAGAAAGATCAAGGGAAGAGATAGGGGATGACAAATATTTAGACATATTGTCCCAGTACCCATCAGTAAATGAACCTTTTCTCATCTGTGAGCATGATTTCGGTATAGGAAAACGTGACAAGAGTTGGGCCTGGGTTCATTCACCCTCTCAGCCGAGATATCATTCATCGACATTGTGAACCCCTCATCCAAGTCTGAGTCTCTACACATATTTAGGAGCACCAAGGACTAAAGTGTGTTCTTGAGCTGAACAGTACTTCAGTTCCAATATCCATGTAGCATTTTTCCCATTGTATTTGCTCATGGCGATGCAATCTGGTGTTGTGCTGCTTTCTCATTATACTCACTATGCTATCCCGATGGAAACTTGCGCACGACTCTCGATATATGTGACATCTACCCATAGTGGGACATCAACATTGGCCGCCCCTCCAAAGCATCTGTATTTTGGCTGACCTAGCCAAAATACCTTGCATCACTGTGTTGACAGTGCAACTGTCTGTGTTGACACAGAGGTGTCAGAGATATTGCTTATCTTGCTGCAGTCAATTCTTATTTCATTTGCAGCCTTCACATTCATGAACATGATACCTAAAAGTGTTGGCCAGGAGCACGCAAGCTGCATTTGTTTCCAGGATGCACCACGAGGTGGTACATTTAGAATCTTGGTTACTTACTAACCGTGGGTCCACACGAGAGTAATGTAGTACCCTTTGCACTCCAAATATTTCTTTCCTGATCTTTTTCTTAACGTTAATTCTCAAACTCCTGCTGGATCTCCTTTGTAGCAGGACCATGGTCCTACTAGATTTCCAGCAGAATATAGTCCAGAGAATGGAAATGCATTGTATCACTGTTTTATTTGTACCATTGGCCCGACACATCCATCTTCAGTGGTCATTCCTGATCATATATCAGAAGATTAAATATATATTGAGTTGCCATGACCACAAACCCACTGATAATATACATTAGTCTATAGTGACCATATTTCAGCTGACGAGATATACCAATGGACCGAGGTCATTTTAGACATCAGTTTGTAATTAAAAATTAAGCAACCTTACCAGCATGCTCATGCTTCCAACTGCAATTGGCTTATTTCTTAAGCTTGGATCATCTCGCATCTCTACAGCAGCATAGAAAGCATCCATGTCCACATGAACAATTGTACGAGACAAATCTCTCTTTTCCTCCAGTTCTTTCATTAACTGGTCAGCCTACAGTGAAGGGATTATGAAACTTGACATCCTTGTTAAAAACGGTATATACAATCTATACAAATCACGAGTACTATCTATTATTTTTGTGTGTCAAAGGTCACAAGCCCATGGATCAGCAACCAACCATCTAATGATATCATTTTAGGACTTCCCTTATCATGTCATATTTGGAAACAAAATACTCTAAAATATTGCTTTTCAGAATGATGCTAAATTCATACAGGGAATCCTTCAGATAAACTATGAAGGAGTATTAGACAAGAAGTACAATAACCATAGCATTGTCTTGTAACCTGTCAGTATTGTTGTTAAGGTTGTCAGTGTCCTGACATCATGGTGCAGAGAATGGCAGGATAAAGATGGTTGTCTCACTATTGACATGCACTACAGAGGAACAGTAATCTGTTATTCTTTTTTTTTTAAATCAGTGAAGGGGTGAAAGCTATAGAAATTCATCTGCGAATGAAGGTCCAGTATGATGATGAATTCATGTCAATCTATCAAATTTATGAGTGAAGTAGGAAGCTTCAAAGTAGAGTGAGTTCTTAGACTGTTCACAACCAGTTCAGGCACACCGAGCAGTGACTCCAGAGTTGACTGAAACTGTTGCATAGGAAAACCATAGATTGACTGTGAATTACATTGTCACATATCTAGACATCAATCTAGGTTCAGTATACTACATAAATCATGGTTTACTACAGTACCAGTGTCTGCAAGGAGGGTGCCATGGTGTTCCAAGCATTTTTTATAGATGCTAGAGGAATTATATCAAACACAATGGCAACTACACCAAAAATTGATACCATTGTGTTTGACTTTTTCATAATATATTCACTTCTTCTTCCTTGTATTCCAGCCAAAGTCAGACGCTGATATGGATTTCATCAGTGACCTGAACTGTGGTCACCAGCCCTGAGATAGGGCTGTAGAGCTTATCTGTCAGAGCTGTTTCAGATGGTCATAGTTTTCTTCTTGTGGTGTCGTACAGTGGACAGTTCTGTACAATATGTTCTGTGTTTTCGTGAGATTGTCCATAGGGACACATATTGGTGTCCAAACTCCCCATACATGTTGAGTTTGTTGTTAATCTAAAAATTGTTTGATCCTATCTTCTGAGACTGTAGAAAACATCATCTTTTTATCTAAATGGTTGAGTTGAATTCCTTTCCATGTTACTGGGGTTTTTGATAATGGACTTAATTTCATATATTCAATAAAATAATATTTAAAGTTTTAATTTTAAACACTCTCATATTTAAGAAGTATTACCTGACTTCCACATAGTTCTAGTAATATGAATGCCTAGTCTATATTTGCTGACTTCCACATAGTTCTAGTAATATGAATGCCTAGTCTATATTACCTGACTTCCACATAGTTCTAGTAATATGAATGCATGTCTAGTCTATATTACCTGACTTCCACATAGTTCTAGTAATATGAATACATAGTCTATATTACCTGACCTCCACCTAGTTCTAATAATAGGAATGCCTAGTCTATATTACCTGACCTCCACCTAGTTCTAGTAATATGAATACCTAGTCTATATTACCTGACCTCCACATAGTTCTAGTAATATGAATGCATGTCTAGTCTATATTACCTGACTTCCTGTTAGTTCTAGTAATATGAATGCCTAGTCTATATTACCTGACTTCCACATAGTTCTAGTAATATGAATGCATGTCTAGTCTATATTACCTGACTTCCACATAGTTCTAGTAATATGAATACATAGTCTATATTACCTGACCTCCACCTAGTTCTAATAATAGGAATGCCTAGTCTATATTACCTGACCTCCACCTAGTTCTAGTAATATGAATACCTAGTCTATATTACCTGACCTCCACATAGTTCTAGTAATATGAATGCATGTCTAGTCTATATTACCTGACTTCCACATAGTTCTAGTAATATGAATACCTAGTCTATATTACCTGACTTCCACATAGTTCTAGTAATATGAATGCCTAGTCTATATTACCTGACTTCCACCTAGTTCTAGTAATATGAATGCATGTCTAGTCTATATTACCTGACTTCCACATAGTTCTAGTAATATGAATGCCTAGTCTATATTACCTGACTTCCACCTAGTTATAGTAATATGAATGCCTAGTCTATATTACCTGACTTCCACATAGTTCTAGTAATATGAATGCCTAGTCTATATTACCTGACTTCCACATAGTTCTAGTAATATGAATGCCTAGTCTATATTACCTGACTTCCACATAGTTCTAGTAATATGAATGCATGTCTAGTCTATATTACCTGACTTCCACATAGTTCTAGTAATATGAATACCTAGTCCATATTACCTGACTTCTACATAGTTCTAGTAATATGAATGCGTAGTCTTCGCCGAAGAAGGATGTGTCGGGCCATTGGCGCAAATAAAACGGTGACACAACGCATTTCCATTCTCTGGACTACATACTGCTAGAAATCTAGTAGGACAATGGTCTTGCTACAAGAGAGAGCCAGCAGGAGTTTGAGAATGAACGATGAAGAAGAAAGAAGAAGAATACCTAGTCCATATTACCTGACTTCCACATAGTTCTAGTAATATGAATGCATATCTAGTCTATATTACCTGACCTCCACATAGTTCTAGTAATATTAATACCTAGTCTATATTACCTGACTTCCACATAGTTCTAGTAATATGAATACCTAGTCTATATTACCTGACTTCCACATAGTTCTAATAATATGAATACCTAGTCTATATTTCCTGACTTCCACATAGTTCTAGTAATATGAATGCATGCCTAGTCTATATTACCTGACTTCCACATAGTTCTAGTAATATGAATACCTAGTCTATATTACCTGACTTTCACATAGTTCTAGTAATATGAATACCTAGTCTATATTACCTGACTTCCACATAGTTCTATTCATCTATTTATAAACCTGTAACCCATCAGGGCCATAGGTGTACCACATACGATGTATTAACACACAGAACACAGAGACCTCCAGTGATTTCTATCTTCAACAATGCAGATGAGTGATGAAAATCTTGTCTTGTCCAGTCCTTGATGTCTGTCCATGCTTTTATTTTCCTCCTCTGTTTCTACCACCATCTATGGTTCCCTGCAGAATTGGTTTTTTTTTTACAAGGAATCATGTCGGTTTACATGTCCAAGCTATGCAAGTTTTCATAGTTCTGGCAATCTTTGAATGCCTACTTTACCTGAAAAATCCCAAACTGCAGTTGACCATCACTAACACTTTCAATCACAGCTCTTTGTTCCTGGATTTTCATGTTCAGTATGTCTTCTTTCTTTTTTGCATTTTCATAAAACTTGGAACCTGTGAACAGATAAGTATTTTTTTGTACTCGAGTTAAATTAATTCTTCTTCTTCTTCTGCGTTCGTTCTCCAACTCCTGCAGATGAGCAGGATGTAGTCCGGAGAACGGAATGCATTGTGTCATAGTTTACAGCATTGCTGTGATATCTGCGCCTTTCAGCCTGACACATCCGACTTCAGCATGGCTTTGGGTCACTGACCCTATATGGGATGGGGCAGCCAACTCCATCCCACAACCTCCTTAGTCGCCTTTTACGACATGCATGGAAGGTAAACAGTGTTGCTATTCTTTGCTCCCCTTTCGGGTCCCAGCAACACACAGGCGAGTTAAATTACCGGTAATAACATTTATTTACATGAACGCATAAATTCTTGAGTTTTGTTCTTTCTCAAACTCCTGCAGTTAGCAGGATGTAGTACAGAGAATGGAAATTGTGTCACGGTTTTCAGCATAGCTGCAATATCTGTGCCTTTTATCCTGACACATCCAACTTTAGCATGGCTTCTCCAATATGGGATAGGACATCCAACTCCACACCCAAAATCTCTTACAATGTGCATAGCAGATAACAGTGTCACTATTCTTTGCTCTCTATTCAGGCTCTGTCAACATATGGGTTATGAATGTACACATTGAACTGTAATACACCGCCGAAGACGGATGTGTCGGGCCATTGGCGCAAATAAAATGGTGACACAACGCATTTCCATTCTCTGGACTACATTCTGCTGGAAATCTAGTAGGACATGTCCTGCTACAAGAGAATTCAGCAGGAGTTTGAGAATGTACGCTGAAGAAGAACTGTAATACATTCTCTATTTTAGTAAAAGACACAATATTTTCTTAATATGAAGTGGAACAAGAGTTTCTGGGGTTAATCTCTGATCAGCAGTAAACCACCTGTTTGTTACCCGAGCCCAAATGGGAAACAAAGAATATTAACACTGTGACCTGTCACAGTCGCTGGAAGAGGTGAATTATTCCAGATACCACTGTCCTTGGCAGAGCTGCTATACCTAACATTGACACTATTCTGATGCAGTCGTTGTGACGAATCATTAGGCAGGTCATGGGAACATATTCCAGATCATCGTCTACCAAAGATACTCCTCTATGATGAGATGCAGAAGGGCATAAGTTTTCTAAGTGGCCAAAAGATCTGCTACCATGGTCGCTAAAGACCTCTCTGAAAGCTTTTGACATAAACCATGAAAAGATGCTGCAAGAAGCAGAGCTACATTGTGTTTGATGGTCAAATAAGGCTTTATCTTGTGAAAAAAAAGACAAATGCAATAGTTGAACAGTGGATACTAACAAGAAAGACACGGGCAGATAAAACACCATTTAAAGTGATCATACTATGCCAGACTTGTCCAAGGATCTTTGCAGTAAGCACAGGGCTTATTTATGAACTCAGAGACGATATAACTCAATTTCATAAAGTGGATGTAAGAGAGAAAGGAAGAGACTGTGACATACAAGAGCATGGGAAGAAGTAGACAACAGGTGTTTGTGGGCATCTGTAGTTTTGTAGTAAACAGAAGTAGAAAGACCTGATAGGCTGATAGAGAATGTAATGTTAAGGAAATTGAGAAAAGAGGTAAATGAGTGGGAGGTGAACCACAGACTATCTTAAGACGACAGTGATTTCCTCAACCATGCAGACCAGATGCTTGACTTTTTTAGTAAGCATCTCCATCCAAAACACATTATGTCCACTTCTCTCCAACGGGTTCACAGTACCACCAAATCAGTAGCCCTTGCTACTTGTCGCTAGACTCCGCAAGACCATGCCAATTTTTTTACTACCGGGGTACCTTCCACTTACCTTTCCTTATGTTCGACCCTGAGATTCGCTAAGTCATTGAGGATGGTTTCCTGATGGCAGATGTTACTGCAACCTTCAGGATCTTTTGGTCCACAGTAGACTCACAATGGACACTTTAAACCGCAGGGGCACATCAACATACAGTAAGTCTTGTTACACCTGCAAGTTCGTGGTCCAAACCAATTTTATTTACTTTCAAAAGACCACCTTTAATATCCATGAGAACTTCACTTGCAAGTCCAGGAATGTCATATACACAATCATCTGTAAGTGTTGCCACCTCAAACACATAGGAGAAACTGGCCTTTGACTTAGAGATCACTTTTGCCATCATCTATGCAATATTTGTCATTACTTAAATGGTCCTAGTCACAGTGACACTCGTGACATATCAGTCACTGCTATTCTATCATGCATATCAGACCATAGGAGTCGTTGTTTCATTATGGAGAACCACCTTATCCACACTATGGGAACTTTAAAACTTTTTTTCCACTATCTTTAAAACCTGCAGTCATCAACATTCTACATATTCTTTTGATACGTTGAACTATACCTTTTCTCTCTCTTGTATTCTGTTATAACTTTCTCTCTCTTCTCCTTTCTACTTTCAGTTGTTCAGTCAATGTCTTCTTGTTTTTTAGAACCGCTGATCCCAGGCGGATGTCATGTGTCATGATCTACCATATTTACATCCCGTTTTTTTTCTTCAGACTTCCTTTTCTCCAACTATCAAGCGCCCAATAGTCTTCACTTGATTCAGATAATAGAGTTTTTATTTAATTATCCTTGTTTTTAATTTTGTTTTCTATTTTGTATTTTCCTTGTGTACTGTACTTTCTACGTACCATTCTGAACATTAAGTGGAGTGACTTTAAATCTAACACTACTATAAGAGAGGAAAGCAAACAAACCTATATATCTTCCTTCATTAGACAAAGGCGTTGGACTTACATTGGCCATGTTCTCAGAATGAACAACCTAAGAATTCCCTAGCAGTCACTATATTGGGTGCCACCTGGAGTAAGAAGAGGGAGACCTAGAGAAACTCTACGAAGAACCATTAATAGAGAAGGCATGTCAATGAACCTAAACAACATGCAACAATTGAAAGACCTGGCACACAAAGACAGAAATGGAAGGCTATGGTTTCTGCCCTATGCGCCACTTATGGTCTTGGAGGAACATAACATAACATAACTGTACTTTCACTACATGTAACCGTTCACATTCCCGTAGTTCTTGCCTTCCTCGTCTTTTTGTTGTATTCCTGACCTGTCAGCTCCCACATGGCTGACGTAGTCTCCCCTTGATTTGGTGGTTCCTATTCTGTGCTTCTTTGTCTCTATCTTGATAAAGACTTTTTTTCGTCAAAATGTTGATTCTGTGTATTATTCTACATAAAACTGCTATTTAACTATTTTTATAATTTTTTTCTATGTTTACTTACCAATTGGTGCACATTTTACTGCAGTCATCCATTTACTAAATTTTCTTCTAGGTTAAGGTCATGTAATATATTCTATTTACAGCTCTGTTTGTAGAATGGCATTATATATTAGTGTTGTAGAAACACAGCTTCTACATCGACTCTGTGTTATGTCTTCTGATAATGTAGGTCTCTATAGGTCAGACATTTTTGGAGGATGTGTTAAGATCTCCAATGGTGGTCTTATAGAAAGAAGATGGTGTTTTGCTTTTTGCATTGGATCTGTTATTCATGTTTTTCCTACTAAAGAGCATACTGACTATGAATTATGTTTCTGTATGTGATACCAGCTCTGTAGATACAGAGTGCGTCTGTGATGGCCAAGAAACTGAATTCAAATCCCACTGTGGGCAATTGTGCATCAAGATCGTTCAGAAAGCAATGGCAAACTACTGCACACATTTATATTGTCTCAAAAATCACTACAGTCAAACACCCATGTGTTGCCAGGGCCCAAGAGAAGAGTAAAGAATAGCAACACTATTTACCTTCCATGCATGTCATAAGAGGCAATTTAGGAGGTTATGGGGTGGAGTTGGCTGTCACATCCCAATTAGGGGATGTGACAAAGTGACCCAAAACCATGCTGAGATCGGATGTCTCAGGCCAAAAAGTGCAGATATCACATCAATGATGTAAATCATGACACAACACATTCCGTTCTCCAGACTACATCCTGCTAATGTGCAGGAGTTTGAGAACGAGCGCAAAAGAAGAAGACTACAGCCAAAAAATTATGGGTTGATGTCCTGAATACAATATATGTTACCAATATGATACTGAGTGGTCATATATTTTCATTGTGCTCCTTAATTTTCAAATAAATTTAAGTAGGAAGCCAGAGGACAATTTAAAAATTCTTGAGACTACCGGTAACGGGAAAATTCAATTCCTGTTAGTCTCATTAATTTTCAAAGGGCATAAGCTTTTTCATTCTCAAATATTGACAAAGAACTAATTCTTCAACAGACAAGACAAATTATTCAGTACAAGTCCTTACCTTTAGATGCATCATGAATGATCTTATTTATTCTTTCTCTGTCAAGTCCTTCCATTCCAGCCTTATTGTCATTTAAAGCCATGCGGCTAATTATTTTACAAGTGCTGCTGTCAGTTGTCAAATTTGTGTCACATCTAGATCGTGCTTGACGGATATCATACATCTCAATTGGAACTTCAACTAAATTATCCTCCGACATTTTATTACTCACAGTAGGATTATTTATACTATTATTGTCCTCATCCACAGACGTTGCACCTAACATGACTTGCTCCATGTCACTGAAATAAGCAGTAGCCTACTGCAGATTTGAAAAGTAATGCAGTATAGTAATTTACTATTTTACTATATTTATTGTCAGTGAACAGTACCATGATTCACTTATTGATAATAACAATTGTACCCTATCCGTCAACATATTCACTTATTGATAATAACAATTGTACCCTATCCGTCAACAGATTCACTTATTGATAATAACAATTGTACCCTATCCGTCAACAGATTCACTTATTGATAATAACAATTGTACCTTATCCGTCAACAGATTCACTTATTGATAATAATAATTGTACCCTATCCGTCAACAGATTCACTTATTGATAATAACAATTGTACCCTATCTGTCAACAGATTCACTTATCTTGGTACAATGGAATCCCTATATAGCACATCCTTTTGTAAAATATTTCCCTTTTTAAAAACGTGTTTCAAAATTTCCAATATTTATTCTTTATTGTTAATACTATATATAGAACATTTCTGTTATTACATACATATTTTGTCATCCTGGACAAAGTTTTTATAATGAGATTTCACTTTAGGATACGGTACTTATGAATACTTTAGGAAGAATGAGTGAAAGATCGCAACCCTGGGAGTCGGATAAGTAAATAAGTATGCAAGGATTGGACTTTTCAGCCATCTCTGCACACACCAGAGAGGTGCAACAATACAAGTCTGAAACTGTTATCATTGCTTGTTATAGACGGCTATTATTGTTATATATTTTTTGTCATAGAATGTAGTTGACTCATCATTTTGCAATAAGAATGACTGAGCATGCAATGTGAATAAGGTGTTCTCCATAAATTATATAGAAGTTCTGCATAACCAGTAGGTAATGGGTAGCAAGTAATGAGCACATTGAACTCTAATTTGGCTGCAACAGCTCCTGGCAAAACAATGTTATTATTTATAAGAATTTAGTTGAGTATAGGGCCTATTCTGTTCTTCTGCATGTGTGCAGCTTATGGACACATGATGGAAAGAGAATTGAGAAGCGTTTTTGTCATGACCAGAAGTAGTATGACCATGGATATCATGTCAGTAAACTAGGTTGGAATCTCAAGCTTACACTTACACTTATGTTTGCTTTCTCAGAAAACCAGTGCGCATGCTAAGAAATATCTAGAATGGCTGGGCATGTAGGCAGTGGTTGGAGTCGGTGAAGTGGCCTAAACTGACAAGAATCAGCTTCATATTATTTGTGTAGAACATGGTGTCTGAAGAAATGAACGGACAGACATTCTTGATAGTACCGCGAATATGGAGACTGAACAAGTAATCGACAAAGCTGAAGTCACTGCACTCAGGAGATAGGACGAGTAACCAATGTAACTAATCAAGAGCTGACTACACAAAGATAATTTGGAGCGTGTGACTAAAGAAAAGTGTTGAATACAGAGGAGGCCAGCAAACCACATACTACTGTAACACAGAGTGAGGGTGAAGTCAATTGCGACACGCTAAGTTAAAGTAGCACTTATCATGAGGCTTGTGAACCAAAGTTCAATATACTACAGTGAGGATGATCTGTCAATTAACTGAACTAAATATACAGTAACAGTAAGACTAATAGTTAGCAACAGTAACAGTGTATGTACATTCATAGGGTCTCACTTAATTAATTAAATAGGCCTACACCCCAATTTCATCAGCAGTCATTCTCAAATTCCTGCTGGATCTCTCTTGTAACAGAATAAATATCCTACTAAATTTTCAGCAGGATATAGTCCATGGAATTGAACTACTTTGTGTTGACGTTTTATTTGTGCAAATGGCCCGACACTTTTGTCTTCGGCGAACACTCCAATTTAATCTAGGCCTAATCATTAGACTTTAATCACACTAATGAATTAATAATACCTAGACCCAATCTTTAATTTTAAAAACAGTTAAAGGCCTACAACTGCAGATTTTTAATTTTCAAAAATATTAATTATCTATGTCGGATAGACAGTGGATATTAGGCCTACTTAGGTCTATCCCCAGGTGAATGATCATGATGGTTGATTGTATCCACACTTGCCGTTAAACTTAAAGTAAGCATCATAGGAGTAAAATATTAATTATAGGCCTATAATCCACTTTATTGCAACACATAATGCTACCAATGACAAAAAAACACATCCAAAGTATCTTCATTCCAACCCTATGCTACCAATGTCAAACATGATCCTTAACAACAAAACATAAGAGACAACTTAGTGTTACAACAGAGATGAGATGTCTGAGAAAAGCCACAGGGGTGACCAGAAGACACAGAATTAGAAACGAGGTCATAAGAGAAAGAGTTAGAAGAGCCAGGGGTAGACCTAGAGTACGTTGGATCGACAACATCAAAGAGACACCAAATAACATTATCTGAAGCTGTCAAATAAGCGAGAGCAAGAACACTACACGTATCTCTCTCTCGAGACCCGGCGTAAAGGGTAAAAAGAGGAAGGAAAGAAGAAGTTTAATTAATAAAGGTCAGGCTACTGCTTTGTTAATAAACCTACTTTGTTTAAATAGCATAATTCCATAATCTATTAGTATATAATAAAAATATATAGTAAAGTATATGTGATATAACATAATTTGTCTTGACTTGAAACTTGCCGCCTGTTGCGTTGCTAATGTTATTGTAAATTACGCAACTTCGGCGATATTTTTTAATTTCCTATTAAATTAATTATCGATACTGAAATATGGATCCGTATCGAGTCAGACATCGTAATTTAACAATGCTGAGTTTTTGGGACATATAAAGAGACATCAATCAATAAACCCGTAACCCTTCAGGGTTGTAGGGGTACCACATTGGATGCCTCAGCACACAGAGTTCTCCAGCGAATTCTATCCTCAGCGATGCGTATGAGTGTGGGAATATCTTGCCCTGTCCATTCCTTGATGTTGTCTGTCCATGTCTTTATTTGGCCTCCTCTGCTTCTTCCACCCTCGGCAGTTCCCTGCAGTATTGTTTTTGACAAAGAATCGTGCCTGCATAGCCTACGTGTCCGAACCATGCTAGTTTTCGTCGTTTCACTACTGAAAGCAAGGGCTCCTGAACACCTGCACACATCTCTACTTTATTTCTTACGTACACATTGGTCTTATGCTCCCTATAGGAAATTCGTAGAATTCGTCTGTAGCATTTGTACTCGGAAGCCTGTAATCTTCTCTCCATGTCCGCAGTGAGTGTCCAACTCTCACAACCATACAACACACCAGAAAGCACCAGCGACTTATACAGTTTGATTTTCACTCCAACACTGATGTTGCTTTTCCAAATCACGGAGACAATCAAAGACATAACAACGTGCAAAGATTAATAACTGAAGACAGAGTTAATGGAAACATGAGACGAGGGCGCCCACTTCGACGGCGGTCCAGTGATATAGGAGAATGTTTAAATTAAATATCTTTAGCTGCGGTAGGTCAACTCGCCCAGAATCGCGGAGTGCTCAAAGAATTCATAAGGAAGACCACATTCTGGAAAGAATATGTCACATGATGATGAACAAGTCCGATAGTCTCAGGGAAATAGTTGCCATTGTTGTGCTTTTCGCTCCATATCTGGCGGGTTTTTTACAAGTTACCTGATGTGAAAATCGCTTAAAAATAGTGCAGGCGCACCAGTTTAGTGCTTTTCTAATAAAAATTGATAAGCCTACTTGTTATTTTTTTTTTTTTGGTGTTACAGTGTGCTTTTAACTCTATTTTAAACTATAGTTAGGAGCACAAAATTGTCAAACGGTGAATAAATGGAGAAAGTAAGTTTTATCGTGCTTTTATGTATCGTGCAACATTTTTCTACCTGTTGAATGTCTACAATGTCTGCCTCCAAATCCTTTTGTGATAGTGTATTAATTGTTCTGTTTGTCATGTATTTTCTTGAAAAAAAAAACACCCAGCATGAAACTTTGAAAATATCACGTAAACGGTTATTTGTATTTTTCCATACCAACATCGTTTTGTCTGCACGTTCATTGTAAAGCTTATAAAACTTGTGTTCTACGTAAATACTATTGTTAGGCAGTTATAAAGCATTTCTCACGGTGGGTGTAAATAATGGAATGTACATACAATTAAAATATGTAATTCTTCAACTACATCTAGTTAAAAAGTATATGCCATTATCTTCAACTAACTTTATTACTAGCTGCAACCGAGTGTTTTCTGGAGTTGTTCTATTAAATATGAAATGAACAGTTATGTGGAACGATGTTCCGAATTATGATTAAACTACATGAAGATGTTCTTCAAAAAGATTTATGGCATATGAAATTGTGAAATCGCTTATGAAATTATGTTTCAACCATCAACATCATTTTACAACCTGTACATATAGGTACAGCTACAAACACAATAGGAATTGAAGGAGTTTTTTCAGGCTGGGATTTGACAGATTTGCAATAAACCTGTTTCAAATATTCATTAATTATGATGAATTATAATGTGAAATCGTGTAACATTTTTCTGATTATCTTTAGCCCCCTTTTTGAAGTGTTATAATTATTTTTGCGTGTGTTTTTTGTCTCACTGCTAGTGTCCGTTGATTCAAACGAGCTGGAAGACTAATACAGCAGAAAACATCTACAGTAAATGATATGGTGTCTGCCAGATTTCACATATATTTAGTTAGTTTGTTTCTTTCGTGCCCCAGGCCGCACCATAGGGCAAAGGTTTTGATTATCCATGTGATGCTATCCACTGCCTGTAGTTTTAGTTCTTGTATTGTCTTGCAGCCTATTATTTCCCCTTCTTTAAGTATGATGTTTTTTAGGGTTTCTTTAGGTCTTCCTTGTTTTCTTTAACCCTCATGTGTCCATATAAGAGCTTATAATAAGTTAGCTTATACAGAATCACATTATTTGTAATATCAACTTCTTCAGCGTTCATTCTCAAACTCCTGCAGGATCTCTCTTGCAGCAGGACAATGTCCATACTAGATTTCCAGTTGGATGTAGTTCAGAGAATGAAAATGCGCTGTGTCGCCGTTTTACTTTCGCCAATGGCCCGATACATCCGTCTTCGTCTGTTAATATCAAGTGATAATAAATTATAATGCAATATCTTGTCACATTTTAATAAAAAAATAGCTTGTGCTTTTTTCCAAACATTTAGTGCTTTTTTTAAACAAAATGATATGGCAACATTGTAGGCAATGTTTTTGGACAACTTTCAAGACCATCCAAGGAACACGAGTTCTCTCTACCTTTGGTATTTATTCATACTGTTATTTGTTGTTGGTATGTTTTATTTTACATGGCGTTGTTGTATTATAGCTAAAGAGTAACTGAATATAATAAATGCGTATTAAATACTATGGTTGACAGAGTTCCATCTGACTGATATGTTATTTATAACTGAATTAAAATTAAGTTTATTCAATTCCGTAGTCCCGTGTTGAGTCGTTCAGTAGTCTGAGTAGTGACAGTGACTGACACTCACTGACTCAGCAAGCAACACTGATTCCTGGATATCCCTGCTGGCTGACAATTGTTTTCTAAGCTTTCTTCAACCAAAGAGAACTCAACTACTCTGTGGTATTCTTGAAACAATAAACACAATAGTCAGTGCCAGTCTATATCTCATCATCATCAGGTGCCATGCCGGGTGGCGTAGGCGGTCATGGCTCTCCACAGCTCTCTGTCCACAGTATTATGTATCAATATCTATACCTATACCTATACAGCCTAAATACAAACAGAAAACTATATTAATAATAAAATAATATAGTAGGCATTAGCAAAAATTTTTCAAAATGGGTTTACAGCATTATAAATACCACAGTTAGATAGCCCTTAAAAATTGCAATTCAATGATACCTCAACCAAGTCTGTACGTCAATTCTGAAAAAAGTTATGAATTTTTTTGAATTAATTGATCATCAAAATAATTTATATGGAACATATAAGGAAATATAAGCTGATTAGTGCAAAAAGTTGTGACCAAGAATTGTAGCCGAGCCAATAATTCATGACCAATCAGAGTTATTAATGATAAAAAATAGAATAAACTATACATTTTTGTGTTCGGGAAGAAAAGATGAATCTGGGGAGTACATTTTGCTAATTTTCAAATTAAATCAAAACTAATTAATATTCAAAATGGTGGTTAATTTACATAATTAAAATTGAATTGAATAGCCTAATTATTAAACATTTCAGTTATTTATGATAAAATATGCTTTATACTTTTATATAGTATAGTTATACTTTATACTACTGTACTGTATGCCATATGAGTAGAGAGTGCAGTAAAAAAAGAGCAGGACTTAGGCCTACAAAGTGGTTTTCAGTAACATCAGGAGGGTTCTTGTCTGGAGTGTGTGCATACCAATATTTTAGGCCTACAGCGCTCATTGACTCATCATAGTTATAAAATAATTGTCCATCATAATGTTTTAGTATTTTGTGACGTCATCACAGAATGCAATTGTAAATAGAAGATAGGAAGAAGGCAGTTTTTGACTCCCTTAACACACAGACATATAGAGTTTAGGAAGGGGTCTTATCACCATTTTTTGTTGTTTATTTTATGTGGATAATATCAGCACCTACTCCACAGTTCAAGTGAAAGCTGCAAGATCACATAGGCCTAAATCTACTCAATGAAAGCTACCTCAGTAACAAAGATCACAGCACAATGTTCAATACAGAAATAAACAAGTTATGTCTATAGTCCTAGGCAAAGAACTGAATATAATCAACATAAAGATACATGATCAACTACTGAAACAAGTGGTGCCGGATTTTAAATATCTTGGAGCATTTTTATAGAACTACAGAAGAATTAATGGAGAGATCAGAGTAAAATGCCAACTACATAAATTTTGAACCAATCTTGAAAACACATATCTATCCTGTTGGAAACCAAAAGGCTAATCATAAATTCAATCTGCGTACCAACATTATATTATCAATATAAGACTTGGATACTAACTGAAGAACGAGAGAGAAAGCGTACTACATGTGAAATGAGATGTCTAAGGAAAGCAGCAACAAGAGATCATGTAAGAAATTATAATTACTGTTGGAACAGCATTTATAGTGAAATATATTGACGTCCGTTGATGGAGGGTGTTTCTCTAATCAAGTCTGGGTCATTCCGTCGATCGTTGGATTAATCAACTAACATCGTAAAGTCCAGACCGATTTGTGTAACAGAAGTCAGTTCATTCCAATTCAGAAAAGAAATTACTGAGTTTCGAGAACAAATGTCTTTGTAGGATAACTAACACCCATTGGAGAGAATTCAAATCGAATGATAAAATCAGAGAAGAGACACATCAAAATTTCATCACAGATGTTATCAGAAAACGCCGTTGGTCCTACATCGTGCATGTCCTACGCGCAGACACCAACAGAATACACCACCAATCTCTTGAATGTACATACAGGCAAAAGAGCAAGGGGTAGACCAAAAGAAACACTAAGAAGAACAATACTTAGAGAAAGTGGGGTGCAAAGGGAACGCATTGCTCTAGGCGGACCCAGGGTTAGCAGATAACCAAGATCCCAAATGTACCTCCACGCGGTGCACCCTGGAAACAGAAATACAGCAGCTCGTGCTGATTCTGGCCAAATCATTTGGATATCGTGTCCGAGAATGTGGAGGTAGCAGATGGAAAGAGATTTGACTGCACAAGAGACAGACAATATTTCCGACACCACCAGCATCACCACATATAGCGACACTGTCGACATACAGTGAAGCTAGTCAGTCCAGTCCGAACATTGGAGGGGCGGCCAATGTAAAATGCACGTAAAGGTAAATGCATGGCGAGAGACAAATATGTTTCATACAGAGTACAATGAAACAATGAAAGGGCAGAACAGCGCTAGAGGGCAGCGCGAACTGCAAATAGAAAGTGAAAAGTCCCTAGGAAAGGGAACTACAAGCTCCGTCAGCTCGAGACGGGCTTCTAGTTACCAGAGTTCCTAACAGGCAGAGACCCAGACCCATCCATCGGCGTTTGGTAAAGCAAAAGACCTAACCCAACTCTAATGTCGAGCCTTCCTAAACCGGAAATATGCTTGCAAAGAGAAAGGGTTCTGTACCCGATGGGTGTAGGCAAGAAAGGGACAACGATGGCAGTCCTGGCCCAACTCTACTGTCAAGGTTTCCTATACCGGAAGTAACTTGCAGAGAGAAAGGGTTCCGTACTCGATTCGCTCAGGCACAAAAGGGACAACGATTTAGCCCTGGCCCAACTCTACTGTCAGGTTTTCCTACACCGGAAATACACTTGAAGAGAGAAAGGGTTCAGTACCTGATGGGCTCAGGCGCTATTGGGACAAGGACGCTCAGCTTGAATACGCCTTGCTCTCAAACGCGTGGTGTGAGACTCGAACTTGGACAAGGGGTACACGATGTCGGTGAATGACACCTCGGCTAAGAGGGCGAAAGAGCCAGGGTCCAACTCCTCTGTTGAGTTCTTCCCCTTAAGGAACCAGGCTCATGGATGAGAAACGGTTCAGTACCAAATGGGCACAGGCACAGCACGTCCAATTACACGAGGCAAGTTCATAGACAGTGGAACACCTCGTTCGAGTGAGACGAGAGCAAGAAAATCGTCATGGCGAAGAGTCTTCACTACGCGTGCCTGGAGACAGATATAGAGGCTGTCACAGGCTAAGGGTAGCCCACCCGAATTGTCAAGGCATGCCGAAATCGGATGTGCTAGGCCTACAAGGCGCATAACGGTGGCACAACGTAATCACGATCCCGGCGGAAATCGCACGGATATCCGTGATGGTTACAATGGAGCGAACGAAAAACAAACAAACAAAACAAACTTAGAGAAAGTAAAACAACCAATATTCATACTATTCAAGAACTGCACAGAATAGTTTTGAACAGACAGAATTGGAGAGATCTGACATCTGCCCTATGCGCTAACTTCAGCGCTAAAGGAAAATGAATGAATGAATTTTGAAAAAACAGACTAAATAGTTTGTCAAATTAATGAGAATGACCCCATACTGACCAGCAACAAGAACATACAACATGAGAATGGAAATATCAAAGGCAAAGGAAGACCAAGAAGAAGAAGGTAAAGCTTCCAACTTTTGGAGAGAGGAAGGCCAAGAAGAAGGTCGAGTTACCAATGTTCTGAGACATCACAATATTGCTGCATATCACGCGACCAAACACGCCATAGTGTGAAAACTGATAGTCATTCATTCACTCCTACGATGCCTTACAGCAAAAGCAGAGAAAAGAAAATAGATAGATATAATTAGGCCCTACAATAGAAAGATTAAAAAATGAACTAGATCTCATAATTTACTTCTGTTTATGGACTAATATCAATATTATGATAAATTATACAAATCAGAATGCAGACCATATATACTGCAAAACTTACAATCCCAGGCATTGAGAGCAGAATTATGGAAACTTCTACTGCCTGTAAGGCAAAAACACTTGATCACCTAGATACCCTACCTCACAGTGGATTCATGTCTTCACAGATGGATCATCAGAGGGTGCAGCAAAGAAAGGAGCTGGGATACTAATACTCATACTAAACACCCCAAAACTAGAACTCTCAATCGCTACTGGCAAATTATCAACAAACTACAGGGCAGAGCTACAAGCAATTTTAGAAGCATCAAAGGCTCTAGAGCAGGGGTGGGCAAACTTTTTGTGCAGAGGGCCACATTAAAAATTGTAAAGCTAATGGAGGGCCACATATAATATTATGTACATTTTTGTTTAAAATTCTCGGTAAGTAATCAAATATTTTTATTGTGAAGAAAGGTAGTGTTACTTAATGTAGATAACTTCTGAAATAAATTACATTTCTAACAGACTATAATATATATAATATACTATAACAGTATATTTTCTAATATGGATAAAAGGTTTTGCAAATATTTTAACAATATTTGAAAAATATTATGTTGCATACAGTTACAATATGGGTTCATATCAATAGTTTTAATGAAGATTTTTAAAAAAACACCATACACATACAATCACAACAGTTACAACTTTATTGATATTATTAATTTCTAATGAGATGTATGTAATTACTTGTAAGATTTTATAATTCCTTTGAAATCTGAAACAAGTTTACTTGTAGAAATTTGCATGACTGCATTTAAGTTGCAATCAGATAATAAAGACCTATTCTTAGATTTGTTGATTTTTAAGCAAGAAAATGCCTGTTCACAAATATATGTAGATCCAAATAGTGACAAAAAATTAGCTGCAAATATTTTAAGTTTGGGAATGATTGTTCAGTCAAAGAACCATATAAATCCAACAAACATTCAGACTTAAATTTTTCCTTCAGGTAATGATTGGCTTGTAATTCAAACAACTCCAACTGTATGTGCTCTTCTTCCAAATTCTAGCTTACTTGCATCTTGAAGTTGAAGGGTCAAATCTTCACTTATCTTTTCAACACATCTGACCACAGTTCTTCTGGATAATGTAATACTGCCAAATTTGTTGTTTTGTTCTGGACACAGAATGTTTGTTGCATCTAGTAAACATTCCTTAATAAATTCATCATCAGAAAATGGCTTGTATTTCACAATTTTGTGTGACAACACCAAACTGGCCTCTGTTACGCATCTTGAATTGAACACTGTTTTGTAAACAGTTTGTTGTTTCTCCAGACTTTTTACCAACTCCATGCATTTTCTTTTCCTTTCTTCAGATGTTAGATTGTGTCTAAAATTGGGATGTTTTGTCTGGTAATGTCTTTTATAGTTATATTCTTTAAAAACAGCCACAGATTTGTGACACAGCAAGCAAATAGTTTGTTGCCAACTTGCATAAAACAATATTTGCTAATCCATTAGTCTTTGAAAACCCGATACTCGTCTTCAATCTTACGTTTTTTGGATGCACTCATTATAATAAAAAATATCTCAAAATGTTGCAAAATATCCTAAAAACAAATGTGCTTTCGGCAGCGCGAATATAATTATTTAGATTTAGAAAACTCGGTTGCAATATAAATACGGAAATTTAGAATGGAAACTACAAATATGATGGTTATTAAAACACACCGGGAATTCCCCAGACACTGTGCAGCTTAAATGATTGCAAATTGAGTATTTGCACATTCCATTCGTAGAATATGAGGGGGGGGGGGTTATTTCTTACGATACATTATTGTTGTAACGATGTATTATTAATTATAACAGCTTTTAGCGATATTCTATTTTCTATGAAACATCTTTTTAATATAAAGTAAACATACATCCCGACATAATGCTTAAAAGTTAAAAACAATTAATTATAATTTGAAAGACAGTTTTCAACCTTTATAAAATTATATCGTCCGAGTACTTATAATCATTGAGAAACATTCAGCCAATCAAATTACGTCAATTATAGAATAATAAATTACTCAATATTAAACACTCATATTAAACATAGTAAAATTTCATTGACGATATTTATATACCCGGTATATCAATATTAATATTTAACCTTTAGAGCCCTGGCTTAAAATTACAAAACTTCCCCCAGGGCCTGACTTATTTTTTGGAAAATTTGCGTTATTGATGGTGGGTGTTTTGAAAACGTCATAACTTTTTTGTTTTAAATAATATCAAAATAATTTTTGCACATCTAAATAAAGGAGTGAATAGTGAATATTATCGTGTTTTTGTTGTTGTTGTATGTGTGATATGACAGTTGTGAGCACGTTTTGAAGTAGAAAATTCTGGCGAAAAACGCAAAACGTCATTTTCAAAATCGCAAATATATCTTCGTGACGACCCTAATACATGAGCAATGTGTGGCAACATTGATAAAATCCTCATAAATACCTATACTTATTGTATATGTATTGTTTTATATCAAAACTAATATAATATGAACTAAAAAGACTAATAAAACGTGAAGAAATTGCATATAACGTCCGTCCGGTCAACACTAGGTCTATGCCGACACGCAGCGTAATTATTGTCCATGCACACACGTGTCACCCCTGATACATAATATTTTTGTGCTTTTTAATGAATACACACACATTCTTATCAAATAACAACATATTAAACACAAAAAACAACAATTAGAACATGCAGTCACGATCACTTACCCATGCCACGCGGTACTCAATTTGATAGTAAAATACGGCAGAAAATGGCTAAAGTCGCTCTAGAAATGCGTTGACAAATTCAACCGGCTTTCTCTCTCTTACAATCATAATGAGTAAAGGAATTTGACCTTTAAACTGTGACGTATTCCTAGCTTCGTGTTGCGGGAATTCTACGTCATATAAGCTTTAACTTCGTGAAGTTACGTACTCGGGAATTGAGTGATATCGTATGTTGCGTGATTGCGACCACAGGCACTACGGGATGCACACGCAAGGCGCAATGTTGCGACCGTAGGGGGCCTAAAGGTTTAATGATGTCAAATTGAAAAAAAAATGTATATTTAATATATAAGAATGTCTAATTAAAATTCCAATGGATTTCTGCGCAATATTAATGGGGAAAAAATCATTTGTGACGATCGTTCGTTTATTTAAAAATGTGTTTGAGGGCCGCAAAATATCCAATGGCTGGCCGCATGCGGCCCGCGGGCCGTAGTTTGCCCACCCCTGCTCTAGAGGAACAGAGGCTCAAAGGAGCTAACATAGAATTCTTGTGTGACTACATGTCAGTACTCCAAACCATCCAAAATGAACCTAAAGATCTAACAAAAACAAATGTAGAACTTTAAATCAACTGTCTGCTAACAATAAAGTTGTGCTGCAGTGGATCCCTGCACACTGTGGAATAGCAGGAAATGAAGTAGCTGACAGACTGGCAAAAGCAGGTGCAAAAATGGAACAATTCCAGCACAGAATATCACTGACTGAAGCAAAAACTCTCATCAAAAGAAAATACAAATATACCTGGAGTCAGAGAACAGACAGTAACTTTCCACAGGACCCTATTCTAAAGCTAAGCAGATCACAACAAACCACAATTTTTAGACTCCGCACAGGACACTGAAGACTACAAGCACATCTCCACAAAATTAAGGCTGTCCAAACTGACCAATGCCCATGTCAAAAGGGTCCCCAGACTCCAGAACACATTCTGCAGACATGCTCACTCTTTGATGACGTGAGAACTAAAATATGGCCCAAAGAGACAGATCTGAAGGTAAAGCTATGGGGCAACTGTGAGGACCTCCTGCTGACGACTAAATTCGTGAAGGCGGCCCACCTTCCTGTATAGACTTATGAGTATAGGAAACTGATCGCTGAAAAAGAAGAAGAATGTGGACAATGAGACTCTAGTCTAGGGCCGAGAATGAACTAAATTTTCAGCTTTGTCTCCCTTAAAAAAAACTAAGACTGCATTTGTAAAATAACTTGCTCAAGTCAATGTCTGGGGACAGTCCATTTTTTCAACCTTCCGTCCTAACCACCATACGAGTCCAAAACAAAGTAAAGGCCTGATCTAAATTTCTTCCTTCCCTGATATTAATATTGATTAAAGAGTTCGCTAGTGTGTTGCCAGGTCCAAAAGGGTAGCAAAGAATAGACACTGTTACCATTACTTCCCATGCACTTTGTAAGAGGCAACTAGAGATTTTGGGGGTGGGGTTGGCTGTCTATCCCACAGAGGATCAAAGTGACCCAGAAATCATGTTGAAGTTGGATGTGTCAGGCAGAAAGGCGCAGATATCTGTTAAACTGTAAACTATGACACAATGCATTTCAGACTACATCCTGCTAATCTACAGGAGTTTAAGAAAAAATGCAGATTAAGTTCTCTAGAACTTTAGACACTACATATAACATTTTAATTCAATAAATTTTACAATTTCTACAAATAAAACACCATATAAATGACATTTGTCTCAGAGACCTTCACTAATAGTGCAGTGCTTGTGTTGTGCCTCACTCCTGAAATCTTCTAGAGTAAGAAAGAAGTCAGCAAAAACAATACTGGTACATCAATCAACAAACCCAAATCAGGTCAGGATGTAGAAGTATTTTCATTAGCAGAAAGAATGGTTGGCAGAGGTGTATTTGCACAAATATTTCTTTCTATTGAAAGGATCTGATATATGCTTACTCTGCAGTTTATCTATCTAACCACTCTGTTTCTTTGTGCCTGTACTCTTACTCTACAGTTAATCTATCTATCTGACCACTTTATTCCTTTGTGTCTTGCAGCATCAGGGGATAGAATAGTTCTCTTGAGGCAGCCTTTTCTGTGCTTCATATGTTTGTTCCCATGATTTATTTTATTTCTGTAATCCATCTTTTGTGTGGGTGACTTCTGACCTTTATCAATATAAAAGTCTGTATAGCAATGCTTGTTTCTGGAATACTATCCGGTGGAGTGTGCAAACCATTTAATCTGTTGTCTCCCTGATGTTTGCAATGATGTTTCATTTCTTTTTCTGTCTTGTATTGTTATGCTGATAATCTTACATACGCATATCATTTACGAATTATCATTCTTTTTATTATCTTTTGCAGTTAAAATGCACACTTCTGAGGCCTCTTCATTTTTCTATGAATAATTATGTTCACCACTGTTGATTTATTAGATCTGTCACATTGTTGTTTCAGAGCCTCAGAATGGTTATACTGTATTCTAATATATATATTATATATAGTATATCACATTCAGATTAAGAAAGTACATATTCCATTTGAATAGTGCTGAAAAACATAACTTTTGCACTATCAAGATACCGGCAGTAAAGATATCATAATAGTAATAAAGAGAGGTGATGAATATATATAAATTGTTTCAGAACTATCTCATCAAAATGACACGATTTGCAAAGCGTGGGTTTGACAATAGGAAACTAAATGAAGCAACTCCCTGGTCTGAAATGAAACAGTCAAGAAATGGAGGTATTTATATATATATGTTTGTGTGTGAGTTTGTTTGAGAACTCCAGGAATTATGAGCGATAAGCTATTACTTTCTATGTGCAGTGGTGTGGTTTTTCTGAGCTTTCTTTCATGTCCAGGAGACCTCAGCTTTTGGTTTAGTGCAATGCCTATTGAAGGAGCCATCTACTCAGAGGGGTCCATAATAGTATAGATGACATGCTACAAAGCTTCTATAAGAGAGCCTCAATATAACGACATGTCATCTACTAATGATTTCTGTTTCTTAGGTGGTTTGTCTAGTGGGCCATTGGTGAGACCCACAGACGCAACCGTATGCATATATATATACACACATGTATATATATTTTAAAATTTCAATATAAATTATTGTGTGATGCTGCTTTTTTATTTGAATATTTTATGTTTAAATGTTTTGAAATAAAATGTCTTCATATCGCAAAAAATGGAATTGTGCAGAACAATTATAATAAATTGCACATCTAGTTTGTGTCAGTTTTACAATTGTACTTATGCAAAACACAGGTTAATATAATTGCTTCACTCAGACACGACGGACTATAACTAAGTCTGGTAGGTTTTATTGATTAAACTTATATTGATTGTCAGTTTTACATTGGAGTCTTTTCTATAAATTCTTTTTGCTCCATGTTAGCTTCTTAATAAAGAGCACGGATTCTTCATGCTGTACAGTTTTACTTTAATCTCCTTTTCCTTATGTTTTTTTTAAGAGCGCAGTATAAACAAAAATATATAAAGTGTTGTGCTACCAATAAGTTTCAAGAATGTTGGTCTTTTCAAGTGCAGATAGATAATCAACACAATAAATTTGATTGTTACAATTATTATTCCTTTTCAACGAACTTTATCATTGGTCATATTGCATGCATGCTTAATCTATAGGCAGGGAAGATAGACAACTTAATATTAGAGGCAGAGGCTTTAAATGTAGATATTCTAGCAATGGCAGAGATGAGATAGAAGGTATGCTGGTTACACACGGAAGAAATAATTTAGTTTTATACATTCAGGAGGAGATTACCATGGGTTTGGTTTGCTGATTTCTCCCTTTGTGTATTTAGAGTTATTTTCTATGTTCCCCTATCTAATATTACCCTGGGAATATTAACATCTAAAAAACCACAATAATTAGTCACAGAACAGGTGCTAAACATAAAAATACATGGAGAAACTACAACAAGTAGAGCAATATAAATATTGTGGACACATAGGTAAACACAAATGATGGCATATGTGAAACAGAAGTTAAAAGGAGAATTGGAATGGCTAAAAGTACTTTATAACATGTGGAAAATATTAACATCTAAACAAGCTAAAAATGAGAATTATAAAATGCTATATTTTTTCTATATTCTATATAATTGAATATATCTATATTCTATTTTAATGTATGGCTCAGAAATTTTGACAATGAACAATTAGAAGACACAATCGATGCCTTTGAGATGTCGATATATAGAAGAATAGGGAGAACAGCATGAAAAGAGAAGAAAACCAACAAAGACACTTCGTATAAAGAGTGAATTACTGGGTATTGAAGGAAATAAAGATCAAACAATTAAAATATTGTGGACATATTAAAAGACATGACACTTTGTTGAAGACCTTACTTGAGGGTAAATTCTAGGGGAGGTGAGAAAAAGGGCAGCAGAGATACAAATTTTAGAGTAACATCATGAGATGGACAGGTTACAGTCTAGCAGAGTGCACCACCAAGAAAAGAGATGAGATGAAAGTCTGTTGCAGTCAACTTTCAATGCGGAGACAGCACTTCATGATGACAATACATAATCTATCAATTGAAAGTATTAGAAAGAATTATTTGAAACTATGTTTTCATTATGTCACTGCTTTGGTTTATACCTTGCATTTATTATACAGTTGCTGGTAATTCAAACTTTAAGGATCAAAGAAGAGAAGACAGACGGTTGAAGAGACAAGCAGAACGTGAATCTGCTAAGGTAAATAAATATTGACATTTTAGGCAGTTTTATTCAGCACTTACTTTAGAATAACTATTTATCTTTGTGATTTGAATCTGTGCTTAGGGAAATTATGCTGGTATTATACAGCAACGCAATAATACTTTCACCTTTTTACCCACTATATGTGATTTCTGCTTGCCTTTGATTCAGGTTGACTTCATTAATTTATGAGTCACTATTCTTTCTTTCAAACACCATCTGTGTTTTTCACTAAGCTTCCCTAGCCCATAACAGTCACAAATCTTTCTATCACACACCATCTGTGTATTTTAGTTTGCCTTCCTTAGCATGTGACAACCGCTAATCTTTCTGTCACACACCATCTGTGTATTTCAGTTTGCCTTCCTTAGCCTGTGACAGTCATTAGGCACTATATGTGTATTTAAGTTTCATTAATTTATGAGTCACTATTCTTTCTTTCAAACACCATCTGTGTTTTTCACTAAGCTTCCCTAGCCCATAACAGTCACAAATCTTTTTATCACACACCATCTGTGTATTTTAGTTTGCCTTCCTTAGCATGTGACAACCGCTAATCTTTCTGTCACACACCATCTGTGTATTTCAGTTTGCCTTCCTTAGCCTGTGACAGTCATTAGGCACTATATGTGTATTTAAGTTTGGCTTTCTTAGCATTTGACAGTTGCTAATCTGTCTGCCAGGCTCCATCTGTTCATCAACTCTATCCCTAGGTGGTTTTATATACTTTATTTGTGTCTCACCTTTTTTTAATTAGACTAGCCCCAGATAAGGATATGCATGTTAGTAGAGTTGGCTTGGGTTTTTTGTTGTCTTGTCAGATATATTCTACTGAAAAAATGACTCATGATCCAATTTTGAGTCAGAATGCTTCACATTTCCCATAGATTTGTCTTGTCAGTCTGTGACAGTCTTCCACTATGTGATAGATTGTGGGTCTATGTCTCCACTGTGCTCATTTATTTCCAATTTTCTTTGTGAGCAGGATCCAGTTAAGGAAACAATTCTCAGTAGACCTATATTTATTATTCTACAAGAAGAAGAAAACAATTGACGTATACCATTCCTGTATATAGAATTATTGAAAATAGTCTGACTGCAAACATTAAAATGGTAAACAAATGAGAGGACCAAAAGAAACCCTTCACAGAACAACTATCAAAGAGACTATGGGTCTCAACAGCATGAAAGAACTATACATGGTAGAGTACCACATCACTTATACTTGAGAGCAATGGTTTCTGCCCCATACACTGCATTCGCTGCTGAAAGAACATAGATGCATTTTCTACTATTTATAGTAACAAAACATGTAGATTTATTAAAATTGATTATACAAAACTAGTTTTAGAAATATTCAGAATTTTTCCATGTTAGATTTGTGAGCTTGTTATTTTTTAATTCCCCTGTTCTATCTGTAATTCATCATTATAGGTGTGCTTCAGTTGTAGAGGCAAAGGTCATATGGTTTCAGAATGTCCGTTTTTATCATCAAACCAGCAAGGTAGTTGTTATAAATGTGGATCTACAGAACACACAGCTTTCTCTTGCACAGCTAAAATTCCTAAAGGTGAATTTTACCTTAATTTCTATTATTATATTGTTGGTAGTATGAGCAACAATGGTGTTGATTTTTGTCTGCATGTATTTTGTTTGCGAAAGGTTTTCATTTATTTTGGATATTTTGTGTTAGTCATACCTGTTTGACTTTGAATCTAACACTACTATACGAGAGGAAAGGAAACAAACCCATATATCTTCCTTCATTAGACACAGGTGATGGACTTACATCAGTCATGGTCTCAGAATGAACAGCTTAAGAATTCCCCATCAGTCACTTAATTGGGTGCCATTGGGAGTAAGAAGAAGAGGGAGACCTAGATAAACTCTATAAGAACCATTAATAGAGAAGGTATGTCAATGAACCTAAACAACACCCAAGAACTGAAAGACCTGGCAACACAAAGACAGATATGAAAAGCTGTGGTTTCTGCCCTATGGTCCTGGAGGAACATAATATAACATGCCTGTTAATTTGTGCAGGTTAACTTTTGGAATCTGCTTTGTGTAGTAGTTAAGCCATTTTCATTTTGCTCAAGAGGTAATGGGTTAGATCCCAGGTCATGATATCTACAATTGTATTTTTGGAGATCCCTGTGTCGCTTGAAGCTATGGAGTTATGTGCTATGAGTGGTACTCATCCCCATCGAGGCCAACTCTTTGAAATGGAGATGGGGCTATGTCCAGCCAACAGAGGCTGGAAACTAAGATTGGTTGGGCCGACCCAATATCGAGCAGGACCACAGTCCTGCCCAAGCAAGTGCAGGTGCTGAAATCAGAGACACCAGGCAGAGAGGCGCACCAGCAACCATGGTATCATGCAACCTGAATAGTTGATATATCCACACAACAAAATTTTAAAAATCATCATGATTCTCACCCTGTGAAGTTCCCCCAGGCAGGAGCAGTGCCAGATTCTGAACCTTGACAATCCACCCCCAGCTACTGGATGTCCATCTATTCTACCTTGTGCAGCCAAGAGACCGAAGAGGAAAGCGACTAGTCAACCAGACAAGATGATAATCCCTCTAAATATCATGCACTGGAATACAGAGGGAGTTAACAACAAAAAACTTAACTAGAAAACACCTTCACCAGAAATAGATTAGTATTTGCTGCATACAGGAAACCCATCTGAACAAAAAAATAACTTTCAAAATACGAGGGTACCAGTGCTTTAGAGTTGACAGAATAGATCGGGGGAAAGGCGGAATATTACCACTGATCAAGAATAACATCAATGCCACAGAAACCAAAAAACACAAGGAAGGTGCTGAATATGAGATAATTCACATAAAAAACAACTCCCTTAAAATCCACATAACTTCTACTGCCCAAATCGCATCCCACTAAACATGACCAGTATTAACATCCCTAACAAACACTTCATGACAGTGGAAGACTTTAACAGCCACTCCCAAAGCTGGGGATACAACAATTTAGACGGAAGGGGAGAAGAGATAGTTGGCAAGATGATAGCAACCTAATCCTGAATAATCTACGGTATTCACCAACTTTCTACTTAAGAAGATGGCCTATCATATGAACGGACAAGGACAAACCAAATCCCGACAGTTACAGACCAATAAGTCTAACGAGTTGTGTCTGCAAGACAATGCAAAGGATGGTCAACAAAAGATTGAAATAGCTCCTAGAATCAGAGAAGCTATTGGTGCCAGAACAAGCTGGATTTAGAGAGTTTAACAGAAGGCCAAATACCTGTCCCAGATCATAGAAGATGCATTTCAATTAAAAAAAGAAGATAGTTTTCACCCTAAGGATAGATCTCCAAAAAGCTTTCGACAAGGCCTTGAAAGATGGACTGATAGTAAAGCTGCAACGAAATGGAATTAGGGGTAGCATGAGTAAGTGGATACAATCCTTACTACACAGTCAGAAAGCAAGAGTCACCATGGAAGGCCACAAAAGCAAAAAAGTTATAAAACATGGAGTTCCTCAAGGTTCAGCACTGTCTCCAACTCTGTTTCTTGTTTTCATAAATGATATAATTTGCAAATTACCACAAGGTGTAAGAGTTGTATAAATAACCAAATGGCCAGAGGGTGTCCGACAAAGTGGATGGTGCCGCAGTAACCTAATGAACAAATAGTAATGCAAAATGATGTAAAAAGGTTACTAAAACACTTACCTAGCCTATTAATAAAAATATATTTTTAAGAAAAAAAACAAAAAACATACAATAAAACTAAACAGGACAATTCTCAACGTATCGGCTCAAATTGAACCTTTTTCAAGAGACAAACAACAGAAAACGACAAAATAAAAAAATAAATAGATGTCTATATTTCATCAAGCCCTCGTCTCCATAATAGCGCAGGGATGGCAACGCATCTAGTCAAGGTGAAAATGCGTGCATTCATTATAAACAAACCGAAAGTGGGAAATTAGAGACACTATAGATGAGTGCAAGAATAATAAAAGAAAAAGATAAGAAAAATACCCCTTTTGTCACTCTATCAGACAGGCAGGTTTTAAGAACATAGTCACAACAGGCACGACTGAAGGGAACAGAGACAGATGGGGACGTGAGAAAATATTCATGTGACAACCTAGCAAGGCTTGGAAACAACGATCCTGATAACAATACTGTGAACAGAGAACCATGGTCACCTACGCCAACAAGAATGGCATATGACAATGATAGATGAGTAATGATGAGGTTGTGTGGTGGTGGGGTGAGTGGGTTTGGGGAAGGAAGGATAGAAGAAGAATCAACATTTGAAAACGCATGGAATGAATGTGAAACCAAATATAGACATAAACATATATATAAAACCAAACCTAAACATACATAGAAATGTAAACACACACCAAGAGTCAAGAAATAAACACATAACAAGATGGACACAGATGTGTGAAGGATACCCACACAAAATGCACAGGCATGTAAATGTATCCACACACAGGAAAGGGCTCACACCAGAATAGGTATACACATTGACACAGAATGGAGATACGTGCATTAACATAAAAAAGCGCTCACATAAATATACATATATATATGTATACACAAATATGAACATTCATGCACATAAACACTTTCTCGTATAAATAATAACATGAACATTCATACACATAGAAACATATACATATATTAATGTAAATATAAACGTTCGTTCACATAAAGATAATGCTATAACAACTGCATATGTATACATACAAATGTGTGGCCCAAAGTAATTGTGTGGATACATAGAACCATGTAAAACGAAATGCATATACAAATAACTATATATGTGTGGGCACCCATCGAAGAGACAACTGCAATAAAAACGAGGAAATCAAAATCTAAATATGTAAATGATTTAACAATAACAAAATGGCAGAGTACAAAATAATCACATATTGACATACACAAACGAAAGAAGACATAAAGGAATTATATAGAAGAACGGCAAACACAAAAATAATAATTATTCACGAAAGTGTACAAAGACAAATAATTACAAGAATCAGTGCAATACGGGAGTAGAGGGTATAAAGAAAAGGTGGGTAACTCAAACAAAACGGTGATTAATGTTCATTCCGTTTGGTTGCAAGACTCCCATATGACAAATGAGACGATATTCCAAGGACTGACGTTGCCGGTCACCGGTATAACAACGTAACAAACCGGTTACAGAGACATCAGAGCTACCATGATGTGACGGGCTGTTAAAATGATTAGCCACTGGGGAGTCACGATGATTCGTGATATCTCTCAAATGTTCGGCGAATCTATCAGCTAAACGTCTACCAGTCTCACCAATATACTTCATATCACAACGCTTACATATGATAGAGTATATTAAGTTACGGAACACACATGAAAAAGAATCATGAATATCAAAGTGTGATTTTGAGGTTGTCACATGAATATTTTCTCACGTCCCCATCTGTCTCTGTTCCCTTCAGTCGTGCCTGTTGTGACTATGTTCTTAAAACCTGCCTGTCTGATAGAGTGACAAAAGGGGTATTTTTCTTATCTTTTTCTTTTATTATTCTTGCACTCATCTATAGTGTCTCTAATTTCCCACTTTCGGTTTGTTTATAATGAATGCACGCATTTTCACCTTGACTAGATGCGTTGCCATCCCTGCGCTATTATGAAGACGAGGGCTTGATGAAATATAGACATCTATTTATTTTTTTATTTTGTCGTTTTCTGTTGTTTGTCTCTTGAAAAAGGTTCAATTTGAGCCGATACGTTGAGAATTGTCCTGTTTAGTTTTATTGTGTGTAAGAGTTGCTATGTTTGCTGATGACTTGGTGGTGTGGCGTGTAGAAGAACATCTAAAGATTGCTAATAAAAAAAATAGAAAAGGTAGCAGACAACATAGTAGCATGGGGAGAGAAATGGATAGTAAAGATCAATGCTGAAAAGCCCTCAACAACACTCTTCAACTCTCAAATAAGGACAAAGCGGAAGAGATAAAACTTGGAAATGTACGTATACAAACAGAAGATGAGCCAGTGTACTTGGACATTACACTAGATAAAAGAGACTGACATGGAGGCCTCACTTTGAGCAAATAAAGAAACTTGCCTTCCTGAAGAAATTGGCAGGAACACAGGGACCAATGAGGCAGCCTTAAAGAAAGTATATACAGGTACAATTAGACCAGTACTAGAATATGGATCAACAGCATGGACTTCAGCAGCCAATTCCCATCTACAAGCCCTGAATAAGGTACAAAATCAAGCACTTCACCTTATCACAGGTGCCAATAAGACCTCTCCCGTAAATAAAATGAAAAAAATTACAGGCATCATCTCCTTACCATAGAGACGAGACACCAAGACCATCAATCAATCAATAAACCCATAACCCTTCAGGGTCGTAGGGGTACCACATTGGATGCTTCAGCACACAGAGTCCTCCAGCGAATTCTATCCTCAGCGATGCGGATGAGTGTGGAAATATCTAGCCCTGTCCATTCCTTGATGTTGTCTGTCCATGTCTTTATTTGTCCTCCTCTGCTTCTTCCACCCTCGACAGTTTCCTGCAGTATTGTTTTTGACAAGGAATCGTGCCTGCATACATGTCCGAACCATGCTAGTTTTCGTCGTTTCACTATTGAAAGCAATGGCTCCTGGACACCTGCACACATCTCTACTTTATTTCTTACGTACACATTGGTCTTATGTTCCCTATAGGAAATTCGTAGAATTCTTCTGTAGCATTTATACTCGAAAGCCTGTAATCTTCTCTCCATGTCCGCAGTGAGTGTCCAACTCTCACAACCATACAACACAACAGAAAGCACCAGCGACCTATACAGTTTGATTTTCACTCCAACACTGATGTTGCTTTTCCAAATCACAGTTAGCCTTGACAATGACGCTAAAGCCATCTCCAGCCTTATTTTTAGTTCTGCTTTGCATTTACCATCGCTGCATATACTGGATCCGAGGTATTTGAAGGTATTCACCTCTTCAAGCTTATGTCCATTCATCATGATATTAGTCTGGTTTTCTGTGTCTCTGCTGTTTACCAAAATTTTTCTCTTATCTGAATTGATTTCCATTCCGTACTTGCTGGTAACTTTTTCTAACTTTGATGTTAATTCTTGCAATGATTGTTCTGACCCAGCTATAAGATCAATATCATCAGCGAAACGCAAGTTGCAAATAGGACGACCTCCGATCGATATAGACGTGTTGTAGTCATGCAATGTTTCTTGTATGATGTGCTCTAAGTATATGTTAAAAAGTACTGGGGACATTACGCATCCCTGTCGAACTCCCACAGTTGTTTTGAAGAACTCTCCAATTGTATTGTGTGACAAGATAGCACTATTTGCATTTTCGTACAGAGCTTCAATAATGTCTATAATTGTGGTGTCAAAATTAAATTTCCTTAGTATGTGCCACAGACCATCATGCCAAACACGATCAAAGGCCTTTGTAAAGTCAATGAAGTTGTGGTATAAATCACGTTGGTGTTGAATATGTTTTTCGATTAGTGTTCGGATGTTAAATATTTGTTCAATGGTGCTTCTGTTTGCCCTGAAGCCAGCTTGTTCTTCTGCAATTATTTCTTCCGACTTGTGTTTTATTCTGTTAAGTAGTATTTTGAGCATCACTTTACTGGGGTGTGTTATAAGGCTAATTGTTCTGTAATTTGTACACACTTTCAAATTTCCTTTCTTGGGAATTGGTATTATTAGTGATTGTGTCCACTCAGTGGGCCATTGTTTTGTGTTCCATATATTTTGGCATATTTTGGTCATAATATTTACCACATTAATGCCCCCGTATTTCAACAATTCTGCTGGAATGTTGTCTATACCAGGTGACTTCCCTCCTTTCAATGTTCGTATGGCCTCTTTTATTTCATCTACTAGAATTTCTGCATTTCCTATTTCTCTGTTGTTTAGTTCAGAATTCTGTAATATCGTGTAGTCAGGTAGAAAAGTACAAGAGTATGCCAGAACATCCAATGAAGGCAAGATACTGTGACCTAGCCAGTGGAAGGCTGAAAAGGAGCAGTTTTATTCACCTATACAAAAAAATAAACAGAGAATATAAGGAAGAACTACATGAGATAAGAAGAGAGATAACATCAACACTTTTTCCAGTTCCGTGGGAGCAATCTCACTATCATATCCAACATAAACAACAACTACACTATGATAGAACTGAAAATTCTCCAAAAGACAACAATAGTATGCAACATGATTGAATATATGTACCCAAGAGAAGCATGGATACAAGTATATACCGACAGATCAGCAACTAGAGCAACATAAAATATCCAGAAAAAGAAAATGATTCAACATGTTCACCAACTAGAATATTTTGCTCCAACTACTCTGCAGAAGTACATGCTCTAAACATTGCTGCAGAAATAATTAAAGACGCAATAAGCCAATGTCATTAAGAAAACTGGACTTGCCGTGAAGACTTGTCCAACTGCTAACGAGAAGAAGAAGAAGTGGTACTACTGGCAACCTGTGTGCTTCTTTATTGAGAGGACCGGAATACATATGGTGAATTTGAGTGCAATAAAGTCAATTCTCTACACTTTGAGCCTTTATTTTTAACTTATGCAGATTTTCTATACTTTGTACTAAATATCTAAATATATAAATGCATTGAATATGCATATACCTTTAGTAAGTTGCTTTTTATACAGAGTTGTATGTAGAAGTGTATAAGTAATTTTGGCATCTTCTACATTCATTTTCAAACTCCTGCTGGATCTCTCTTATAGCAGGTTAATGGTCCTACTAGATTTTCAGCAGGATGTAGTCCAGAGAATGGAAATCCATTTGTCACCATTTTATTTGCACTAATGGCCCGACACATCAGTGTTTGGCTGAGTTTTGGTATGAAATAAGAACAATACTTCTAGAATTTGACGGAATATGAGTGTTAAATATTAACAAATTGTCTGTATTGTAATAAATTTTGTATGTACTTGTGCATTATCCGCCTAATTCTTATTCTTCTGTCTTCATGATTTTGCCTAATTCTTTTTCTTCTGTCTTCATTTTAAAACTCTTGCATGTTAGCATGCTATATATAACTCTACATTAATGTTTGGTTCAGAAATATGATGGATAAACAGCTAGAAGATGGTTGTTGCTGATCCTGCGGTCTGTGGGCTCATGTACTTTGACCTAAGCTGCTAGAAGATAGATTTGATGCCCATGAGATTGGATATTTAGTAACTAGGGAGAACTTCCTGGAAATAGAACAAGACAAATAAGTTATAAACATAAAGTATTAAAAAAAAGTATCATTAAAGGGAATTAAAATTCAACAAATAATATATCTTGGGCACACAAAAAATAAGCATAGTGGTTAGTGCACTGGCTTTCTTGTATGGTAGTCCAGGTTAAATTTTTAAATTTAATTAGAAAATTGTTTAAACCACCAAGAAATTCTAGCTCAATTCTAATGAATTTGGTACCAGATCTTCTGGGAGTATAAATACCTCAGTGTAATGCTGACCATATCATCCCGAGGTATACTGATCGTTGCAAGAAGTATGGACTTCAGTGACATAAAAAAAAGATTATTTAATTTTTGTTTATATAAAAAGACATGACACCTAGATGAAGACATTACTTGAAGGTAAAATTGAAGAGATGTGTGTAAGAGTAGCATCACCACCCTTACATGTGGGATGGAAACATTAGACTGCACCACCAAGAATAGATGTGGTGGATAGGCAGAGAATCTTGGAAGTCTGTTGTAGCCTATACTCGATGCATAGATGTCACCTGATGATGATATAATTGTCTCAGTGCACAAGTAGCTGTGACGACACATCACATTGTAAAACATGTATTATTATAAATGCATAATACATTATTATAAAATCATGACTACCATTTATCTCAGCAATAAAATAAGATTTTATAGCGTTTTATTATATTTATAGGGGAATTTAGTAAGTAGGTATAAATATATTTGTTATATTTATTGTTTAAGGAATGGAGGGGAAAATTTTGTTTAATTTTCCACAAATTTTAGGTGTATTGAAGAATACAGTGTTAGGCCCGTTTTTCATTGATCATACCTTGGGCTGATGTGGTTAACCTGTCACCCTTTACTTTCCTTGAAGATCTGGTATCCATTACTTTAGGATGAGATGACTTAGGAGCTTAGTTATTCTAAAAGATATTTCAAATTAGACTAGAAATTGAACCTCAGATGGTCAGACTGGAAAGCCAGTGGACTAACTACTGAGTTACTGTGGACCCAATTAAATGAATGGAACATTGATTATTGTTGTTGTAAATACTTTTTATCATGGACAATGTGTAATTTTAAAAAAATGAGTAGAAAAACTAGAGATCATATATAGTTGGTTGTAAAGAAGAATGATGATAATCTCATGAAGAACTAATGACAATGTAGTAGCCTACCGAGAAATATCACTTTAAAATGCATTTTAATTATCAACTTCAGAAAAAAAGTTATTCCACATGTATTGGCCATATTTTGAGATGAATTAGTAATACAACATGGCATTAGGTAAAGTTAAGGAAAAAGAGATAAATGTGACAGGTGAGAACAGACAATAAACAACACATGCATGGGAAGTTTGGAGTTGGTGACACCGATATGTGCCCCCGTGGACCATATCCAAAAAATATGGAACATATTTTACAGAACTGCCCACTGTATGAAAACACAAGAAGAAAACTGGCCATCTGAAATAGATCTGGTAGACAAGCTCTATGACCCTGTCTCAGGGTTTAGTGACCACAGTCCAGCTCATTGATACAATCCACATCAGCATCTGACTTTGACTGGAGAACTTGGAAGAAGAAAGATGTGACAGGAAATAATAATATATAGTTTGGCATAGTTGAGTCAACAGTAAAATAGCCATATTGCACAAGGCAAAGAATGTTGGTGGAGTAATGATCACTTTTGCCAGTCAGTATCTAATAGTCATCAGATCATCATTATTGCACAAAGGATACATCCATAGATTCTCCAATCTGAGTATTCACAATTAGACTATGAATGACAATTCCAATTCTCTGTTGGTTGATAACATTCTTTTCAGTCCATAATGACGCTCATTTCTGGCGGCGCCACAATTTCAAGCTCAGCTCCTTAGAAAAAGAATCATCACCTTCATTAATTTTGTTTGACCATGTAGTTTCATGAAATGAGTTCAATATGTCAGCCTGATCCATTGCCTTGTCTTTCAATATAGCATCAGAATTTACCAGTATTTAATGATGGGGGCATGGGTACTAGCGATGTGAGATTATATTTCAAAAGTTCTTGAGTTACATTGTTAGCAATTTTATAAACTGAATTATTAATTTTCATTAGGATCTTTTCCATATGCCCAGTGTTTTATTTGTGGAGAAAAGGGGCACATATCCAGACAATGTCCAGATAATCCTAGGGGTTTGTATCCAAAAGGTAAATGTTCATAATTTATTATGGAGTCAAGTATACATATATTATAAAATGATGACTATAAAAACATGTGGTGACCATGTAAATTACCATATCTGTATTGGGTTTAACCATGGACATCTAGATAAACAAGGACATGCTACAGTGTCAACAAAAACATATACTTATATTGTTTAACCAAGTATATTACCTTATACTTATACTTAATTCTCTAAGAGACTTTATAAGTAACTTTTTTGGCCACATAAAACAAATTGTAGCATATCCTATTCAGGATGTAGCCACTAATCCAGAATTTTCTGGCTGTGGTGATTTTCTATGCATTATAAATAAGTTTACGAATGCGTGTCTCACCAATGGCCCACTAGACAAACCACCCATCAACAGAAAATCTTAGTAGATAACATGCCGTTATATTGAGGCTCTCATGGAAGCTTTGTAGCATGTCATCTATACAATTATAGACCCCCTCTGAGTAGAAGGCTCCTTCAATAGGCATTGCCACTAAGCAGAAAGCTGGTCTCCTGGATATGAAAGAAAGCTCAGAAAAACCACCCCACTGCACATAGGAAGTAAGAGCTAATCGCTTGCAATTCCTGGGGTTCTCAAACAATAAATAAGTTTAGTATTTTGCCATTGCATTGAATGGTCCAGATGCACAATTGCTTGTGATGGTATTTCATCCTAGTACCTTGGTCATCACAGACACACTCTGCACCATGGAGCAGAATAATTACAACAAAATTTGGCCTTATACTACATGAGAAATGCTCAAACTGGCCTGCGCAAACTGTAAAGGCTGCCCATCTATGGACTAAACATTAGTACAATTTAATGTGCTATATCTCTTGTTCATTATTTCACATTTTCTCTTATGAGCTGCTAACAGTTTATTTATTTAATTAGTTATAATGTTCTAGTATTGTTTTCCTTACAAATATGGTTATATGACAATGTTTTTCTATAGGTGGCAGTTGTAAACAGTGTGGTTCTGTAGAACATTTAAAGAGAGACTGTCCAGATTTTCAGAAAAAGGAAGGTAAAATCATCTTTGTTACCTTGCATTAATAATAGTATATCATCTTCTGTAAAGATACTGAATAACAGTATATTTTGGTGTGGGCATCTGTAGTTATGTCGTTAGCGACACAAGGTAGCTGATAAAAGGTCAAGAAAGTGTGATGAGCATGTAAGTATGAGAACCAATTCTCTCATATGGCTGACCTACTATACTAGCAATATAGTTACAAAATTTCACTGTTCCATGGAAGTTGTACAAATACTGAATATATTAACTAAACAATTCCAAAGATGGATTTTTGGCCATTGGTGCAAAATAAAACTGTGACAGAGTATTTCCATTCTCTGGACTACATTTTGCTGGAAATGTACTGTCACCATTGACCTGCAATAAGAGAGATCCGGTTGGAGTTTGAGAATGAATGCAAAAAAAGTTTCTTTTCAACATAAAACTTGAATATTCACAGAAGTGTCAGAGTCAGCTGAACAAGATTTTATTTCACTTCCAAATAGTAGCTTTGGTAGCATGCATTTGCATGCAGAAAGTCTCTTTGTCCTATCAGCCAGTCTGCCAGACCATGTTACATTATATTAGTCCGCTGAAGATATATGTGTCGAGCCATTGGCACAAATGAAACATTGACACAACTCATTTACATTTCTCTGGATATCATCCTGCTGTAAATGTAGCAGGACCATTGTTCTGCTAAAAGAGAGATGCAACGGGAGTTTCTTCCTTCTTCTTCTTCGTTGTACACCTTGTGGCGGACCCTCTGAAAGCTTTCCGCTGACCGTCCTGAGAAGGATGTATGAGGGTGATCTGCGTTGTGTCATGTTTTACAGCAAGCTGCGTTATCTGCGCCTTTTGACCTGACACACCCGTCTTCAGCCAGCATTTTTTTGGGCCGGGTGGCATTCCCGTATCTTCAATCCTTAGTACTTGGCCAGGCTACAGCAGGGTTGCTACACTCCTGTTTGCAGGCTCACTGCATGGAAGTGTACTGAGAGTCTTGGCCAGCTGTGTTTCGCTGACCCTGATGCTCAACCAGCTATGAAGCGCCGGCCTGTGCACTCTGGTGTGCATGTATTCTCTGGGCCCCAATGGGAGTTTGAGAAGGAATGCTGTAGAAGAAGAAGATGATGAATATATAGGGAGCCTTGTTTTGCTGTAAACATCTCTCCAACATTCATCTTTACATTTATGTTTCATGTCCTATTTTTTTTTTATCAGTACCCTATGTGATTGGGAAGTTGCCAGGGTTATACAGACTAGACGAGGATTGAGAACTTATGTGTGCAGCTTTCTGAATGACATTCGTGGTAACGACATAATGCCATGATAATTAATTTGCCCAAAACACTTGAAGAAATATCTGGAGTGTAAGAGAACTCAGCATGATCAGCAGGCAAATGGTTGTAGAGAATGAGCACAGTGAAACCTACCTTGGTTGTTGTATCAATGAATAACATAGTCGGCCTGTGATCTGTACTAAACAGTCCAACGTACAACTACATGGCATTGGGCCAAAGGGCAAACGGTCAATGTTGGTTCATTGCAGAAGACAGCATGCATTAATTACCTCACTCATGGTTCGAACCCAGTACCTTCAGGTTCAGATACTAGTACCAAGTCCCAAAAAAGGCAACTCACATGTTTACCATTAATGTGTATAGTTTTACTCTGCATATTGTTATATTCATCCTGAACTCATAAATACTTACACTAGTAAATTCAAGTAGGAAGCGAGAGGATAAAGTGACCATTCTTGAGACCATCAGAAATGACTGGTTCAATTCCCATTGATCTCAAGAATATACTTACACTGAAAGCTGATGTTTAGGGACCAAACCCCAAATAAAGGAATGACGAAAACGGATGTGCTGGACCTCTGACGTCCAGGTCACAAAGTGGCCAACCAGGGTGCAAATAATCACAGTTCTACTGTGGAACTTGCAGCACAACATACTTCACGCTCCCCTGCAGAAATCACACGATAATTCCGTTGTGGTTACTTGAGAGCGAACGCTGAAGAAGAGAAGAAGAAGAAAGCTGATGTTTAACCTGAATATTGATAAATTCACCCTGGTTTATTACATGAAAGTTTTACATTTTTGAGTCTTGTTTATCACAATACAAACATTTCAACCACTAATGTTGTTTCATACTTTCAGTTACTGAAGTTACAGTAGATACACATCAGACAGGAACTAGTGCTGATGCTGAAGAGGTTCCAGTACTTCTTGCTGATAAAACAGACAAAAAGAAAAAAGTTGTGAAATTCTAGCTCAATTATAGGATGGAATAGTTTTTGGATTGTCTGGTACACATTTTGCAACAAGTCTTTTATGTATATTTCCTTCCATGTCTCTGGTTTCTAAATAAAAAATCACACATTTTCATTATAATTTGTTGAATTAGACTGTCAAAATGGCAGTAATAAGAAATGTCTGCTTTCACAATGTTGAGGTGTTTCTTTTGCATTTATTCTCAAACCCCTGCAGCAAATTAGCAGGAGCCCAGCGAATGAAGTGTGTTTTTCATGGTTCGCAGTCAACTTGGTTGTGATGTCAGGCCAGGCCTGACATATCCGACTTCAGCAATGAGTCACTTTTACCATATATGAGGGGTGTAATGGGTTTCACATTGCTCTTGAGTCTTCTTCTTCAGCGATCATCACTCAGTCAAGTTGGAACTCCAGATTCTATGATATAGGCTGCTGTCTGTTTTAGAGTTTCTGTTTTGTCACACAGTTTCTCTTCAACTCTGATTGGGGTAGGCCATGTCTTGTTCCTCAGGTCTGTATACTGGGGACATTCTTGTAAGATTTCTTCTTCTTTTGCGTTCATTCTCAAACTCCTGCAGATCAGCAGGATGTAGTCCGGAGAATGGAATGCGTTGTGTCATAGTTTACAGCATTGCTGCAATATCTGCCGCCTTTCGGCCTGACACATCCGACTTCAGCATGGCTCTGGGTCACTGACCCTATATGGGATGGGACAGCCAACTCCATCCCATAACTTCCTTAGTCGCCTCGTACGACATGCATGGAAGGTAAACAGTGTTACTATTCTTTGCTCCTCTTTCGGGCCCCGACAACGCACGGGCGTTGTAAGATATGTTCTGCTGTCATATTCGCAAGACTGCAATGGCAAAGACCAGTTGTATCTATTTTGAATTTGGTGTACAGGTAATTTCTCATTTTGTTGTGACCAGTTCTGAAGCGCAGCAGGATAACCTGGTCTCTTCTAGATAGTTGGTAATACCCGTCATCTGCATTATATTTGAAGTGGTCTTCTTTACACTTGTTTTTTATAGTTGCCTTTAATGATAGTTTTCACCATTTCTTCATAACTAAATAGTCTTCTTGAGGTAAATTCCCTCCTACTTTGTCGAGTCTATCTGCAACTTCATTCCCTTTGATGTTACAGTGTGATGGTATCCACTGGATCACTACTCTCTGGAAATTATTGTGCAGCTGAACTAGAACTGCCCTCAATTCATTAAGTTTGATGTTCCTGTGTACCTTCAGTGCTGTTATCACAGAGAGTGCATATGTTTGGAGTACATATTCCTGTGTACGTTCTTTATGCTGTAGGATCATTTCTGCTGCTTTCTTAAGAGCTTCCATTTCTGTCTTAAAATTGGTTGAGAGTTTGCCTGTGACTATGGCTAGAGTAACATCTTTCCTGTGTTTTAGTCTTTGGGTAATTAACTGTGATAAGATTTCTCTCCAAGTCTGTCTGATTCCCTTTCTTTTCTATACATTCTATTTGTTCTTTTAGTTCTGGTAGTCTATATGCTCAAGGTGGGATGGTACTGACTGGTTGTATGGGCCTTGGTTTCACTTGTTCTAATGTTGGTGCCTTCTGTATCAATTTCTTTGTGTTTGCTGAGAAGTTGCTCCATAACCATTAATTATTTGGTGCATAGGATGATTCAGGAGTCTCTTGTATTTTTCTTCATGTTGAACTACTTTTGTGTCTCTTCTATCTTCCATTGACAGAAGGCCAGTTATTGTTTCTAATGTATTTATGTGTGTAGATTTCATAGATGCAGTGATAATACATGTAGCTTGATTCTGGGTTTTGTTTATTTTGTTGAATTGTGTTTTAGATGCTGTGGCCCATCTGTGATGCTATACTCTAGTATTGGCCTAACTCGACTTGTTTAGCCCATATCATTCTAGTCCAGGTAATTTCGAACTATGTTGGGTTCTGCTCTAGTGGGAGTAAGTGATTGTTTTTTTTAAGTGTTGCTGTCTGTATCTTGTTGGATAGGGTGAATAGTGTGTTGTGTTTATTTTTCCATTAATGGTGAGCAACCATTGGTCCAGCTTTCTAGTTTGTGCAGTGCCCCCTTGCATTCTATTTTTTGCAACTGCTATTGCCTCCCCTTCTGTCCACAATGCCAGGTCATCATACTATGCAGAGTGTACCTCAGTCTGTATGCCCTCCATAATATCATTTATGTAAATTAAGAAGAGTTTAGGGGATAGTACACCTCCTTGCGGGACACCTTGTTCTAGTATTCTCTTCCTGTTACATTTTCCCTGCACTTACACACTGGTTGCTCTTTTTTCTATGTAATTGCATATCCAGTTATGTAAGTGCCTTTTGATTCCTAGTCTAAGGAGCTTGTTGTTGAGTCCTTTCCAAACTTTGTCAAATGCCTTCTCCATGTCATTTTTTTCTTGGTATGCATCTTCAATCTCTTGGACCATGTAGTAGACGTGGCCTTCTGTTGTCGGAAGCCACTCTGTTGTGCTGCTATTAATAGTTTTCCTTCCAGGTGCCACGAGTCTTCTGTTGACCATTTCTCTGCCCATACAGCTGAGGAGACGGACTGGTCTATAGCTACTTGGGTTGAGAGTCTTTTCCTTGCTTTAGAATGGGTACAATGATAACTTCTTTCCATGCAGTGAGCACCTGACCTGTTCTCCAGCTAGTGTTTATTCTCTTGAGTGATAAATAACCAAGTTCCTAAAGTACATATTCATGGTGCACCCTAGAAACAGATATACCTGGTTGACACTTAGTGATTGTACCCATGTCTGTGGAGGCCAGAGATGGAATTAGAATTTATTGCAAAAGGACAAGCAATATCTCGGGCACATCTCAGCCGACACAGCCAGAGGCACTGGCTCCATACAGTGATGCAAGGCATTCTGATTGGGACAGCTGGAATACAGATGCATTCGAGGGGGAGCCAATGAATGACAATGTCCCAATATGGATTGATGTCGCTACTGTGTAGTGGAGAGTACACATTGAAATTCCTCTGGAGAAGGCAACACTCACTAAATGCCAGCACGGTGTAAGGAAAATGCTAAAGTGACAATGCATCCTAATTGTGTAGCACGAGAACATTCAGCTGAAATGTTGTTCATCGTCGAGAACAAAGAAGTCAAAATAATGTGTCTTCTTCCTCTTTAATGTTCATTCTCAAACTCCTACTGGATCTCTCTTGTAGCAGGATCATGGTCCTACTAGACTTCTAGCAGGATGTTGTCCAGAGAGTGGAAATGCGTTGTCGTCGTTTTACTTGCGCCAATGGCCTGACACATCTGTCTTCAGTGGAAAAAATCATGTGTCTGAAAACAAACGTCTCAACCACAATTGAGCCTAAACAAAGTAGGAGCCATGATTCAGGTGTTGGTAATCTGAGCAAACACTCCTGGATATGGGAAAAAAGCTATGAATACAGCTCTCCTTTGCACCAGGGAAAAGCTTTGAATAAATGTCAGGGAAAACATATTGTTCAAACTCTGACTGAAGCAGTATTGAGACAGGCTGTGGATAGCACATAGACGAGAGTAAATCACTGTCTTTGAGGACTAGCTAATCTTAGTCTAACTTGACTGTTGCTTTGCCCAACACAGCTCATATACAGAGACAATTGGGTTCAGTACCCAAGGGGCAATGATATTGTCCTTACATGAGAACTGTGCGTGAATGCGAAGCTATGTGTCAGAGATAAATGCAGTGGCGAAGAGTCAAAACATGAGCTGACAGCAAGGATGTCTGTCTCTCTACCATAGAAGGAAGCAAGTTTTCATTTCAGCTATCCTATAATTTTTACAATGTGGGCTAAGAGTGGAATGAAAAAATGAAGCTAAGAAATTATTCATGCTTACTTATTTTATTGTTTAATTTATTTCATTATGTACAGAGAAAAATAATTGAATTTTGTCGTTACCTCATAATTTTTCAAGTGTGATTGCAAATTTAGAGGAATGAAAGTTATTGAAAGAACTAGAAATTATAATGGATAATTGGTTCTGTAGTTGCTTTCAACCTCCTTGGCGTTATGTGGATCTACCACACTGGACATGATGTTCACAGTCATCAGAGAGCAGACAGAATTGCATCAGAGACTGTTCTCAACCTCCTACAGATTGAAAAGACATAGTCCAGAGAATGGAATACTCTGTGTTGTGGTTTGCAGCTTAGCTGTGATATTTGCACTTTTCTGTCTAACATATCCAATATCAGCATGGCTTTTGGATAACTTTGACCCTCTTATAGTAGAATAAAACAGCCAACTTCACCCCTGAAACCTCTTTAGTTGCCTGGCAGGTAACTGGAGCTATTCTTTGCTCCTCTTTCAGACCCTATTAACACACAGATGAAAGACACCTGCTGATGAATGAGTGCCAGCTGGATGCTGATGTTGCAGTTGGAAAATGTTTTTCTTAAATGGCTGAGTACTTATGGGACAGAGTGATGAACACTCCAAGTTACAGTAACGTTCTGTATATCCAGATTTTATGCCATATACCGCTGCATGTTGGAGATGCAGAATCAGAAAGAAAGGATACAAATTAACTATTTATTATTAATGCTAATTTAGTTCAACAAATTTAAAATGTTTTCATCCATTTTTCAAGATGAGAAATCAATATAAGATAGTATTGATGAGATGCTGTATAATGCCTCCAAACCAATTAAGCAACATATCAAAACCTTCTGGTTATGTGATATATCTACAGGGTATGTCTACCCTGTGATGACTTATTTTGGTAAAAATATATGATAGACATTCAAATGACATATGCACAAGTCAGGCAGTGAAAGTAATTGATTTTCTCCTGCAAGAAATTGGGAAGGGTTATCATGTATTTACTGACAAAGCTTGACTACATAATTGGTATATTGATTGCTTTAGCTTATGAATTAGGTATCTTTTTTACTGACATACAATAGACACAAATTTCCTAAACCAGGAAATTTTCCTGCTCTTTAGCACAGAGAAGCCAGATGGTATCAAAATAGTGATGGAACTCAGATATATACTCTGCCCTTGTGTTGCATGGGCCCGAATGGGGAACCAAGAATAGTGTCATTCTTCTACATTCATTCTCAAACACCTGCAGATTTGCAGGATGTAGTCTGGAGAAAGTTGTCATGGTTTACTGCGATATCTGCCTGACACATCCAACTTCACCATGTCAAGTGATGACGTTACCTTCCATGCACGTTATAAGAGGCAGCTAAAGAGGTTTTGGGGGTGTAGTTGGCTGTCCCATCTCGTAGAGGGTTCAAGTGATCCTGAAAAAGAATGTGTCATGCCGAATGGCGCATATATCGCAGCCAAGCTGTAAACTACGACACAACACATTCTGTTCTCAGGACTACATCCAGCTAAAGTGTGTGCAAAAACAGAAGAAATGTATTAAGCACTATGAAGCCTAGTAGTACTGAAATAGCGATTGAACTCAGATGTGTGTTGCTTTGCGAGATACGAAAAGCAAAGTAGCCATACATTATAGTATCTACTTACACAACAGGAAGATACAAGTCTAAATTTGACGTCACAATATAGTTAAAAATCCAATCCAACTCGCCACTATAGTTTATGCATGAATGTATGTGACCCCAATGATCAAACAGTCACATATAGTGGAAATTTTCAAAGGTTAATTATAAAGTGGTATAAAAAATATTGTGTAATGGATTATTGAGATGTCCCAAGTGATTGTGTACACTCAGACTGATGATAAATGACTACCTTTCAAAGTATTTTAAAGATAGTTCGATCCATCAGATGACCTTTGTAAGATCACAACTACCTACTCAAAACTTAGTACCAGTAACAATAAAATGACTAAGTTCAAAGAAGAATACAATGATTTGAGTGTGCAACTCCTATTGTGGCTTACAATGATAAAATCTGTGTCATATGTTCAACTCATGAAAACAAAAAAGTCTGAACTAACTTCTATTGCACTGATTGCATAACAATATTAATACAGTGGAATCCATCTATGGCCCATTATTTTATAACAAATTTCCCTATATAACAACACTTCATAATCCCCAATTATATTTATTCTATTGTTTGTACTGTATACAGACCTGTCAACCTTACGGAAATCTGTCTCTCTCAGACTCTCCCACCCGTAAGGCTATTCTTACAAGTTTTCTAGTCTCAATAACTAAATTTTCACTTGTATCGTTATTCGTCTCCTCTCATTAAACCGTATGTGATCTAACCCTTCGTACAGGTACTTAAATGTCAGAATAACTTTTATCATCTCCACAGTCCTGCTGGATCATCCTTCTGAAGTGACGCATATGAATTTTCCTGTTATTTTCATTGGTTACTTTGTGTATGCTTTGTATTGATAGCCAATGAAATTCATGGGAAAAGTCAAATGCGTGACATTAGAAGGATGGTTCCTTATTTCAGCCACAGGAATCATTCTAATATGCATCATCAGTGAAGTTCAAAGAGGAGATTGAGACATGAATATGCTAGCTGGTATTTTGAATTTCATCAGGCCTACAATTTATTTTATCAACCTTGTGTCATAAGTAGACATACAATTTTATAATTACCTGTATCTGTTTAATATTAGGCTAATAAATTTACACATTTTTTTATTTAAATGCACAAATTATGCAAATTCACTCAACTATTGCTTTCAGACCAAAATTTTATTAACATTGCGGCATCTGGAGATTTTGTAGCGAATTTCCTTCTTCGAAAGCCTATCGAAGTAGAAGTGCCAGTTAATTGACTAAAAATAGTATGGTTGCAACAATTTGTTATAGGACATACATAATTGATAATTCACATTTTATAATTTCAAAGGAGATTGCTAACGGCAACTTCAGGCCATCACACTATGTGATGTGTCCTTTACAGAACATTGTCCTTATTACCACTCTATAAGCCTCTCTTCTTCTTCTGCATTCGTTCTCAAACTCCTGCATAGCAGGATGTAGTCCGGAGAACGGAATGCGTTGTGTCATGGTTTACAGCATTGCTGCTATATCTGCGCCTTTCGGCCTGATACATCCGACTTCAGCAAGGCTTTGGGTCACTGACCCTATATGGGATGGGACAGCCAACTCCATCCCATAACCTCCTTAGTCGCCTTTTACGACATGCGTAGAAGGTAAACAGTGTTGCTATTCTTTGCTCCCCTTTTGGGCCCGGGCAACACACTGGCGTATAAGCCTCGGTTTTGTGCAAGCTGCCCAAGTTCTTCCAGTGCCATGTATCCATTGTAGTCTTGATCTGCCTCGTCTTTTCTGTCCCAGAGCGTTGCCTCTTTATATGTCTGAAATATGTTTGCGTTGATTTATATTGATGGTCTACTATTAATTCAGTGTATTTAAGAGCAGGACTGAAACCAACATCTTCTAGGGTCTGAATATCATCTTAATCCATTTCAATGGACATAAGGATGAATGGGTTGTTTAAGTGAACTTCATATTTTATCCTTTTTCAGCATTTTATAGAAAAGGTTAATTTTTTAATAAGTTTCTTTTCTTGGTATGCAAGGCCGTAGATAAGAGGGGAGGGTGTGTGTTTAACCCACCCTTAGCAAGCAAGATGTAACACTAAAACCTCTGCCACACCAGAGGACATGTACTCCCTCTCAGCGATCTTCCCCAATTAGATAAAGACTTTTTTTTTTGCTTACAGGCTTGTAGCAATTTTTACAGGTTTTTATTCGCTTGTGGTACAGGTATGCGGTTATAGCAAATTTCTATTACATATATACTTTGTCAGTCTGGACCAAGTTATAAGAGCATTTCACTGTACAGTGCAAATTTAAAATTGGAAATACCTGAATAAAAATGCACATCATGCTTAGGGAATTCTGAATTTGACAAAGTTGATACAGTGTACCTCTTTTTATTTTTTCATTGGCAGCAAACCATTTTTAGGTGCCTCTTATGACTGTCGCCCGGCAGGTCATGATATATTCTTTCCTCCTTATTCATACCCAGCAACTCTACTGAAGATTGATGTGCTGGGCCATTGGCGCAAATAAAATGGTGACAATGCATTTCCATTCTCTGGACTGCAGGAAATCTAGTATGAACTTATTCCTGCTACAAGAGTGATCCAGTGGCAGTTTGAAAATGAGCGCTGAAGAAGACCAAGCCACACAAAGACATAGGATACATAATATCTAAGGAAGTTTTTATAAATGTTAATACAGATATGTTTTAACCGTTATCACATCCATAGTGGGCGCAGCCGCGATCGGTTTTCTTGTTGCTCACAGCTAGCAGCAGGGATACCTGCCTGTTGCCATACCCTTATTTAGTGATATGAGTGTCACATGATTGTAAATGTATTATTATGGGATGCACATGATCGATGCTAGGGATACATCACATCCTACCTATTAATTTATTTTTGCAGCACGGTTTTAATACAGAGACAGTTTCAGTTTTACAAGGTCTGAATCTAATGAAATCTGGAGCCATCTTTTCAGAAATTTTTATGGGTTCTCACAATAAGGATTCTTGGGATGTACATCCATAAATCTTGCTCCATTACCCAACATGACTGGGGATATAGATACTTATTTTGTGTCCAGTGTGTCGGACATGTCTGAGGGAGAATATAGCGATACAGCCTTCAGTGGTCATATCTGGCTTCGCAACTTTTCTGAAGTAGCTGGACGGTAAGCCTAGTTAACATTAGTGAGGTAGACGTGTCTCGTTTATGACATGATATCAACACGTTAGTTTTGTTATGAAATCGGTTAATTAAATAATGTATTCCAATCATTGGAAATAACGCCTAATATATTGAATATATGAATGATGTTGACTACTAGACCTAGAAAAATGAATCTGACAAGGTTAGTGACCTCTGTGTTTCTCAAATATATTTTATGAGAACATTAGTTTGTTTATTCAATAATAGGGCTAGATATGTAGAATCATTTTACTAGTGATACCACATGGGGCAAGTCAGTAATTTTTGTTTTCAATTTTATTCCAATTTTAGAACTTTACCACTTTCTCACATCTCTCTTATTACACATAAAAAGAAACAAATTACACAGATATTTGCAGTATACAATTCTTTATTTACATGTGTACAAATGTTTTTAAATTCTCTAAAAACAAAAAAGTTATTAAGTTTTCCAAACACACACTCTAAAAAAAAGTATTAAAAAAGCATCCAGTAACAGGAGGTAAATGAGTAATTTTAATCTGGCTGCTAAAGGACAATGACGGCTTTTATTGTCTAAAATAGCATTAGGGCACACAGGAGACTCTGATAATGCAGTCAGTATTTTATACCTAGAGATGAAACAAGGGGGTACTCATACTAATTAGGCTTGATGAAATTCTTATGATATATTAATTCATCATCAGTAAAGATGATGAACGCAAACCACACAGATGCTCAATCTAAGCGTGACAATCTCCAACACTACTCAAATCAGATAGGGTTGAAAATCAGCACATCAAAAACTCATATACTAGATTTTACGAGACCCAACGACAACACAGAAATTCAAAATGTTCCATTATTAAAAGTCAACAATTTTACATATTTAGGCACCAATCTAGCATTGGATGGAGACTCATCAAAAGAAATTTTACACCGTATTGCCCGTACAGCGGGTGCTTTCAATAAACTACGCAACATCTGGATGTCAAACACACTAAGAAACACCACAAAACTCAAGTTGTTGAACTCCAACATCATCCCTATTCTATCATATGGGTTTGAAAATTGAAAAGCCACAGATAAGAGACTCCTTTGAAAACAAATGCCTACGTACCATTCTGAACGTTAAGTGGAGTGACTTTAAATCTAACACTACTATAAGAGAGGAAAGCAAACAAACCTATATATCTTCCTTCATTAGACAACGGCGTTGGACTTACATCGGCCATGTTCTCAGAATGAACAGCCTAAGAATTCCCCAGCAGTCACTATATTGGGTGCCACCTGGAGTAAGAAGAAGAGGGAGACCTAGAGAAACTCTACGAAGAACCATTAATAGAGAAGGCATGTCAATGAACCTAAACAACACGCAACAATTGAAAGACCTGGCAACACAAAGACATAAATGGAAAGCTATGGTTTCTGCCCTATTCGCCGCTTATGGCCCTGGAGGAACATAACAGTAAAGAGCTTTCTGGCATGTTTGTTTATTATTTTTAACTGCTGAGTTTTACACTCTTTCACAGTCAATACCAGGAATCTGCACATGTTCTGTATCTGTTTAGTGATGTTATAATGCATCTTGTGATTGTTTGGTAGTCTGACAACAACTTTTTACTCTCCAAGATATTGTTGGACATTTGAGCATGTGCTGTACTGTTCAAGTTTACCATGAGAACTGCTTTAAGATTGACACCTGAAGGTAAGCAAAAATGTGACAAATGAAAACTACAAGGAGTGTAACAGTTGAACAGGAATTGAGAGAAATTAATAATACATAAAATTAGACTAGAACTAAAAAGTTTAAAGAAAGTTCAAACATTATACTCAAATGGCTATCTTCCCACTGTAAAAAAAAACAATGAGAAAACTGATATCAGAAGGGGAAATGGAACAATTCAGTGACCACCTACAATACAATGAGACCAAAATGCTAATCTGCACCTTTTAAAGATAACTGTTACGCATGTGGTTGCGTCTGTGGGTCTCACCAATGGCCCACTAGACATACCATCCATGCAACAGAAAACCTTAGTGGATGATATGCCGTTATATTGAGGTTATCTTTTTATAGAAGCTTCATGGCATGTCATCTATACAGTTATGATTTTGTTTTGTTGTTTAAATGTTTTTTCATGTTTGCCTGAATATATGTATGCACCCTCTGTGGTTGGGAGGGAGCCAGAGATGTACTGCGCAGCACTGAGGAGGAGGAAACTGACATCACTGTTTTTCCTATGGCTGAGGCCCATCATAGAGGCACAGTGACTCAGGACGTGACAATCCTTTTGACTTGAACATTTGGTTGCATGCCTGGAGCAATAGAGAAGTTCGGCATAACCAGTAGTCAATTGGTGGCGGGGAATGAGCACAGTGAACCCTATCTTGGCTACAGTGGCTAGGAGCAGTGCAAAGGTTGAAGCCTAACTTCCTGGAGGTGTGATAGTTATTATCTGGCTCTGTCCCGGGGTGGGCCGAAAATCCACAGACTTCCCAGCAATATAATGCCATCTAATGGCATTAGGTCAAAGGGCATGAGCCCATGGACCGCTGGATCAGCAACCAACCAACCAACCAACCAACCAAAGATAACTGTTGGGTCAAAGTGCATGGACCATTAAGACTTTCCAGACTTCAATGAACTGTGAAGCATGACCTGGCCACAGTAGATTGAATTGAGGAAAACATTTTGTGACTGCTATTTAGACCTGGATATTATCATGTTTTTCTGGTTGTCTTAAGTCCGGTGATTGGACAAGATATCAGGTTCAAATCCTGCATTTAGAAATCAATGGCAAGCTACTAAACATAAATACTGCCAAGAAAATCACACCCAAAAAAATGCTGATATCTATATCCTGAATACGATGTTACCAATTTTATAAGTGACTCATTTATTGAGTATACAAACTCCGCCGAAGATGGATGTGTCAGACCATTGGCGCAAAGCACAAATAAAACGGCGACACAATGCATTTCCATTCTCTGGACTACATGCTGGAAATGTAGTAGGACCAATGTCCTGCTACAAGAGATATCCAGCGGTAGTTTGAGAATGAACGCTGAAGAAGAAGAGTATACAAACATAACAGTTCCATAAAATGCTGTTTATTATGCATGCAGGGATCTACATTTACAAACGATATTGTTAATGATTGTAGACACAGGTTTGAAAATCGCTAGAGCTAACATTTTGTTGATAGGTGTAATTAAAATTGACAACAGCACAAAGGGAACTTTTGTAAACTGGATAGTGATTAAGAATATGAAATAGAATAAATAAACCATATCGTAGTCAAGTAATTCAAAATAAACCATATCGTGGTCAAGTAATTCAAAATAAAGCATATCATGGTCAAGCAATTCAAAATAAACCATATCGTGGTCAAGCAATTCTAAATTGACCATATCGTAGCAAAGTAATTCAAAATAAACCATATCGTGGTCAAGTAATTCAAAATAACCCATATCATATTTACATAACTCCAAACAAACCATATCATATTTAAGTAACTCTAAATAGACCATATAGGAATTACAGTACATGTAATGTTAAATAAACCATCATAATTTTGTAACTTAAGAAACCCATATATTAAAGTAACTACAAATAGACTATATAGGAAATACAGTATATATAACTTCAAATAAACCATATTGTATTATATAACTGCAATTAAAATAATTCATATTTTAGCTCTTTCATTGAAAGCATATTGTATTCAAATAACAATAAAACATGTTACATTACATAACTCTGAATAAACCAATTGTATTCAAGTAATTTCAAATAATGGAATTCCTTCATGGAATGGGACAGCTAACTTTACCCCAAAACCTACTTGACAGGTTCACTATTTATTTGCTTCCATTTTGACCTTAGCAGCACAAGTAGCAAACAGTCTATTTCATTATGAACACTTTGTCAACTACTAAGATCAAAGGTTTGATCTAGTTTCATCCTTATCACTATTTAGCATTTATACTTTACAGTTTGGCTAAGATAGCTTGTAACATAATTTCTGAGTCATGGGCTAGTGCATATAGTAATTTTAAATCAGCCTGGCAGATCAGTAAAAAAAATGTTCCCACCCATGCTGTAAAACATGACACAGCACACATTCTACTCTCATGACTATATCTGCTAACAGCCAGAGTTTGAGAATGAATGCACAGATTACTAGACACCTACATGGGAGTGTTTAGTCAGTGAGAAATGGGTACTATTTTGTACATCTGCCAGGGGAGACTCAGCATCATTGGGGCTACCAGAAGTGCTTTGCTAGCAGTTAATTAAAAAATATTTTTTTAACGATATTCCCAAATCCCTACCATATCTCTCTTGAAGCAGGAATTAGTCCTGCTACATCATTTTCAACAAGATGTAATCCAGAGAACGGAAGTGCATTTTAAATGGCCAGACACATTCATCTGTAAAATTAACAAATGATACTGCTTAGCGTTTTGCTGACCAGCAATCTGGAGCATACTTATCCCCTATAACCATGGGTGTTCATAAATTTGTGAACAAACATTAGTGCTGTCTTTTAAAATTTCTATAAAATCCTAAAGCTACATAGAGCTTTGAAATTGTCAATGTGTGTTTGCATTTTATGAATGAATTTCTTCTTCATCTTTCATTCTCAAACTCCCACTTGGTCTCTCTTGTAGCAAGACCATTGTCCTACTAGATTTCTAGCAGGATGTAGTCCAGAGAATGGAAATGCGTTGTGTCGCCGTTTTATTTGCACCAATGGTCTGACACATCTGTCTTCGGTGGATGAATGAATTTGAAAGCTAGAGTTATTTCAAAAACTAAATCATATCTATTATAATGCTGTGTATTGTTTCCAATTATTTTAATTTATTGCACACACTCCCTGCACAAAATTCATCATTGTTAAATTATTCACCATCGAAACACACTAGAGGACTATTTACCTATTTTCAGCATCTGGAGAAAACAAAAGTCTGAACAAACTTATTAATATACTATAATATATTAGTATCGTATAAAATAAGTTGACGTATGTTGGAATTTTTAAAGATGTATTTTTCTATTTAAATTTTTAAAAAGACGAATATATGTACTATCTTAAATGAGCTGTTTTTAGTAATACTATCACCACGGTTGCCATTTTACGGAAGTATCATATCACATTTGACTTTCATGGAAGTCAGTATATACCAGAAACTCATCTATAGTTTATCTTGGTCAGCAAAGTGTTCATCTGCATATACAAGAATTTATATGATCTTCGCCCATTTGATATTCCTTGTAAGGAATAGTTAAACAATAAAAACTAGCATAATTTGGACATGTCAGCTGACATGATTTCTTGTCAAAAATGATCCTGTAAGGAAGAGTGAAAGGAGCATGTGACAAAATGCAGAGGAAGACAGAAAATAATGTATAAACACGCAAAATAATGGGGTGGTCACGATTTTTTACTCTCATCCTGACTTCTGAAGATAGAAAATAGGCGGAGGACTGTTGATGCTTCCAATACAGCACGTATGGGCTTGAAGGGTTATGGATATGATATAGATGATTCCTAGTATTTTCTATATTTACCACATTGTATTAACTACACACAGAAAATACATCAGTTGATAATACTGTGGAATGTTAGATAACGTTAACAAAATAAAACTGAATTTAGTTTTACTCAAGTTTGTTCATGAATGAGATAATATTATACAGAATAGATACAAAACAAATAAGATTGCTTCAAAGAACACATTTACCCTGAAATTATGATTCATGCCATGATTCAATCAGGACATAAAACAATTGGCAGTTATGTAAAATTAACACATTACTCAATAGGAAATTAAGTAAAATTAACACTACTTAATAGGAAACTAGTTTGTGAACCTAAAATAAAACCTGATCTGAATAAATTGTTGGTAAAGCATGATATAATATTTTTCCTGTGGGGTTTTGTTTTGTGTTAAATGCAAATTGTACAATGCATATTATCCAAGAAACTCCAGATTTATTAATATAAAGAACTGCAGTTTAAAAATATGATGTACTAAACAAAACTATCAACACTGTCAATATAAAGAATATAAAAATACTTTTAATAAATTGAGGCACCAAACAAAACTAATCATTATAACACTGCGAATAAAGAGCGGCAAAGATCAAATGCTTTCAACTAGCAGGAGAATTGGCACAGAAAATATGACATACATATTAAAAGTACCCATGTGTTTTCACAACACAGTATTTTGCACTATATAAACTTTTGCACAAACATTTTCAAAGTCAGGTTTTATTTTAGGATCATACACTGGAAACTAAATAAAATTAACACATTACCCCGGTACTCATTAAGAAATTAAGTAACATTAACACATTCGATAGAAAAATTAAATAAAATGTTAATTACTATTCACTAGCACAGTTCCATATCAGAATGCCAGGACACCGAACACAAACAATTCGTCCAGTATAGTAGTCTGTTGTTCCAAAGTGGCGCCACCTGTGATAAGCCATCTATAGAGGTGGTTAGGGAAGGTGGAGTTGTATTATCTCTGATGTATTGTTTCCAGAATACAGTGGCCCTATTTATTTCATTCACCGGGGGGTGGGGGGGGGTGTGTGTGTTAATATGAGTGGAGGCAAATGAAAAGAAATGACCTTGCATCTTACTCTTACTAAAGTGTGTGTTGATTTACTTTTAGCATGATTTCACTTGTTCCTTCATTCTTATAATAATGGAATTCTACACCTCTGCCAATAAACAGATTCTATATTTTTGTCACACCTTATACATTAAAATCATGTCCTCCTTTAAAATGGAAATTAACGGTACATATTCACAACCAATCATTTATTATTATAAATTCATTGTTAACCTACAATGGAAGTTTTTTTCTGAATATATTTCATACAAATCAAACTGATGATGTTTTATCATTGCAAGGACACAATATAGAAGTTGTGACAACAGAGGCCAAATTTGAATACACAGAGTGATGTAGTTTTGTGAATCAATGAACACACAAATTAACCAAAAAGGCTTTTTCATCAAGAACACAACACGGAACACAAAGAGTAAAGGACAGTACTATTTATGATCACATCACAATATTGATTGAAAACTATGTAACACAGCATGTAATAATTATTTGAAGATTTCATCTTGCAATGTCATAGTAGTACATATCTCATAAATAATTATACAATTAATTTTTGTTTATCCCCAACATGTGATCATAGGCAGTACCATTCTATATTCATTGTATACTATTTTGTCTTCTTGATAAAGGCCCTTTGATTGGAACATATATTGTATTTTTCCAGTGATTAATAAAACTGCATCACCCTGTGTATTCTTCTTCTTCAGTATTCATTCTCAAACTACCACTGGATCTCTCTTGTAGCAGGACAATAGTCCTACTAGATTTCCAGAAGATGCAGTCCAGAAAATGGACATGCATTGTGTCGCCGTTTTATTTGTGTCTATGACCCAACACATCTGTCTTCGGTGAAACCCTGTGTATTCAATTTTCGTCTATTGGATAGTAGTTTTATCTCAGTTTTACTTATTATAGAAAATGTGACAGCAGCACTATTTTTAAAAAGTATTATGTCCTGTTATGATCTGACACATTTTGAAGAATGAAACGCACTAAAAAAACTCAAATGAGCAAGGATGATTACAAGCATGAAAAGTCAATACTGTTTATAAGCAGAGAATGTTTTGACATTTACACGAACTTGATTTAGGGGTATCGACCTATACAAGAGTACAACACAATTTGGTTTTAAAAAAATATGTCAAATCCCAGTAACAGAGGGAAAAAACTTACTGGTTAAAAAAAAATGCCAAAAACCTGTGACTTGCATGTTTTTGCCGATATATTCAAGCCAGGATAAAATGACTAGGGCTATAATATACCAGTATCTGATGTTATTTATTAGCCGAAATATGGTAATGGTATGTGAAAAAACAAATGAAACAGCCAATGCTGATCTACCAGTAACTCACATTTATCATCTAGGACTAGTGTATTCTGGATAAATGCTATAAACATATGTTTATCATCTAGACTTAATCTACAAGGTAGTGTTTTGGTAGACACTTCAATAGGAACAGACAAAATTAAAGTGGGTTTGACTTGTGTACAACAGAATGTTTATAAATAAAATTAGCTGTAGAAACAGAACAGAGGAAAAAACTTTCCTGGTACAGTAAGCCTACAAACAGTCATTCAAAACCTTCAACAGTTATTAAAATCCTTCCAAGTTGGAATTCTAGTGGAAAAATGGCATCAGTTAGGCAAAATTCTTGTTGTCACAATTAGTAGGCCTACCACAAATTTCCTTGCCAGAAACAAGGGGTAAAGTTGAGCAAGAGATAGGCAGAAATACAAGTGGGAGAGTAACTTCACGAGATAGACAGGTTACAGTCTAGCAGAATGCACCACCAAGACCGGACACATGAAGTTGGATATCTGTTGCAGTCTATCTTCATTGTGGAAATGGCACTTAATGATGATGTCCGAAACACTACCTAGGCTAAACAACAAAGGAACCTCTATGCCACACACTTTCCACGTCATGATGTACTGGTGCAGGGACCATCTACTGTGCTATATGACCTGTGTACAAAAAATTTAAACATCACCTCAAAGGCCAATTTTGATTATTTTCATGCATGTCGCTTGTTTATTTTTATATACTCCAAGTATATAAATAGTGGCCAACAACAATAATAAAAAATGTAACGAATGAAGGCCCAATTCTGTACTGAGGTCTTCTATACATGACGGTCTTACGCTACTTCTGGAATTTCACTCACTTAGACAGTCTTGCATTTTTTTTTTTTTTAAAACCTGTGTTGGATGGTGAGGGAACGAGGAAGGGAAATCAATAGTGAAAGGCATTTTCTCTGCATCTTTCACAAAATGGTTCCAAACAATGCATTCCGCTATAATTGAGACCCATAGGTTAATTTCAAAATCCTCTCTCATGTTTATTACTGTATACTCCCTACAAGGTAAACATATGGTAAGAAAGTTCAGATTCTTCTGTGACATCTGATGGTGACCATCTGTCTCATTGTTCTTTCATTGTATCATTTCCGACTTAGACTTTACTGTCTGATGTATTTTTTGTCTGAACCCTGTGGCAAGATAGTTAGGTAGTAATTACAATTCACTAGCGCAGTTCTACATCAGAACGCCCGGACACTGAACACAAACACTTCATTCAGGAAAGTATGGTCTATTGTTGTTCCACAGTCACGTCACATGTGATAAACCATCTATAGACATGGTTAGGGAAGGCTGCTGTATATCTTTGGATGTATTGTTCCCAGAATACAGTAGCCCTATTCATTCATGGGAGAACATCATGGAAAGAGAAGAAAACAAATAAAGAGGTGCTAAAAACACTTAATATGAAGAAAGAACTACTAAGAGAAATAAAGATCAGGCAAATAAAATACTTTGGACACATTAAAAGACATGACACCCTATTGAAGACCTTACTTGAGGGTAACGTCAAAGGGAAGCGAGCAAGAGGCAGGCAGAGATACAAGTGGGAGAGTAACATTACACGATGGACAGGTTACAGTCTAGCAGAGTGCACCACCAAGACAAGAGACAGGAGATGTTGGAGATACGTTGCAGCCAACCTTCGTTGCGGTGACATTACTTGATGATGATGATTCATTCATTGATTCCTTCATTCAGGTAATGTGAGTGGGGCAAATGAAAGGATCTTACAGTTGCTAAAGTTTGTGTTAATTTCCATTGAGCATATCCATTTCCACCGAAGACGGATGTGTCGGGCCATTGGCGCAAATAAAATGGCCACACAGCGCATTCTAGTCTCTGGACTACATCCTGCTGGAGATCTAGTAGTCCTGCTACAAGAGAGATCCAGGGGGAGTTTGAGAATGAACGCTGAAGAAGAAGCATATCCATTCATTCTTATGATAATGAAGTTCCATAGTATTATTACCAGCATTGTTACATTATTCCTATGTTGGCCTATAAACAGATTTTAGACTTTGGACACTTTCGGGATGCCAAAATCATCTCCTTGACTTATTATCGAATAGGCTTATGCACAGTAATGTATGGTACTTGTTAAAGTATATTTTAATTATTCAATATTTGAAATGTAAAACACATTTATATGGCCCTGTAACATAATAATTACTTACTCAAATTTTCCATTAGACAATTCTCTTGATGATCACAACCACACAAAAAAAAACAACTGTATATAACACAGCATGTTGCAACTAATTGAAATATTTCATCTTGCATTGCTGTAAGTAGCACATTATCATTATCATAACACTTCAGTGTTGCCACTCTGAAAACATAAATCCCACTATACCTCTTTGTTCTTAGTTTCTTATTTCAGTGTGGAAATATTAAACCTGTTACGTCTTTACTATTATCAATCTGTACTTTCCTTTGTACTTCTCTTCTTCTTAACTGTTCCCTACAGGATAATGTTGGAAAGGGAATTATGCCCCATCACACGGACAAACCATATATTTGTGATGTTTCATTTGTTAACCAGCAAGAGCATTTTTTTCCTGCTGGTCATACAATGGATATGCAATACTCATCTGTAAAATGACTTTCAAAAATATGTATTCTCTCCATGTCCGCTGCAAGTGTCCAACTCTCACATGCTTACAAAAGACTATGGTAGGTATTAATACATATTTATCTAGGTTGATCTTCAATGATGTACTTATTCTGCTCTTTCATATTCAATGTTGACATTGAAACTGAGGCTATTTCAAGTCTTCTGCTTTCAATCTCAAACTCCTATAGATTAGTAGGAAGTAGTCCAGAGAACTAAATGTATTTCTTCATGGTTTACAGCTTAGATGCAATATCTGCACCTTTTGCCTGAAATATCCAACTCTTAGCCGTGATATCTGCACTCTTTGGCCTGATATATCCAACTTTATCATGGCTTCTTGGTCACTTTGACCCTTTATGAGATGGCTAGTCAACTCCACCCCAAAATATCCTATGATGAGTGGTAGGCAACGGTGCTGCTATTCTTTGCACCCCTTTTGTACCCTGGCAGCACAAGGGTAATGAAACAAACAGATACTGTGTTGCTAATATTAATTAAAATGTACTCAGCTGATGACATCAAACTAATTTTGAAAGGGCATGATGTATGTTCTACAATGATTTATTTCTAAAACTCATTAAGAATATTAAGAATTATTCAACTAACATTACTTGACTAGTAAATGTTGGCTCCAAACTCTGCATAGTATTTAAGGCAATACAAAAGAAAAAGTAAAACAACTTTACAAAGTACAGCAATAGATAAAAATAAATCTTGTCAGATAAAACAGATGTTGTCTGTCGCTGCACTTCATAAAATGGTCATACTTCATATTTTATTCTTTCAACTTTGGTATATAATAAAGTAAAGAATATAGACTGGATATAAATATCTACACACAAAAAAAACCATGATAATCAGCAAAAACACAGAAGAAAAGAGACCAAAAACCATACATGGAGAGAAACTTCAAGTAAAACATCAATATCTTGGACACATAGTCATAAATGATGGCAGTTGTGAAACAGAAGTTAAATGGAGAACAGGAATGGCTAAAAACACCTTCAGAACAGAACGGCTAAAAACACCTTCAATGATATGAGGAAAATAGTAACATCTAAACAAATTAAAAACAAGTTAAAAATGAGAATTATAAAATGCTACATCTATTCTATATTAATGTATGGCTCAGAAACATGGACAATAAACAATTAGAAGACAGAATTGATGCCTTTGAGATTTGGGTATATATAAGAATAGGAGCATCATGAAAAGAGAAGAAAACAAAAAGGTTCTAAAACACTTAATATGAAGAAAGAATTACCGAGAAATAAATATCAAGCAAATAAAATATTTTGAACGCATTAAAAGACATGATACCTTATTTAAGTCCTTACTTGAGGGTAAAGTCAAAGGGAGGTGAGCATGAGGTAGGCAGAGATAGAAGTGGGAGAGTAACATCACAAGATGGACAGGTTACAGTCTAGCAGAGAGCACCACTAAAACAAGAGAGGGGATGTTAGAGGTCTGTTGCAGCCAACCTTCGCTGTAGAGACAGCACTTGATGATGATATAATTTTACTACAGTCCATCCATAATTAACAGGAATGAAGGGATGTGATCAAACAAAATCATGAAAATGTTTCTCCATTCACCAAAACATTCAGTATTTATTCAGGATAGAATATCAGCAACTAGTACCATTTGTTGGTACACAATGAACATATACATTGGGAGGTCAATTATTCTACACAAGCCTTATATGTAATCAAAACCCCATGTAACATGTCCTAGGAATTATGAGGTCCCAAGTATGGCCACTATTAAACATTTCAAACAATTAATAAAATAAGGAAAATGAATGAATCATTTTAGTTAAAGACCTCACAGTCACTTGATTTAGAAAATATTCAATACAATGACTAATGTATTTGCAATGACAATAGCCAGTAGCAAACTATCCCCTTCCCCAAACACATTAGTAACAATATTAGCTATATTCTGTCCCAAAAACTCCAAAAATGATAAATTCTAACATTTTTTTACTTTCTATGGTCACTCTTGTCCACCATTGGCCTGGATTAACAGAAACTTTTCATTTTCAGTCAGTTCTCGAACTCGCAAAGGTCCAAGATCATATTTTCTCAGATGGATCTAAAGACAAAAAAAGTATCATTGTTTTCATTCACACATGTTGGGAAAAAACAGTTTCATCTACTATAGGCTGTGCCAACTAGAAAAGGTAGCGATTGTTTTACCTCAGCCTACTGTACTAGTTCCCTTTATCAATTCTGATACTGATTTCCATATCAAAGCTTTCAGTATCTATGAGGGGTGAAAAAAAAAAAGTTTTGTATTTTACTATGAAATTGTAAAGACAGGCTGCATTGCTGTGTATCATTTTAAAGACACACTATTGGTTGAAAATTCCAGTGTGTTTATGACTCGCGCGGCTATGCACATGAAAGAGAAATTGGTGGGAAACTAGTTCAGTTGTGTATGAAGTTGTGTCTTGGATAAAATGGAGTCTCATTGCGTACTCAAATTTCTGTTCTTGCCTGGTAAATCTGCAAAAGAAATCCATGATGAGATGTTTGCCGTTTATAATGATGTCTGCCCGTCGGATGACATTGTGAAGCGTTGGAAAAATCATGTTCAAACAGGACATGCCAACATTCAAGATGAGCCAAGGAGCAGCAGGCAGTCCATTACAGATGATGCAAGAAATATTGCAAGAGTAGAGACCGTAGTACTCTCATACAGGTGCATTACCATCTTGGCTGAGTTGGGAATAAGTCATAGGACCACAATGAAGATTTGCATGAGCAGCTTCACATGTCACAGGTGTCCACCACATGGGTTCATCTTCTCACACCAATCCAAAAGGAGTATTAAGCCAAAGCATCCACAAAGATGTTGGACATATGCAATGCTAATGAAGATGATTTTTTTCGTACATAGGTTACTGTGGAAGTAATGACCCCCAAAGACAAACAATTTTCACATGTCTTGATTCCTTCACACTAAAGTGCAAAACCTTTCAACCCCCCTTATAGTTCTCTATATATTAATTCTAATAATGATTTCCACTGTACAGCATTAAATTGTTCAATATCTCTATGCATGTTTTTTTCCATCAGAAATATGGTTTCATTATCTTTCATGCTTGTGGGGCTGATTTCAACTAATTTCTCAAGAGTGTTCTGAGCATGAAACGCTGAGGCAGACATATTGGCCAGAGGAAACAACACTGGAATCAAAGCTCTATGGGACACTGTATGAACTACAAAAGACAGTGAGTTTTATTAAGGAGACAGAATTACAGATATAGACTTGTTTCAAGTGAACGAAAGAAGAAGAAGAAATCAGCATGCATGGAAAGAATATTTTCACTAGTAAATATTGTGGAGAAAAACACAGTACTACCGGTAATAGATAGCATGCTATTACAAAACAACAGCAAACTGGTTTTTTAATACTCACTCTACTGAATTACCATACAAAAATCTTGCCACCACCATTGCTTCAAAGTACCAACTGTATACACACACTTAAGAAACTGTGAAACATCCTATTTTACTTTAATCCAATACTACATGTGCCATAGTGTCATAGCCACAACATTTGGCTGGCACAATGGAAAGGGCATGTTGTGTTGCATGATAGGCAGTGATGTTGAAGAATCATAACCCTTCGAACCCTGACCAGCTGTTTCTTAGAAACCCCTTCCCCTGGGATACTGAGCAAAAATACCATACAAATCTGTGTATAAACTGAGAATTTTGGGAAATTTATCAGAAATTAATTTAGGGGTCTCAACCTTCAAATGTGTACAACAAATTTTTTTTTTAATCTCTAAAATAATATTTAAGAAATGATGTTATCAAAGAAGCTGATGTAGCTAATGGTGTAAAAGCTGTTTTGAAACAAGATTACAGACAATGGAAGAGATTGAAAAATGTGTGATGATTTGGATTCATGAAAAGTTAGTTAATTATTGGATCATTGTCGCTGCACTCCGGACAAGTCCATAGGTGCTCATATCTCTCCTTGAGTGTATCCACCATTACACATTGACTGACAGTCCCAGTAGGCCATTGATTGACCATCATTCTTTATCACCCATGAAACTGCTCCTTTCTAGTGACACCACATTTAAAACCAAGCTCCCCTATTCTAGTCATCAAACAAGAGTCATCATCACTTATACAATTTGTGCGTTTTCCCATAGGGCGTTCAAAATGTCTGCCCGATCCATCGCTCCACCAACAGCCATAGTAGCAGTGTGTGTGGCCAACCTATCTGCTCTCTCATTACCTCGACAAAAAAAAGTCACTTTACACACACAGGAATTCTTCACTGCATCCAGCCACTGTTCTTGAATATACCCCACCTCAACTTTCACAATTATGCTCATCGGATCACTGAGTTTACAGGCATGCTTGCAGACAGACTGCGAGCATATCCATTTCAAAACTTTGGTTACTGCCAAAATCTCCATTGTCATGCTGCTTGTCTTCTGAGCGAATGCACCACTTTCCTCTCTGATGGTCTCCCCCCACCTTTAAGTCATGAAGGCCCAGGCACTCCTGATGTGTCTCTCAACTGATCCATCTGTATATATAATCATATCACCTTCCCTGGAATTCACACCGATCAGGGCGAGTACCTCCAACTCCACCACTGTCAGACACCAATCCCTGCATTCTCTATTGAGTGTTATTATTACTTTGAAGGTTGTCGGACAATCTAAAGGACGCGTGACTCCATTCTGCACCAGGTAGCACATCCTCCAATCTGCACACACTCTGTATAATATCCTCTGTGCGCCCCATCCACGACGTTTCTCTCTTAAGTCGACTGCCTTTCACTTTGAGAATTTCAGGGTGTAGAGGGTGCTCTTTACCAGCAGTGATTTGTATTCATTTGTAGTCAACATCTCTCTTAAGCTACATATGTTTATCTACAGTACCTCAACACTAAAGCTTTAAAATTCATATTTTTAAAAATAATAATCTGTGAAGAATTAGCGAAAAATGGTGGCACTGAAGTCAGGTCTACGTAATTCTGCTTGCAAACGTAAAAGGTCGAATAAATTATGACTGTATTTATATTGCTGCGGAAAACTAAGGAACAATCACTCTAGCACACATTTACTATAAGAGCATGATAGGAAATAAACATGGACGGTTGTTGTCCATGACTACAAATGGCTATCTCGATGTAGACATTTGTCAACAGTGGGTTTCTATCGCTAGATTACATTTCTCGATATTTGTAGACTTCGGATTGCTACAGGTTAAAGAATGTATGCAACATGTATCATTTGATATACAGCGGAATCCCTCTATGGTACATTCTTTTATAACATATTTCCATATATAACAACACTTTCACGTTCCCCAATTATATTTATTCTATATTGTATGTACTGTTTAACGTCAATTTCTGTTATTACACACATATTCTGTCTATCCAGAGCAAGTTGTTATAATAGGATTCCACTGTATATGCAACTTAAGGGGACAAATGTCAAAATGTATTCTTATAAATTAAGGAAATATAATTACCAAAACACAGAAAAGATTATCTAAAATTAGATAAAGACACTTCTGTTTGTAACTTAGTATTACAAAGGAGGTGCATACATTCTCACCTGTAAGAAAACATTGACATCTGTACTCCTGCTCAGGTAAGGGAAGTTGCCTCCACTTTTTAAATGTGCTCGCTTTGCCTCTGGATAACATTTGCACATCTCTTCTCTGACAGTAGAGGATAAGGCACACTCATCATAAACCTAGAATAGAACAATAATTGACAAATATGAATCACTCATCTTCATACTCTGACAGTAGAGGATAAGGCACACTCATCATAAACCTAGAATAGAACAATACTTAAATATGAATCACTCATCTTCATACTCTGACAGTAGAGTAGAGGATAAGGCACACTCATCATAAACACAGAATAGAACAATAATTGACAAATATGAATCACTCATCTTCATACTCTGACAGTAGAGGATAAGGCACATTCATCATAAACCTAGAATAGAACAATAATTGATAAATATGAATCATTCATCTTCACGCACATCTGAATAAATTGGTCATAATCATTGTCAGATCACATCAAAGTTTCAAACCTGTAATATCAGAGATAAGATTATAGAAATTAGGTTTGCAGATGACACCACCATAATATCAAGAAGCCCCACAGGTTTAGAAATATCAGCAAAACATCATAGCAAGGAACAAAATATTTTCTTCAATGCAAAAAAAATTAAATTTAAAAAATGCATATCAACAGAAATCAACTCACATCTACAATAGTGATTGACAAAGAAATGTTAACAACTTTTAATATCTCAGGTCAACCATCAACACCACAGGTGATTGAAAGCAGAAATCAGAAAGAGATTAGCAATGGTCTTACACAAAAAGAACATCACAAATGAAAAATCTATGGAAAGGGGCAAACAGAAAAACAGTCACAACTATTAAAAAGCTATATTTTTCCAGTGGCAACATATGGTTGTGAGACAATGGACAGACATCTGCAATGGAAAAGAAAATATCGACATTTGAAATGAAATGTTACAGAAAGGTCAGAAGAATATTATGGACAGAAAGACAAACCAATGCAGACATCCGCAAAGATCTGAACATAGAAGATGAAATGGCACTTTAAAACCATCTCCAAAAAAACCCACAATTTAACATTTTCAACACACTATGGTTTAGAGAGATTAAGATCAATGAGGTTCCCGGCAAGAACAAGAAGCAGACTATAAAGGACACAAGAACAAAAGGCAGAATATGATGGACACAAGATATTGAAGACCTGCATTGTTATTCTGAACCTGACACTGGAAAGGCTACACATAGAGAAGCTTACAGAATGGCAGTGGGGACAATGTTCTGTAAAGGACATGACACACAGATAGGGTCAAATCCAAAGCAAAAATTTTACTTCAACTGAGAAATAATCCTAGAACACAGAGTTAGGAAGCAAATGAAATAACTAACATCTACACCAGCAGAACTACAACAGATATGCACTTCAATAGTCAATGTCTGATGGCCTTGCAGAGACTTCAATTATGAGGACAGTTATCTTCTTCTTCTGCGTTTGTTCTCAAACTCCTGCAGATTAGCAGGATGTAGTCTGGAGAACGTAATGCGTTGTGTCATAGGACAGTTATCTAAATCTTAGTCCTTGCTTCAAAATATTTATAACAGTCTGAGTAGATGGCATCTTTCCACCACCGGGATATCACAAAGATCTAATGCTCTGACATACTAGTGTTCGCAGTAATCAGAGAGCAGACACATACACTTCCAATGCATCTATAATGAGTGAATTGTCAAGAAGATGTACTGAAGTTGCTTCAGTGTTTAAAGTGCAACATAAGATAGATAATCTATTTAGACTTATATTTGAAGAATTTGATATTAAGAGTGGTATGAATAGGAATGGCAGCCTTCAGAGAAGAGAAAGGAAGGTTTTGAGGTCAGGAGAACTATTATCATGCATACTCTTCTACATTTTCTGAGCACCTATTGTTTTGCCTGGAGTGCAATGGCATTTGTTAAGAACAAATAACTTAAACATGATTTTGACAACTTACATCCATTAAAGTGACATCAACATCTTTCAGTTTCTGTGGTTCAACATAGCAATTCATGCAGTTTAAGGTTAGTCTTGATGCCAGTGCTTGCTGGGACATGCTGTCAAGCTGAACACAAAATACACACAATTCAATTATATTAGGTAAGTAGGTAGTTAATGAGTTTGACTCTCTTTCGGAGAGGCGTGCCCCTTTCAACCAGCAGACAAAGTTTAATTAGGTAAAATCAGGACACTCTACCATAAAATATTAGAGGTAACAAAGACCCCAAGGTTTACAAAGACATGTTTTATATACTGTCTTGTATTCTATAAACAATACAAACTATCTTGCATGCATAAAAGTTTATATTTTTGGCATGTATGTTTTTGTTTGTGAAAGAATTGTATGGTAGGAACTGTTCGGGAACCAACTGGGAAAGAGAAAAACCATGACTAGCAGGGAGAAAAGATACGTAGATACACAAAAGGTAAGAAATAGAAGTAATAACTAAAGATAGAACAAATGGATGAAATGTGCAGAGGACCATAGCTCTGCTACGAGAGGGAAAAGGTGAATAGATATATTGTGAGCGGACCTTAGACAGCCAAGGTACTTAATTCAATTTCAGCTGCAGGCATCAGGACTATCCAGAAAACAGTGACAACAATATCCTTAATACATATATATGACCTCATCGAGGCCAGCCCCTTGCCGCGGAGATGGGGCGTAATCAAGCCACCAGAGGCTGGAAACTAAGAAATGAAATTCTTAGTCAGGCCATCATACAAGCATACAGAAGGTCAGGTTCAACAGCCAGTGGTTAAACCAGTATATTTCTAGAAGATGATATGACTGTATAGTGAGGTTTTTTTGTGTGAAAACCCCACCAGCATTCTATCTTTACAGTTACATGTTTTTATGTCGTAATATCCTGTTGTCGATCATTCCCCCCCCCCCTCCCCAGAGTAGTGGGCCGTCAAAACTTGTGGCATTGCACTCTGTCATAGAATGGTGTGTTCTGGACTCAAGATATCATTGGTTTGATGCTATATGTCGAACTGACACCCAGAAATCAACTGGAGGAAGGGGAAACCTGAGGTGAAACCATCCAATTCAGGATGTGACGATCCTACATGTCTTTCATGTATTTCCAAATTTGGCAGACATCATGTTTAAGTTTAAGTTCATGATGAAAAGTGATGGAAAATGGAAAGTGATGGAAAATGGAAAGTGATGAAGCACGCCTCAGAAGGAGTTCTGTGAAAGCCAAGTCAAAGCAGCATCTAGCAATTAGAAAATGGTGTTCCTGGTCCCAGGTCCTACTTTGTTGGATTAGCCTTCTGGGTTTGAAAGAAGCTCCAGAAATAAATAACTCCAACATGAAAGTGTCTGTAAAACACCACCTTATTAAATCCCTGCACTACAAGACCTGTGAAAGCAACTGTTACCACCAAACCCCTCTATCACCAAACCTTTTATACAGACACAACACAAATGAAGAACATGCACCTACCATCACCTGGCATTCATTTTCCAGTATCTAGCTTAATATTGTCTTGTCTTCTCTTTACAGGTTTTGATGATGTCATGAACAGTATGAAAAAATATTCTGTCTTATCACAGTAGTTGTCCTAAACTCTAATGATTGGATGTTCTCATGTATTTTTTGCATGTCTGGTAAAAGTTTTGTGAATCAAGAGTATCTGGTCTGTGTTATTCTTACATAAGAAACTACAGGAATTTTTTCTGTTCAGAGCAGAAATATTGGGTTTACCAATTGACACATCACAATAATTTCCTTTTGTACATATTCTTCTGCATTCAGCATCTGCAGCGATGTTAGATTGTCAGGCCTGTAGGATGAAGTCCACTGTCTTCCTCAGGTCAGAGCTGTTACTCCATAGGTTTTGCCTTAAATCTGTATCCTCTGTCCAAACCTCTGCTCATTGAATGTTGGGCAGTCCTGAAGTATGTGTTCAGGGGTTTCGATTCCGAACCCACATGGACTTTCATCTGCGTATGAGATCCTCAGTCGGTAAAGGTGGCTGAACATTCTACAGTGGCCTGTTTTGAGGTGAAATAGTGTGGTCTGTTAATATCTTTGGATGTGATGTTTTGTATCAGGTTTGTCTTCCATTACCATTTGTTTCTTTCACTTTGATGTGTATGTGTTGTAGATTATTTTTTTTGCTTCTATGAAGGGCAGTGGGTACTGTGTTGTTCCATTTCAGTACCTGTTCTTTACAGAGCATCAGCTTTTCTCATTTGTCATGATTCCACAGTGTGATGGTATCCATTGAAGGCTAATAGCTGATGATTTTTTGATATGTCTAAGCTCAGGTCTGATGTTGTGCAGAAGGATTTCATTTCTGTTGCTATGGATTTAGTTTACACATTGGGTTTTCTCAATTACCATTCAGGTTCCCATAGACTTCTATTGTTTCAAATTCACTTGCATCCTAATGTCGTGTCCATTAGTTATCTCGCGCCAAAGATAACTAAAGAACATTACTGAACCGCTGTGTGTACCGCGATGCCACAGAGCCAGACTATTAAAGTATTATAAATGCTATTTTACCTTTTCCACCATAAAATCAATTGAGTCTGCAATATCAGGATCTGTTGCTCTTTTTTCAAAGCTTCCCATCACCATTTTTTTCAAAACAACAGCAGGCATCATCCAGAAACTGAGACAAGAGATAATATCAGGTGGTTAACATCTATCTCTTTTGCTCATAGTTCTTATAATAAACATCTCAGATGACATTTGGGAAACACTTTACAACCAGAAAAACTAATAAAGTGACTTTCTGCATTTGCATGCATATATTATCAGTCATTTGAATTATGTTTCATAATAATTTACTTAATGCATAGTTTTCTACAGAATATTTCAACTGTAATAAATTAGGGTTTAGTCAAATTATTTTAGAATAAATCTAAACAATATTTTGGGTAATGCTTTGCACATCAGAAAATGAGTACACTATAACTATATTACAGTGCTAAATATTATGTTCATGTATTGTTACTAGATAATCTAACTACCAAATAGTAAAACCAATGTAAAAAAGAAATAACAATAAACAAAGGAACAAGGACTTTTTCTATGTTGGGTCCATATATTACAAAGGAACAAGGACTTTTTCTATGTTGGGTCCATATATTACAAAGGAACAAGGACTTTTTCTATGTTGGGTCCATATATTACAAAGGAACAAGGGCTTTTTCTATGTTGGGTCCATATATTACAATGCAGTGCTTCACTGTCTTCATGCATATATTGTCACAGTTCTTCTTCTTCTTTGACATTCATTCTCAAATTTCTGCTGGATCTCTCTTTATATGACACAACGAAAGCCTAACTTACCTCCATGGGACGACTACCACCTACTTAACAGACAAGAACAGGTCATCATATTTCGACTCAGAACTGGACACAATAGACTAAACAGCTATATGTATAAAAAAAATTTAATTGGCACAACAGCAAAGTGTACATGTCAGCAAACCAACAAGACTTCAAAACATATCCTTCAAGAATGTGCAAACTATGGCACATTAAAGTGCACATACTGGCCTCCTGATACACCTATGAATTTTAAACTTTATGGTACAAAACAAGAAATGGAAAACACTGTCCAATTTATACCAGAAACAACACTGCAGATATAGACATTATTAGCAAACGAAAGACGAAGAAGCTCCCTTTTTGGCCAATTTATTAGCATTTTCATTCCCGCTGATACCTGCATGGCCCAGTATCCACTGTAGTGTAGTAGTGATGCCATAGGATGTAAGTATGTTTGTAGCTTGGAGTATGTTGCTTATAGTTTTCTGTGCTGTTGGATTCCAGTTTTCAAGGGCTTGTAGAGTCAGGGAGTCTGAATATTTACAACATCAGAAAGAACGATACAAAGCAAGAGGAAGACCAAGAACAAGATGGGAAGATTAAATTAGATTGTTAAAAACCATGACCTAACCAAGACAAATACAAACAAGATGGCCAAAGACAGAAAACTTCAACTCTCCACAACTCATGACAGAATTTGTGGAAAAGAGAATAAATAGATAGACTATACATGATATGTTTCAATTATATTATTTTTTGAATGAGAAAAAAAATGGTTCAACAATATTTGATTGTGCTTTCAAGAACTGAAATATGAGGCTGAATCATGTGACAACTGTAAAAATTTTGTGAACAAATCCCCATATTGATGCAGTATTTCCAGATCTGAAACCATATCTCTGGTCTATTTCACATAGTTTCTAGGGTGTGTATTTTCAGTGCATACTGATTCCTACTGTGTGCAACTTGTGTGTGTTGATTCCAACTGTGTGTAACTTCGCAGTATGCTAATTCCTAATGTGTATAACTTCTGTGCATATTGATTCCTAATGTAACTAACAGTTATTAACGGTATGTTATCACCAACCAATGGCAAACCTATAAATTCATAATAACAGAGAACAATATAAATATATGCACAGCTTACGTTGGGGCAGAATTTGTTTGTTGAAATATTGTTGTATCATAAAAAGAATTGCACAAAATCAGAGATGCTACACGTGGAGACCGAGCAGTGAATTCAGCAAATTTCTGTGCCAAGAAGCCACCAAGGGATGCACCAAAAATGTGAACCTGTGAGAAAAACCATAGAAAATAATATGAAAATTATAGAAAGCCCTTTCTCTTCTCTTTTGAGTTATTTCTTTTCCTTTTCTTCTTCAGTGTTCATTCTCAAAATCTCACTGGATCTCTTATGAAGCAGAACTATGGTCCTAAAAGATTTCCAGCAGGATGTAGTCCAGAGAATGGAACAACTCTGCTGCCATTTTATTTGTGTCAATGACCGACAAATCTATTTTTGATGGTTTATGGCATACAACTTTCTTGACAACAAAAAATAAATAATCCTAAACTGTTATGTTGTTTACATTTGTGAAATATAAATGATACACCATACATCACTGTACTTTTAACAAATGCCTAACTTTTAGCAAATACCTATTTGGCTTCCAATCTCTTTCTTATATGGCAGCATTTCTCAAACACTGCAGCACTGACAAAGATATATCTGATCTGAATATTTTTTTGTAAAATATGGTACATTATTAATAAGTTAGCACATGCTGCAAGCATGGCTGAATGATTAGAATACCAGTCTTATAGCTGTAACAACATGGGTTAAAGTCACAGTGAGAATTGGTTGTCTCTTTTGGACTAAAAATCCATCCAACACGCATTGTTGCAATGATAAAGTGACCTTTATTATCATAAAAATAGTTGAATAAACCCCATATGTTTTGATATGGTTGCGCCTGTTGACAAGATATTTCAGCAGCTGCAGTAAGACAAAATTATTCAATCTGCTGAGTTTTAAAAGCTACAAATGGTTTTTGTATTTGCTTCTGATGGTCTTGCCAAGACATGTAAAACAAATCACTTCTGAAATTTCAAGATCTGTGTAAAATATATCATACAAAAGCATAGATTTTATATAAAGAATTTTATATAAAGAATTTTGAAATATTTTGATATAAAATGTAATTATAATGAAATGTCAACTAACCCTATCAAGTACTAGAAAGTCTAACAATTTTCTGAACCCTTCCACAAACTCCTTCATTGTCCAGTATATTGGATATTCAACCTGTAAAATAGATCCATAAAATATAAAAATAACAGCTGGTAAAATAAATCAAATCAAGAATACACTAATGCAATTAAAACCTTATTATTTACAAAACACTTTATCAAATCAATGACAGTTATGAGAGTGATTTTAAAAGTTTTTCATCTGAGTCAATAATTTCAATAATATGATGAGCTGTACAATTTCTGAAAGATCCTATTTCTGGAGAGTGCCATTATTTTCCATCATTTACATCAACACTGGACTAGTTATTCACATGTGAGTTGCAAAGGCCTGAAAGGAGAGCAAAGAAAAGTGACACTGGTACTTTTCAAGACACTGGTATATCGTAAGAGGTATAAAAAAAAGTAATGATCTAAGTAGGGTCGGGTCACAAAGAGATTTCTATGACTTAAAATCACAAACTAAAACAGTTTATTTTTAAGCACTTTCCTCAAATGTTTACTTCCCTTTGCTTCTACATATTTCTGTGAGAATGGATTTTTAACACAGCTACAAGCAATCTTAAAAGCATCAAAAGCATTAGAAGAACACTCAAAGGAACAAATATAGTCTTCTTGTATGGTGACATGTCAGTTCTCCAGACCATTCAAATTAAACATGAAGATCTCCTAACAAAAGCAACTGTAGAAATTTTTAATCAACTGTCTGTTAACAATAAAGTTGTGCTGCAGTGAATCCCTGCACACAGAAATGAAGGCAATGAGGCAGTTGACAGACTGGCAAAAGCAGGTGCAAAAACGAAACACTTCCATCACACAATATCACAGAAGCAAAACTCTCATCAAAAGAAAATAAAAACATACATGGAGTGAGAGTACAGGCAGAAACTTTCTTCAAGACCCCATTCTAACATTGAACAGACCACAACAGTCTACCGTTTTTATGCTCCGCACAAGACACCGTACACTGAAAATGCACAATTCTCCACAAAACAAATGTCCAAACTTATCAATGTCTATGTCAAAAGGGTCCCCAGACTCCAGAATACATTCTGCAGACGTGTCCACTTTTTGGCGACTAGAGAACTAAAACCTGGCCCCAGGAGACAGGTCTGGAAGTGAAGCTGTGGGGCAATGGTGAGAACTTTCTGCTGAAAACTGAATCCATGGATCTCCTGCCTATACAGACTTCTGAACATGGGAAACTGAATGCAGAAAAAGAAGAAGCCTGACACATCTGACTCCAGCACGCATGTGGTTGTGTCTGTGGGTCTCACCAATGGCCCACTAGACAAACCACCCATGCAACAGACAAGCTTAGTGGATGACATGCCGTTATATTGAGGTTAGCTACTTAAAGAAGCTTCATGGCATGTCATCTATACAATTATGCTTTTATTTTGTTGTTGAAATGTGTTTCATGTTTACCTGAATATATATGTATTTGGTTGGGAGGGAGCCAGAGATGTACTGTGCAGCACTGGGGAGGAGGAAACTGACAGCACTGTTTTTTTCCTATGGCTGAGACTCATCATAGAGGCACAGTGACTCAGGATGTGACAATCCGTTTGACTTGAACATTTGGTTGCATGCTTAGAGCAATAGAGAAGTTCGGCATAACCTGTAGTCAATTGGTGGCGGGGAATGAGCACAGTGAACCCTATCTTGGCTACAGTGGCTAGGAGCAGTGATAGGTTTAAACCTACCTTCCTGGAGGTGTAATAGTTATTCTCTGGCTCTGTCCCGGGGTGGGCCGAAAATCCAGACTTCCCAGCAATATAATGCCATTTAATGGCATTAGGTCAAAGGGCATGAGCCCATGGACTGCTGGATCAGCAACCAACCATCAGTCTCTAGCATGGATTTTGGGTCACTGTGACCACTATGGGATGGGACAGCCAACCTCACCACCAAAACATTCTCAGTTGTCTCTTACAACTTGCATGGCAGGTCACTATTCTGTGCACCCCTTTTGGTCTCTTGGGCTATACATGGACAAGACAGACATTTAACAGTGAGAGACAAACAAACAAAAGTTTGCACTAAGTTATCCTTGGTTAAAACTTACAGCAATAACTCTGTAACCCAATGCAGAGAGACCCAGGACTTGACGAAAATATACATCTGCAGTTCCGCTAGCTGGTGGAAAACAAATTAGTGGACTTTTGACACTCTTGGGACCTGCCTCATAAACTGTCCACTCCTTGCTATTGTCATCATCAACAATAATCTATAAGAATTGACAAATTTACTTTTTGAAATTATATTTTTTTTAAACCACAGTTCAAATGTGCAATAAGTGCATATACAGTAACCTGTAAACATTCACAAGTTTGACACATAGATTAGTTAGTGAGTTTGTTTATTTTGTGTCACAGGCGGCATGTAAAGCAGAGGTTTTGATTCTCCATGTGTTGTGGTCCGCTGCCTATATTTTTGTATGGTCTTGCGACCTATTATTTCTCCTTATTTAAGTAAATATGAAACCCAAGTTTGCTGGTCATATGTTCTTCGAGGTACATTTTTGGAGGGTGGAAGAAGATGAGGAGGCCAGATGAAGACATTGCTGGATAATATCAAGGACTGGACAGGGTGTGGAGTTTTAAAACTCATTAGAATATGTGGAGATATTTCTGCATCAAATGTTTCAATGTGACACACCTACGACCCTGACAGGTTATGAGTTTTATTATTATTATTATTGCTGGTCAGCAGGCACATGATTTAACATTACTCTACCGCAGCTTCCACATAATCAGCACTAGTTGAGTTATGTGAAATATGTCATGTAGAAATAGTTTAACTTTTCTTCTGTAGGTAAGTCATGGTAGCACAATGATTTGTGCACCTGTTTCCTAGCCCTCTTATTAAAGGTTCCAGTAGATGTAATCCAAATACAGAATGCACAGTGTCATGGTTTATAAGTTGGCAGTGACATCTATGCTTTTGGCTTGACACATTTGACTTCAGAATGGCTTCTGGGATACTTTATTCTTCTTCTTCTCGTTCGGAGTTTGACATGTCTACACAGCAAGTTCTGTTTTCTTAATAAATGCTGCTGTATTTGAAAGCTCCTCAGTGCTCCCATACATCTTTCTGTGGATATCCATCTCTGCGGGCCAGTGTTCTTTCCTTAACTGGTTTAGTGTATTGCAGTCTTGCAGGATATGTTCAGCTGTCTGTGCTGCCTGCCCACAAAGGCACAGTGGTGATGTAACCAATCTTAGTCTATTTAAGTGGCTGTTTAATCTGTTGTGTCCTGTTCTGAGGTGGAAGATAATAACCTGCTCTGCTCTGTCAAGATAGTGGTAATTGTCTTTTGGGTGGTCGACTTTCCTAATGGCTTTGATGAGGGTCTTCTTTTCTTGGTAGGTGATTTCTTGGTCTTTTTGTTCCTGTGTTGCTCCATCCTTTGCCAGTCTGTCTGCCTCTTCATTTCCTGGTATGCCACAGTGGGATGGTATCCACTGTAGTACTATCCTTCTTTGGATGCTCATTTCTCTCATGGCTTTCTTCAGGTCTGGCAGTTTATCGCTGTCAAGGGCTTGTAGGACAGACATAGCATCAGTAAGAAATACCACCTGCTGGCATTGGCTTGTTGTGTTTTTAATTATTTCTGCAGCAATGTTTAAAGTCTGTACTTTATCCTCTATGGGATGGGATAGCCAAGTCCACCCCAAAACTTGTTTCGTCATCTCTTAAGACATGTGTATCAAGTAAGTGTTATTATTTTTTTGTTCCACTTTTGGGCTAGGGTGTGTCAACTATTACAGAACTATTTAAGTTTCATGAATACATCAATATTGTCAGTACAAAGTGCACAATCAGCTTTTGAATTACTGAGAAAGTTTGAATGAGTTGTGTTTGTGAGACACAATCACTTTACCACTCCATATTAAATAGAATTGAATAAAATCTCATCTCATATACAAAAACAAGCAAAATTTAACACAAAGAGAAATGGAGGCAAAGAAATATCAGAGAAAGAATACCAACCTTTCTTTGAGGAATGGAGCTCCGGAAGCTTAAATATTCTTGTGATCTGGCTATTTCACCCATTGTGATCTTTCTTTCATACCACACAAATCACTTTCCTATATGCATATACAGTACATTAATAAAAGAAATGTCCAATGTGGAAAAATACTATAACTTGGTCAAAAAGTAATTTCACAATTCATTATTTTCATGGCAACAGAAAATTTGTGATCTAACAAATTGTTTTTATCTACTGGCACCTTTTGGTCTCTCAAGACACTATACTATTATTGTGCTATAAGGAATCAAAGCTACAATCCATGGTGGTAATGGATGTGGCTAGCAAGAGCAATTTAAACCACAAAGATTTTGTGGTTAAAATTGTGGTTTAGATTATGTACAAGGAATCTTATAATCCCTTGTGTGATCTTTTGTGTATATTCTCAAATGTACAGCTCTTGAACCATGGGCTATCATTTTTCTCCTTTTCTGTCTCCAGAAAACAAGCCATTTCTGATCTTTCCTCTCCATGCAACATAATCCTTATTCCCATTATCCTATAGCGTGTTCTACACCACACCAACATGGTGCTATGTTTTCTTTCATGTACCATTAGGCTACTATGTTTTCAAAGTTTTGTGTAGTAACTCAGTAGCATATCATGTGAACACATCACAAGAGGACAGCCTGAGATGTGTTTAAGCTCCACGCTCGACTGACAGCCTAGCAAGTCATAAAGTAGGTGATTTCATGCTAAAATTGTCTCCTAATATATGATGGCCTTGTCAATCATTACACATAAAGTCTGATTTTCTTTGAAGTTACGCGAATGAGGCATGAGAATTTATCAGCATACCAGGTAAATCGGCGAATTCCATCAATGTGGTGTGGACCGAAATCGAGCATGGTGAGACACATTGAAAACTATGGTAATCCACTGCATTGAACTTCATTTCCAGTCATCTCAATTGCTCTTGCTGCTGGTTTCAAATGACTTCTGACAAGAGTGAGACAACGCATTGCACAACTCTTCCTCACTTAAATTAGAATCCCCAGTGCAAGTAATTTTCACATCCGTGAAAATTCACTTGAAGAGAAAAGATTTTCCCACTGGTTTTAGGTGCATGGAATGTATGCAGACTTCTCGATAATGACTAACAAAAATAGACCTGTTCGACGAATAGTCCTGATTGGAAGAAAGCTAGCAAGATAAAATATTTACATAGCAACTCTGAGTAAAACATGCCTTGCTGGAGTTGGTGAGTTCTATGAAAGTTGTGCCAGTTATACATTCTTTTGGAGTGGAAGAGAAATTGAGAAAAGATGTAAAGCAGGAGTTTGCTTCGCTACTAAAACAGCACTTGCTGACAAACTAGCAGGCTCATTAAGACAATCAATGATCATTTCATGATGGTAAAATTCCCCTGCTCTCTAAGAATATGCAACAATTATCAAGAGAAAATGCGAAGAACCACTTTCATTTCCTTAAATACAGCAGAAGACGGATGTGTCGGACCATTGGCGCAAATAAAACGGCGACACAACGCATTTTCATTCTCTGGATTACATCCTTCTGGAAATCCAATAGGACCATGGTCCTGTTGCAAGAGATATCCAGTGGGAGTTTGAGAATGAATGCTGAAGAAGAAGATAGTTTGCTCAACAGATCATAAAAAGTTATATTCTTTATAAGTGTCCACACTGCATAAAGATCTTGTCATTAATACTAACAATTTGTATGATGAATAGTTAGAAAATATATGTATGAAGAAGAGGTGTGCAGTTGTGGAATACATTCTATGTATTTCTGAAAGCAAATAGCCTACATGGTGTATAAAGTATATTTTATTATATGACCCAATAGAAAAGTGTTCCATTCTTTGATTAGGTGTTGATCTAGCACAGTTGTTAGTGTTTGATTAAATTACTTAACATATCAAATAGAGGCTATGTAGAATTATCATAGAAGTCAATAAAGGGATTCAGATAAGGGATAAGCACCTATGGCAGTGTACTGGGTGCAGTGACTAGCTTCTATTCATCATGTGACATATTCTTTCCAGAACGTGGTCTTGTTTATGGATTCTCTGAACACTCCACGATTCTGGGCAATCAGACATGTTTAAGCTATCTGATATATCACTGCACCATCGTCGTCTTGGGTGTCCTCTTCCCCTGTTGCCGTTAACTCTGCCTTGAGCTATTAATCTTTTCATGCTGCTATATCTCCTTAAATGACCAAAAATACAAAGTTTTCTTGTTGTTAGGATGTTGTTAAGGAGCCAGCCCTCTTCGAAGTTTATTGATCTTAACACTTCTTGATTTCTTTTTTTTAGCTGTCCATGGTATAAGCTTCTAATCAGCTTCTGTTAAACATTAACCATTTAAAAAAGTAGGCCTACTAAAATAGTATAAAAGCTGATGCCAGAGTTATATTGCTAACAGGTCTGAGACCAATGTGGATTTATATTAAAATATGAATGTAGTAATAAGCATAGGAATATACAATGAAGAAAATACTACTGTCTTGGTTGCTGATCCAGCACTCCATGAGCTTATGCCCTTTGACACACACTGTCTTCGACCATCACTGAGTTACAATGTAGGGCCTAATGGCTTTGTAAACAGGGAAATAATTTCATTTGCTCTAGGCATAGCATATATTATTTCAATGAGAATAAGAATTATTATAATATAATTAAATATTGGCAATATCCAATAATATAGAGTGTGATCTAATATTATATAGTATATAGGCCTTATTAAAGGCATATAAGCCTAATAAATATAAATAATTCCTTGTCTTCATCGTTTGTCAGTGTCCCTATTTCAAAACCTGACCATATATCTTGAACCACATTTACTAACTAATCAAAAAGTATGCTAAATTAGCAGCTAGCCTGATTGTGCTTCAGTGCAACAGAAAACCTTAGTGGATGACATGCCATTATATTGAGGTTATCTTCTTATAGAAGCTTCATGGCATGTCATCTATACAGTTATGCTTTTATTTTGTTGTTGAAATGTGTTTCATGTTTACCTGAATATATATGTATTTGGTTGGGAGGGAGCCAGAGATGTACTGTGCAGCACTGAGGAGGAGGAAACTGACAGCACTGTTTTTCCTATGGCTGAGGCCCATCATAGAGGCGCAGTGACTCAGGATGTGACAATCCTTTTGACTTGAACATTTGGTTGCATGCCTGGATCTATAGAGAAGTTCGGCATAACCAGTAGTCAATTGGTAGCGGGGAATGAGCACAGTGAACCCTATCTTGGCTACGGTGGCTAGGCGCAGTGCATAGGTTGAAACCTACCTTCCTGGAGGTGTAATAGTTATTCTCTGGCTCTGTCCCGGGGTGGGCCGAAAATCCACAGACTTCCCAGTAATATAATGCCATCTAATGGCATTAGGTCAAAGGGCATGAGCCCATGGACCGCTGGATCAGCAACCAACCAATGATTGTGCACTGGCAGTTATCATTAATATCAAATGAAGAGAAGGTGGTATCATTCAGTTGACTAAGTACGGAGATCGACTTTGACTTGCTACATAAAGCTACTAAATCATTAAATATATTGTAACAGTAAAGTAAATTAATTTTATTAGATTTAGTAGAGGCCGCCTACTTGGCCACCTCTTTAACCTTCACCGAGCCGATATGATATCCAGCCGCCGAAAAACAAAATGGCCGCGCGCGCTGATGGCGGGCCGTCCCTCCCAGCGAGATTATCGTGAGATTTACACGTACCACAGTCGTGCACATAGCTGGGGACATGCGCAATCGAAGCCGGTACATCCCCCACTTCCGACATGATCGTTTTTGAGAATGGCTGGCTATTCGTAAAAGTTTAAGAGCAATTAATCTGACCACATCTGTACACCGGTACGATGCCATGATGATGGATCGGTTTTACAGTACTTTATTTCATCGTATTTCGAATAAAATAACATTGAATCGTGGCTTGAATCATGGATTATTAGGTTCTTTAGTTTCACAGCAGTGAATATACAGAATGCCGTGCTGGTATGGGGACTTGTACGTTTGATATCGAATATTTTGAAGTGGCAGAAAAAATAACTCTAGGCCTAAGCTCAAAGAACGATTTTACTGCAAATCTACATGTTTTATACAGTTCCCCCGGCTATATTTTGATAATTTCGCAGTGAAAGAACATAAATACAACAGATTTACGTGATTTAGTTGACAGTGTTGCCAAGGAATTCGATATGTAAGGTAAGTTATTTTTTTTCCTTATTTTTTCCCTCTTTATTTGTTATAAAATATATGTTTTTTGTGAAAAACGTCTTTACCACTTTCTCATACGTCTGGTATCACACACACACGTACATAAATTACACCAATATATGCATAATTCAATTCTTTATTTATATGTGCAAATATTATTTAAATATCTCTAACAACCAAAAAATTATCACATTTTCAAAACAGTCACTATCAATAATGAAAATTTTCAAAAAAGAATCCGGTGGCAGGGAGACGTTTCGTATTTTTTAATCTGGCTTGCTAAAGGTTAAAATGAATCTATATAATATATTCTATACGATTCTATCAATAATATATTTATATTATTTATACTTGACTAATCAAATCATCAGTATCAGTGTTGTGTTGACGTGGTTGATAATAATAATAATAACCATTTACATAGCAATAATAAAGTTTATTAATTCCTACTTATGAGATTGTCACATAAGTTCGACAACTTCTATGCGACAAGAGGAGTCTAACAACCTCTTCCCACTTTGTTTACTATTTCAGAGAACACTGCCCGTAAACCATGTTTACATCCCTCACTTTCCGGAAATGGCGAAGTCATCTGATAGGTTTTGATTGGTCGGGGGAAAAATGTGAAACTATGCTGGTAGTTAATTAAGTTTAACATGGTCTCTTATGACATTTAGTTTTAATATTAATAGCGGGGGTTGACATGGTCTGATTCTTACTTATAAATTAACATGGACCATTTTCATAAGTGCTCTGCACTCCATTCCAACAGTCATTCAAGGGTAATCAAGCTCAATGCGTGAAGCTCATGCTCAATGAAGTTATCTTCGTATAGAAGCTTCATGGCACGTCATCTATATAATCCCGTTGTCGTAACCTTCGATAAATTACTATGTTGTTCCGACAGGCCGACGTTGTGTTTGAACTAGTTGCGGGAACGGCGTGGGTGGGCGTAGCAACAAAGAAACCTGTCGCAAGGGCCAGAGTTGTGCCCTGATGTCGACGTCTCTTTAGGCGGCATTAGACTCGAAACACCACCGAGTCGGACGGCTGCTGGAACAGAGGTCGCAGCACTTGAATGACCCACGTGCTGTGGGGCCAGTTTCTAATCAATAAATAATACAATTATTGTGACAATGACTTCGGGCGGAGGAGCACATGTAGGAGGATACAATCGTTATCCTTGGACGAGAAAATGCAACCTAAAACTAAATAGTGTGGCAGAGCAGACCCGGCCCTTAGACTTGGTTGGAAGCACCGATGTGTGGACAGAGCACAGCCCTGCTGATCTTGCAGTTTGCCTTGATCCGAGTGTATTGATACTACGTTCCTTTGGAATTAGCAAGGAGAGAGAGAGGGGGAATAATGTTGCATGGGCAACATATAGTCTATACATTTCAGCCCGATCATTGTGCTATTCGCAGAAGAGTACCCCGCCCTGGCCGTAACATGGTTTATCAGACTTACGTCATCAGTACCCTCTACGGAAGTGAAACGTGGGCAACTTATATGCACCAGGCGAGTCGACTACACAGTTTTCACATGTAGTACCACATATAATACTTGGAGTTAGGTGGCAGGACCAAGTCACTAATACTCCTGTACTGGAAAAAGACAATACCATAGTAGTTTTTATGCCCAGTCTGCGCAGACTCAGATAGTTGGGACACACACGGAGGATTTCAGAATCTCCTTAAAGATCTATTTTCGGAGGAATTAGTCTAGGAAAAGATCGAAGGTTGACCTCCATTTCCGCATAAAGACGTATGCAAACGTGATACATGCATTGATACAGAATCATAGGAACAGGTGCGATGGATCGTTATACATGCAGGGGAACTAGTAGGAATGGTATAAAGACAAAGTGATAGCAGTTAGTTCATAGGCTGCACGTCTAAGGAGACATACAACAACACACGACAGTACAAGTGGACATGATTACTTGTACATACCGTGGAAGACTCTTTGCGGCTCAGATTGGTTTTGTAATTTACAGCCATCACCGCTTACATTTTGTATACTCCGACGACTGTATCAGGCGACACAGCGCATTTCAATTCCCTGAACGACATCCACCTGGAAATCTTGTAGAACCATTGTCGTAGTACAAGATAAATCCAGCAAAAGTTTGAAAATGAATGCTGAAGAATATTTCTTATAGCACAATAATAATACTATCGTCTGGTAAGACGGAAAGTTGCCTACTCTAAATATACATTATCACATTTAGTCTCATCTTAGACCTATTTATTATAGGGAAAATGTAAGCATTCACTAATATGGTGAGTCCTGACCATGACTGTAGATACTTCTACAGTAAAAAAAAAAAAAAATTTAAATATAAAGAGATGGGTTGTAACCTAATTTAAAAAAAATTTTCTTCCGTGTTCATTCTCAAACTCCTGCTGGATTTCTTCTGTAGCAGGCTAGTGGTCAAACTATATTTGCAGCAGGGTGTAGTCTAGAAAATGGAAATGAGTTGTGTCACCGTTTTATTTGCACCAATGGCCCACACATCCATCTTCGGCGATATATTTTTTTTTAAATTTAAAAGCAGATGTCCCCGTTTGTGTGTGATAGCAAATACTTTTTGTTGGGAAAACATTTTTTTTTTTAAATAAAGGCGAGGAAGGAAATAAAGAGTTACCAACTTTTTGTGGCTTGCTTCCTCAATATCATGTTCCGATTTCCAGGGAGGCTTATCTAAGGGTTTGAACTATCTTAGAACTGTCCATCCTGGGAGGCTTATCTAAGGGCTTGGCCTATTTCAGAACTGTCCATCAATGAGTCTGCTCTTTTGTTGCCGCTGACCCGCTAATTAGTTATCAAGGCAATTCACCCATGCAATGCACTGAGTACACGAGTTGCTTAAAAGTGGGACTTAATCCTTTATTTGTGGAACATTTTTCTAGCTTATGCATCATGCTTTGGTAGTCTGAGAGTAGGGCACATCACTGTGCGTGTGTTGAGTCACCGGCCTAGCAAGTCCATCTCAAGAATAGTCCTGCGTGCTGATCCCAAACAGCGTCATTTATCTTCACTGGGTTAACTTGCTTATACAGTAGGCATTCTTTGCATTGTCAGCCAATGAAAAGCATGGATGCTGTTTGGGATCAGTTCACATCAATAACATCAAGTAAGTAAGGAGTGAGTCACCTTTTTAAGCAACGTCTGTGACTAGAGTATTACATAAATAAACTGTCCTCGATGGTGGTCTCCATGATGTAGTGTTTATGCTGTCTCAAGTGTGGGGTTTGCTTCCAGGTCAGTATGTCTTGTTAACAAGTGTAGTACACTGAACTCGAATGTGTCTTTTAATTGGCACAAACAAAATGACCATACAATAGAAAAGGCAAGAGTGAGGGGAGAATGGTGTATCCTCTGGAAAGTTCTAATGATTCATATATCTACATTTGATTGAGTCTTTTGGACAACTGATGGATCACAGAGCACTTCTGGGAATGTCCAAATATGTTAGGATTTGTTTCCTAATCAAGAATAATTGATGCAGACTTGTTCTGAAGTATGTTTCAAATGCAAATAATATTGTCAATGAATTCAATGATGCAGACTTCAGTAGGAAAACTTGATAAATTTATATGGAAAAAATTTATATGGAAACTTCTAAACTCAGTAATTCAAGAAGTGAAAGGCATTGAAATTTATAAAGTTTATTATAACATTGGAATTTCTGAAGTTTATTATATTTTAATTTAATTCACTTCTGGCAAGAATGTAATTTCATTTTACTCACTCACATTCATGCCTGTGTGTTGTAGGAGCAGAAAGGAAAGCAAAGAATGGCAACACAGTTATCTTCTATGCATGTCTAAGAGGCAACTAAGAAGTTTTGACCATCCCATCCTATAGTAGATCTGACACAGAATCCATGCTGAAGTCAGATGTGTCAGGTTGAAGGGTGCAGATATCTCAACCAAGCTGTAAACAATGACTCACCAAACTCCGCTCTCTGAACTACATGCTGCTAATCTGCAGAATGAACGCAGAAGAAGACTCGCATTGAGATGTGCATGTTAAAACAGTTGTAAGTCTGTCTTAGAACAAAACCATTGTTATGAAGCCCTTTCTTAAGAGAAATAGTACAAAGCCCTCTGGTCCTATAAGAAAATCTGATTATTCATGAGAAAGTCTTTCAAAATCAACCCTAATTATTTCAGTATTTTATGCTCATGTTAGATGTCCAGACAAGTCATCACGGAAATGTAAATATTGTTCATGTTGAGACAGTGACAGCACATTCTTTCTCTGGTCAAAATCAATCTCAGGGGCAAGCTGTACAACCATAAAGTATGTGATCCAATATCTGGATTCCAGTTTCAAATATTAGTTTATGGGTACAATACAAGGAGAAGTGCTACATTCCAATTTGTTTATATTATGCACCGTTTTATTCAGCTTTTGTGAAGTCACTGAACTCTGATTAAAAAGTTACTATGTCAGCTGAATCGATCTGCGTGCTATGCATTGAGAGCCAAGGGTCATCCAATGGGGATGGGGGCTCTCAGTGCATAGTGCGCAGATCGATGGGATTCAGCAGCAGTACTAGTGACTGTAAAATGCGTCTTTATCGATATTTTGTTTTGTTATATAATGTAAGGATTTATTTAGTTACAATGTAGGAACTTCTCCTTGTATTATACAATGGAGTCCCTTCTATATCATATTCTTTTATAACAAATCTACCTATATAACAACACTTTTAAAACTCCACAATTATATTTATTCTATATTGTTTATACTGTATAAAGCGAATATCTGTGATTACATACATATTTTGTCAGTCTGGATCAAGATGTTATAATGGGATTCCACTGTGCCAGATTATGTATGAAGCCCCTAGTCAGTAGAGGTAATTAGAAGACAGCATTGACTGGTTCTAATGTAAAACTGGGTGGTCTTCTGATGACTTGGTTACAATCAATATCATTGTACTCCATAGTGATCTATAGATGCTCAGTCTCCCTCCAGTAAATGTTGAAGGACATGTAGACTGACTGATGGTACCTATGACTCATTTGTTAAATACACTCCTTTCTCTGACGTACACATGGTCAGTACTACTCGTGACACATAAAATACTAAATCCCCCACCCCTATAAAATTGCAGAATAGTTGCATCATTTAATCACTGTCTCAACATATAGAAAGTATTCATTAAACAACTACTGTCATATCCCATCATCAACTCACACATTATAAATGCATTGGGTGCAATTTCAACATGCCTAGGATATTAGATCCATGTGGTTTTTTAGAGAAGTAGGAAGTTTTGTAATATTGCACATAACATTCTACGTGAACAATAACATTTAATCCATTCTCTGATAATGGACAAAATTCTATAAATGTATGAGATCTAATAAGTTGCATATTCCTTCCTCAAGTTCTTGTTTGTCTTCATTGTTTGATATAACTATGTCCCAATCCACACCAGAATCTAGACCACACTCAGACTCAGCATCATCTACACCTGTACAAATAAAACATTTATAATGTTAACTTTTTATATTATTCAGACTATTTAGTAATATTTTATTGTATCTTATAATTGGATTCTTCTTCTGTGTTCTTATTCAAACTCCTGCAGATTGACAGGATGTAGTACTAAAATGCATTGTCACAGTTTACAGCTTGCCAAGGATATTTTCACCTTTTAGTCAAACACATCCAACTTCAGCATGGTTTTTGGGGTCACTCTGATCTTCTGTGATATGGTACAGCAAACCCCACCTTCAAACCTCTTTAGCTGCATCATGGTGACAGATCACAATGTTGCTTTTTTTTGGGCATGGTAACACACAGGCAGTCAGGCAACTGTAGTCAGATGTGCTAGGCAGAGAAGCGCAATTATCACAGCCAAACTGTAAACCATGACACAACACAGACTGTTCTCTGGACTACATTCTGCTAACCAGAAGGAATTTTAGAATTAATGCAGGAGTTGGATCAGCTCTTGGGTTTGGACTTTGATCCAGTGAATGAAACACAGACATATTTAACCCAAGTGTGGCTTAGTCAGTTTGGGAAGTTAAAAAACTGTATGTGTAAATAATTTTTGAGGTGGTATCTGAGAATATTTTTGCCTGCAGTCTAGGTATTATGTGTGGAATGTTAAATTTCATGTGGTGCACTTTCTGAAGAGGTGTGCAGCCATGCACATGAAATATTTTTCAGTGTTCATTCTCAAACTTCCACTGGATCTCTCTTGTAGCAGTACAATGGTCCTACTAGATTTTCAGCAGGATGTAGTTCAGAGAATGGAAATGTGTTGACAATATTTTATTTGCACCCATGTCCTGACACATACACCTTAAACTGTAAAGTCTGATGTCTTTAATTGCACAGAAAATCTAAGTAGTTATATAAGAGTGAATGCAGAAGAAGAAATTTGTTTATGATATTTCTTGATGTTAGATGTCCACCTGTATAAATGTCAATGATGAAAACATCACAGAACCAGTAAAATAAACACAGGAAGTAAATATTTAATTAAATACAAATATTCCTCAACAAATAAAACATAACTATTTCATGGCTAAATAGTAATAAAGTAATACAGAATACATTTTAAAATCTTAATACAAAAAGGAAGGTATGGTAGGCAGAGTAGAGTACCTCATGATGAGTAGCAACCACTCCTTTGAGAAGGCTAGGATCTTTCTTATTCTTTTACAATCAGTTTTCGATGCTCAGAAGTCTATGAAGGCAGAAGGGTTGCCTCCATGAATTCAGCCACCAGCAGGTCCCCCACGGTTGCCCCACAGGTTCACTTCCAGTTCTGCTTCTCCAAGCCAGGTTTTAGTCCTGGCCAGTATCCTATATGATTTTATCATCCCTGTGTAGCTCCCTTGTGGCTTCAAATGTCTGGTGTAAATGACAGCACCACCAGCCAGGGCAACTACTTTGGCTAGTCAGATAAACTACTTGTAGCTTCTCAGCAAGGGGACTCTCCCCTACCACACACACAACTGCTGGTGGAAAAGGTTGAAGATCATATTAATGACAATGGCTTTAGATATGAAAATTGGAAAGACATTGAAATAGGCTATGGGCAGATCAAGGATTATAGCTGATTTGCGACCAGAACTGGCTCAGAAAGCATAGACACACTGCCGTGATATATAATTGCCAAGAAGCTCACAATTGACAAAGATCCTGAAAAGGAAAAAAGAGGCTGCTAAAAAATTGATGAACACAAGGATTTTAAAAGCCTTTTTAGCATTGAAAGCAGCAGGATACCTTACTTAAAACTAAAAGGCTTATAGAGTGGCAGTGAGAATAAAATTTAGCAAAGAAAAGAAGAATATAAAGAATAAAAGAAGATAACATCGCAGAAAAGAACAATATAAGAAGGGTAACTAACCAGTAATTATAATGTTTTTAAAAAACCATTATTTTACAATTATCTTTTCTTTCTTGTCTACAATTTGACAACAATGTTTAAAATTATAATAATTTACCTTACCTTCTGTAAATATAAATCCTCGTTTTTTTCTTACATCTATTTCTGCCTGCACTCGAACAGTTACTGTAATTTTGTTGTAATATTTCTTGAAGTATTCTATATCACAATGTCTTCTTGCATCACATATTATCCAAAGATCTTTACAACAATCTTCCTCTGAAGTAGCTAATCTACAGAAGAACTCCGGATCCAGATTTCTCTTTTCTTCTCCCCATCGAATCATATCTGCTCTATAATTTTCTTTATATTCTGAAGAATCTAGTAACCTTTGAAAGTCAAGGCCATGTTCCTGTGACAGAAAGTGAGTGCATTCAGACCATTACCATCTTGTGAATATATAATCAAAAATAATAATCTTATTTCATCAGAAAAAACATGAAAAGACATATTTGCCAGTATATTCTCGTTCAAAGATGTTGAATATAACAAAACAAGCGCTAACTCTTTGTCTCATATACAGCTAAAACTGTCGCTTAAACTCTCTGTCATACTGATCAATCTTCCATTTTTATACTGACTTCTTTTGTGCTTGTTCTCAAACTCAAGTAGATTAACAGGGTGTGATCAGGAGAATGGAAAGCGTTGTGTCATGGTTTATAACTGCTGCAATATCTGCACTGTTTGGCCTGACACATCTGACGTAAGCATGTATTCTAAGTAACTATGACACTATATGGAATGAGACAGCCAACTCCACCCCATAACATCCTCAGGCGCTACTTACGACATGCATGAAAGGTAAACAGTGTTATGTTACTATTCTTTGTTCCCTTCTTGGGCCTCGGCAACACATGAGGGCATCTGTGTCGAATGCTATTGCAGAGTGTCTCAAAAAATGTTTGGTGTATGGCATTCTATTCTACAATGAAAATATGGTGATTTTGAGCTAGTACTGTTATGCGAGGTTGACTTGGTCTGTGGTGGTAATAGTGGTATCTGTGCCAGTAATTACTGATACAATTTTAATTGACTGGTCAACTGCAGTGTCTAGCATTTTCTATGGTTATTTTTACATGGATAAGCATGTTAACAGTAATATGCTTGTCATCGCCACTGTAACATCAGTCGAAGCATGAGCAAAATGCGAATTTACCTTCTTTCAATAAAGCCAGAAAATGCCTTGTACTCACTTCATCTTGATTAATGAGTGTGCCAAATTTCAATGATTCAACTTAAAATAAAGTAAGAATTTATCTAAATTTGTTGTTTTGCATGTGAAACACAAACAAATCTGAAGTAACTATCACAAGACAGTACAATGGGAATGCACACAATTCAAAACTTGTGTACATTCTGGATGGTATATCACTCACAAACAAAAACATTTCAAGTATGAATAGAATTCACACTTCCTTTACATTTTAAATTATTGTTAGTACATTACGGTAGCACAGGAAAAGTCTTAGAGAGAAAAGGGTTAAGAAGAGAAAATGAAACCATACCATAATTTCCTGATATAACAATTTCAAAACTGCATGCATTATTTATTGCAATTTTTATTACCAAATAGTTTGTTACAGTTTGAAAACTGATAAGGATATTTTCTTACCTTGGCATACTGCAATTTTAATGGCCCAGATAGATGAAGAACAGCACATTTATCAGACCCAAATCTGAAATTTTGAGTAGAATACCAAAAAGGCATAAAATATTATATAATTAACAAGTTCTTTTTTAGTAAATAGAAAATTTGCAGAATAAAATAAGGTATCTGATATTTTTAAGATAATACACTTGAGTAGTACACATCTAAAATCAATCACTTTATATGAACATTTTTGTTAAAAGGGAAATATATCCTAAAATACCAACTTGTAAATATGCAAATCAAAATCAATCAATAGGGGTACTAATGTATGTTAAAGTTTTGTATATTTATAAACTACTTTTCTAAGGCAAGCTGCTAATATCAAAATTGTGGAGACCTTTATTCGAAGAGGTTGCTGATATTTCATTACAACTTATTAATTATTACAACTGCCATAAATTCATACAAAATGTTTCCATTCGAAGTACTTCTTTTAAAAAATTGGCCAATGCTGACAATCGCACAATTTTTTTTATGAATAAGAGTGATTCTGATCCATTCCCCCCCCCCCCACAATAATAGTTGTGTTTACATTCTGAATTTTGCAGCTGTTGTTTTATAATAATGCCTCCTCAATGTGTAGTAGCTACAATGTGTTAGGCTTGGGAAATGTTTCAGAACATGTGAGATGAAAATTATGACATTAGTTTCAGAACATGTGAGGTGAAAATTTGGACATTGGTTTCAGAACATTTGAGGTGAAAATTGTGACAATAGTTTGATGATGATCTTGAATTTTATCAAATTATGATGAAAATTTGGGCATGTACACATTTGTATTGTTTTTGTAGTTATTTAATTTCATTGTTTTGCCTGGATTTCATTTTAAATAGTTAATACAATATTATGTATAATCAAACAAAATCTAAATATTTGCTTTACCCATCCATTTCTGAATATTTTGAAATCAGACTTGTTCATGTAGATAGGTCATATGCCAGATCACGTGCCTACCTGATTTTTCTGGAATATGAGCGAAATTTGATATTATGCACACCTTCATTTCAAGTGTGCTATGGTGAACACAGTTTCATGTCATCACTGAAATTACATCACAAGCAGACCGTTTTGATAAAAAAAACAAAATGGTTAATTTCAGCGGAGATTAAATTATGCCACGATATTAATGCCAGGAATCCATAACGGAGGAGAAAGGATGATTGTGGACGTTAGGGGTAGGTTTAGTATAGATCTAATCCACACCTTAACACATATTCCCCCCTCCCTTCTAAACTTTATGTATCTCTGTCTCCCCTATATTAGACCAAAAAATGGCTAATAAATGCAAGATATCAGTTGAAATCAGTTCTTTCACTAATAGAAATGAACCGGCAGAGTGACGTCACAAACTACTAAACAACTGCATTCAGTGATGATATCACAAGCTACTAAAAAAATCAAGTTTGGACAATTATTTAAAAACTATAAGCATTTGTAGGCACACAATTTGGGATATAACTTAAAATAGTGATGAAGCAATGGCGAAAATACAAATGATCATAAATATAAACAAATTTGTTCTGGCACAGCAGCAAAACCTTTATGGGGACAAAGTGCTGAGTCATTTTTATGATTGTAGATGGTTGATGAAAGATGTGATACTTTGTTGAAGTCCTTACTTGCAGGTATATAAAGTTAAGGGATGGCAAACAAGAGACAGGCAGAGAGGGAAGTAAGAGGGACACATCATTAGATGGATAAAGAATAGTCTGTCGAGTGCACTTTGCATGTGTTGGCACAGAGATGCTGGAGATATTGCTCGTCTTTTGCAGTCAATTCTCACTCCATCTTCAACCTCCACATTCCCAGAAAAGGGTTTTCCAGAAGCAGCACGAACCGCACACTTCTGTTTCCAGTGTGTACCTTGAGAAGGTGATCTTGGTTATCTACTAACTCTGGGTCCTTCGAGAGCAATGCAGTACCCTTTGCACCCCAACAGCGAGCCTAATGCATAGTATAGACTATCATAGTACTAGACCTACTACTAGTGATAGAGAGCTGTAGAGATCCATGATTGCCTATAACAGCTGGAACTTGATTATGTGATGATGATGTTCCTCCTTCGCAAGCGAAGATGAGCATGGCATGAAAAACAATAAATGCTATGAAAAATTAAATAATAATAATAAATTGGTAATGGTCTAATTTGGTTTGTGTGTTCGTGGATGCCCAATGAGTCCGATTCATGCCAGGAAAGTTCTATTGCAGTGCATGCAGGAGTGGTGAAGGTTCGGGGTAGGAGAATTTTTGGATTTGTCCTTCCACTTCTTGCGCTTGTAGATTGCCCACAGTGTTCTTTATTTTTCAAATTTCGTGATGCCAGCAGTGATCTGGTTGTGCCCGGCTGAGCGATCAAGTGCTGTAGTCTTTCAGGGGCTAGGGTCGATGCTCCAGTGCTTGAGAGAGTTTTTTAGGTGATCGTTGAAGCGCTTTTTCTGCTCTCCATTTGAACAATTACCTTCGCACAGCTCCCCATAGAATAATCTCTTTGGAAGGCGCTTGTCTGGCACAGAGACGATGTGGCCAGTCCAGCGGAGTTGGGACCTAGTTAGCAGGCATGGATGATTTGCATACAGGACTTCTGAAAGATTTCTATGTCTGGTACTCGATCCTGCCAACATACTCCCATGAGGTTTCGTAGGCACTGAAGCTCAAGAGTTAAGTTGTTGAGCATGTCTCACATAGACAGTCCAGCAAGACACAGCATAAAACAGTGTTGGTAGAACCACTGTACGGTACACATCCAAATTAGTTGTCAAACTGAGACCACGCCTGATCCAGACATTGGCATGAAGGCTCCCACATTCCGCACTGGCACAAACAATATCAGGGCAACATCCTCATCAATTGTCGCAGTTTGCATTAGGGTGCTGCCGAGATATACAAACTTATTGCCAGTATTAAGTTTTTGTCCCTTTACTGTGATCACTCGTTCTGTGTAGGGGACACCTGGCATTGGTTGATACATTACTAAAGTCTTCACGGTGCTCATGGTGAGACCGAACGCATCACAGGCCAATGAAAAGAGATCCATGCTTTCCTGCATGTCTTTCAGACTGGTAGCATTTAGTGCACAATCGTCTATGAACAAGAGGTCGCGGACAATGTCCGTCTTAGTTTTGGTCTTGGCCTTCAATCTACTAAGATTGAATAGTCCTCCATCAGCTCGATAGTGAAAACAAATTCCTGCACTGTCATTCCGGAAGGCATCATTTAACATGGCAGAGAACACCATGCTGAAAAGCGTCGGGGACAGGACGCCAACCTGTTTGACACTGTTAGTCACTGAAAAAGGGTTTGAGTATGGGCAGTCATCTTACACACAGGCTGTCATACCATCATGGAACTGGCAATCCATGTTGGTAAATTTTTCAGGACATCCAAATTTGGCCATGATCTTCCATAATCCTTCGCGATTTGCAGTGTCGAATGCCTTAGTTAGGTCGACAAATGTGGTATAGAGACCAATGCTCTGTTCGCGACACTTTTCCTGTAGTTGTCTGGCAGTGAATATCATGTCAAACATACCTCTGCCCTGTCGGAAGCCACATTGGCTCTCTGGGAGGAGACCTGTCTCAAGATGGGCTTGCAGTCTTGATTAGAAACTGGCCTCACAGCACGTGGGGCATTCCCATAAGTGCTCCGCCCCCTGTTCCAGCAGCCATTCAACTTGATAGTGTTCGAGTCTAATGCTGCCGAAACAGACGTCGACATCGGGGCACAACTCTGGCACTTGCGACAGGTTTTCTTGTTGTTCCGCCCACCCACGTCGTGCCCATAACTAGTTCAAGCACAACGTTGGTCTATCGGAACAACATGGTAACTGTTATCAAAGGTTACGACTACGGGCTTGCAGTCTGTTTAACAGGACCCTAGCCAGGATCTTGCCTGCTATAGAGAGCAGGGATATGCCTCGGTGGTTGTCGCAAGCTAGGCGATTTCCTTTTCTCTTGTATAGATGTATGGTGGAAGCATCCTTAAAGTCTTGTGGTATCGCTTCCAGGTTCCACATTGTCTAGAAGAGCTCTGTGAGTTTAGCAGACATGACAGGGTCACTAATGGCGTAAACTTCGGCTGGAATGAAGTCTGGCGCTTTTCCTATGGGCAAATTTGAGATGGTTTTCTCCACCTCCTTGAGGCAAGGAGGCTCCAATAATGAATGATTGATATTTGTGTAATGCTCGCAATTGCTTCGTCGTTGATATTGGAGGGGCAGTTTAGTACATTTTCAAAATGTTGAGCCCATAATTTGAGAATTTCCTCTCTGTCGCTGATGGTATGCTTTCCATCTGTGCTTAGAAGAGGAGACGTTCCTGAAGACTGAAGGCCATAAATTGCTTTTAACGCTGAATAAAATTTCTGCATATTATTGCTGTCAGCAATAATATTATGATTGATATATATACAGTGGCGTAGCGAGGGGGGGCAGAGGTGCGTACCGCCCCAGGTGGCATTATCGGGAGGGCGGCAAATTTATTTCCGTCCAGTCTTTCACAACCACAGATATATTTTGTTAATGTCACAAGGGCAGGGCGGAAAATTATGATTCCGCCCCGGGCGCCATTGACCCACGCTACGCCACTGTATATATACACTTGATTAGTATATATACACTTGATTATGTATGATGAGTAACTAAGCCTAGGTCTATACTATAGGCCCCATCTTGTTAACACTTATAGTATACCTATTTTGGCGCATCTTAAGTTTCGTCCACCGTTGTGATTACCTAACCTTTGCAGTGTTAGATAAGTTGCATAAAATTAGAGATTTTGGTAAAGGGATTGAAATAACTGAAAAGGGGTTTGAGTATGCACAGTCATCTTACACACAGGCCCTTTTAAAAGGGTTAGAATTAGTTTATATATTTTTGGGGGGGAGGGGGATAAGGGGTAGAATCAGTGTTTAGAATTAATAATTAACTCTCTAAGAATTCTTGTCTAAAGCATTATTTATAGCACAACGGTGGACAAAATTTAATTTGTACCCCTATCTTTTGTGCATTTTGACATTTGCCCTGTGTTTCTCCAGCAACACATTTCCTGTTTAGGGTTGTAACCGGACACTGGAACATTTATCCCTACTATGAGTTCTGACGAATATCTATGATGGAAACTGTTTTCATACTTTAAAAAAAAAATGTTGTTTTTATCATCTTTCTGCCAAAATGCAGTATAAGTCTCCATTGTGACCTTTGTTCTAGTTTCGAGGTATTACCTAACCTTTGCAGTGTTAGATAAGTTGCGTAAGGTTATAGGGGGGAAGGGGTTAAAAGGATTTGAATTAGTTTATGGATTTGGGGATGGGGGAGAAGGATTAATTGAATTAGTGTTTAGAATTAATATTTATAATTATAAATTATATATCTTTTAAGAATTCTCGTCTAAGGCGTGAATCAATATGATTGGTTTTTCAAGGGAAATCTGTAAACCGTGCGCTATTTATAGCCCAACGGAGCCAGGAGACCTATACTGTATTTTCACCCATCTTTCTTAAGTATTATTTAAATTTGAATATTTTCAACACATGCCTAGGCATACTAGGCATTAGCACAAAGGAGCTCTTTGGTGTCCAAAAAAATTTATCAAATTATGTCCCTTGAAGAAAATGGCCACTAGTCTATTTCCTGACCATGCAAGTAGGCAGTGACCACATGTTAATTAGATTTCCAGTGTCCCTATTACTATTTGGCATATAGAAGTGGACATTTTTGTGTCATCAAGTCTTTTCTGTACACAGTTGGGCATCTATCTGACAAAACAGCGGATATTGTTTGAGTAACTTGTATTTTAACACTAGGTATTGTCACTTATTGTGTATTTTCATTATCCATTTTTAATCTACTATTGCCTTCAACTTTATTTACTGTCTAAATGTTATATTAGTCATTTATACAGTTTGAAGTATGAAGGACATTATATGAGCAGCACTCTGTCTCATCCAATGTTTTAAAAAGGTTCACCATGTCCATGCTGCATGTCCGCCATATTGTTTCTCACAGACATATTGGTTAACAAGAAATACAATTGCCATCTTTTAAAAATATTAAATGCTCTGTGTGTTTATGTATTTACAAAATTGTTAATTTCTTTAAAAAACTACGCCAAAGCATATGAATGGGAGTTAGTTTGTTAGTTTGCCTGCTTACAAGCCTTACAAAAGGTGGTGTAGTGTCATGACAACTGTCCGACTTGGTTTGTAACTACACTACTGATGTGCTGCAATGTGCACTCTTTGGACTATTGGCATTGCATTGCCTGCAAGTAGCAGCTTTGCTAGAACATGATCTATGCATAATAATACAAATTATACATACAATGAGATTTAGATGGGGGAAGAAATAACATGAAACATGAGAAAAGAAAATATACAAAAATATCTACTTTATTCTTACCACTCTATGAATATTATTTCCCTACACAAGCAGTTCACAAAACTAAACACAAATCACATCACTATCTACATGAATAATCCATGAAAGTTTTATCACATTTGTAGCACAAAAACCTTGTAGGATATCTTATCATAATGCACAAATATATTTATTAATTATTTTAATTATGCAAATTAGCTGCCATTTTGAATATTAATCTTTGGTTGCATATTAAAATTATGTCAATGTGATCCGCAGATTCGTCTTGTCTTCCCGAACACAGAAATGTATAGTTTGTAACATATTTTATCATAAATAACTGAAATGTTTAATAATTAGGCTATTCAATTCAGTTTTAATTATGTAAATTAACCGCCATTTTGAATATTAATTAGCTTTAATTTAATTTGAAAATTAGCAAAATTTACTCCCCAGATTCGTCTTTTCTTCCCGAACACAGAAATGTATAGTTTATTCTATTTTTTATCATTAATAACTCCGATATGTCATGAATTATTGGCTTGTCTACAAACCTTGGTCACAACTTTGTGCACTAATCAGCTTATATTTCCTTATATGTTCCATGTAAATTATTTTAATGCAAAATTAATTCAAAAAAATTCATAACTTTTTTCAGAATTGACGTACAAACTTGGTTGAGGTATCATTGAATTGCAATTTTCAAGGGCTATCTAACTGTTAGACTGGGCCAGAAATAATAATATGGTGATAGGAAATACATTCTTTTCTCATCACCCAAGATGGCTATGGACATGGAAAAGTCCAGATAATAAGACACACAATCAAATAGATTACATCATAATAAATAAAAGATTCCTAAATTCACTGAAGTCTGTTAAGACACGTCCAAGTGCTGATTGTAATAGTGATCATGTTCCAGTTGTGGCAAAGATTAATATTAGGTTAAAGAGATTAAAAACTACAAGGGTAAATAACAAACCTAATGTGAATTATGCTGACAAAGAATACAGAATTACAAGAACAGTATAACATAATAACTCAAAATAGGTACAATGAGTTAGAAAAAATAGAAACCATTGAAGAACAGTGGACGATGTTAAAAGAATCATTGCAGCAAACATCTAAAGAGATCCTGCCACCTAAGAAACATCTCAATAAGAAAGACTGGATGACAGAAGATATTTTGAATATGATGAAGAAAAGAAGTCAGATGAAGAATAACATCGAAGAATACAACAAGATGAACAAAGAAATTAAACATAAGTGCACCAAGGCTAAAGAGGACTGGTTAAACGCAAAGTACAGTGAAATAGAAAAACATTATCATAGAAATACAAGTGATACACATTTACAAATAAAGGAATTAACAGGCAGAGGGAAGGATCACAAGACTGGGTGTCTGAAATCTAAGCAGGGACACATACTAATAGGAGAAAATGAAGTCATGCACAGATGGGAAGAATATATTAAAGAATTGTACGAAGATAACAGAAATGATATTAACTTAAATTACAACAATGAAGGTCCAAGTATTTTAAAAGCAGAAGTAAAGGAAGACATACAACACTTAAAAAACAACAAATTATCGGGTCCAGACAAGATTACAAAAGAAGAATTAGAAGCCCTGGGAGATTATGTCTTGAAATTATCACCAAAATGTTAAATGACATCTACAACAGTGGCTATATTCCATCAGATTTGCTACAATCAATTTTCATAGCCCTACCAAAGAAACCTGGTGCAGTAGATTGCGAAGACCACAGAACAATCAGCCTTATGAGTCCGATGACCAAGATTCTACTGCGCATAATAATGAGCCGTATAAGAGGAAAAATAAAACCAGAGATAGCACACGAACAATGCGAATTTGTAGAAGGAAAAGGCACAAGAAATGCCCTATATATAGTAAGAACATTAATGGAGAGGGCCATAGAAGTACAGCAAGACCTTTATCTGTGCTTCATAGATTACAGCAAATCATTTGACAAGGTGAAGCATTCAGAGATTATAAAATTGCTAGAAAGTCTTAACGTTGATGGGAAAGATCTAAGAATAGTAAAAAATATGTATTTGAAACAAACAGCTGCGATGAGAGTTAACAACACTATAGGTAGATTTCAAAAGATAGAAATGGGTGTCAGGCAAGGTTGTGTAATGTCACCGGACCTTTTTTCCCTGTATACAGAATACATTATGCGAAATATAGAAGATATGCCCGGAATAAAAGTGGGAGGATACAATATAAATAACTTGAGATATGCTGATGACACAGTACTGATCGCAGGAAGCGAACAAGAACTGCAAGCCCTATTAGATAAAGTAGTGAAGGAAAGTGAAAACAAAGGCCTCAGTTTAAACAAGAAGAAAACAGAAATAATGGTTGTATCATAGAGACATACACCACCAAGATGCAACATAATAATTATAGTCCGTTCAGAATCGTTTGCCGAGATGTTATGATTTATAATTCAAAAAGTTCTTGATGATTTCACATGAATTTTGGCATACGTTGTTAAAATGTCCATGTCGCGAAAACATATGTGTTACTTGATGTCTAGCTGTAACGGTTATTTGAAAGCGGCGAATTCTTTTGATGTTTGCCCATGTAAATATTATTTCGACCATAAACAAAATATTTTACAGTAATCTAGTGCAATGATGACCCATAGGCGTGTCCACAAAATTTTACATGGTGGCAGGTGTAAAAAAAATTTAAAATATATCTTTTGTTCGTAGAGTCAATTTGATATTGTTCCATGCTCTTGGTGTGAGTTTCACAAATGTTGTCGCTGCCTTTGAAATAAGTACATATACTTCTTCATGTAAGGAAATTTTGTCTGTAATAGTTGATCCAAGATATCTGAACTTCTGTATTGAATCAAGCGGGCTAATTTTTATAAGTAATGGTTGATGGTTTGCTTATAACATTTTTTTGAATTGCTTGGGTGGTATTGAGCAATGAAATGTTTTACAAATCAACTTGTAAATTTTGCAAATCAAACTTTTTTTAGTGTAGACTTAATCAGAGTAATGATCATTCATAATCAGACGAGTCAAATAGGTCGATTACTGTTTTCGGCTGAACAAACAACAAACCTTCCTTTTTCCAATATTCCTCTTCTTGGCGTAACACATGATCCTCACATTTCACCCAGTAGTCTTTATGTATATTTGATAGAGCCTGATTTGTAAGTGTCTCAATATCACATAATTTGAAAGTTGTATTTGTAGATGCTACGTGTCCTTTAACTTTTGCCCAAATTAGCTCTATAGGATTTAAGTGTGCATGATATGGAGGTAGTCTCAAACATCTATGACCATGTTCTTCAATTAACTTGTCTATTTTAAATATCTTTGTTCGTTGTGTCTGTTTTACAAGGTTAAGCAATTCGGGTTTCAAGTACCTGTCGGTAACTGGTATGTGTTCTTTTATGAGCCACGTTTTGATTGCATCTTTTGTACTTGATGATGTTGGGATTCTATCTTCTACGTTCACTACGTTATGGTATGAAGCATTGTCCATTATCAGACAAGAAGGTCTATCTAATATTGGAAGAATACTTTTTTCGATCCAGTCTTCGAATATGTGCCCATTCATTTTGGAGTGGTAGTCTATATTGTCAATGGATTTTGAAATGAAAATTAGATGAGCATTCTGCAACAACCCATTATGTCTGCTACCTGCATGTGCAACTATCAAACGTTGCCCTTTACTACTTGGTACTGATCTTTTAATACTTCCATCTGCTAACTGCCATTCCTTTTCATTTGTATGATGAGCGTTGATCCAAGTTTCATCTAAATACACAATATCATAACCATTCTCGCGCATTCCCTTCACTTCACGTAAATACTTGCTTCTAAGAGCTACCAGATGTGGCTTTTCACAAATAATGTTTTTTCCACCAGCATACTTTCTAAAGGTGAAGCCTGCATTTCTTACAGTTTTCCATAATAAAGTTTTTGATATTTCAATGTCGTTATTAGTTTTCAGCCAAATCTTCAACTTTCTAAGTGTCACTTCTTCGTTTTTATCAAACATTCTACATATTTCTCTTTTTACTAGGTCCTTATCGAAACTGTCTATCTTTTCTTTCCTTCCTTGCTTTCGTGAATTTGTTGGCAATAAATATCCGCTTGCTTCCACTATTCGATCAAATGAACGTTTACACAAACCTAAAATATGCATTGTTCTCTTCTCAGGATTTGATAAAGAACAATAAAGATGTCCCTTTTTACGCTCTCTGCAGAAGTATTGATAAATCTTTATAGCAATGTTATGCTCAGTAAAATATTTCGCTTTCAGATTCATTCTCACATAGACTTGCAGAAGGTAATATGCTTAGTGCCGCCTACTTTCTGTAAATATTGAGACGTGCCTCTGACTTGTGACTTGAAATCGAGTAAATAGCCGTTTTTGATTTCACATAATTCTAAGTTCAGGAAAAATAATATTTGGTGCTAAACGGGAATTTCCATATGTAACATTGCTTTATACAAATGTACAGTGGAAACAACTACTTTTAGAACGGTGCACATTCTACCGTGAGGGTCATGCCTTTATATTTAATAATCAGCTGTGAGATGTAAGCATCTACATAATCCAGCGGTTGTTTATAATTTAGATTAACTTTTTTTTAATATAGGTTAAATAAGGTATCTTTGATACTGGATCACATTTCTTTGATAAAAAAATATTTCTATAGCGACATTATTATTCTAAACCTAACTTCAAATGATCAATCCAAATGAACAATACGTTTTTGATAAAAATAATTTAACATCTCGGCAAACGAATCTGAACGGACTATAATAACACAAAATTGGCACAAGTTGAAAAAGTGAAATATCTTGGCACCCTGTTAACATCAGAAGGTAGATGCTCAAGTGAGATAAAGATTTTTTGCAATGGAAGTCTATCAATGCAGACCAGAATTCGGGTGCTGAGATGTTATATCGAACCGATTTTTTTTATGGATGTGAAGCATGGACTATAAACAAGAAAATTCAAAGTGAATTGGAGGCTACAGAAATGTGGTTTCTGAGAAGAATGATGAAAATACCACGGACAGCCAAGAAAACTAATGCAGAGGTTCTCATTGATGCTGGCGTAAAAAGATCAATCATATCAAACATTAGAGGCAGACAGTCAAGGTTTCTAGGGCATGTGCTGAGAAGAACACAGCTTGAACACTTAATAACCACCGGAAAGATCAAAGGGAGAAGAGATAGAGGTCGACAAAGAGAAAAGTTACTAGATGGGCTTGTATCGTGGCACGGTAGAAGCTCACAACCGAGCTTATTGACAACACAAGAGACAGAGAGTCGTGGAGAAACATGATCGCCTCCGCCAGTCGGCATGGCACTTGATTGATTATCTAACCGTGGTATTTAATAATGCTGTAAGTGTAAACCCATTTTGAAAATTGTGTGCTAATGCCTAGGCATACCGGTATGATGATCATATGATGTTTGTTTACAATTTTAATTAATTTCGATAAAAAATATAGGCCTACGAACTTACTTATTGAGTAAAATGTCACTGATGTAATCTTTCCCCGATTTTCGTTTGCCACTTATAACTATGACCGCTTTTGGTGAGGCCATTTTTGATTTGGAATAGAATAAAATTGCATATAGGCCTAATCAAAAATAAACCCAATTCATTTTTTAAACTAAAGCCTTTCTCAATTTATTCTCATTTGTTCGATACTTTATACTTTATTTTGTATTCGATTTATTATCTATGTCACTGTTACCACTAACGTGTTAGAAATAATCCCAGTTTCTTTTATACTAAATGGGTTTTTCGTCCATCAAAAAATGATGATGACCACTTGTTAACTTACATGCTTAACTTAATCCACTTTTGAAATTCAGTTAGGGATATCCATATATTTCATTGCCTGTGAGTTTGAGTTCGTAGATGGCTAGTAAACCATATTTGAGCCGCAAATGTCCTTGGATAGTTTTTCTAGTGCCTCTGTGGTAGTAACATTGTTTTTACTGTTTTTATTTTCTTTTCACTGTTGGTTTTGTATAGGCCTATTCTTTATAAAGACCTAACGATTAGAAACGTTGAAAATGTCTTGTGTAATATTATTTATTTATATATTTTGTGTTTTCATCCCATAATAGCGCTTTAGTGATTGTCAGTTGGCAAGTGAAACTAAAAAAAACCGGTGTTCTACGTAAGTGCTATTGGACAGTTCAGTCATGGAATGACCACTGTATACTATTTCTTGTATATCCGTGACTTTCTAGCTACTCTCCGCTGTTGAACTGCTGTATTTCTCCTTTTTTCACAAGTTGATACGTCCCTTTTGACTGTAGAGTGCTATGTAGATATATTTTGTACAATTTCTTCCCATGTATTTTGGTCTATTTAAACGGTTTTCAGTGAGGTCTTTAATGAGCCCTTGTATCCCTTCTTTTTGCCACCTTGAGATATTGTATCCTTCTCCAGCTCACCACAGAGAAGTATCTTTAGCAGGTGTTGATTTGACATACATACCTGATGACACGCCCAACGAATCTGTTCCTGCATCAGAATAGTGTCAATCAGGATACCAGATCTGTCAATGACTGCTAAATGTAGGCCTCGGGTGACATTCATTCCAAAACATAGTCTTCTTTATGAATTTTCTGAGCTCATCGCGATTCTGGGCGAGTTGACTTGCAGCAGCCTGGGGCATGTTTAAACAATATGAAGCGACTCTTATCCATCATCATATTGGGTGGCCCTTACCCCATGCTTCCATGAATCATAACTTCCATTATTAATTTATCCATCCTTGTCTCTTTTCAAAGCCAAAAAGTTCTTATAATGTCGTTTAAGCGTTACCACGTTTAATGTTGCTATCACTTCTTGATTAGTTTTTTTCGCTGTACATGATATTTTCAAAATTCGTTGTATCATCTAATTTCGAAGGCAGCCATTCTCTTTGCCACCATTTTATTATGTATCCATGATTCAGAATCATAAATTGCTACTAGAAATATGCCCACATTTGCTCTAATCATATGTAATTTAGCATTAGGACCTTACAGCTGGTGTTTTGCCAAGAATTTTGCATACGTTTACGTTAAATAGTATTAGGTATATTGGCTTTGATGAATGGCTAGATAAGAAGAGACAGGGTTGAATTGATTAGAGTAGTCATGTATAACCTACGAGCAGACGAGGGGGAAGTCGAGCGTGACAATGTACATATTCAGAGAATAGTAGAATTGGGAGTGACTAGAGGTGATGGGAGAAAGTGCTCCCTCTCCGGAAAGATCAGAAGAACCCGTAATCAGCAACTGACTGGGACACTGAGCGTATTCACTTTTTAGATGGCTGACGGAACAACAAGTAGAGCATATATGGGAATGCCCCCAGTGCTGTGACGCTTGTTCCTAATCAAGGATCAAGGTATATTGATTATCCTCTTCGCACATCGGACATTTCTATAGGGCCCAGATCTCTGCCTCAGTTAATCACTCAGGGTATAGCGGCTGATGGTTTCGGTTCTATGTTGGTTCAGTGTTATTTTTTAAAAATCTTTCTTAATTGTTCTGTATGGGTTACGTCTATCCCCAATCCCCATTTCGCGCATTCTAGATATCGATTCATGCTCATGTATATCAAAATCCTCTGATCGTGCAGACTCACGAAGAGCACTGAGTATGTCTCAGTCCATACGCTGACCATCTGTTATGTTGGCGAGGCTAGTTAATTTGTCAGCTTGTTCGTTTACCTCCACACCCGCGTGTCTGGAGACAAAGATAAGAGTGATTTTTCACAATGAGGCCCACTTTTTTTTTAGCTCTATCGAATGACTACGCAAATCACCTGTTTTGACTTTCTGAATAATATTAATTGAGTCACTTAATATGTACGCATAGAAATATGTTTGCAATTTCAGAAGTTTAGTGCCTGCGTTACGGCAAACACTTCCATCGTTAGACTGTTTGTTACTACGATCGGCGGCGTCGTGTACTGTTGTTCCGTGTGATCTGACAGTAAGGACCCATGCACACCGCTGGATGTCTCATGAAAGACAATAGTTTGTTTGAGAACCTCAGGAATAGGAAGCGATTAGCTCTTAAACTAACTCCTGCTAATCTGCAGGAGTTTGAGAGCAAACGCGAAAGAAGAAAATTATTATTATTGAGATTTAGTATAAAAAAATAACTATGTAATGACTTTTCATCAATAAACACATACCCCGTCATGGTTGTAGGGGTATTACATTAGATGTATCAACACATACAGTCCTCTTTGTTCCCAAGCACACGGGTATGGAAGAAAATGAAGGAGCCGTTTTTTGACATATCTAAGCTGGAGAATGGCTAAAAGTACATTCAATGGCATGAGGAAATTATTAATATCTAAACAAATTACAAACAAGTTAAAAATTAGAATTATAAAATGCTACATCTATTCCATATTAATGTATGGCTCAGAAACATGGACACTAAATAAACAATTAGAAGACAAAATTGATGCCTTTGAGATGTGGGTATATAGAAGAATAGGGAGAACATCATGGAAAGAGAAGAAAACAAATAAAGAGGTGCTAAAGACACTTAATATGAAGAAAGAACTACTAAGAGAAATAAAGATCAGGCAAATAAAATACTTTGGACACATTAAAAGACATGACACCCTATTGAAGACCTTACTTGAGGGTAAAGTCAAAGGGAAGCGAGCAAGAGGTAGGCAGAGATACAAGTGGGAGAGTAACATTACACGATGGACAGGTTACAGTCTAGCAGAGTGCACCACAAAGACAAGAGACAGAAGATGTTGGAGATACGTTGCAGCCAACCTTCGTTGCGGAGACGGAACTTGATGATGATGAAGCTGGAGAGGGTCTCTTAAATCTTTGACAGTTGTTGACAAGAGGGAAAAGGTGGTCAAAAACTGTGGACGTAATTTATGGACAGCCCCTTATTGTTATTTGAAGCCACTGGCAAACATTCCACAAGTTTCAAAGCAGAAATGAAAACCATAATAGAGGCAGCCAAAATGCTTATACATTGCTTATAGAAAGTGATATTACGTACTATGAATGTAAGAATATGATAAAAGCAGATTATAAGATAAAGCGGAGCCCGACTGAAGACACAAATGACCCCTATCATAAAATATTGTTCGTCCATCAGAAGTGATGATGACCATTTGTTACATCCACTTTTGAAAATTCAATTTTAGTCATGTCCTTGATTATGAGTTCGTAGATGGCCAATGAGCCCTATTCGAGCTGTAAATGTCCTTGGACAGTTTGGACATGGAATGACGACTGTAGACGGATCTTTGTATATCCATGACTTTCTAGCTGCTCTCCGCTGTTGAGCTGCTGCATTTCTCTTCTTTTCACAAGATGATGCGCTTTTTAATTTTAGAACGCCATGTAGATCTATTTTGTACAAGTTCTTCCCATGTATCGTGGTCTATTTCAAAGGCTTTCAGTGAGTCCTTTAACGAGTCCTTGTAGCGCTTCATTTGGCCACCTTGAGATCGTATACCCTTCTCTAGCTCACCATAGAGAAGTATCTTTGGCAGACGATGGTCTGGCATACGCACCAAATGACCTGCCCAACGTATCTGTGTCTGCATCAGGATCGTGTCAATGCTTGGGATACCAGCTCTATCAAGGACAGTGGTATCTGGAATCTTGTCTTGCAATCTGATGTTCATAACTTTTCTGAGACAATTTGAATGAAAATTATTGAGTTTTTTCACATGACGTCTATACACAGTCCATGTTTCACTAGCGTATAGCAGCACTGGAAGTACCACTGCTCTGTAAACTTTCAGCTTAGTCTCAATCTGCATGAGTGTATATGAGATACGTTGCACTTTGTTATGCGCCATATGGCCAAGTGCATCCGATTTCCGCCAGCTATTTTTTAGGTTTGCTTTCCTTAGATGGTCTACCCTCCCGGGATCATGAGCACCATCTGTCTAGGCTTTGTGTAGAGTTTTCCATCTCCTAGGTGGCCTATCTTTCTGGACTCTTGAGCGCCACCTGCCCAGCAGTTAGGGGAATTTTTAAAGTTTTCCTGCCTTTTTCCCTTATGGGATGGAGCTGATTGGGGCCTAAGTAGGGTTTTACTGACTTCTCCCTTTGTATGTTTTAGAAAATAGTTTCCTATATTCCCCTATTTTAAAGGTCCTCCCAACCCTGGGGGACGCGCATGCTGGGGTCAATGACCCCAGCTGTTGGTTTGAGCTTATAGCGGCTCATACTCGCTTGATGCTGCCCGTCACGAGACACATGGGGTATTTCAGTGGAGATATCAGTGCCACCTGATATCCCACCCCGTCCTGTTGGGCAACATCGCCAGTTTGTCCGCGACTGCTTATTCGTCCAGAAATCTGCATTATTCGTCCAGAGATCTGTCTTATATTGCAGCCAACCACCAGATATGGAGACTCCATATCCGGAGGTTGTTCTACGATCTGCAACCTGTGGACGCGCCTGGTAGGGGATGGTCGCCCCCCCCCCAGGTCAGCTTAGTCTGTAAGTTAATGCCATTTCTACGCCAAACATTTGCGTACAATCTGCCGAAAGTACTGCTTGCTTTGGCGATCCTTGTATACACTTCATCATCAACGTTGACATTTTGTGATAACGTACTGCCTAGATATGTGAATCTATTCACAACTTTCAGTGCTACACCATTTACCTTTATGCAGGGCTCGAGATAGCTTTTGCCAAGTGCTGGTTGTAACATGACTTTTGTTTTCTTTGTGTTAATGGTAAGCCCAAAGTTGGTACAGGCTTTGGAGAATCTGTCTATAATACATTGTAGATCAGCCTCAGAGTTGGCATTTAGGGCACATTCATCAGCAAATAGAAGATCCCTGATTGTGTGTGATTTAACTTTGGTTTTTGCTCGAAGCCGCCGAAGGTTGAACAATTTTCCGTCTATGCGATAGGTGATGTTTACTCCCAGGTCTAGATCTCTGAAAGCATCATTCAACATAGCAGAGAACATGATGCTAAATAGGGTAGGTGCTAATACACATCCTTGTTTTACTCCATTTGAGACAGGAAAGGTTTCAGATAACTCTCCATCATCCTGAACTCTATCTTGCATTCCATCATGCAAATTGCTGCACCATTGAGATAAATTTCTGTGGACATCCATACTTTGCCAGAATCTTCCACAGACCCTCTCTACTTACTGTGTCAAATGCTTTTGTCAAGTCTATCAATGCTGTATCATAAAATATCAAGCAAGGAACAAACCATCATCTTCAGACTACGAACTGGCCACAACAGACTAAGAAGTATTTTAGAAAGTTTAAAATTGGCAAGATAGAACTGTGCACAGAGACAGTAGAACACACTATTCATGTATGTCAACTCTACCAAGAAGAGAGGGAGAAACTTTGATCTACTGAGACGGCACTATTTCCGGACCTGAGGGGTTCCACGGATGGCTTGAAGCGAATCACACAATGCATTGAAGCTATTGGCGCTGTAACTTTCTGACTGGAGAACGATTATGAAGGATGTTATTTAAGAAAAGATTGTTTTTTGTTTGTTACTACTATGTTGATTAGTTCTTGTATATATTTTTCACCTTTGGTGAAACATCATACTGTTTAAATGTTTCACACAATGTAGGCCTACTGGTGCTGTAAATGCCAGATTTGGCCATAAAAGAATCTCAGCAGCCCAGACAGAGGTTAAAACCCCAGACCTAGTGAAAAAAATACAAAGCTATGTCATCACTGATCCAAATGATCTGGTTGTATTCAAATACATACTTTACATTATTTTAATGAAGTGATCGCGCGATAATCTCCTGCCCTAGCTTCTGTCCAATGACATATCGCCCACTCACGATATAGGCCTACATCAAATGCTAAGTTTCGCGGACAAAAAAAATGTCATAACGAAGTTTATATGAAGGCACTGTTCGCGCTCGGGTACTTATATCAATTATGATTTAATGCGTGTGAGACTGCAGCAATTTCTCATACAATATAATATATTTTAAATAAATATAATAATAAAAATGTGATAAATCGGTAGTTCTCAGCCTTTTTCGACCATAGCCCTTCCTGGGGCCATTTTGTTCAAATCAACTTTCTTTAGTGCCCAACAACAGTTAAGCTTTTTTGATATAGGGCCTACAGTAGAATCATGTTATAACAACCCGGTCAGGGGTGACAAAATATGTATGTATGTAATAACTGAAATTCGCTATATACATTACAAACCATATAGAATAAATATACTTGGGGATTATGAAAAGTGTTGTTATAGGGCCTATAGGGAAATTTGTTATTAAATAATGCATAATGCACTATATATATATATATGTATGTATATATATATATATATATATATATATATATATATATATATATATATATATATATATATATATATATATATAGGCATACATAACGTATTAGCCCCCACCCCTAGGATACGCCTTCAGTATGGGAGTGGTTACCGCTTTTAAAAAAGACATTTATTATTTCTTTTCATAACCAAATATCATCACGAGCAAATAGTAGGCACCATGCGTATATACTTCGCCGAAGACGGAGCCATTGGCGCAAATAAAACAGCGACACAATGCATTTCCATTCTCTGGACTACATCCTGCTGGAAATCTAGTAGGACCATGGTCCTGCTACAAGTGAGATCCAGCAAAAGTTTGAGAATGAACGCTGCAGAAGAAGATACTATATACTGATTCATAAATTAGAAATTGAATAAACATAACACTTACTGAACTACTTATCTGCACACTCTTGTCAAAAGATGATTCTGAGCTACAGTAGGGGCCTATATTGAGATATTTTAAATTATGCAGTTTTCACTATTTAATTGTGAAAATATTTCACACATTGAGATAAATGTAGCAATACAATTATTACAAAAATGCTGAAATCAATCTAAACTTCAGCTAATCACTGGGTAATGAAGTTTTACTGACCACTGGAAACACACAGAAAAACATAGGCCTACAAAAATCAAAATTTTGACCAAAAGGTCCACTTCAGAAGACAGCACTTTTTAAAGAATAGCATTGAGCTGCCATGAATAAAACTATAAATAAGCAGCGATTGCTATCGACAAGCGATAAATACTATATTATATAATAATGTTACTGTAATCTATACTAACAATAAAATACAAATAATAAATAACAATAAATAAATAACAAAGACATTTTCCACGTTGCGGTTCAAACGGGACCTTTCTTAAAAAACGCAAACATAAACTTATTTGTATGCACTGATATGTTTTTATGAAGACATCTCAGTACATGAAAGGAAGTTGATATTCAATGCTAATTCATTCATTGTACTGAAGTTAGCGCATAGGGCAGATCTCGCCAATTCTGTCTGTTCAAAGCTATTCTGTGCAGTTCTTGAATAGTATGAATATTGGTTGTTTTACTTTTTCTAAGTATTGTTCTTCTGGTCTACCCCTTGCTCTTTTGCCTGTAGGTATCCATTCAAGAGATTGGTGGTGTATACGGTTGGTGTCTGCGCGTAGGACATGCCCGATGTAAGACCAATGGCGTTTTCTGATAACATCTGTGATGAAATTTTGATGTGTCTCTTCTCTGATTTTATTTCGATTTGAATTCACTCCAATTGGTGTTAGTTATCCTACGAAGACATTTGTTCTCGAAACTCAATAATTTCTTTTCTGAAGATAAAGAGCATTTACAGCTCTCACATCCATATGATAGCACCGGAATAATGCAGGAATTAAATAAGCGCATTTTCGTGCGTGTGCTGATTGACTTTGACTTCCAGATATTAGACAGTCTGTTAAATGTACTTGATGCTAGGGCAATGCGAATTGTAATTTCTGCCATGACATCACCTCACCAAGTGTTAATTTACTTCCTAGATAGGAGAATTTGTGTACTTTTTCAAGTTGTTGTCCATTTAAAGTAATTTCGTTAGGTGAATTGGTGAAGTCCATAATTTTTATTTTTGATGTATTGATTTGGAGACCTATTTGTCTTGTGATGAGTTTTAATCTATCAGTTTTTGTTTGTGCATCTTGATGGTTTAATGCTAATTAGACAATGTCTAATTCTGTGGACATACTAGTAGCGTGTGGGATTGTCTTGCACACTGTTTTAAACTTAATTGAACGCGCTTCCTCCAAAATGCATTTACTTGCTTTCATGTACTGAGATGTCTTGGTAAAAACATCTCAATGCATACAAATAATTTAATAACTGTGGGTTCCCCCCTCCCCCCGTTTGTTGTAAATTCTTGAAAAAGGTCCAGTTTGGATTGCAAGGTGGAAAATACCCTTGTTATTTTATTTGATTGTTAATATTGTTATATATTATAATAACAATATTATAGTACTTAATATATAATTTATCACTTATTTGTTTTATTAATGAGGCACTCCCCACTTTTTTGGGACATCCTGACATTTTAGTGACACGATGGACAGGTTACAGTCTAGCAGAGTGCACCACCAAGACGAGATGTTGGAGATCCATTGCAATTAACCTTTGTTGCAGAGACAGCACTTGATGATGATGATGACATTTTAGTTATCTATACTTGCTATCAACAGCAATAATGACAAAAAAGGCCACCATCAAGAACACATAAGTAAAAGTCAGCACTGCAAATGATCACATCACATACGTAAAAGTTGGGTTCTTGATTAAGAATATTTAGTCAAAAAGTCGATTTGTGTTATTTTCCTGTATGTCTCTAGTGATTGGCAAAGCTTTATTACACAGTGTATCATGTTTTAGCTGTCAGATTACAGTTTTTCTACAATTATAACATATTACAGATTTGGCACATGATGGTATTACTACATTAGTCAGAGACTATTCCTCTTTGTCCATCTTCATCCAGATATTTCTTGCATTTCATATACTCTGTGCAAGGTGTCCTCTGCATCTACTATCGAACGATGGATTAATTTTTCCTTTGTCTTATCTAGACAATTTGGTAAGTCAGGCATTTTCAACCCAGTTCTCGTGAGCACTGTGGTGCTCTGGCAAGGACATATGTCATGCGAGTTTAAAAGTGGGCGCTGCAGTCTGAAAAGGTTGAGAACTCCATGTTTAAGAGGTGATGGTAATTGTTGGCTACATTAAAGTATGCACCTGTACCACTTGATATTGTACCTTAATGTTTGGCTTGGCCTTAATATTCTAGCAATATTCTCATAGTTTTTATGGAAGTAACTATAGTACATTGGAGAACTGCCCTCACAACTTTATTTTGGTTCTTTCCAATCTATCCATTTGTGACTATGCAGATAGAGACCATAATCAATGACAGATAACAATAACTATTGCAGAAACAAAAACAAGTGATCATTGTAGCATGTGTACAGCCACCATAACTGTGATACCACTTATTCCCCATCTTTGCTTTCAGAAACACATTGGTATGTTTATGTATGAGTTATGTTTGCAGAAAGAGAGACATCCGTTGACAGTTACTCTAACATATATTAGGTAATGTTCCCTATTGATAATGGAACCTATACAAGCAACAAAAATAAACTAGAACTGGAAAATATAAACAAAATCTCAAACATCACTCTTCAAAGGCTACCCACCCATTGTCATATCACTGGAAATGAGAGAGCTGATGTCCTGGCAAAAGCAGGAGGTAAAATGGAATAATACAGTGAGGCCACAACACTAATCCGCAACCATTATACATCACAGTGGAAGAAAGATATGGATATTGACTTGAAACCAGATCTCATATACCAACTTCATAGGCAACAACAGACCATCATCTTTCGACTTAGAACTGGCCACTGCAAGTTACAGAGCTACCTTTACCGGATCAGGGTGGCCCACATAAATGAATGTCCATGCAGAACAAGCATACAGACCCCTGAACACATACTCCAAGATTGTCAAGAATACAAAGAACTGTGAGGCAAGACATGGCCACAATGGACTGTGGGCAACCGCTTTGACCTGGAAAGACTGGGATTTTCATCCTGGCTACTGGCCTGAAGATCTAACAAGACCAAACGATTCCTGAATGCAGAAAAAGGAGCCTATACAACGGACGGTGTGTCTCATTAACTTGTCATGCAAGAAGAACCAGACTACCTTCACATATCTTTTAGGAATTAACAATAACATTCCTGCCAAAGTTGGATATGTCTGGCCATTGGCGCAAATAAAGCGGCAACACATGCATTTTCATTCTCTGGACTACATTCTGCTGGAATTCTAGTACGCCTATTATCCTACTGCAAGAGAGATCTAGAAGGAGTTTGAGAATGAATGTTGAAGAACAACATTATTGTGGGACGTGTGCCATATGACAGTTGCTCATGAGGATTAAAAGGTTGCCATTGACTAGTATTTAAGAGATCGACAGAACACATCAAGCATATACTAGATTGCACGCATCTGCATAATTATTGTGAAAAAGAAACATATGTTATTAATGCTAATAATCTAGTCCATTTGCAATATTAATTGTATTGTTTTTCCTCCATTTCACTTTTATTTTTTCTGTGATTGAAATATCGATTCAGTCTATCGTATAAACTGTTAACTATATTTTTGTGTGTGATTTTTTATGTTTTGTGAATTGTAAAACTTAATTTTCATGTTTTCTGTTCTTGCTTATTGGTATGCAGTTTTACTGCATTCCAACCCATTATTAAAGGAGATGTGCAGCATTTTTCAGTGTCAAAATAGATAATTTTTTGGGTGTTGTGCGCTGTTCCTCTGAATCTTATTTCATCATATCCATTCATCATTATCAACTGTTTTGAGACTCTCTCATGAGCTAGTACTTAAAAGCTAATAATACAAGCTGCTTCTTTGCTCACTCAATTTGATAATTGATGTAGCTTTGGAAAATTCAAGTGCGTCCTCTCTGTACTGTCACTTACATGTTGGGAAACAGTGTTTGTTTGAGCATGTCCATACTTAGAGCATAATGTACATTCAAACTTGAATATCTATGTTCACCGAAGACATATGTGTCGGGTTATCGGTGCAAATAAAACGGCGACACAACCCATTTCCATTCTCTGGACCACATCCAACTGGAAATTTTTTAAGACCATTATCCTGATATAAAAGAAATCCAGCAGGAGTTTGAGAATGAATGCTGAAGAAGAATATCTATGTTCTTTTAAATATTATTTAGAAAGGATAGGATTAGACTGAAAGTATGTATGTAATATTATATATATATATATATATATATATATATATATATATATATATATATATATATATATGTATGTATCAGCATGCGATGACATAATCCTTGATGTAATAAGTACATGAACAAAGGGTCACATGGTAATTCTCTTTGTATGCTTAGTGTCTTGTATAGGCATTCAAAACTATGGCTGGTTGGATAATGAATCCGTCCAAATTTGACCAACAAGTGGTGATTCATGACCAACCAACATTCAAAGAATGCAGGCTGTGTATGGTGGAAAATGTGTTTCAAAAATAACAGTGAAGAATTCGGCAAGAATTCACAATTTTACCCCCTCTAAGTAGGAGGCTTATTCTCAATGTATTTTACCCCATTGAAAGTTGGATAAGAAATAAAGCTCTGGAGAAATCGTCAATTGTATGAAAAGCTCTTGTACTCATAATTCCTGGGGATCAAAACAAACAACTGTAATTTTAATGTATGTGATTCTATATCACTTGACTTTGCTGCTTAGCTAACAAAAAGAGACAAATAAAGATTTGATTGTATTTAATATGACAATAAGAGATACAATAAAAGCTTGTATAACACAATCAGGATGATCTATTAACTGATCTGTTGATTGAGTTTCAGCTTTCTGGTCTACCAGGAAACTCGCCAGGTAAAATATTGCCAGATTTGGTAATGGCATAGTTGTAATCGCTACGACTGTCAAGTAATTTTTCTATTGCCTCATCCAACCTGTCTGGTTGAATAAAGTCTTTTGATAGATCCTGTAAAAGAAGATATAAAAATGATGTGAGGAGAAAAAAATCAAGCTAATAAATTGTCTTATGTTTTCATTACAGTAAATGAACAAGACCAGCAGGAAAGACAGAATAAAGATAGGGAAAAAAGAAAATTGAGCACAAAGAGATGTGATAAAAACAAAAGTAACAATTGTTCGATTTCATGACCACCCCCCCCCCCCTTTATGGCTAAATTCCTAGTGCTAAAAGTCATGTTCTGACCTGGGGCATTGGGGCGTGTGTTCAAACATCATCCTCATTTTCTGAACATACAATCACCCCACCCCATAACCTCCTTAGTCGCCTAATACAACATGCATGGAAGGTAAATAGTGCTTATATTCTTTTCTCCCCTCTTGGGCCCAGGCATATAAAGAGTATTAAACCTAGAAGCTTTAGATAATAAGCAATAGCATATCCAATCTTCATCTTTCCATCTCCCTTGAATATATTCTCAATGACACCTACATAATCATTCTTTTCACCAGTGCCATCCATGATTTCTGTGTTGGATTCTTGATCCATTGATGTAACTTCCATGCAGAGGGTCCTTGTGTCTTCAGTAACTCATATACATGTTTTGAATACATCATTCATGATTACAATTATGTTTCGTATTGTGTGTTCTGTTGCCCCCCCCCCCCCACCCAATGGATTAAGTGCATGTCTTGTTTCAATTTCTTATTTTTCATCTGCACTCAAATAATTCCCATGGACGGAGAAGAGTTGCAGATCAGGGAACATTACATCTTTGTGACAAGCTCTTAGGTGGCGAGAAGTGCCAGATGTGCCATCACTGTAGATTTGAGAGATGAATGATGAAATAGTTGGCCCAGAGATACATGCTAAGCTCCTAGGTGGATATGATGATAATGGGATACTGCTGCACTGGAATGCCTCTCTTCGAGGACCAAATATGCATCCATGAACTCCCTACATCACCAATGTAGCCATTCTGAGAGAAATTAATATACAAGAAAACTGGCTAAACAGAAAATATAGGGAGATACATTTTTCCAGAAAACCACAATATTTTGGCCATATTAAATGCCATGATAGCCTAGAAAAGACCATAATGGAGGGGATGATACCAGGAAGACGAACAAGAGGCAGACCAAGAAGATGATGGACTCAAGATATCAAAGTCCACTTGAATTATGACAGGAACAGTTGCAAAAAGACTAGCTCAAGATCGACAGAAGTTTCAAAAGGCTGTGATGACTGCTACATCCTGTTCAGGGTATGCTACCTGATGATCATGGACTCCCTACACAACTATGCCATAGAGGTCATTACCTTTTTTTTCCTGAAAGACTATAGGTTGTTAAGAGCTCACAGTTCTAAAGGGATTACTTCATCATCATAATTGACAAGGACTTGAAATCTGGAACTGCTATCTCCAGATTTGATTCTGAAATCACTCAAGAACATGGATGGAGTTATTTATATATGGGGAGAAGTGGATACCAACTCCGACTGCTTTCTATGGTACCTTCTCTGCAGTTGTAGTTGTCATACTTGATAGAGGTCACAGGAAAAAAAATATGGTGGCAGTGGATGCAGAAGTCAGGGTGCTCCTTGACAATAACACTGCAGAATATGATGTAATATCTACACTGATGGGTCAGTTGTTTATCATTAACGCAGTGCGTGCGCTTTTTCTGCGCAAGTCCGATGAGAAAACTGTCAAAGAATCCAGCTATCTTCACTACAAACATAAGCAGTCTTACGATGGAAATAAAGATTGTGACAGAGGCACTGTCATGGCTGATGTCACAGGACTATTCTTATGCATGCATACTTAGTGACTTACTGCTCCACAAAGTTGAAGCAGGAATTGTCAGCCATCAATGAGTGGAATTATTACACACTTTATGACCAGAAAGATTACCTGTATATTCGTGCCAGGACATGCAGGTATTGAGGATAATGAGTGAGCTGATACACTGGCAAGCATGGTCAAAGCGTTAATAGGTACACTAATGGATCCATCTGACATGGTTAATGTTTTTTTATAATTCGTTCTCAAACTCTCACTGGATCTCTCTTATAGAATGACAATGGTTCTACAAGATTTCCAGCAGCATGTAGTCCAGAGAACAGAAATGCGCTGTCATCATTTTATTTGTGGTAGTGACCCGACATATCCTTGTTTCTGTGCTACATAATTAATGTATTAAGGGACCTTGCCCGCTCAGAAGATTTTCAGAAGTGTGAATCATGGTCACTCTCAAGATTTTGTGAGATTGATGTAAATATTGAAACAACCCATAAAGTGAAATATAGTAGATATACGAAGAGGAGGCTGATAAATCAGCATAACTGGACCCTGTCAGAAGTTACACTGATGTATTTATTCTATTTATTTGTTAAACCCTTTGCTGCCTTCCAGTGTCAGAGTGGAAGAGTTTTCTGGAGTTGGTCCTCGTGTGTGCTGAGTATATTGTGGAATTTTACGCCTTTTATTTTGGTGGTCCATCATTTTTGTGGTCGGCCTCTAGGTCTGCCTTCACTGTATCTGTGTAGCATAGCTTGCTGTGGTATACTGTCTGATGGTAGTCTGCTGATGTGTGCATACCATTTGACCTGTTGTCTCTTAATATATTCCAAGATTGGGGTGTGTCGGTTTCTTTAATGTCCTCATTCCTCATTCTGTCTCTTAGTGATATTCCTAGGATTCTGCATAAGCATGCCATTTCAGCTGTCACAAGTTTAAATTTGTCTTGTGCTGTCATTTTCCATGGATTTATTAAACCAGGAATATTGTTTAAGCTAAATGCTGTGTGTTGATGACAATTTGCAGTCATAACTCATGGGGCTATTCCTCCACTTTTATTAACTACAAAGAAAAGATAGCACCAACATATTTGAAACAAAGCAAGCTACAATTTTATGAGATACAAATCAGTAATGTAGTACAATTTGAAAACAAATTACCTTTGTTTGGATTATAGCTATTTTAGCAGCAGCTGTCCTTTCTTCTAGTTCTTTTTCATGTTGTTGTTTAAGGTTTTCAAGAAATTCTTCCTCCTTTAATTTCTCTAGTAATTGTCTTTCATTCCTGTGGAAATTTAAATTAAAATTTACATAAAAATAATTTTTAACTTGTATTTGTTTGATATCAGTCAATATGACTATAATCAGAATAATTAAATCAAAACTTAGTTCAGAATCTCAAATAAATCTTTAACATGGTACTGCAGTAAACATGTGCAGACAGACAAATACGGGTTTATGAAGTTTTACAAATCACTAAAAGCACAGGATAACACAGAGATCTATGTTTTTATCAAAAGCCTTACAAAATACAGGCAGTGCTTATTTTTTTTTACTCATGTGTTGTTCTTGATATTGTCTTTTTGGTTGAAATGTTGATCTTTTCATGATCCTGCATCCTTTTTTGCAATTCTTAAACAACTTAATTGACTAGTCCATCATCCATCGAGACAAGCTCCTTGACGAAGAGATGAGGCTTAGTCCAGCCAGCAGAGGCTGGACAATAAGACTGGCCAGGCCCTCCTAAAATCGAGCAAGACCACAGTATGCTGTAGCAAGTACAGGTGCTGAAGACAGAGGCGCACCACTGCAGTCAGTACGTTACGCACAACCCATGAAATGGGAATATGCTTACATCTAATATGTGTTATCATGTCTGTCCATGTCGTGTGACGGACATCCTGGCAGGGACTGTGTCGGACTCTAAGCCTTGTCCAACCCCAGCTACTGTAAGTTCCTCTCAATTGCCCAGAGGAGTCGGGAGGCATGAAAATAAAGCAACTTGCCAAAAAACAAGACCATTAAAAATAATGCACTGGAATGTTGAAGGTATCAACAACATAAAAGTGGAACTCAAATAAATCTTAAAGAAAGAGCAAGTAAATGTATGCTGCTTGCAAGAAACCCATCTGAACAATGATATAGCTTTCAAAATAAGAGGCTTCCAATACTATCAATCAGACCAAAAATACATGTAAAAAGGTGGAATACTGATGCTGGTTAATAACAATATCAGTGCATGCAAGTTAGAAACGTGGAAGGAGCAGCATACCACAGAAAGTACAGAATTCCACCTTCACAACTACTACTGTCCAAATGACCACCCATTAGCACAAGATGCAATATCAGTGCAAAGAAAACTAATTGTGGAGACTTCAATACCCACTCACAGAGTTGGAATTATAATCATATGGACAGGAGAGGTGAGTAACTAGAAAACTGACAGGATAAATATGAACTTAACCTGATCAGCCAACCAACTGACCCTCCAATCTTCTACTACAGATCATAGCATACCACCTCTCCACCAGACCTGGCATTCCACTCACCAGGTTTGGACTGGAACATCAATCAAGTTGGAAAGCAGTTTGGAGGTAGTGACCACCGTCTAGTCTTACTGACTGTAGATAGTGAATATATTAAAGATAGGAGCCATCTCTCTAGGTGGAACTACAAGAAGGCAAACTGGACAATGTACTGACACTACACCAGTGTACAACAAGAGCCAAGCTACAAGCTGGAAAGATAAAAGAGAATCGCTGAATATTGGAAGGGATACCAGAAAGTTGGTAAAACAACTAAATGATGAGGTTACTGGGAGAAATCGAAAGATTACATTACAAAAAGATGGAAACATCCTTATGGGAAAACAGCAGTTGACTACTTTGCAGACTCATTTGCTGAAGACAACAACATCAAAATTAGCCCAGAGAAACAACAGGAAATTCATGAGAAGTGAGAAAAAATTGAACAAGATGGAGCCATATCTGAAGTCATGGAGGCACCATTCACACCCAGAGAACTGGAGTATGCAGTATCTAAATTGAAACTGAAGAAGTCACCTGGCACTGATGGAATGCTCAATAAAATGATTAAAAATCTGGGAACTGCAGAAAAAAAAAGCTGCTGCAGATCATAATTATATGTTGGACTACAGGCAAAGTTTCACAGACATGGTGATGTCAATCCCTAAATCAGGAAAAGACAGCACCACAGTCTCCAACTACAGACCAATCAGTCTCACAAGCTGTCTATGCAAAGCTATGGAGCATATTATAAATCACAGCCTTCACTGGTGCCTTAAGAGCAAAAAACTTCTTGCAAGCAGATTTCAGGCAATGCTACTTTACTAAATATCAGGCAACCTACCTTTCTCAAGAGATAGAGGATGCATTTCAAGATAAGAAACTGGTTCTAGCAGCCGGATAGACCTGAGGAAAACTTTTCACAAGGTTTGGAAAGGAGAACGTCTAAAGAAATTGAGAAATTGCAGAGTGAATGGTAATATGTACCGGTATAAATGGATAAAAGCATACCTACATAACAGAAAAGCTAGAGTACAAGTAAGATGGTTTCACAAGCAAGAAAGTCCTACTATGTCATGGGGTACCACAGGGAGGGTTTTGTCTCCCACCCTGTTCCTGGTCTACATCAATGATCTGGTGGCTGAGCTACCACATTGTAAAAGAGTGTTAATGTATGCTGATGACTTGGTAATATGGTGTAAGGAAGAACATGCAACAGTGGTTACCAAACAGGCACAGAGAGTTATGGATGCCTTAACCACATGGTCAAATAGATGGTGTGTAAGCATCAATATAGATAAGTGCAGCACTACTCTCTTTACTCTCTCACCAAAACAGAAATCTGGTGACATCAAGATAAATGGACAGCTCTTGAAGAAAGAATTTAGTAAAGTTTACCAGGGCATATGACCACACCTGGCATATGTGTCTACTGCATGGTGTCAGCATAAAATTAAAATATTACATTATATGAGCTAAATAAAGTGCAACACCAGGCACTTAGGATCATCACTGGAGCAATAAAATTAACACCCATAGTAGATATGGAGAAAATGGGGAGAATACAAACACTGAGTGAACGCAGAAACACAAATGTGCTAATACATTCAAAATAGTTTTCACTGTATACCAAGTCACACAATGAAAGAAAGATTTCAAAACTAAGCAATGGGGCAACTGAAAAGAAGTAGCTTTTTCCATCAGGCCAAATGACACCATAGACAAATCTCAGACTTGCTGGAAGTTGACAGCCCCCTAAATCCTGTACCAAAACAAACCCCCTAGAAAGAGGATTACATGTTATATAAAAACTGGACTGAAAGGAATTTTAAGTGAGAATTCTTCTTCTTCTTCTTTCGTTCACTTGAAACATGTCTATATCTGTAATTCTGTCTCCTTAATAAAACTCACTGTCTTTTGTAGTTCATACAGTGTCCCATAGAGCTTTGATTCCAGTGTTGTTTCCTCTGGCCAATATGTCTGCCTCAGCGTTTCATGCTCAGAACACTCTTGAAGTATATGTTTGGCACTCTGTGCTGCCTGTCCACATGTACACATGGCCGTGTTGCCAATCTTGAACTTTGTATACATGTGACTACGGAGTCGGTTGTGTCCTGTTCTGAGACGTAGAATTATAACTTGTTCTGGTCTGTTCATAATATGATAGTCATCTTGTGTTGGTGTTTGTGGCTTTCTTATTGACTTGATCATCTGTTTTTTCTGATGGTAGGTGATTGGTATATCTGGTTGGTCTTCGGCAGCACCTTCCTTAGCCAGTTGGTCTGCTTTTTCATTTCCTGGTATTCCACAGTGAGAGGGTATCCACTGCATGGTTACCCTATACTGGTAAGACAATTCGCTAAGTAGTTTTTTTAAGTCTGTTAGTTTTCCAGACTGGAGAGCTTGAAGCACTGACCTTGCATCTGTCAGGAATACCACAGGCTGTAGGTCAGAGTTGGAGTTCAGCAGTTTTTTAGCTGCCACACTAATTGCCTGGATTTCTGCATCATAATTATTGCAGGATTTTCCTGTCGGTGTTCTGATTGTATCTCTAGGCTTGTGTGGATATTCTATATATACACCTGCACCTCCATTCCTCACAGCATTCTGTGCTGACCCATCTGTGTACACTCTGACCCATATATCTTGTGGATATTCCTCATCCAGGAAACTGAGGGTGACTGTCATTCGCTGCACACTGTTCTGTTCGTCCTCGCTTAGTATTCCTTTCACATGGGTCTGAATGTATATTGGCATTCCATGGCTTTCACTCCACGGGGTTTGCTCTGGTACAGACCTTAAGGGGATGTCAACTTCAGGTAGGTCTGTAAGTTGTCTACGGAGTCGTTTAGCTTGATGGATAAAGCTGCTCCTTTTCAGTCGTCCCATTGCTAGATTTTGGAATCTTTCCTTCATTGGATGACTTGGCATACACTGAAACTTTTCTGCTTGAATTAGTACTTTTGTGTCTCTGCGTTCGCCAAGTGTTTGCATTCTTCCCATTTTCTGCATCTCTGCTATGGGTGTTGATTTCATTGCTCCCAACATTATTCTAAGTGCCTGGTTTTGCACTTTATCTAGATCTTGTAATGTGGTGTTTGATGCAGGACACCACGCAGCTGAACCGTATTCCAGGTGTGGTCTTATGCCTTGCTGGTAAACTTTACTGAGTATATTTCCACTGGCTCCCCATGTGGTTCCACTTAGTTTTCTCAGGATAGCTAGCTTCCTCCTGGCTTTTGTTGTTGCTTTGTTTATGTGCTGCTTCCATGTCAGCTTATTATCAAAAGTAACTCCGAGGTATGTGGGTTGTTTGTCTTCTTTCAAGAGCTCTCCATCTATCTTGATATGACCAGCTTTTTGTTTTGGTGAGAGGGTAAAGAGTGTAGTGCTGCACTTATCTGTGTTAATGCTGACGCACCATCTATTAGCCCATAAGGTTAGGGCATCGATAGCTCTTTGTATTTGTTTAGTGGCCACTGTTGCATGTTCTTCCGTGCACCAGATCACCAGGTCGTCAGCATACATTGCCACTTTGATCCCGTGTGGTAGTTCAGCAACTAGGTCATTGATGTAAACCAAGAAAAGTGTGGGTGACAGGACTCCTCCCTGGGGGACTCCATGACGCAGTAGAACTTTCTTGCTCTTGCGACCATCTAATTGTACCCTGGCTCTTCTATTATGCAGGTATGCTTTTACCCATTTGTACATTCTTGAGCTAACCCTGCAATTTCGCAATTTCTTTAGGAGCCCTTCTTTCCAGACCTTATCAAATGCTTTCCTGAGGTCTATCCATGCTGCTAGTACCAGTTTCTTTTCTTGGAAGGCATCCTCAATCTCTTGGGAGAGGTAGGTTGCCTGATCTTCAGTAGAGTAGCACTGTCTGAAACCTGCTTGCTGTGATACCAGAAGGTTTTCACTTTCAAGGTACCACTGCATCCTAAGATTGATAATGCGTTCCATTGTTTTACATAGACAGCTTGTGAGGCTGATGGGCCTGTAGTTGGAGACTGTGTTGCCATCTTTTCCTGATTTGAGGAGTGGTATCATTATTGCTTCTCTCCACGCCTGTGGTACATTTCCTGTGGACCAGCTTGTGTTAAAGATCTGCAGTAGCTTTGCTCTTGCTGCACTTCCCAGGTTTCTAATCATTTCATTGGACACTCCATCAGCTCCAGGGGACTTTTTCATTTTTAATTTGGATATTGCATGATCCAGTTCTCTCATTGTGATTGGTGCCTCCATGACTTCAGGTATAGGTTCACCTCGTCCAATGTTTTGCTGGTTCTCTCGAACCTCCTGTTGTTTGTCTGGGCTGACTTTGACGTTATTGTCTTCTGCAAAGGAATCTGCAAAGTAATCAGCTGCATGTTTACCTGTTAAAATGTTTCTATCTTTATAAAGTGTGATCCTGGTATTTCTCCCTGTACCTTCATCATTTAGTTGTTTTACAAGTTTCCATAATTTCCTAGTATCTCTTTCTAGGTTCAGCGACTCTGTTTTTTCTTTCCAGCTGCTCCGTCTGGCTTGTAACTTGGCTCTTTGAAATTTAGCCTTTGTTTGCTGATATTTGTTGTGATGTTCTTGGCTAGGTCTGTTCTCAGCCTGCTGTCTAGATGTTTCCATCTCATTTTGCAGCTTTTCCAGTTCATCATTCCAGTAGGGTTTGTAGTTTTTGCGTGCCCCCCTGGGTATGATTTTACTAGCAGCATGTAGTATACATCTATTAAATTCACTCACTGCTCTATTGATGTCTTTGTCCAAGTTCATGCCCTTAGCTAGAACACTGGTTAAATGCTGGTACATTTTCCAGTCTGCCCTTTTATAGTTCCACCTAGTGAGCGTGCTGCTGTCCGTGGTAAATTCATTGTGGATTTCCAGAAATACTGGTCTGTGGTCACTACCTCCAAGCTGCTTTCCAACGACACGTGTGATGTTCCATTCCAAGCCTGGTGAGTGGAATGCTAGGTCTGGTGTAGAGGTGGTGTGCCATGCTCTCGAGTAGAAGGTTGGCGAGTCTGCTGGCTGGTTAATAAGGATGAGATTATTTTCATCCTGCCAGCTCTCAAGTTCCTCCCCTCTCTTGTCAATATGATCGTAGCCCCAGCTCTGAGAGTGGCTGTTGAAGTCACCACACACCATAAGTCTCTCTTTGTCTGGAATTGTGTCTAGTGCCAATGGTTTATCATTTGGGCAGTAGTAGTTCAGGAGATGGAATTCTGCACTGTCTGTTTTTAGGTGGAGCATCTGGTATTCTGCCCCTTCCATATATACTTCAAGATGACATGCGCTGATATTGTTTTTAACAAGTGTCAGAATTCCACCCTTTCGCCTGTCCTTTCGGTCAGATCGGTAGCACTGGTAGCCTCTGATTTTGAAGGCTATGTCGCTGCTGAGGTGTGTTTCTTGGATACAGCATATGTTAACTTGTTCTTCACTGAGGACATTTTCAAGTTCCAATTTTTTGCTGTATCCATCTCTTTTACTGTTGACACCCTCAGCATTCCAGTGCATTATTTTTATTGGTCGTTTGTTTGTTTGGCCAGTAGCTCTATTCCCTTGCCTCCTGGCTCCTCAGGGCAATTGAGAAGGACTTCCAGTAACTGAGGTTGGGCCCTTTCGAGGTATAGGGCCCGGCACCGTCCCTGCCTGAACGTCCGCCACAGGGCAGGCACCATAACTTTTTATAGATGTAGACATGTTTCCATTGTGTTTTGTGCGTGGCATCCTGATTATCTGTGCGCCTTTTGGCTGGATGCCTCCGTCTTCAGCACTCTGCTTACTAGGGCAGGACTATGGTCCTGCTCGAGTGGGACTGCCCGACCAGTCTTAGTTTCCAGCCCCTGATGGCTGAACTAAGCCCCATCACCTCTGCACGGTGCTGGTCTCGATGGAGTAAGTGAGAATGAATTGAATAGTGTACAATGAAAGACAGTTACTTTCAGTCTACTGGATGAAGAATACCCTAATAACATATCACATAACATATGGATCAGAGTCTATACAGATGGGTCAGCAGAGAAAATTGGATATATATATATATATATATATATATATATATATATATATATATATATATATATATATATATATATATATATATATATATATATATATATATATATATATATATATATATATATATATATATATATATATATATATATATATATATATATATATATATATATATATATATATATATATATATATATATATATATATATATCCAATTTTCTCTGCTGACCCATCTGTATAGACTCTGATCCATATGTTATGTGATATATATATATATATATATATATATAGTTCCCAAACAATGTTAAGGATACAATGAAGTACCAATGGGAGAATTAATTCTGCCATAATTATGAGGCAGAAATCCAGGCAATCAAGGTGGTAACTGAAAAACTGATGATCACCATCTCAATCGTGAACCACTGCCTGTAGTATTCCTGCCTGACAGATGCAAGATTAGTACTCCAAGAGCTCCAGTCCAGAAAACTACAAGACCTGCAAATACTACTGACCAAATTAAGCAATCATCGTAAAGTTGCTATGCAGTGGATATCACATTGTGGAATACCTGGAAACAAGAAAGCAGATTGTCTGGCTAAGGAGGGAGCTGCTGATGATCAACTAGATGTGCCAATAACATACCATCAAAAGAATAAGATGATCAAGACAATTAGAAAGTCAACTCCAACACAAGATGACTACCAAATTATGAACAGAGCAGAGCAAGCTGTCATTCTGCATCTTAGAACAGGACACAACCAACTCCACAGCCACATGTATATGAAGTTCAAGATTAGTAACACTGCCATGTGTACATATAGACAAGCACCTCAGACAGCAGAACATATTCTTCAGGAGTACCAGGAATATGAAATACTGAGGAAAATACACTGACCCAGAGAAACAACAATGGAAGGAAAACTCTATGAACCCCTGTACGAGTTACAGAACAGTCAATTTTATAGTAGATACAAAACTTCAGATATAAGTGTGTTCCAGGCGAATGAAAGTAGAAAACTAGTCCATCAGTTATCCAAGGATATAAACAATCAGTGTCTCTGTCAGTTGTTGGTTCTTTCATGAGAGGACACACTTTCTCTACTCTGCTCTAATCACTCCAATTTCTATTATTATCTGAACATACACATTGTCTATTTCAGTATCATCATCATCATTTTGTAGTTCATCAATGTCTTAATTTACTCAAGCATGTCTCTTCTCATCACTGTACCATAAACTATACTGTTTCCTGCAAATGTATCAGCTCTTTTGTTGCTTCTGATTTTCACATGATCCATGTAATAATTTGCACACATGCATTGTTGATACTAGTAGTGTACTCATGTAGACGTGTCTGAGATGACATCCACGTCAAGAGTAAGTGTGACATGAACAATTCAAGTAAATCTAAGCATGTATCTCACTCCAAGAAATATCAAAATACTATGCAAATTCATTTATTTTATATATATTCTAGGTTTATGGTATGTAGAACCACTGTTTCAAAATTAAATCAAGTTGATAGTCAAGTATTTTGGCACCATTTTGACATCAGATGACAGAGCTCCAATGAGAAAAAAAAGCAGAATATCACTGGCCAAATCAGCATTTCAAAAGATGAGAAACATTCTATGCAATGGAGTAATATCAATGCATACACGAGTTCAAGTGCTAGAATGTTATATTAAGCCCATTCTTCTTTGTGCATGCGAAGCATGGATGGTAATGAAAAAAGCCTCAGATAAGCTGCAGGCTACTGAGATGTGGTTTTTGAGAAGAATTATGAAACAGCCAAGGTTCAGCCAAGAAAACTAATGTAGAAGTTCTCAGAGGTAATGGAGTAAAAAGACAAATTATAGCAAAACTTAGAAGCAGACACTATTTTTAGAGCACGTGATGAGAAAAGCAAAACTTGAACATTTAGTAACCATCAGAAGGATCAAAGTAACACAAATAGAGAAGTTTTTGGATGGATTGCAACTGTGGCACAAAACAATGTCACCAAATGAACTTATTAATAACACAATAGACAAAGTTGTAGAGAAACGTGATAGTTTACGCCACTCGGCATGGTACTTGAATGATTGATTTAGGGTACATATCCATTTCCTTACTATAGACACCATAAAATATTTTTTTCTGCAGCTCACCCAAAAATATTCAACATAAATACTCATAAATTAATTATCTATGTGATATTAAATACAAGCCATGTCTGCAATTGATAAACTTGTGAAGTGTTTGTACTTGTTTTATTTTTTCAATTTTTATGTCTTTTTATTTTGTATTGTAAATGTAAAAGTTCATAGCATTAGTCCAAGCTTTTGTGGATCAGTTTTGGTCAGTGGACCCCAAATTAAGAACCACTGTTTCAGGTAATTTATAGTGTAGACATTAATATATATTCAAAATATATATATATTCTACCATTTTTCTGTTTGTTGTGTTGATATCCTGTCAACTTTCTGTTTAGTTTTGATTCCTATCTATCTTTCTAGTTTTTTCATCATTCATACACTTCCAGATTTATCCTGTCTAGCGATTAATATGTGAACATAGGCAGTGCTGATTTTTACTCTTTGTGTGTTATGTTGTGGTCTTGATAAATACCTTTTGGTCGAAACACCAATATTTGTGCTATTGTGTGTGTGTTACCAGCGTTCACAAAACGTACTACCATTTTCGAAGTTCCCCTTGTTGAAATGCAGTTTTCCACAGAAGACAGATGTGTCAGGTCATCGGCGCAAATAAAACGGCGACACAACGCATTTCCATTCTCTGGACTACATCCTGCTGGAAATCTAGAAGGAGTTTGAGAATGAACGCTGAAGAAGAAGAAATACAGTTTTGCTGCAGTTATTATCTATTATCGATTTTCAGGAATAGCAATTTCATGCTGATGTTTCTAATTGACCATGGAAAAAACCCAATTGATGGACTAGTTTGCAGAGCAGTCACTGTACCAATTACCGGTATGCAGCTATCATAATTTTGAATGCTACAAGACCTTGCTATATTATGGTAATTGTGGTGCTATAAGAGAAACTGTGATCATGTTACTCTTCTTCTTCTTCAACATACATTTGTGTCAATGGTCCAAAACATTTTCTTCGGTAGACATGTTATTCAAATATATCAAAATCTATGTTATCTAAAAAAATTTCTGCTAGTGCGGATTAGAGGGTGGTTTAAACAGACAAGAAACCATATGTGCAAATCTCTCTTGAGGTGGTACTTGATGACCTTGTTTTAGATACTATGATTCCTGATTTTGTGTGTCGAGTGTTAAATTAATTGTGTGCACCGTTTGAGGACTTGAAGGCCATGCACTCACGCAACTTAGAAGAAACATTAATCATAATCAGTTATAACTGGTATCAATGTTCAGCTAATAAAAATGATGTAATTGCATCAAAACATACTTCCTTATTGGGATCTAAATGTGTGAGATGGGCCTCTCAAACCACCATGTAAGAGATTGCTTATAATTTCCTATGTATGTTTTAAGCAATTTTTGGTACATACAAATGAATTCCATACATTTGGATGCCTACAGAAAAGTTTTAATGTGTGGTCTAGGCAGTGGAATCACTAAGAACAAGCGATAGATGGCAGCCTTGGATATATGTGTAAAAGGTTTCAACTGAATGATCCTAGCAAAGATATATCAATCAAAATGGCGACAATTTAGTTTCATAATCCTTAGAATGACATCACAGTTTATTTAAACAGAGTATCAGCACATTAAATTCTACTTTATTATATGCATCCCCCATCTCAATCTGCCCATTAATAATCTCTACATCAATTGATGCCCTTGAAAACATCAAATTGGTTATAAATGTTATTCCACTCTGAGCATATTCATGATTAATGCCAGGTTTCCTCTATTATATATCAAAAGGTATTTATATAGATCATTTTCTTGGTCTACTGGTTAATGAACAATATAGTTATAATGAAAATCAATTCCAACAGGATTTCTATAATTAGAGATAAACTGAGATAAACCAATTAAAAAATGTCCCCTTAAATATTTCAGAGATGAAAGAAATGTTTACCTCAAAACTGAAACACTTGTGTTCCATTCCTGCACCTGTTTCTTCATGACATCGAACTCTTCTATATCATGAGTAGCTTGTTCTTGTTTCAGTGTATAGTTTTCTTCTGACAACTTTTGTTTTAGGAAAACCCTGTGGATAAGTATTTAATAATAAAGCATGTATGACAAAACAAATACATTTTTACTCTCTCACACATATAATATTCTATCCATCTTACTTTTTCAATCTTTTCCATTAGGCCCTTAGCATAACAGTAGTTTCTACTGTTAATGATAAACATCAATTTATAGCTCTAATCTCTCACTGCATTTACACAATTTCTGGAGTGTAACATGCATCAAATTTGTCATATGTTCTACATATTAGCTCCAAGAATTATCATTTTCATTACTGACTATGCATTTGACATTTTGTCTAGCTATGCTAGTTGAAATTAATGTACATATACCTCTAATAATTTGTATTTTGGGACTTCACTGGCTACAAAAAAAAATCACATTTGGGCAAAAACATGATGAGAATATAGTTAAATGTATGCGGACGAGCTGTTACTTAACTGCTCAAGAAACATAGCTACCATGCAATGGTTGCTACAATATCTAATTTTCAGCACTATATTGTTTGCTCATGCAAACTGCCATCAAAGTTATTCCAAGATAATGCAGCCAATACATCAATGTTTTATTCATCAAAAGTGTCAATTGGTAGATTAGTATTCACTTTTCAAATAGCACTGTTAACTAATGCATGTATGTTAGATTAGACTCAGAGTACTTAGACCTGGACTTATGGTACAGTACTGGGAGCCGCGTAGCGCAGTGGTTAGCGCACTTACTTCGCATGAGTGGTCCTGGGTTCATTCCCCAGTTGAGATGGAAATGTTTCTCAGATCGCAACGGCTCCCGGGTCAACCCAGCCTTAAATGGGTACCAGTTAATCCGGGAAGTAAAAACTGCGAGGGAGAGGAGATGGCTACCACCCTCATTTGCAGAGCCTCTGAAATGTGAGATCACTAACATCTCACACCCCTACGGCATTAATAAATGCTATGGGTTACTTTACTTTTTTTTTTTACACTACTGTATGGTACACAAACACAAGATGACCTGTAATTTCTCCTGAATAAATTTAATCATTTATTTTTTAGACCTATTCTGTGTTACAATGTCACCAGCATAAATTAATATGATCCCACTAGAAGGACGACTAGGCAGTTGCTGGTGTTTAGATCGAACAAGACAGCCAAAGATGGATGTATTGGGCCATTGGCACAAATAAAACTGTGACACAACACATTTCCATTCTCTGGACAACACCCAACTGGAAATCTTATAGGACCATTGTCCTGTTACAAGAGAAATCCAGCGAGAGTTTAAGAATGAATGCTGAAGAAGAAGAGATTGAACATTAAGAATATGTTAGAATCACTATCAAAATTTGGGAAGGCAGGGGGGGGGGGGGTTACCGACCCTAACCAGGAGCATCTAGAGGTGGCATAGTGGAAAAGCCTCTATAGACACCAGTTGCGAAAGTCTCTGGGCAAATAAGCAGCCGCTGACCAAACCATTGTTGCCGACTACAAGGTCTGGTGGGATATCAGGTTGTCCTGATATCCCCACTGAAATACCCCATGTGTCCAGTGACTGGCAGCATCAAGCAAGTATGATGCCACTATAAGCTCAAGTTCTGGAGTGGAGTCACTGGAACTTCAAAAAAGCAAACTGGACCCTCTTCAGTGAACAAACAGACCAGCTCTGCTAGAATATCACCCTCACTAACAACATAAACCACAACATCTCACAAATAAACAAAGTGATACTCCAAGAAGGAAATCCCAATGGGCAGACGAAGAGAATACAAGCCTTATTGGAGTGTTACTATAGAAAAATTGCATATTGAGCTGAATGATGCAAGGCATACAATGTAGCAAGAACCTACAGTAGAAAACACAATGAAATAAAAAACACATTCAATGAGCAAAAAAGAACAGAGGTTCAAAAGAGCTGTCACGAAAAGACCAGCCTCCTAAACATGACAAAAGGCACAAGTGAACTATGGAACTTTACAAGAACTCTAAATGAAGAAACAAAAAATTCACACTACAAGACTGTCATCAAAGAAGTGGGAAAATTCCACACAGGAAAAATGGCAGCAAACATTTTAGCTAACTTCTATAAGAAAGAAGGCACAACAACACTCTCATACAAGTATCAAAGAAGTCAAAAAAGATATTACCGGTAACAAAAAACTGAAAAATCAAAATCTAGAGCCATGCATGAAGAACTCTAGCTTTACCATCGCAGAGCTAAATGGTGCCATAGGAAAACTAAAAACCAAAAAGGCCCCAAGAAAGGATGACATAACAAAATATATGATCAGGAACCTAGGGCCCATCAGGAGAAACAAGCTCCTTACCATCTTCAACCAATCATGGGAAACTGGTAAAATTCCAGACTTATGGCGTGAAGCTGTCATCATTCCAATCGGTAAGAAACAAAAAAGAAAATAACCAGCAAGTCAAGCTACTGACCAGTCAGCCTCTTCAGTTGCATAGGAAAAGCAATGTAGCGAATGGTCAACTCTAGACTAATAAAATACCTAGAGGAAAACCGAAAGCTCTCTCAGTAGGAGTGATCTCTCCTACCCTCTTCCTAGTATTCATCAATGATATTGTAGAGAAACGGTCACATCATATTTCAAAGACCCTTCATGCAGATGACTTTGCTGCCTGGAGTATAGCAGGCAGCCGATCCATTGCAAAGAACTGAATGCAGGCCGCACTTGACACCCTAAGTGAATGGGCATCTGACTGGGGAGTCCAGATCAACATCTCCAAAACCGTTACAACCATCTTCTCACTTTCAAACCACCAAGAAAAAGTAAATCTACAAGTAAATGGAAGTGAGTTAGTACATGGGGAAAACCATACATATCTTGGGGTCAAATTAGACAAGCGACTCACCTGGAAACCACACCTGATAACCACTGAGCAAAAAAGCAATGAGGAAACTATTCTTGATGAAGAAACTTGCAGGCACAAGCTGGGGAACAAATGGATGTATTCTCTGAAAAGTCTACATAGGTACAGTCAGACCTGTAGTGGCATCAGCACTAAAAATGGGGTGCAAAGGGAAAGGGAATGGGGTGCAAATGCTCTCAGCGGACCCATGGTTAGCAGATAATCAAGATCCCAAATGTACCTCCTCGCTGTGCACCCTGGAAACAGAAATACAGCAGCTCAAGCTGATTCTGGCCAAATCATTTGGGGATCGTGTATGAGAATGTGGAGGTAGCAGATGGAAAGAGATTTGACTGCATAAGAGACGGACAATATCTCAGACACCACCAGCATCACCACATACAGGAACACTGTCAACATACAGTGAAGCTAGTCAGTCTAGTCTGAACATTGGAGGGGCGGCCAATGAAAAAGGCAGATGCATTGCAAGAAACAAATAGATTTCATACTGAGTACAATGAAAAATATTAAAAGGGCAGAACAGCGCTAGAGGGCAGCGCCAACTGCAAATAGAAAGTGAAAACGTTCCACAGAAATGAGAACTACAAGCTCTGTTAGTTCGTGACAATCTTCTAGTTACCTGTGCTCATTATAGGCAGAGACCCAGACCCAAAAATTGGCGTCTAGCAAAGCAAAAAGACCTGGCCTAACTCTAATGTCGAGCCTTCCTATACCAAAAACATGCTCGCGTAGAGAAAGGATTTCCTACCAGATAGGCCCAGGCAAAAAAGCGACAAAGATGGCAGTCCTGGCCCAACTCTACTGTCAAGCTTTCCTATACCAGAAATACACTTGCAGAGAGAAAGGGTTCAGTACCCGATGGACTCAAGCACAAAAGGGACAATGATATTAGCCCTGGCCCTACTCTACTGTCAAGCTTTTCTATACCAGAAATACACTTGCAGCGAGAAAGGGTTCAGTACCTGATGGGCGCAGGCGCTATTGGAACAAGGTCACTCAGTGTGAGACAAACTTGGGCGAGGGTTTCACGATACCTCGGGTAAGAAAGCAAAAGAGCCAGGGTCCAACTCTTCTGGTGAGTTCTTCCTCATACGGAACCAGGCTCGCGGATGAGAAACTGTTCAGTACCCGATGGACACAGGCACAGTACGTCCAATTGCACGAGATGGGTTCATAGATGGTGGAACACCTCGTGCGAGATAGACGTGCTTGACAAGTGTCTTGGCGTAGAGGCACTACACACCAGCGTGCCCGGCGACAGATAGACAGGCTGTCATGGACTAGGGAAGCCTACTCGAATTAAAGCCATGATGAAAACGGATGTGCTGGACCTCGGACGCCCAGACCACAAGTGGCCAACCGAGGTGCAAATAACACAGTTCTACTGTGGAACTTGCAGCACAACATACTTCACACTTCCTGGCGGAAATCACAAGATATATTTGTTGTGGTTATATGAGAGCGAACACAGAAGAAGAAGCACCAAAAACAAATACTGATTGCCTATCTAAAGTTCAAAATGCAGGATTTGACCAATCTCAGGAAGGATGAAAACCACTCAAATCCATGCAATGGAAAAACATGTAAACATCCACCCACTGGAAGACAGAAGAGAAGAAAGAGTGCTTGTGCAAAGGGAAAAAAAATTAAGCAGATGCCAAACCATCCGATGCATGCACAAATTTCTAGATCAACCATAAGCAGGCTGAAGAGAACCAGCTTCTGTCACATCTACAACAATCTCCATCAACAACACAAAGATATCCTAAAAAAAACCTCCCAACTGAAACACTAATAGATTTTGAAGAGTCAGAAAATAGTCTCCAAAACGTTTCTATAAAAACAGAGGTTCCTGGAATAATTAATAAGGAATACCAGACTCCGCCTTAACTAAAAGCATTGACACTAGAGGTGACAGAAATAAAATACAATCCCAAGGAATGGACACATGTCTACACAGATAGATCGGCAGAGGGAGCAGTAAGGAATGGAGGAGGTGGAATTCTTATAAGACTCAAAGACGGGAAGACAATATCAAAAGCTTTTCCAACTGATAAATGCTCCTCCAACTTTAGAGCAGAAGCAGTTGCACTCCATCAGACACCAAAAGTCTTCACCGAACCAGGACTGCTAAGACCAAAGAAGAAAGCTATATTCATAGATTGTAGATTCCTACTGGAATAAATCCGGAGCAACAGAAATGAAAGCCTTCTGTACAACATCAGACATGAGCTAGGACATATCCAAAAATCATCAGCTATTGTCCTTCAATGGATACCACCAAACTGTGGAATCATGGAAAATGAGAAAGCGGTTGCTCTGTCAAAAACAGGAAGCGAAATCGAACAACACAGACATCCCTGTCCTACAGAGAAGCAAAAACAATAATCCAGAATACATACACAGGAAAGTGGAAAAAACAAATGGAAGTAGAAGATGCAATACAGTACCTCCAAATGGTTAAAATTGCTTTTTTCTCTTCACTGCACTATAAATAGCAAACTGTTTATATTTTTACATAGCTGACGTCACAGATTTCTGTGTAACACCAATGAAATAAATGGATGCCATGACGTCACGTCTCCAGACACAGACGAAAATGTTTGAGTCACAACTGCAATACATGCTAATATTACCCTAATTCTAAATACTACTTCTAACCCTAATTCTAATCCTAGCCCTAATTCTAATCCTAACTGTAACATTCTAACCGTAATTCTATCACACCTTGCTTGCGTGTGTAATCACACTGCAAAAGTGTGATTATGCAGCCAATACCTCTCAGTATAATATTACCTTAGTAATAGTAATAGAATACCTCTCAGTAGAATAAAACTAGAACAAAGGCAAAGGTCACAGTGAAGAGTAAAAAGAAATTTCAGCCCCTCCAAAGATATCAACAGACCACACTATTTCACCTTAGAACAGGTCACAGCAAACTGTTGGGTCACCTTTACCGATTGTGGATATCATAGAAAGATGAATGTCCATGTGGATAAAGAACCTTAGACTCCTTAACCTTTAGGCCCCTATGGTTGCAACAATGCACCTTGCGTGTGCATCCCGTATTGCCTGTGGTCGCAATCACACGCCATACGATATCGCTCCATTCCCGAGTACGGAACTTCACGAAGTTAAAGCTTATATGACGTAGAATTCCCGCAACACGAAGCTAGGAATACGTCACAGTTTAAAGGTCAAATTCCTTTACTCATTACGATTGTAAGAGAGAGAAAGCCGGTTGAATTTGTCAACGCATTTCTAGAGCGACTTTAGCCATTTTCGGCCGTATTTTACTATCAAATTAAGTACCGCGTGGCATGGGTAAGTGATCGTGACTACATGTTCTAATTGTTGTTTTTTGTGTTTAATATGTTGTTATTTGATAAGAATGTGTGTGTATTCATTAAAAAGCACAAAAATAATATGTATCAGGGGTGACACGTGTGTGCATGGACAATAATTACGCTGCGTGTCGGCATAGACCTAGTGTTGACCGGATGGACGTTATATGCAATTTATCACGTTTTATTAGTTTTTTAGTTCATATTATATTAGTTTTGATATAAAACAATATATATATACAATAAGTATGGGTATTTATGAGGGTTTTATCAATGTTGTCACACATTTCTCATGTATTAGGGTCGTCACGAAGATATATTTGCGTATTTGAAAATGACGTTTTGCGTTTTTCGCCAGAATTTTCAACTTCAAAACTTGCTCACAACTGTCATATCACACATACAACAACAACAAAAACACGATAATATTCACTATTCACTCCTTTATTTAGATGTGCAAAAATTATTTTGATATCTTTTAAAACAAAAAAGTTATGACGTTTTCAAAACACCCACCATCAATAACGCAAATTTTCCAAAAAATAAGTCAGGCCCTGGGGGAAGTTTTGTAATTTTAAGCCAGGGCTCTAAAGGTTAAACACATACTCCAGGATTGCCCAACATAGAAGTCAGCAAACCTGGACAGAGGATTACAGATTTGAGGCAAAAAAGCTACGGGGCAGCCGCCATGACCTGGAGAAGACAGTGGATTTCGCCCTGATGACAGGCCTGACAATATAACATGACCGCAGATGCTGAACGCAGAAGTAGAACAATCAGTAATCAGAAAAATATATTAGCAGAAGTAGAGAAGAATTGAATGTGAAAACTGAATGAATGTGAGACTCACCTGATACTTTCGACTTCAGCTTTGTACAATCTGTATCGATGCTTCAGTTCATTGTACTCTTCTTCGATTATTGGTGTTGGCTTTCTCACGTAAAATTCTTTAGATTTGGCAATTGGCACCCACCGTGGCTTGCGAAACCGTACACTCTGAAGAACTGGTGAATTACATCTACTGCTGCTTAGAATAATCTCCTTGATTGAAGGTGCAACTAGCAGGCGTGTTGCCATGTTAATTCAATATTTACCAGTGCTTTACTTTATAGGGCCTTTATTCTTATAATCACTTGATATAATCGTACTTTAATTTTAAATATTGAAAGTGTATATTCTTATCTGCAATACAAAATTTAAGAAGTAAATGATAAATCTATTATTTTCTCAAATCTAATATAAACCTGTGAATTAAAAAGTAATATGAGAAATAAGAGAGTCGTTCCCCTTGAAATGTAACTGAAATAATTATCCGGTTTGTGTATATGTGTGAAAAATCTCATTGATTTCAGTAATGATTATTATTTTAATTAGTTTAAAATTTAGTGTCTAAACGACGATCCCGTGTGCATAAGTTGAATCATTATGCTAGCTATTATAAATAGTAATGTATGTAATAATTATACATTTGTATTGCTTCGTTGAGCACTTTTAGTGCCGAGTTTTGTAATATTTACAAACAAAAGTATTCATGTCACACTGAAAAACGTAGATGACCCTTGAACCTGTGACATTTCAATGAAAGTATATTTATTAACAGAAAGCATATTTCCATGTTACAATTATTACAGCTAGACGTATGATAACTATGCGTCATATTATTTTTATTTCACATTCCTTGTACTTGTTGTGTTATTTAGTCAAAGCTGACGGTAATTTTTTTATCGCCTCACCATACTAACACACTCATTCATGAGGTGTCGCCTCCGCAATGAAGGTTGGCTGCAACACAACAGACCTCCATAGAAGTCCTTCCTTGATGGTGAACTCTGCTAAACTGTAGCCTGTCTATTTCGTGATGTTTCTTTCCCACTTGTATCTCTTCCCACCTCGTGAATATTTACCCTCACATGTTGTCAACAAAGACAAAGAATCATGTGATATGTCATAAATATCAATTGGCAAACATTGCCAAGGGAAATAATCAAATTAATAATCACATCGGGGGGGGGGGGACCCATGGGCTCCAAACACGAAATATACTTTATTTATTTTATCTTTATTTCCTTTAATAATTGTTTCTTCATATGAAGTGTTGTTAGAACCTCTTTGTTGTCTTCTACTTCCAAGAAAATCTCTATTCTTCTATATATCCACATCTCAGCTGCACCAATTCTGTCTTCTAGTTATTTGTTCATTGTCTGTATTTCTGAATCCATAGATCCGCCGAAGACGGATGTGTTGGGCCATTAGCGCAAATAAAACGGCGACATAAAGCATTTCCATTCTCTGGACTATATCCTGCTGGAAATATAATAGGACCATTGTCCTGTTAGATCCAGTGGGAGTTTGAGAATAAACGCAGAGGAAGAAGAATCCATAGATGTAGCATTTTATAATTCTCATTTTTTTTTATTATACTCATAGATCCGTGGTGAGGGTGTCGAGATTCGACAAAAAAGTGTGGTAGACAAGAAAAGAGGAAAGAAGGAGAGACCTAAATATACTGCCAAGCAATCGGTCGCAAACTTTGTTTTAAACTGGGGTACTTTGTGATGGTGTTGCTATGGGTGCATTTGTGCATGATGTCTTTGATCCAAGAAGCTTAGTATCAGTCGGACAGTAGCTTCTGCAGCAATCAGCTGAACCTGCACTGTTAGAGGCTATTGTAGAGCACTTCATGAAGTCCTTGACTCTAAGCAGTCGTCGGCCTGCTTACTACACCTCAGTAGTACCACCAAAGAAACAGTACTGCAGTGGATCCCAGGTCACTGTGGCATACCTGGAAATGAAAAAGCTGATCTCCTGGCAAGGAAAGGGGGATCACTGGAACAAATAGAAAATGATAATACATACTATGAAAGTAAGACCATGTTAAAAGCAGAATATAAGAAAAAGTGGAAGCAAATGCACCCAACTGCAGAACCAAATGACCCCTACCACCAAATGTCATGCAAGGAACAAACCATCATTTTCAGACTACGAACTGGTCACAACAGACTGAGAAGTCACATGTTCCGAAAGCTGAAGATTGGTGAGACAGACCTGTGCAACTGTGGACTGAGCCCAGAGACTGCAGAACACATTCTTCATGCCTGTCAACTCTACCAAGAAGAGAGGGAGAAAATATGGCCTACTGAGCTTCCAGACTTGAGGGGTTCCATGGATGACCTGAAGCGAATCACACAATTCATTGAAGCTATTGGTGCTGTAACCTGATATCTGACTGAAGAAGAAGAAGAAGAAGCAGTTGTCCAGCCCAGTTCCTACATGTTCCTTCCACCCCAAAACGTAACTCCTAAAACACACATTACTATATTATTTATATAACGGACCTGACTGAAGCAGCGAGCCAATCCTAATCAAGTTCTACTGTCAAGTGTTTTCTATACTGGAACCAGGATCTCAGATGATAAAGGGTTATGTATCCATGAGCAGAGGGAGCATTGAACCATCTAATTACAAACCTGGTGTTCTCTGACAGCGAAATACCTCCTATCAGATAGACGTGGTTGACCAGCAACATATTGGCTTTCAAGGGCACAATGTGTGAGAAACTATCATATCATAGTTGAAACATACTATACACCTGTTGACGGATTGAAAGACTGTCACACAGCCTGACAATTGAAGCCACCTCAAACAAAAACAAGCCTACAATTGATGTCTATAGCCTATTGCCTTTTCTTTGCATTTGCTGTCTTGTTTCATGATTGAATAACTATAAAATTTTGGGCTATAGCATGTTTGATCGCTTGATATGCAGTAATATTATGTATGACATCTCAGGATGTTGGTAACTCCTTTAATCCATCTTATTTTTGGTCTTCTTCTTCATGTCAATGTTTCCATTCTTATGTTGTATGCTCTTGCTGCTGGCCAATATGTGTTCATTCTCATTTAGTGAATGAACCATTTCAGTCTCTGCTTGATCTTGAAGCTTCATCATAAAATTAGAGACTAGCGCACCAGTGACTGAACACCTTGTCCAAGATAGATGTAACTGACCAGTCCAACTACCTACCACATTTTTCAACCTCAAAATTGGCACTTGGAAAACATTTGGCCTGTAAAGCAGAATGGCAAAGTAGGTGATAAACTGTCATTACCATGTCTGTTGACAAATTGGAAGGCTGTTATAGACTAGCAAAGCCTATTTCAACCACATTCATGCCAAAATCAGATATGGCTAGGCCATATGGTGCAAATAAAGCATATTTCTATGAGGAAGTCAACAGAGGTTGGTCGTTTCGTCACACAATAATAAATGAAAAAGGGCTAAAAATGAATAGAGGTGTGACTTAATTTTATTAAAATTATATGTACTCTGTCCCTCTCAACAAAGTGGTTACCGCCTGTGGAGGGTACCACTTATATCTCGTAACTCGGTAGCTTCAAGCAATAATCTTTATGGATGTTTTATGAAATATACTTTATAAAGAAGACGCCACTAGCTAGATGAAAATGAGAAGCATATTTTTGGGCTGCAATAAAATAACAAAATAACTTCTCTTAGAGCTGATATATTCCAAGTGGCAATATATGGATGTGAATCTTGAACAATCACCAATAAACGGAGAAACAAAAATTACAGCATTTGAAACACAATGTTACAGAAGAGTCATCAGAATACCATGGACCAAAAAGATCACTAATAGGGACAATCGGAGAAAATTGAAAGTAAAAAAAACAACAAGGGATCTCTCCAGAAAATTACAATATTTTAAAATATCAAATAATATGGCAGTCTAGAAAAAATCATAATGGAGGGAATGATGCCAGTACAATGAAAAAGAGGCAGACCACAAGGAAGATGGACACAGGATATTAGGCCACTTGAACATCATCCTCACAGAATTGGGAAATAAACTCAAGATAAGTGAGAGTAAATATTATGATGACTACAACATCCTGCCCTGTCTATACTACCTGATAATATGATGCAAATAAAACATAATATTTTCATGTTTTTTTGGCTCATGGAACTTGTGCTGGTTATTTAGAGTGAATGCAAATAGATAACAAAACACAGCATACATTTTTTGTAGCCATAGCAATGTATAGTCAGTGGTATAATATATTAATAGTACATTTATATATATATATATATATATATATATATATATATATATATATATATATATATATATATAAATATATTTATAGAAATGATAAAATATACACACCGTGATAGCAAATATATGCAGACCAAATAAAATATAATGGAATCACTATATACGGTAATACATTTTGGTAGAAAAAATATTTATGTAAAAACCAGAACTCGCTATATTTAATTAACTCTTTCCGGACCAATCGCCAGTATACTGGCTTTATACTATGGGTCTACAGGACCAATCGCCAGTATCCATTCCCCTTTCCAATGATATATTTCACATACACTATTTATCAATATTAGTATGTCAAGTGATACAATAAAAACACATATAAGGAAATTTTATAAAATTAATTTGGTCCAAGCCTAAACATAATCAAGTCCTGAAAGAGTTAAATACAATAAAAAATAAACTAACTGATTTTTAAAAGTGCTGTTAAATACAGTGTTTAATTTGTGAAAATTGTTGTTTAATTTTGTGTAAACTTGTAAAGCGATTCCACTTTACTAAAAATAATATTTAAAAAAATGTTTTTTAAAAGTATTTTCTATTGCTACTCATGCATTCTTTAGTGAAAGATGGTTATTACCTTTGATTTTGTATGCAAAAAAACAATATCCAAATATTAAATACATGATATATGCTATATCATTGATCAGTAGTACATAACCTTTTTTAGCCTATGGCACCCTTTTGGAAAATGTTTTCCTTGGTTTTCTCTTCTCCCTCCCCCATGTCTAAAAAAATTGTTGACATTCTTTACTGGTTACCAAGGATTTTTAAGCTGTATTTCTATTAATTCTTGTTGTTTATATTATAAGTAGTTACCTTCATGTCGACCCCCTGGACAGGTCAGTGTCCCTCTAGATGGGCTTGTGGCCTACCAATATCAAAATGTTTTCCTGTGGTCCACTGCAAAATCTATGGCCTCCAGGGGCCATATCGCCCTTGTTAAGAGCTACTGTCATAGATGACCTCAACATGTTTTAATGATTATTCATCCGTATGTAACAAATGTGGATTTGGATCCACGATTGACAGTTGGAAGACTCGTCAAAATAAGGAATTATTTTCTCAATTTATTACTACAATAACAGTAGTAGTTACTTTTCTGTATGATAGTATTATTGTTGTGCTATAAGAAATATAATCGATGATGGATGTGACTCACAAGACCAATCAGAGCCACAAAGTCGTCCATAGTATGTACAAAGAATCACAGGCCTGCATGTACCATCATGTCCTGTTGTGTGTCTTAGATGTTCAGCCCTTGAACTAACTGCTACAAAATTTCTTTGTCTTAATACCATTCTTGATCTTTCTTGTCCATGCGACACAATCCATGGCATCCAACAATAATTGTGACATTAATACTGTACTTCCTTTCACAGGTTTGTGAAATATTTCTACAGATGGCTACTGATAGCAGAACAACAATAGCATCTATAAAACATGTCAAATCAATTCTTCGGCAACAGATGAAGCAAAAATTGAAAGAACTTTCAAAAGATGACAAGGATATGCAATCAGCAATTATTCAGCAGAAGGCAAGTAAATACATTACAGCAGAAATTGTCATATATTTAATAATTAAAAAACCACAATATTGTTGTGTTTGATATGAAAGATATAATTTTTAGGTTCTTATAATGGAGGACCGCTCCCTGGCACACGACAATGAGGGTAAAAAATAATTTAGTTATTTCTGTTCAAAATGGGTTTCTAATTTTGGTCACATAACAAAACAAAAAGGATGGTTTCCTAAAGTCTGCTGACTACCAATTCATGTGTTACGTGTGTTAATTTTAGTAGATGAAGTTAGGTGTGCATATTTGGTGTAAAGCTTGTTAAATCACAGATGTCAGCAGTTTTTGTATTCAGACTTTGGTTATGGTTAGTACCAGTTGGTGTAGAGTTAGCGATAGGTGCTAATATAGGACTAATATTCTTCTAAGCCTACAGTAGCTCTCAATTCTGGCAGAGTCGCGTTTAGTTCAGTCCCTTTATTATGGACATTACCCTTGTTTATTTCATTTGCCCACGCTGTTTCTGTTAAGGAGTTTAATGTTGATGGAGTGTCCAATAAAATGAAAAAAAATCTGGGAATTGCAGCAAAAACAATGCTGCTGCAGATCATGAATATATGTTGGATTACAGGAAAAGTTCTACAGACCTGTAGGGAAGCAATCATGATACCAATATTTAAACAAGGAAAATCCTCCAAAGACGGATGTGTCGGGCCATTGGCGCAAATAAAACGGCGACACAACACATTTCCATTCTCTGGACTACATCCTGCTGGAAATCTAGTAGGACAATGGTCCTGCTACAAGAGAATTCAGCAGGAGTTTGAGAGTGAACGCTGAAGAAGAAGAACAAACAAGGAAAAGACAGCACCACATTCTCCAACTACAGGCCAATCAATCTCACTATCTGTCTATGAAAAATTATGGAGCTTATTATCAACCACAGCTTATTATCTTCACTGGTACCTTCAGAGCCAAAACCGTCTTGTATCACAATAAGCAGGATTTAGACAATGCTACTCTACTGAAGATCAGGCAACCTACCTTTCTCAAGAGATAGAGGATGCATTTCAAGATAAGAAACTGGTCCTAGCAACCTGGATAGACCCGAAGAAAGTTTTTGCCAAGGTTTGGAAAGGAGGAATTCTAAAAAAATTGAGAAATTGCAGAGTGAACAGTAAGATGTCGAAATGGATAAAAACATACCTACATAACAGAAAAGCTAGAGTACAACTAGATGGTTAAACAAGCAAGAAATTCCTACTAAGTCATGGGATATCATAGGGAGGGGTTTTGTCCCCCACGTTTTTCCTGGTCTACATCACTGATCTTGTGGCTGAACTACTACATGGTGCAAGAGTGGCAATGCATGCTGATGACTGGGTAATATAGTGCACGGAAGAACATGCGACAGTGGCTACCAGATAGGCACAGAGAACAATGGATGCTTTAAGCACATGTGTGTTAAGCAAACAGATTGTGGCAAACAAATATATGTCAACATCAATATAGATAAGTGCAACATTACTCTTTTTACCATCTCACTAAAACAAAAAGCTGGTGACATCAAGATAAATGGAGAGCTCTTGAAGGAAGACACATAACCAACATATCTTGGAGTCACATTTGACAGTAGGCTTATATGGAAGGAATACATCAATAAAGCAACAATAAAGGTCAGAAGAAAGTTAGCCATCCTGAGAAAACTAAGTGGAACCACATGGGGAGCAAATGGGAAAATATTTACTAAAGTTTACCAGCAGGGCATATTACCACAACTGGAATATGGGTCTACTGCATGGTGTCCAGCATCAAATACAACATTACATGAACTAGATAAGGTACAAAACCAGGCACTTTGGTTCATCACAGGAGCAATAAAATCAACACCCATAGTAGAGATGGGGAGAATACAAACACTGAGTGAACGCAGAGTCACAAAAGTGCTAATACATTCAGAAAAGTTTCACTGTATACCAAGTCACCCAATGAAAGAAAGATTTCCAAATTTAGCTATGGGGCGACTGAAAAGAAGTACTTTATCCATCATGCCAAACAAATCATTCGAAAAATCTCAGACTTGCCACAAGTTGACAACCCCCTGAAGTCTATACCAAAACAAACCCCTTGGAGAGAGGATAATATTCATCTCCAAACTGAGGTGAAAGGAATTTTAAGTGAGAATGAACAGAATAATGTACAACAAATGACAGTTACTCTGTCTACTTGATAAAGAATAACTACATGGCATATGGATAGAGTCTATACAGATGGGTCAGCATAGAATGCAGTGAAAAATGGAGGAGCAGGAATATATATATATATAGAGTTCCCAAACAATGTTAGTACAATTAAAGTACCAACGGAAAAATTATGTCATAATTACGAGGGAGAAATCCAGGCAATCAAAGTGGTAACTGAAAAACTGATGTGCACCAATCTTGAATCACAGCCTGAACAGGTTGTCATTCTGTGCCTCAGAATAGGACACACTGACTCCGCAGCCAACCTTCATTGTGGAGACGGCACTTCATGATGAATGATGATGACTCCGCAGCCACATGTATATAAAGTTCAAGATTGGAAACACTGCCATGTGGACAGGCACCTTAGATGGCAGAGCATATTCTTCAGAACTGCCAGGAATATGAAATACTGAGGAAAATACATTGGCGCAGAGAAAAAACAATGAAAGAAAAACTCTATGAACCTCTGTGCGAGTTACAGAACAGTCAAGTTTATAGAAAAAATAGGGCTTCAGATATAGGCATGTTCCAGGTGAATGAAAGAAGAAGAAGAAGAGGGCAGAATTCTTGGAAGTAGAAGAAGAGGTAGACCTAGAAGGGATGGACAGATGACATCAAAGACTGAAGATATTATTAGAGGAGGCAGGCAGATTGACACAGGATAGAGTCGGGTTCAGGACCTCTATTGCAAAGACAACGTTCTGGAAAGAATATGTCATGTGATGATAGTCTACACATAATTGTTGTAATTGATCATAACTACATGTTAGTCACATTTTTCTATATTCTGATGCAGCATGTTAATTTTACTCAGGTACTAACATCAGAAGTGTATAAATCCAGTCAGAGAGTTTCTATTTTCTTGCCAATGAATGATGAAGTCAATACAATACCCATTTTGAAATCAATACTGAATTCAGGAAAACAGTGCTTCATCCCACACTATCAAGGCCCCGATATGGTTATGGTCAATTTGGAATCCTGGGAAGCTTTTGAGAAGCTGCCTTCGAATTCTTGGGGAATTAAACAACCTGCTGAGTTTAACATAAACCATGATGCAATTCTGTCTGGTAAATGTCTATTGTTTTCATGATTCCATTAATATATCATGGTATTTTTATGATCAATAACAGTTTATAAATTTTAGAAATGAAATCTTCAAATCTTAGGAGAATATATTTAAAAAATGGAATATGTCTAGTAAATTGATGAAAGTATCGAGTACTTTATTTTATATATATATATATATATCTTTTTTATCCAAGTTGTTTGATATTTAACCTCCTATTTGTGGATTGCTAGTTTAGACAAGGATTGGCAAAATATGACACGAGTCAAACCATTTTACTGGCCCACCAGGTTGAATGACTTACCCAGTAATCTGTTCCACCGACCAAAAATATTTGCTCACCTGGTTTAAGACATGGAAATTACTCTCTCTCTTCTTCTCTAACCCCTGGATTTGTGAGCGATTAGCTCTTACTTCATATGTGCGTTGGGGAGATTTCTCAGAACTTTCTTTCATACCCAGGAGACTTCAGCTTTTGAATTAATGCCTATTGAAGAGCCTTCAGCTCAGAGGGGGCATATTTAAAGAGAAGAGCAATTATGTGTCTTTCCTCCGATGAGGTGCTTCACAGCCAGCGAGCTATTCCTCATGTAGGGAGATAATTCCATCACCACCCATCATGTCCCTAGGTCCCAGACTTAATTTCTTCTGTATGAGCTGTGTTGGACAACTTCGACAATCGAATTAGATTCAGGATTGATACACCTTCCTAGACGCTGTGCCGCTTTGCCAAACATGTTGAAGATCTGGGAATTCACTTCTTATCCATTGCCAGGTGTGGCCTGCGTTTCTTCATTCTTTGCCATTGCACATATCACCCAAAGATGTAGGTAGATTGCGCCTATCTCAGATGAGGAGCTTCATAGTAGGCCCTTGGGAACAGAATCTAATAGTCTTTGTATGAATTGTGTTTGGGCAACGGCAACAGTCGAGTTGGACTAGGTTTGCAGTATTCTCAATGACAAGGACTTGCTCCCCCCTCTATGTTGCCCATTGCATCCAGAGTCCATGTCTCTCTGTTATTTCTGTGTGCATTGGGAAATTGTATTGAAAGATTTTTTCCATACTCAGGAGTGCATGTTAAATCAGGTATCCAAAACCCGAGTCATAATTTTGTGTATTCTCAAGCATTTGAGCATGAACAGCACTTCCGCCAGTCGGTCTCATGATGGACAATTGTAACTTCATTACTACTATATTGATTCACATACACAATGCTGCCCTCTAATGCATGTTGCCTTTATGAGTACCATATTCAATGTGTACTCATAAGATCACATCTTAACGTGATCTACCCATATCAGGACATCAACCGCCTCTCAAATGTTTCAGCATTCTTGGCTGACAGAGACGGAATGCACAGATGTCTTACATTACTGTTTGTCGATAGTGCTGCTGGTTGTGTTGGCGTAGGTCTTGAAGATATTGCTTGTCTCTGCAGGCAATTCTCATTCCATCTACAGCCGAAGTAATGAAAATAGGAAGAACAGAAATAAACACCAATACGGGTGTGTGTATATATATATATATATATATATATATATATATATATATATATATATATATATATATATATATTGGAAACAACAGACTTAAACAAGTGACAGAATTCACATAACTAGGAAGCAATATAACAAAAGATGGCAAGAGCAATAAAGAAATACACAATAGATGTAGTAAAGCATACCAAGCCCTAGGGCAAATGACACCATTCTTCAGATACAAAAATATAGATTTAAACACCAAAATAACACTACTCAAAACAATTATTATACCAACGATGTTCTACCAATGCCAAACATGGACAACAATAGCACAAGGCAAATATAAACTTGTGACAGCTGAAATGGCATGCTTACACAGAATCCTAGGAATATCACTAAGAGACAGAGTGAGAAATGAGGACAGTAGACAAAGAACCGGCACAGCCCAAATTTTGGAATATATTAAGAGCCAACAGATCAAATGGCTTGCACACATCAGCAGCATACCACAGCAAGCTATGCTGCACAGATTCAGTGAAGGCAGACCTAGAGGCTGACTACGAAAACGATGGGCCACCGAAATAAAAGAGGTGACAAATTTCGCAATATACTCAGCACACACGAGGGCCATCTCCAGAGAACTCTTCTACCCCTGATGCTGAAAGGCAATAAAGGGTTTAGCGAATAGATAGATCAACAGCCTTCACATCCATGAACTTAAAAGTGTTGGCCAGAAAGACAGCAAGAGCATCTGTCTTTCTGTTTCCAGGATGCACCACAGGGAGGTACTTTTAAGATATTGGTTATCTGCTAACCTTGGGTCTGCCGAGAGCTGGTGACCTTATTTTTCATTGGATGTCTTTAGACTAGGACAACCTAAGGTATACACTTCTACAGTCAAGTCCCTCAACAATACGGTCCTGTGGACTCGTTGGGAATTGTTCTTTAATAATGATGCAATTTGACTTACCCGTGATTTTCATTTGCTGTTGACACAAAGTGACCAATGAAAATCACAGGAAAAGTAAAATTGTGTCATTTTAGAAGGATGCACCCACGACTTTTGTCGAGGGAATAGATTCAGTGCATTGTAATGCTTCAGACAATGCTTCTCAGTGAAGAGTGGTGAGAGGACTCTGAGGTTCCTTTAACTGATAATCATGATCATCAACAATATAAGACCTGCTGATTTATTAAATTATTTTTGTAAAGTAATGCATTTGACTTTTCCTGTGATTTTCATTGGTCAGCTTGTCTCTACTTTGTGTCAACAATTTATGAAAATCACAATAAAAATCAAATGTATTGCTTTAGACAGCTGAATATCAGATGAGCAAAGCAGGTCATATTCGTTAATGGTTACTGATTAAAACTACAACCAAGAGAATAGAGGTTTTAAAAATGAAATGCTATAGAAGAGTCCTGAGAGTACAGTGGACAGCAAGAAATATCAACGTTCAAGAATGCTGGCTTTTCGACACCATTTAAACCTGTAGTAACCCAGCTTTAAAAAAAAGGTATATTTCCTCTCTCTAATTTTTTTTTATTACTTCTGGATTTTGTGCATATGCTTGCCTTAATGTTTTTATTTATTGAGTTTTTTTTTTCAAATTGTGAGAAAATAGAGATAAATGGATGTTGGATATGATTTGGAAGTATTATTTGCATGTGTGTGCATCAATGTTATGTTGTGTACAATGAAAATTGTGAATGTAGACAAGCGCACACAAAGTACTTACAGAGTCAAGGTCACGTGTAGGCCTATCTGAAGAAAACACAGCTTCTCAAATTCCTTGTCGTAAATGACTTCAATTACATCACTATTAAATATTATAAACATCTCTCTCAAACACTATACGTTGATCTACAGTAACATAAACACTAAAACTTTAAAATTTGTCCTTTTCTTTTTTTATGTTGACTAAATTGCTTAAATGTTATAATGAATTACTTATGTTTTAAATCTGACAGGGGGACTTGATTTGATGCTTGTGCCAGGATTGGGGTTCACAAAGGCTGGAGCCAGACTTGGCAGAGGAAAAGGCTACTATGACAAATATTTAAAGAAGTGTGAGAAATTAGGAAAATTGCCACATACCGCAGCATTACTTTTCAGTGAGCAATTGTTGGAGGATATTCCCACTTTGGAACATGACATGTTGGTTGATTCTTTGATTTATCCAACACAGCAAGAACTGAAAGAATTTACTAATTTGTCTTCACAAAGAAGTTAGTATGAAAGAGTTGTTGATCATCATCATGTGCCTTATGTGGGAATTGTTGATGCTATGATATTTTGTTCATAGTACATATTTGACAATGTGATTTAATTTGAGCCTTAATATTGAAATAAAAATTAGAAAATATTCGGAGGATTACTTAAATGTTTTTCTTTAAACTACATATTATTTGTGATTCTTTATTAGAAACCAAAATCACTGCACAGAGGATATTCCTATAAGTGGTCTGCTCCAGCAGCTACCCCACAGTGTGCAGACACAAAGTTCAGTCAGATTTTAAAACTGCAGTTTGTTCATTTCCAGACAACTTTTAATTGCACGACAAAAAAACGTCATAAGAATTTTTATTAATTCGATATTTTTTCACCCATTTGTTTTCTTTTAAACATCCATCTTTCTTTTCACAACTTTTATATTTATCTTTATGAGATGCAGTAATGTAGAGGAAAAGTCTTCTGTAGTTAATTCAGCCACCAGGAAGGTAAGGAAAAGGTGTCATCAGTGTGGATTATGTACTGACAGCGACACTATTCAGGAAATTTCTTGTCAACCACTGACTAAGCAGATGAGCATTTTGGGTAATTTATGCGCTGTAATGCTTCACACAAATAAACATAAAAAAAATTGGTAACGTCAATAACAAAAACAAACACTACTTTTCATCGATGACCAATAATTTAAACAGGTGAAAGAATTCACTTATCTTGGAAACATATCATCAAATGGGAAAAACACCAAAGAAATGTTCAAAAACACAAACATGTGAACATGAACACCAAAACTGCACTATATGAAATGATCATCATACCATCACTATGCTATCAATACCAAAATCAAACAATGTCAAAGCAGTCAGTCAGTTCCTCTTGCCAAAATTGGCACATAGGGCGGATGTCATAGTTCTCCATGCCTGTCGGTCAGTTGCTAGGGATTGCAGGCCTATTGCATTTATGCTTGTTGATTTTAATTCATTCATAAATGTTCTTCAGAGCGTTGTTTTTGGTCTTCTCTGTTTTCTTTTTACCATCTGGTGTCCACATGAAGGCTTGTTGTGGAATTCTGTCTTCCTTTATTCTAAGTTCGTGGCCGATGTATGTCCAGCAGCGTTTTCTGATGTTCGTCACATATTCTTGTTTTGTCCCCTCTCTTAGTATGTCGTTTGATGTCAAAGCACTAACAACAAAAGCCAAAAAAAAACATGTTACAACAGAAATGACTTGCGTAGAATTCTCTGAGTAATAATAAGAGACAATCAGAAATGAAAACATTAGAAGACTAACAAACACATTACTAATCTTGGATTACATCAGAAGACAGATTAAGTGGTTTTCATATATTTCCAGACTACCATCAGATAGTGTTCCGAAAAAAGCATTGCTATACAGATACAATGGTTGTAAAGCCAGGGAAAGACCATGCAAAAGATGGATTACAGAAATAAAAGTAAACGAAAACGAATACACATGAAGCACCCAAAAAGGCAGTCTCCAGAGAATTCTTCCCCTGATGCTGCAAGGCATAAAGGGGTATAAAGTGAAAAGAAGAAAGAATGCTTCATAATTGAACCTATTTTACCTTTTCAAACTAGAATCATTTTAAATAGATTGATGGTTGCAAGTATTTTGAATTCTATACAAATAGATGGGGGGGGGGGGGGAGGAGAGGATTGCATTTGCCTATAGCCAAAATAAAACACAATTCAGTTACAAGAAAAAAAAACACTAACAAAGAAGGAAAAAAATATGGATTGTATTTCATTCAAATCAGTGATTTGATACTGAAAATAGAATGTTCATGGAATTAAAATATTTTAAATAAAGCATATGTCAAATAATTCCTTAATTAACCCTTTCACTCCCAGCCCAGCCATACACGGCTGATGTTGACATAGTGATTTAAATTATTTTTCCTCACTGTTTACGTGTGAATAATTATGCTAAATTTAGTTCTTATGTAACAGGCAGTAATGGTGGCTCAAATGTCAATTTTCTTATTGTTTTCAACAGGGTTTTCTGTTTTCCAAATTGTTTATTATGTCATTCAATTTTCATCAGTTCTTGGTAATTATGATTCAGAAGTTGATGGAATGTTTTGATGGAATTTTAGAGAATGAGAACAACATTGGTAAGGAACTAGTTCAGGATTTGGAAGGTGAAAGTAGCAGCAATCTGTAGTGTATGCCTAGATGATGACTTTGCTGGTATAAAAATTTTAAGAAAATTATATCCTTCTTGGAAACCATTTTCACCTGATAATATCACGGTATTTCTTTATGTGAACTAGGACTATATGTTTGGGATTCACTAGCTACCCTACTACATTTTGTTTTCGTCTACTGTTGAATGTGCCTGCAGTGTCAAGTGTAGTGTCCAAAAATAGTTTCATCTCAATGATAATTCCAAGTTCATGACAGGAGGACACAATTTAATTTTTAAAGTTTGACCTCTATTTGACTTCTTCTAAACAAGTATAGAGAGCTAATGAAGCATGAACAAGATATCAGCATTGATGTAGCAATGACAGCTTTTTAGGCAGACTCCAATTCAAAACAGTAGAACTATATAAAAAATGTGGAATACAATTTTGGTGTGCTGCAGATCATCATTCTGGATATCGTATAACTTTGAGGTGTACGCCAGATAATCAGACAAACACATAAAAGATAGACTAGGATGTTATGTTGTATGAGGGAGATTGTTGTCATGTGACGTATTCTTTCCAGAATGTAGTCTTCCCTATGAATCTCCTGAAATCCTCGCAGTCTCTGGCAAGTTGTCCCACCTCTGCTAGCGACATATGCAAACATTCCTGAAAATATCTTGTCCAACGACGTCTTGGTTGGCCTCTACTGCCTTCCATCACCCTCTCCAACAACACTCTTTTCATGCCATTGTGGGATTGTATCCTAGTAAGGCCGGACGAGACGTATTAGAAATTAAAAAAGCCCACTCAGCTTTGTCCTCCTTTTTCGCTGCTTGAGAATATAAACACATATCCCACTGTTAGGTTGATGTGACCTTTTCCGGACCATATGTGTTCTGTTATACCTATTATTTGGCTTGCTAATCGGTTCATTTCTTTCAATATTATATGAATTTTATTGTGGTACATACTTCTCACGTTCCATGTTCCTAACTTTATATTCAATTTGTATTTATCTATCCCGATATTATTGATCTTAACCCTACTATTGTCATAATGGCGGCTTTGGTGAGTTGATACTCACACAGTTTGTTTATGATCTAACATGTCGCAAGGAACTAGTTAACACCTGCAAATTCCAAAACGAAAATTGTGACATGTCCATAAGGAAATTCTTGGCATAATACTCTTGTAGTTTGCAGTTGCTTTCAGGAGGAACATCTGATTATATATGACTGTATGAGACCACATACCATATGTCCTGAGTGAGACTGCTTTGCAGATTTTCATTTGAGCATTTATCCGTAAATTGACATAGTAAAGCTGATGTGATACTTGTGGTCATTTTGTTTCCTCTTGCTTGTTTCATGACATTCACATAGATAATTTATAGACCTCTTTAACTTATCTGTAAATTTGACTTGAATCATAAAATAGATTATAAACTGTATTTTTTTTATTAATTTTCTTGCACAATCACTTCTAAATTTTTGAGGGTTATTTCCCTTACTCTGGGATGAGTTTTAAGCGTTTCCTGATCACCTGGGACTGAAAGGGTTAAATACATATAATTTTGCATCATTGATATATTAGAATGATACATAAATTTATTCTGCATCACATGATAGTGTTCAGCAGTTAAAAATCATATTTTACAATTGTAAGTAAACAAGGCATCCATAAGAGCTGCAGGTGTGTACCCCAAGTTCACCTGTAATAATTTTATACTGCAGTTGATTAGTGTCATATTAAGTGTCATATTCACTATTAAGTGAATGTATGTCATGGGATCAGATCTTGGATATAACTATTTCTTCATTTCTTTTGGTAATTTTCCATTTATTTATATTCCTTCAATGTTGAGTACGATGTATAGGGCAGAAATCAGAGCTCTGCAGTTCAAGCAATATGATGCTACTATGTGTAATTCTTGCATGTTGTTGAGACCTATAGTCATGCCCTCTTTGATAGTTGTTCCACAAGAGTCTCTCTTGGTTTTTTTCTCTTTTGCCATCTGGTACCCATTTTAATGCTTAAGTTAATGGTCGTTTTAGTGAACATTTAATCAGCAAAATATCTACATCTATGTAGTTCCCAGTTAACTTGAAATCAACTGCAGAATCAACAATTGGTAAGGCCACTTGATAAGATTTATCATATGTCATCTAACACATCAAAACATAATATGAAGATATACTTAATGATCCTATCAGGAAACATACACAATTGAGCAATGGTATAATAATGCTGCTGTTATTGTACCAGCTGATTGGTCCTACAGTTGCAATTGAGATTCAAGTATGGACAGGAAATAAAAGTGAAGTTAATGCAAAATGATAATATTTTAAAACAACTTAAAAAAAGAACTTAATTAAAGACAAGAAACTTGAAAAAGTAAATGTAAACAATATTTCTCAGTTTCAAAGAATATATATTTACTGTTAGTTATTTATTTCCTTTTGGGCCAAAGATGGCACATAGAGCAATAGTCATTTATTTCCATGTTGAACGCCTCATTGAAAGTTGTTGTAGTTCTTGCGTATTGTTTATGCCCAATATTGATCTTTTTCTGTTGATTGTTCTAATTAATTAATTTTATGCTACTCTTTGCCCTCTTTCCTCAACGTGGTTTGTTTGGGAAATCTGTTTTCATCCATTCTAAGTACATGGCCGATGTAATACTGATGTAAATCCAGAAAAGATGCAACGACCAGATATGGGCCGCAGGAACACAAGTCTTACTTCGTCTTATAAAACTTGATACAAATTCTTGGTTTATTTCTTCCCTGAGTGAAGTTTTAAAATTCATTATGTGTTCAATATTCTTCAAAGGTACTTGTTTTCAAAAGCGATTTAATTCATTCTCTACTGTTTGTGAGAATTTCCAGCTTTTGCATCAATATGTCAATACAGGTAGTATGCAAGTATTGAACAGTCTAACTAATATTTACTGTTCGGTACTGTAAGTAATATTCAACTTCAGTTGGATTTAGTGTAAACACCTGGAGTTCTCAGGATTATCAAAACATTATTCGCTGCATGTGTTGCCGGCCCGAGGGGGGAGCAAATATAGCAACACTGTTTACATTCCATGCATGTCATAAGAGGCAACTAAGAAAGTTATGGGGTGGAGATGGCTGTCCCATTTCATATAGGGTCAAAGTGACCCAAAACCATGCTGAAATCTGATGTGTCAGGCCAAAAGTTGGAGATATCGCAGCAATGTTGTAAACCATGACACAGTGCATTCTGTTTTCAGGACTACATCCTGCCAAGCTGCAAGAGTTTGAGAACGAATGCAGAAGAAGAAGAAAAACAATATTAAAAGGATCTGCCAGTGTGTTGCTAGGCCCAAAAGGGGAGCAAAGAATAGCAACACTGTTTACCTTCCACGCATATCGTAAAAGGCGACTAAAGAGGTTATGGGATTGAGTTGGCTGTCCCATCCCATATAGGGTCAGTGACCCAAAGCCATGCTGAAGTTGGATGTGTCAGGCCAAAAGGCACAGATATCGCAGCAATGCTGTAAACTATGACACAATGCATTCCATTCTCCGGACTACATCCTGCTAATCTGAAGGAGTTTGAGAACGAACGCAGAAGAAGAAAATGATCATCTATGGTCAAATATATTGAAAACTGAGACTAAAATGGTTCGACCACTTAATGAGAATTGAAGCCTTATTCTCAAGCGGCAAGAGCATACAATATAAAATGGAAAGAGCCAGATACAAAAGAAGTCAGATTGAAGGAGTTACAAGCATTCTGAAATGTCACATACGTGCCATAGCCCACAAATCGTCAATCAATTCATTAAATCCTGTGATGCCTTACAGCAAAAGCAGAGAAAAACAATAGATAGATCAAAATATTATTTCTAGCATAACACTTTCACCACCACATCTTTTTCAGCCAAGTCTTGTCCATTGCCATACTATTTTCAGATGTTCAGACATGAATATACAAAAACAATCTTGCAAGATTTTCTCAAAAATATTACCTTTTCATCTACTTTCTGCTTGATTTTGTCTAGCAGTGGCATTCTATGTTCCTATTTTCGAGGTGGTAGTTTATCACCCACTCCTAAATCTACAGCGCTATCCCATGTCAATGCGGGAATTGGGAGTGAAGATGGGTGTGGCCCATAGAGAACCCCCGAAAAAGAGCTCAAAAAGAGCAGTGAACAACATAGAACCGGAACCATCAGCCATTATACCCTGAGAGATTTACTGAAGCGGAGATCTGAGCACCTATGGATGTGTCCGGTGTGCGAAGAGGATAATCAACAGACCTAGCATCTAATACCCAAGTCAATCAATGACCATCAGTACTTGAATTATAGTTAAATCCTGTATCTGATTATGAGTCACTATTGTTTGCTAAAATGTCCAAATCTGAGTAATTTTGGATTGTGGTATCATAAGCTACATTGCTCACTTTGAAATGTTCATTGAAAGAAATGTAGTTAAATCATTTAGAACTCTTATTTGCACTAAATAAATCTAACCACAGGCGCAACCATGTCCAAGTGGCCTTGTTTAATAGACGGGAAGTACCATATAAAGTAATACAGAGGTCAGGTCTCCATGAAATAAAGTCATACCCGCAGATAAACAAAATAGTTCATGGCAGTGAAAGTGATTTTGTGCTGCAGTAACTTTTGTTGTTAGTGACATCAAAAGTACTAAAGCACAATACTGGCAAATAGTGGATTCTGATAATATAAACTAATACGAAAAGAAAAATGCACATAAAATCTTTGTTAAAATGTTGAATGGTAAAAAACTGTTGCATTCTTGGAATAATCTATTGGTAGATGTTCTCCTGCAGCTCTGGCTCCAAGTGCTGCAGCCCCAATACTGGCCTCTGCATTAAGTAACAACAAGGTAACCTCATGTATTCCAGTTTCTGCAGCATGAGAACACATTTCCTGAGCAAATCCTGCAAGGTTTTAATAATACATAATTAAATATACAACACTTATGAAGATTAGGTAATTTTTTTGGTAATATGGGTCCCATGTCAGCAACCTGCCGTCGGGGATGAGAAAATAATTGTAGGACTTATTGAACAACTCAATTATCCAGAGCATTACATAGGTATACTGCTCTGGTCATGCTGGGGTCAGAGGTAACGAGAGAGCCGACTTATTGGCAGGCAATGCAGCGATAGACGGCACAATGCTGAGAAGAGATAAAGCAGACTTGATCAAGGAAGTAATAAATTAATTTCAAGATGAATGATGTCAATGAGGCTGAGAACGTACACATACAGAGAATGTCAGAAATGTGAGTATCTAGAGGAGGGAAGGCAAATTAATTTTTTTTAATGTCCTGAAGATCATGCAATCAACACCTGATCAGGACTCTGAATCTACATACACTGGGATTGCTGCAGGAACGGAGGGAGTGCCCCACGTGCTGTGAAGTCAGTTTCTAATCAAGAAGAGCTATTAGGTGGGGTGGGCAGTTCCCTTCCTAATTGTGTTTACCTTCTTTAACTCATGCATTAGGTACCCATTTACATCTGGGTCAGTGAAAGAGCGGTCATGTCAGGTAAGAAACCATGACCTCGAATTTTTTTCCCTATCCAGACATTGTTTAGAATTTAGCACACTGTAACCCAGTTAGTAAGCAAGCTCACTATAAACTAGGCTACCCCACTCCTCATTCTCTTTGTTACAATATAAGAAATATAGGAGACAACACTGAAGGTATAGGCATTACAAGTGATTGAAAGAAGATATGTATACAAGACTTTATTGTACTCAAATGATAACTCTGACATACTTTGTTGTATGATATATTTTACATTCTAACTGGTTTGATATAGAAGAATTTTAGCATCTAGATAGATTTTCTTGTTGTGTGTATGTCCCACACTCCTGCAAATGAACAGAATATAGTCCAGAGAACGGAATGCATTGTCATGGTTTACAGCATTACTGCAGTATCTGTGTCTTTTGGCCTGAAACATCTGACTTCAGCATGACTTCTTGATCACTTTGACCATATATGGAATGAGACAGCGAACTCCATCCCATAACCCTTATTTTAGTTTCCATCATCATCATCATCAAGTGCCGTCTCCGCAACGAAGGTTGGCTGCAACGTATCTCCAACATCTCCTGTCTCTTGTCTTGGTGGTGCACTCTGCTAGACTGTAACCTGTCCATCGTGTAATGTTACTCTCCCACTTGTATCTCTGCCTACCTCTTGCTCGCTTCCCTTTGACTTTACCCTCAAGTAAGGTCTTCAATAGGGTGTCATGTCTTTTAATGTGTCCAAAGTATTTTATTTGCCTGATCTTTATTTCTCTTAGTAGTTCTTTCTTCATTTTAGTTTTAGCCTCCTTTAATTTAGTCCTCAGTCACCTCTTACGACATGCATGAAAGGTAAACAGTGTTGGTTGCTATTCTCTGCCCCCCCCCCCTTTTGGGCCCTGGCAACACATTGGCAACCTAGATGGATAATGTTGTGCTCACACAATATATCACACATAAGTTAGCTAAAATAAAATATTTTTATTTTATTAATATTGGCAAGGAGCTGATATACACCACTTGTATTTCCATTCAAGCTGACGAGACTCTACATGTGTCATGTAAGTCTCAAATGAGCATAATATTCAGATATTTTTTGAATGATAGAATAGAGGAAAGATTTGTTGGTTTTTACTAAGGTAAAGGTATGTCCCATGGCAACAATCTGCCGTTGGGGATGAAGATAACTCTTCATGTACTACGCCGCAGAAACTATTAGGTGGGGTGGCCAGTTCCCGTCCTTGCTGTCTTTACCTACCCTAACTCATGCGTCAGGTACTCGTTTACAGCTGAGTCGACTGGAGGAGTGGTCGTGTCAAGCGAGAAATCACAACCCGGATTTTTTGGGTATAGACGTGGTTTCGAACTTGGCATGCTGTAACCTAGCGATAGAAAGCAAGCTCACTATCAACTAGGCTACTGCGCTCCTCACTACATTTCCTAAATGTTTTTACTACATTTCCTAAAAATAAAACTGCAGCTGGATTATCTGAAATCATGCGGCAAGTTTTGCATGATTGGGATGTTGAGGACAAAAAATGTGTAAGTCAGACATATGATAGTGCTTCAACAATGGTGGGGAGACTAGGAGGAGTTCAAAAACTAGTGAAGGACTTTTGCCCACATGCTCTCTTTATTCATTGCTATGCTCATCAACTGAACTTGGTATTTCTGCATGGTTAGAAAAATATTAAACAAATTTGTATGTTTGTCTGTGCCTTAACTACTTTTCACACATTTTTCAGTAAGTCTTCAAAAAGAAAAATTTTCTTAAGTGAAAGGGGATTCAAGCATGTACTATGAGATGAAATTTTTATTCCAGAGCAGTATTCACAGTCAAAAAGCATTTCAAAGAGTTATACTCCATTTTTAATGCAAATATTGACGAAGACAGTGAATGGGACAATGAAACTGTTAGCTGCACAGTAGGGGATCAGAAGATACATGGATGACCCAGTTTTTGTATACTTGCTGTGTGTTTTTGAAGCTTCTTTCATTCATATTGATCACTTTTATCAAACTCATACCCCGCCGAAGACGGATGTGTCGGGCCATTGGCGCAAATAAAACGGCGACACAACGCATTTCCATTCTCTGGACTACATCCTGCTAGGAATCTAGTAGGACAATGGTCTTGCTACAAGGGAGAGCCAGCAGGAGTTTGAGAATGAACGATGAAGAAGAAGAAACTCATACAGCCTTCAAAAGTGAGCATTGTAACGTCACAATGACATAAATGTATCCATAAGAAATATAGAGATTAAGGAATGACAATTTTGTGAAAAACTGTATTGAGAAAAGCTTGCTATTGAATACAAATCTGACGTATGATGATACACAAAAAAATCTCTTTGAGAGTGTTGACTTTTGAAATAATAGATTCTCAATTCTCAAACTGCACAAATGAAATGCAGATTTTAACACTGTATTGATGCAACTTACCTTCTTCTAAAAGCTGCCAACTCTTGAATACAGATCCAACACAAACCACAGGTACACCTCCCTCTCTAGTCTTTAGTTCCTTTAACAAAACAATATACATGTCTGTGTGTGTGTGCATGTATAAAATAAATAATTTGATAAAAAAAGATAACAGGGTTGTGTTTTAACATCACTTTTCGCTATACTGACAATAGTTCCGATGATTTAGGTGATATTTTCAATCAAAACATTCTACAACCTAAGTTAATCTAGTATTGGGGGATCAATACAGTGTTTAATCTAGTGACAGATCCTTCCCCTCCAAGTATGAAGCTCTTTCTCAAGGTAATCCACAACAGCTGAGAGTTGGAGACTTCTGAATATAAAAGAAATCTTTTTAGAATATTCCTAATTGCATTAAAGAACAAGGGTACAGAAACAATGTGACTGTTAACACATTTGTTAAAGATAATCAAAAACGGCTCATTGCTTAGAGATAACAAACCGTCAATTTTACAACTAAGCTATATCTTAAATTTCATAGATTTCAAATATGTATATTTTAGTTTATCATATAAGTACTACAAAATATTCTTCCTTGCTCCAGCATTGTTTTGACAAAACCAAGAAACATAAATAAAACTATGAGAAGAATAGAAACAGCATACAAAATATATATTTTACAATAAAATTATCTAGATCGAGCAAATAAATGATAAAACATACACACATATATGTATAATCCTATACACACAAAAGTATTACTGTGGAATTCCAATATTAGTGCATCTATTTTTGTCCCTATTTAACAACTTTCAAAATCTGCAATTATACTTATATTGTTTATATTGCATATAGCAAATTTCTGTTATTACATACATATTTTGTCGGCCTTGACCAAGTTGTTATAAATCAATAATAGGTATTAACTACAATAAAACAGTAATCCAACAAGTGAAACTTGGAATAGTGTAATAAAGTTTTGCTAATCACTAGTACCAAACACAATTCAACATTTAGACCAAACTTTATCAAGAACATGCTACACATGACATTCGCAACATAATATGAGTAAGAATGGCACTGTCCATGTTCACATGACAACGATAGAGCTACCAGTGATTTATTGCCACGTTCTAAGTTGTTATAATGGGATTTTACTTTAGTAGCAATACCATATTTGTTGGAAAGATTAACCTGTAGCAATCCAAAGTCTACAAATATTGACAAATGTAATCTAGTGATAGAAACCCACTGTTAACAAATGTCTACATTGAGATAGCCATTTGTAGTCATGGACAACAATCGTTCATGTTTATTTCCCATCATGCTCTTATAGTAAATGTCTTCTAGAGTGATTGTTTCTTAGTTTTGCACAGCGATATAAATACACAGTCATAATTTATTCGACCTTTCACATTTACAATCCTAACTGCCTAGGCTTAACTTCAGTGCTGCCTATTTCATGAATTATGATTCAAAATGGGATGAATTTTAAAGCTTTAGTGTTTAAATTACTGTAGATCAATGTATGGCGTTTGAAAGAGATGTTTACAATATTTAATAGTGATGTCATTTAGGGCAAGGAATTTGATTAGCCTTGGTTTCTTCAGCTAGGCCTACACGTGACGTTGACGCGGTTATGTACTTTGTGTGCGTTTGTCCACATTCTTGATTTTGGTTGTACACAACATAAAACTGATACACACAAGCAAGCACTTTCAAATCATATCCAGCATCCATTTATCTCTATCTCCGAATTTTAAATCAATAACTCAATAAATAAAAATGTTATACTAAAAAAGGAAACACGTGCACAAAAACCAGAAGTCATTAAAAAATGGCAGGGTGTCAGATGAAATATGCGCTATTTTTTAGTTATGCTGCTACAGGTTAACCTAAAATAATTAAACTGAACATTTATATATCGTATCCCGCTGAAGACAGATTTTCATTTACAACGCATTTCCATTCTCTGGACTATATCCTGCTGGAAATCTAGAATGGAACATGGTCCTGCTACAAGAGAGATCCAGCAGAAGTTTGAGAATGAACACTCAAGAAGAAGAATATATCATAAAAAGTAATTAATGTAAAATGAAGCTTAATCAATAATATAATAAAAAGACAATCTTCATTTTTTGGCCACGTTATGAAACAGGGTGGTTTGGAGAACATAGCTACAACAGGCGAAATTGAAGGCAAGAGAGACAACATGAAAAATATTAGACAGTTTAAATACCTGGCATGGTAAACGGTTGACAACGATCCTCTTACATAATACTAAAGATAAAGAACTGTGGTGATCAATGATCACCTACACCAACCGGAATGGTATCTGATGATGATGATAAATTAATTACGCAGAGATGCTAAGGACTTGAATCTCACTTCTGAAATAATCAAAATTTAAGGATTTGCCCAATTTCATTATTATTATAATAGACATAGTTCAATACCTTTTGCATTTTCCCTGAGATTCCATATAAATGCTTTGCTAATTGCTGACCTGATTCCCTAAAAATTTGACAGCAAAGAGGATCCTTTGTCTCTTGTCCAACTGGAGAAGAAACAAATTTTATATAAATTAGCCTCAAAAGTTAAATAACATTCAAGAGATTAGGAAGCCAAAAAACTGTGAGTGAGAAAAAAATAAATAAAAGCCTGCATAGTTAGTATATGACAAATTTAGAGACACGACAGCATGGAGAGAGTGTTACTGGAGGGGATGATAGAAGGCAACAGGGGCAAAGGCTGCCCAAGATGACGTTGAACAAAAGACATTCAAGAATGCCTGCACATGTCACTAAAAGAGGCAGGACAACTTGCTCAAGACCGCAGAGAATTCAAGAGTACCATAGGGAACGCTATGTTCTGGAAAGAATATGTCACCTGATGATAATGACAGTTGGTATGTTTATCTCCACCTTGATAAAATGGCTGAAATATTTACTGTTATGTTTTTTATCTCTGCTCGTTACCAAACTTCTGTTAAGAGAATGCAGTCCAGAGATCTGTGTTTTGTAGTGGTTTACAGCTTGGTTTTACTTAATTGCTGTTTATGACATCAATGGTAGGTCACAGCATTACTATTCTTGAGTTTCCTTGCTTGCCCCAACAAAACATGGTTGCGTTTGTTTCCAAAACTGTTTCTTAATCCTTTAACACTTTCATTGTAATGGATGACTTTTGTTGTTGAAACACAGTCTCTATCATTGACATGGATGACTTTTGTTGTTGAAACAGTCTCTATCATTGACATGGATGACTTTTGTTGTTGAAACAGTCTCTATCATTGACATGGATGACTTGTTGTTGAAACAGTCTCTATCATTGACATGGATGACTTTTGTTGTTGAAACACAGTCTCTATCATTGACATGGATGACTTTTGTTGTTGAAACAGTCTCTATCATTGACATGGATGACTTTTGTTGTTGAAACACAGTCTCTATCATTGACATGGATGACTTGTGTTGTTGAAACACAGTCTCTATCATTGACATGGATGACTTTTGTCATCCGTAGATATGCATTTGTGTGTGTGGAGAATTTTGCGGACTCTCTATACTGATTTTATTCAGTGCAGTAATTCCTGTTATTACAAATATCATTCTACAATGACAGGGCTGGTTATTAGATCGATTCAGAATTGACACTTGGAAAGGTCATGATTTTATTGTAGTTTTTCAACAAACACTTCAAAATGAACAATGTAACTGATGATATTTGGTCATAATGACTCTTATTCTAACTTTTTATCAAACAATAGCAAAAAAAATGGACTTATAATCAGATAGTTCTTCTTCTTCTTAGCATTCATTCTCAAACTCCCGCTGGATCTCCCTTGTAGCAGGACCATGGTCCTACTAGATTTTCAGCAGGATGTAGTCCAGAGAATGGAAATGCGTTGTGTCACCGTTTTATTTGCATCAATGGCTCGACACATCCGTCTTCAGCAGATAATCAGATACAAAACTGCATTATGATTCAAGTAATGGCTGTAATAGTTTGATAAATACTGATCTACAGATACAAAAGTGATTATACATGATGACATTTTGTAGACAAAATAATTCTTAAAATAACTGAAATAAAACATCTTGGATAAAAGCTTGAGATAAATGTTTTTGGAAAGCTTATTCTTGTCTGAATTTGTTCTGAAAGTTTCAAAGTCATAACTTTATTGGTTGCTTTTTTTAAAATGATTTCTTAAAACAATAATTCACAAAACTCATCACTCCTAAAGAATGGCATGGCAACAAAGTATGAAACTATTTCTTCATTATGCATTTACCATATTTGTATCAATTAGAGACTGCTGTCTCATATATATATCATCATTAGGCGCTGTCTTCACAGAGAAGTTGACTGCAACGGACCTCCAATATCTTCTGTCTCTTGCTTTGGTGGTGTACTCTACTTGATTGTAACCTGTCCATCTCATGGTGTTTCCCTCTCACTTTTATCTCTGTCTACATCTTGATCGCCACATCTCAATTCTACTTTCAAGTAATGTCTTCAACAAAGTGTCATGTCTTTTAATATGTTCAAAATATTTTATTTGTTTTGTATTTTCATTTTGTAACTTTCACCAGATCTCTCTTATAGTAGGACAATGGTCCTACCAGATTTCCAGCAGGATGTAGTTTAGAGAAAGAAAATGCATTGTGTCACCATTTTATTTGTGCTAATAGCTCAACACATCCTACTTCTGAGCTTTATTTTTATTTATTTTAATAGTTATTTTGACATATATTGAAAGTGCTATTAACTATAAAGGAAGAGTCTGATGGGATAAGCAGATTTAATGGAGCCAGAAATATATCTTTTATGGCAATCCAGGCTGTGTGGAAAAAAAAACCCTAACAAAAAAACAGAGTTAAAGAATAATAGACACTAAAACTTTGTACAATCATCATTAATGTTCATATTAAGCCAGTGTGTTTCCAGGGACCAAAAGGGGAGGAAAAAAATAGTGTCACTATTACCTGCCATGCATGTCATAAAAGGAAACTAAGGAGGTTTGGGGAGTGTTGGTTATCCTATCCCATAGAGAGTCAAAGTGACCTAAAAGTCAGATGTCCAAAGTAGAAAGGTGCAGATATTGCAGCAAGCTGTAAATCATGGCACAATGCACTCTATTCTCTGGACTATCAATGTGATATTTCCTTTGAAGAACATTGCTCTCACTGCCGCTCTGAAAGCCTCTCTCTGTTCTGTGTAAAGTGCCCATCCTTTTCCAGTGTAGTCTTGGTCTGTCTCTTGTTACACCTTACATCTACAGTTATATACTGTCTATACATTTTTCTGTGTGAGTGGATCAGATGGCAGTTAGGGCAGCTATATATCTGCATGTGAAAATCACTCTTGAGCTGTAAGTTGAGGACCTCATTTTGTCTGCAGTACTTTTTTAAAATATATTTTTAAATTTAAACATTCATTCTCAAACACCCTCTGAGACTCTCTGGTAGTGAGACTATGGTCCAACTAGATTTCCAGCAGGATGTAGTCAGGAGAACAGGTATGCATAGTGCCACCATTTTATTTGCATCAATGACCTGGAACATTCATACTATGAGTTAGCATTAGCAATTTTAATTTCATGTGAAGAACATTAAATTCTATGCATTGTACTTTCTGCAAACATGCATATTTGTGCACTTGATTAAGTATTTGTACACTAGAGAGAACCTTGTCTCCATGTAATTACCAATAGAATCTACAAGTATTATTACCTCTAGCTAACTCCTTGCATAGACCAGAGAAGAAGGCTTTATCAAAATTGCTGTACAAATGATTTAACATTCCTGCTTTGTTCTGTATCTGTAAAATGACACAAGCATATTATCAACAACTATTATTTATATAAAATAAGTTCTAAAATATTTTTGTTCTCAAGTGCTGGTAATGAAGACAAGACCACAAAAGCTGTATTGATGAACAACTCATATATGACTACTAGCACTAAAGCAAGAAAACTAGAGTTGCTTACTCTACTTCTGCATGGTGATCCTGCACAAAAACATGAAACATGACAGTATGGTCAAGGAGTATAGATTGAAAAATGAAGGCAACCTGCTGCCCAAAAAATGCTGTGCTTAAGTCAGATATGTCAGGTCAAAGTGTGCAGATATCACAATCAAGTTGTAAACAATGCACTAAAATCCATTATTCTGAACAATCATATATCAATGTTAGAAGTTTCTTCATCTTCTGCGTTCATTCTCAAACTCCCACCGGATCCCTCTTGTTGAAGGATAATGGTCCTACTAGATTTCCATAGGACGAAGTGCAGAAAATGGAAATACATTGTGCTGTCATTTTAAATACGTCAATGCCCAACAACCATCTTTGATGTGGTAGAAATTTAAGCATGAACCCAGAAGTGTGTTCAGCATTATCTTTTAAATGTATTGTTTGTGGCCAGCATGTTTTAAAATTATACTCTATGAACATGCTCCACAATGCTGAAGCTGTCTGCTGTCAATAGGTGGAGTTGTTGGCACAATCTCTACCAGAAAGATTACCTTTCTATTCATTACATGGGGGTGTTAAGGACGATGAGCGAGCCGATACACTGATGAGCTTGGTCAGAGCATCACAAACACACCAATGGATAAATCTGACATAGTGAACGTGTCGAGAGACCTTGTCCACTAAGAAGATTTTCAAAAGTGTGAATCATGGTTGCCCTCAAGATTGTGATAGATTAGTGTAAAAATTGGAATGACCCCTAAAATGAAACATAATAGATAAACAAAGAGACTGATAAACCAACATCGAACTAGAATTATCAGCCGCTACACTCTGATGGATTTATTAAGGTGGGAATCAGAGAACCTATGGACTTATTAGATTTGATCTGACGATAACATGCTCTCAAGACTCAATGAAGAGATTAAAGAAACTGTTAGGACAATGTCTGTGATTAAATATATATTAAAAAGAGAGTGAAATAGTTTGGAGACTTTATGAGAATGATCCCATATATGGCATACAACATGAGAATGGAGATACCAAGAGGCAGAAGAAGACCAAAATAAGGTAGATTGGAAGATTTACCAATGCTCTGAGACATGACAATAATACTGAATATCAAGTGACAGAATGTGCCATAGCCCAGAAACAGACCATCATTCAATCCTGTGATGGCTAACAGCAAAAGCAGAGAAAACCTAATAGACAGATAGATACAGATAGATGAATACATCTAATAACATCACCCGTAAATGTCGATGACTCACTTTCAAACCACACACAAGTTTGACAGAATTGTGTCTGTGAGGTGATCCCACTAACTACTCTACCACTGAGTCGACACTGCACAGCCGATGAGTGATGCTTCGGGCCGTTGGTGCAAATAAAATGGTGACAAAATACATTTCTATTCTCTGGACTACATTCTGCTGGAAATCTAGTAGGACCATTGCACTTCTACAAGAGAGACCCAGTGCGAGTTTGAGAATGAACACTGAAGGAGAAGAAGAAGAGAGTCGGCAATGGTGCAGATAATAAATAAAATTATAGACATTAACTCCATGACAATTACAAAAACAATATGTAACTCACATTAAAATAACTATATATGGTGTCCTTAAGTAAAGCAATACTGTGCTGAGAAATTATGTAGTCGTCTTCATGGTCAAACATAATTTTGACTGCCCTCAGAGATATCCAAATTGCTGAACAAAAAATAAATGTAAGAGAAATATTAAAAATAACTAGTGAAATCATTAGTACAGTTATAAATATCTAGTTTTAGGAACAACCCAACATGCTTGAAATTTATGTGCTGCAGTACACAAGGAGAATATGGGTGTCAACGGAAAAAGGTTAGAGTATGCTCACTACATAACGTTTTAACCTATTTCTGTTTATACCAGAAATCATTAGTACATTCCTTGTAATCATTATTTACCATTTACTTTTTATCTCATCATTACATGTTGGCACATGAGGTTAAAATAATGGATTTGCATACATATCTGTTCTGTTCAATACTTCACAATGCTTCCTGTTGATGATATGGCCTCTAATTCATTAATCTTTTGCATTCTTTCTTAAATTCTGCCAGTTGGCAAGTAAATATAGGTAAAAAAAACCCACAAATGTTGTTTAAATTGTACAATTACATTGTCCATGTGTTGAAAGGGTCAGTAAGGGAGCAAAGAATAATGACACTGGTCCCTGCCATGCATGTTGTAAAAAACAACTAAGGATATTTTGGCGGCAGAGTTGGCTGTCCCATCCCATGGAGTGTCAAAGTGGCTCAGAATCAATGCAGAAGCCAAAAATGTCTGGCCAAATAGAGCAGATATCACGACCAAGATGTAAACCATGAAGTTATCTATGACTGGAGAGAACTCAAAATGAAGCGATGCGGATCATACTTGGTTGCACAAGGGACACATTCTGTATGGCTATAAGGTTTCTCCTTGATTTTCCAAGCACATCTCCAGAATTGATATGTGGTGTGACATGCCAGTGCATACCTCAGAGTGAGTTCAGACATAGACCACCCACTACACAGTAAGCTTCCTCAGAGTGAGTTCAGACATAGACCACCCACTAAACAGTAAGCTTCCTCAGAGTGAGATCAGACATAGACCACCCACTACACAGTAAGCTTCCTCGTGTGAAGAGAAGCAGGCTCAAGAGAGACAAGCCATGCCTAGGATACCGTTTAACAGATTTTTCCCCCCAAAAGGCATAACTCCTGGTGAGGAATGGATACCTATTCCTATAGTCTTTCAAGAAGCAGTCCCTCATTAGACTCAATAGAGAGTGCCAGGAATACATCCCTGTGAGCGTAGATTCTGAGGTCAAGGCACTCATCAGCAATCATGCCAATGACACAGATGTGATTTACATGGAAGCATCAGGTCCTCCACTACCAACAATGCGCATGGGCCTTTTACTACCAGATCACAAGGAAGAACAGTACAAGAAGCCAGTGGAACCTTTACCACAACAACAAGCAGTCTAACAATATAACTATTTGCTGTAATGCAGGCACTTAACTGGCTGGAATCACAAGTCTATTCCCATGTATGCATACTAAGTGACTCCATGAATATGATTCAGAAAGTCAAAACAGGTGATGTACATAGTGAATGGGTGGAGTCATTAGAGAGAGCTAAAATTAACTGCAATTAAACCAATTTTTTACTTACGTTTATTTACTATATGTTACACAGTTTTACTATCGTCTTCTGTGACTGAATTTTTGCCAGTTAGCAAAATATAGTACAGAGAATGAGATGTACTGTATCATGGTATTTAGTTTGGCAGCAATATCTATGCTTTCACATCCAAAATACATTTTAGGGTCACTTTTACCTTTGAATCCAACCCCACATAGCTGCCTCTTATGACATGCATGACAGTTTACAGTGTTACTATTCTGTGCTCCCCTTTTGGACAAAGGCAGCATATCGATATCTATATATCTATGTTCTTTGAGCGCTAAATGTGGTAAATAGTTCGTGCATGTTGCTGAGACCCATAATCTTTTTTATGGTTGTTCTGCGAAGTGTTTCTCATATTTTCTCTCTCTTTCTTTTGTCATCTGGTACAAATTTTAATGCTTGTAGTTGCATTATATTTTTTATTAATTCTAAGTACATGTATGATATCCATCACATTTTTCTTATTGTTGTAGAAACATAGTGCCATTTGGTGTCTTCTCTTATTTGTTTGTTTGACTTGAATTCTTTCTAGCCAGTATTTAAGAGTTTTTTAAGACATTTATTTTCAAATGAATTTACCACAGAAGTATGATGTGTTGGGCCATTGGCACAAATGAAATAGTGACAACTCATTTCCAATCTCTGGACTACATCCTGCTGGAAATCTATTAGGAACATCCTGCTACAAGAGGGATCTGGCAGTTTGAGAATGAACAAAAATTACATTTAATTTCTTTTTCAGTGCTTTTTTTCCAGCTTTCACAACTATATGCTAATACAGATACTACATGGATATGGCACTTAGTTAATCTTTAATTATCATGCTGAAGCTAGATGTGTCCGGCCAAAAGACGGAAATATTGCAGCCAACTTCAAACCATGACAAAACTGAAAGAACTGACACAGGAGTACAGCACTATGCAGAGACATCCAATCATCTGAGAGAGAAGTCAGAAGGTGAATGATGCAGAAAAAATTGCATCTACACCATTAAACACACATTTATATGTATATTCTGTTTTTGTCCTTGTGCATAGAAAATTGACAAAATCAGTCACAAGAGATGATGAAATTTGAAAGCTTTGTAATCTATTTGTAATTTTACACTGGCCTTACTCCTGACTGTAAAGATGCAAAAACTCATCATCATTTTGAGAAGTCTGTTCATTCAAATATATACTGTATACAACAGTGACTAATGTGTGCAAAAAATATTAAAATATAACAGTGGATGCAAAGAAATTTTACAAAAACTAAATACCTGATGCTTCATCACCAATCAAGTGACCCCATCCTCCACACCTGGCCATGGTACCATCAGGGTTGATAAGCTGACAGTTTGAACCTGTTCCAGCTATCAACACCACACCTCCTTGAAACACACAAAGAAGAAGCAACATATTCATTCAGGAATTTCATGCAAATAAAAAAGAAAGTTTAAAGGGAGTAGCTATGTGCCATGATTTGAAAGGCATGAACTAGAATACTTAATAAAGTCTTGCGTTAACTCATTTATCTCAACTATTCATGTGTTTGTGACTCTTGCAGCACTTGTTCATCTTTTTATCCTTAAAATTGTATACACTTGTAGATGCTGCCATTTTTTCTTTTATAAATATTTATGAGGGAGCCAGGGCTGTAGATATCACTGGTAAAGTAGATGTTCTAACAAATATTTATGCAGGAGGAAGAGTGATATATGCAGACATATCCCAACCAAATCCACATGACATCATAAATAGATCAAAGATCAAACCACAATATTTAGGCTGTGAACAACACATGTACAACGTGGTTCTCAAGGAATCTACATACCTATGCAGTGTGTATGTTGTTCTGTTATTTGATGGACCAGTTCATATTCATGATAGCTTGAGAATAAACATGTTGGAAGTCTTGATTAAAATCTCATCTTTTTTTAGGAATGGTGTGTGGTCAAAGACGGAAAACGTGTTGACTCAAGGTGCAAAGCAAGTAGGTGCCATCTGAGCAAACCTGATTCAAATCCCATCTGCTGCAATATAATTTTTCTTTAGAAGGGAGAGGGGATTTTTATACACATTGTTGGTGTAATAACAAGAGAACTAACTATATAGTAAATGTTTGAAGCAAAAGTTCCAGCTAATTGTTTTAACAGCTATATTTTTATGAAAATATTTTCATCTAGTAGTTGAGGAGTTTTTATAAATCATGTCTCTTGGTAACACAAGGTAACTAACCATGAGGTAAAGCACTTGCAAGAGCAGACTGAGTGTCACTTCCTACAAATACATGTCTGGTTAATGCTGGGTAGTCTCGCTTTACAGTTTCAGTTATCAACAGCTGGATTGGCTTCTCATCACCGCCACTCAAACTCATACCCTTCACAGAAAAAGATAGAGAAGGTTCATTTACATGCAGATCTTAGTGATTGAAAATTATTATCTTGGATGTAATGTAGAAAAAAGTGAGTCTCAATAAAAACATTACCCAATATAACCATTATTGACTTCGGTCGTAGGTTGAAATGTGCCTCGGCAAATTAAGGCTTTAATCCCCAATTTAACCTATCTAACCAAGTAAATTCTTCTTTCGTTCGCTAATAATGTCTATATCTTTAATGTTGTTTCTTGAATAAATTGAACAGTGTTTTTCACTTGTTTTGTACCATAGAGTTTAACATTCTTAGATGTATCAGAAGGCCAGTAAGTGCACCTTAATGTGTCATAGTTTGCACATTCTTGAAGGATATCCTCTGAAGTTTGGTTGATTTGCCCACATGTACACTTTGCTGATGTACCAATTTTAAATTTTGTATACATATGGCTGGTTAGTCCATTGTGTCCAGTTCTGAGTCGAAATATGATGACCTGTTCTTGACTGTTAACCCTTACGACCCTGCCGGCGGCTACATCCACTGGTTGTCATGGTCTGAGTTCAGAATTTCATGAAGCTATGTTCATGTGATATATAATTTGCACCACACAAAGCACAGAAGATGTAACTTCCACCCACCACTAAAATTTACTGGTTAATTTGTAAGAAATGGAGTATATAATTAGGACGGTATTCGATCACAATTTCTCTAAGTCCAATGTTGAATGGCATGGCATTATAATGGATTGAAGTGGTAAGTGATATCTAAGTTTTTGTATGTCTTGACCTGTTGTTTTATGTGTTGAAATAGTAAGAGAATGATTGTTTATTAATGAAATAACAAATGCAATAAGTCTAGATAATTTATCAGGGTTGCCAGAGACCTGCATTGAATACAATTACGTCGTAAGTCGGCTTAGAGCTAATTATAGAATGACTGATGTCGTCTGCAAAATCTACATATTTTATGTATTTGTTCAGTCCATATTATATAAGTTTGATTATCAAACAATGTATATACAACAAGCATAGTTATGGTATATTAGAAGGATTTATCAAGGTTGCCACACATTGCTCAAGTATTAGGTATGTCAAGAAATTATTTTTGCTATTTGTTTGCTATTTTTCCCTGAATGTTCAACTTCACAATTTGTTTACAGCTTTCATATCACACATGCAACAACAACACGATTATGTGCATTATTAGCTACTTTATTTACATGTACAAAAATTATTGTAAAATCTCTAATAACAAAAAAGTTAATGTGTTTGCCAAACACTCACCAAAAATAATTACATTGTCAAAATAACATTTGCCCAGGGCAAAGATTGCAGAATTTTAATTCACTGCCCTAAGGATTAAGTAGATGGTAGTGATCCCGTGAAGGTAAGTTAGGCTTTCATTGTGCCTTTATCATCAATTTCTTTTGGTGATAGCTAATTGGTACATCGGGTTGGTGCATGTTAGAACCCTCCTATGCCAGTTGATCAGCTCTCTTATTTCCTGCAATTCCAGTGTGATGGAATCCATTGCATTATAATTCTACAACCAAGTAAATAATCTTTGAATCATCATTTATCAACCTCTCTGTCTTTAATGCTTACATACTTATCTATGGTACATGAAACATTAACAATAATTTTCAGTGTTCTTCTGTTTTTAGCAACTCTTAATGCAGTATTTCTTCAAATAGTGCCATCTACTACATGCCTATTCACAAACGTAAAATGTTTTGTTGTGTTACAAATCTTATGCTAACAACAAACATATTTTGTGTTACATACGAGTCCTTCAAGAACAGTGTCTTGTGGTAACCCAGCATCCTGTAGGCCTGCCTGAACCAGAGCATTCACACGTTTTACGCATTCATCAATACCAATTAACTGAAAGTAGAATATTACAATTGCTAAGAACTAGTGTATAATATGGTCTTAAAGTGCATTACATATGAAGTCCACTTTGCTGTAAACAATGAAATATGACAAGATTAGTGACATCAGGAACATAATTTGAATTATACAAATTAGTAGTGTAAGTGTAATCGATGACATCATATTCTGAGCACAAAAACATCAATAATTGTGTCAGAAAAATCTCCCTCCAAGTCCTGATAAATGAAATACCCTATATGGAACAAAACAACAGCTCATAAACAATTGCATATATCATACAATGCATTAGGTCAAAGGGCATGAACCCATGGACTACCTGATTAGCAACCAACCATAACAGTTCCTTTTTTTTTCATGGTACGTCCTTTCTTCAATTCATTTTTTGTGTGATCTGTAAAATTATATTATTTTGTGTTTGCTATTTGTGTAGTGCTTACTTTTTTTTCCTCTTCTTCATCATTCTTCAGTTAGATATCAGGTTACAGTGCCAATAGCTTCAATGAATCATGAGATTCGTTTTATGTCATCCATAGAACCCTTCAGGTGTGGAAGAAGTGGCTGTCTCAGTAGGCCATATTTTCTCCCTCACTTCTTGGTAGAGTTGACAAGCATGAAGAATGTATTCTGCAGTCTCTGGGTTCAGTTCACAGTTGCACAGATCTGCCTTGCCAATTTTCAGCTTTCGGAAAATGTGACTTTTCAGTCTGTTGTGGCCAGTTTGTATCGATTTCTGTCTAATCGAGGATCATTAACTATTGCAAATCTTTACAAATCAATCTTTACAAACTCTTTAAATCAATACAAATTATACTTTTATACTGAAAGTTATTTCAGTTTACTGTTAGGTTCCTGGTAAAATAAATGCAATTTATGACTTTGAAATAAACATAAAGACAACATTAGAAAAGTTATTAATATTACAATGATAACAAATCTAACATTTAGAATACCTTCTCAGTCTTTTCAAAATACTTTCTCAATTGAAGTAATTGTTCTCAATATAATGGATACATATTCACTTAGAACATGAAATGTCTCTCCTATTTATTTTTGTTCCTGCATTTGAAACATAGTGTCAATTACCTGTATTCGGCCATACTTGTATAGTTTTTTGCAAGAATTGACTCTGTATGACCATACTTTACATTGTACATATTTTTAGTAGCTTGATAATATACACAGAAGTCTTGAATAAAATCATATATTTTTTTAGGGATGAGGTGCGAGATGAAGACGGAAAACATGTTGCTGCCAGTTGCGATGTTCTGCAATTCTTTACTTTTTTGTTTATTCTTCAATTTAGTGGCGACACTGATTTTCTGCAGTTTTTATCTATTTTTATTGGCAGCACTGATTTTAGAAGGATTTATTTAATTTTATTGGTATTCGGTAATTTATGTGGTTTTTATATTAATTTTTGGTTCAATGATTGCTAATTCATTAAGCACCAAGAGAAACAAGTTTTGCAGGTTTTTGTATGTATGTTTGTTTTCATGTCCTTGATCGTAACCTCATGCTTAATTTCACATGTAACAAATGATGTCATAGCAGAATATGTCATAAAATTAGAAAAGATGTAGATTTTTATTTCTCATACTGCACATCTTTTGACAGAGTATAATACCCATATCGTAGCAGAAACTCTGCCTTCTCATTTGTAGGCAGGTTCATTGCATTAATTTCTTGTGATGATTTGTTAACAGTGATTGTCTTGTTAGCCATGGTGCCATTAGTCGATGCATCATCATGTTCACTGAAGCTTAACTGAGACCATTGTATCAAATTTTTAACGATAATATTTTATGCGCGATTTAATTTTTATTTTTAGTGGCAACACTGCTTTCAAACATATTACTTTTATTATTTCCTTTGATTATTAAGCTGCCTTCAATATTGTCCATACTTAGAGTTTATTTTTGTCAATGTGCATAGACAGAGCAAGTACATTTGTGTGTATATGTCATTTATTTTGTAAGTTTTTGTTTGCATCATACATAGTAAGTTTAAAGTTAAATAATTAAATATTTAGGGCTGGACCCGATTTCCTAAAGCCGCTAATGACGTTTTAAACTTTATAATAATTTGTATAATTATGCATGACATAGAAGCACAGAAAAAATGCTGCCTGAAAAGACAGAACAAATAAAACAGCAACATGACACATTTCATTTCTCTGGACTATATCCTGCTGGAAATCTAGTAGGCCCATTGTCCTGCTGCAAGAGAGATTCAGCAGGAGTTTGATAGTGAATGAAGAAGAGAAATACACAGATGTGTTTGCTCTTCTCACATGCTAGGAATAAAGCATCACACTTTATTCACACATATAAGAAATATTATATTAGATCTGTGCTTAAATCTATATTATCCTATATTAAATCAGATTTATGGGTATGATCACATATCTAGGTCCTACCTATTATCCGAAATATAGCTCCAACTTTTTAACTATGTATCAGACTGTGAATGACTTCTGGGAGAAGGAGGCTCTCAGTGAGTAGCACGCAGATCTATAACATGTATATTGCATTTTTATTGGTCAATAGACATTTTGTAACTAGCAATGAACCGGCATAGTGACTTCACAAAATATTAAAAATGATGAAAGGTGCAGAATTATTAAAAACTGTGAACAGGATATGTACGGTAGATATGTGATCTGTGATCATATCGATATGTGTATTTATTGGCTATTTATGTGTAAATAAAAATGTCTGCTAAAGCAGTTGGTGGTGCTTGTGTCCTTTAAACCATTTGGGAGGGGAAATTCTTCTTCTTCAATGTTCATTCTCAGACTCCTACTTGACTTCTCTTGTAGCAGGACAATGGCCCAACTAGATTTCCAGGAGGATGTAGTCCATAAAATGGAAATGTACTGTCCCCATTTCAATTGCGCCAGTGGCCTGACACATCCATCTTTAGCAGTGGGGGGGGGGGGGGGAGATAAATTATGACATTTACACTGAGCAACAAGTATGGGGGTAAACCTACTCAACCACCCATCAATAATTTCAGAAAAAGTTGGAAATATCTCACAAAAATGTAATAATAAGGGATATTATATGAACTTTCTTCACCCAATGATAGTCCCTCATAAGGCTGTAGATAAATGTGGGGGGGGGGGGGGGGTTCAATTACCCCTAACAAATCAGAACATGACTTTCAATACAAGAAATTTAGCCAAGAGGTTGGTAATCTCCTAACTCCTCCCCCCCCCCCCCCCCCGAAAAAGGTTATCAAATTTACACAAACACACAAAATGACCTGGGGGAGGGGATAAACCCCCCTTTTAAGAGAGACATATCTATGATCTATGAACCTGACATCCTGACATTCTTCAAGGCTTTTTCTGTTTGTGTAAGTTGTTTTTGGAGAGTTTTGTAGTTTTAAGTCTCAAACAGGTTGATTATACTGATATATTTGACTTCTACATAGAATATGCAATAATTTCAATATATCTATCATGTAATAGTTTATTATTAGTAAAATGCACTTACATACTGGTTAGTGCCCTCTCCATCACTTCTGCCTACAATCTTGCCACATGAACTCACCAGAACGCATTTTGTTTTAGTGGCACCCCTGAAATATTAACAAAGTAATTAAGAAACATTCAACCTTTTTTCAACAAAAACAAATAAAGCATCAATGGGAAGCTCAAGTGGGAAGATGTAAGGGGCCTTTATGTGCATGTATGAATTTTGTCTTGTCTGTAGAAATTAAAATCGTTAGAAAAAAAACTTTTAGTTTGATCTGGTAGTAACTGTCTATTAAAAAACAACTTCATCAACGCTAACATTCTTCAAATGTTCGGCAATAGCTAGTGGAAACCACCCAGAAGGGAATTAGAGTACAATTAGTACAATTGCTATAAAAATGACTGCACATTGGTGGAGAGCAGGTCACTTTTTCAAAGGTCATAAACATACCAAAATATAACAGAAAACAACACAATAAAAAACAAAATAGATGACTAGATTTCATCAAGCCCTGTCTCCATAACGCAATTAGTAAATCGCGTTATGGAGAAGGGGCTTGATGAAATCTAGTCATCTATTTTGTTTTTTTATTGTGTTTTCTGTTGTTTGTCTCTTGAAAAAGGTTCAATTTGAGCCGATACGTGGAGAATTGTCCTGTTTAGTTTTATTGTATGTTTTTTTTTTATATTATACTTTTTTATATATTTTTATTAATAGGCAAGGTAAGTGTTTTAGTAACCTGTTTAATTCATTTTGCTTGACTATTTGTTCATTAGGTTACTGCGGCACCATTCACTTTGTCGGACACCCTCTGACCATTTGGTTATTTATGTTTACCGTGTGGGGAGAATACGGTAATAAAATAAACATAACAGAGGATTGTGAAATTGATCTTGTCTTCCACTAAATGTACAGTGGTTGGGGGAGGGAATCAATTACGGCGGAATTTTACTACAAAATGCCTATGATGTGTCGTGATTTGGAACCTCATTTCAAATCTTCTATAAAGAAAGATTACATTCAGTCACTTATCTGAATGGCATCACATAATGTGAGGGAAACTTGGATTGGTTGAGCCGATTGAAATGGGTAGGGCCAATCTGTAGTCAATCTGCGGCCTCAGTGGGCTGGACTAATTAACAGAATATAAGGCTGACTTAGCTAGTCAAGAATACTGCACAAGTAGTTTAGCTTCCATTTCATACATTTTTATTGTCATTGTGATTTTATTCGTGTTTTATAAGAAGGATGCCTGGACATAAATGAACATCGTATACTGCTGGTTTTAAGTTGGATGTTATCGCTTTTGCTGAGAAGTCCAACAATTCCATGGCTTCCCACCACTTCATTGTGAACGAAAAGCAAGTGCGAAATCTTCAAACATCCCCTGTTTCTTATCTTGGTGGTGCACTCTGCTAGACTGTAACCTGTCTATCGTGTGATGTTACTCTCCAACTTGTATCTCTGCCTACCTATGGCACGCTTCCCTTTGACTTTACCATCAAGTAAGGTCTTCAATAAGGTATCATGTCTTTTAATGTGTCCTAAATATTTTATTTTCCTGATCTTTATTTCTTTTAGTAGTTCTTTCTTCATATTAAGTGTTTTTAGCAACTCTTTTTTCGTCTCTTTTTATGATGTTCTCCCTATTCTTCTATATACCCACAAATATATGAATTTAATGTTCTATCTGTTAATCATCAGGTAAGGTATATTGTGCTATGGGCATACAGAGATTTAAAAAGTCATGATTAATGTTGCTCTGCAGGAAATGTGGCACACTTTTATTGCTTGACCTTATTGAGGCTCAGCATAAATCATTGTGAAGATAAGAAAAGACTAATTTTCTTACCCTTCAACTCCACCATAATAATAGGATGACATTTGAAACACGACTCCTATTGACCAACCTGAAGAAAACAACTGATAATTGAAAAAAAAACAGCAAATAAGTTAAGCATATTTAATATTGTTAAAATGTTATATTGATTCATTTCAGTATTCAAAGAGAAACTTTCAAATAATTTTTAACATTTTGATATTTTTTTGGGGTCATTTGATGAAAGAAACGTGATTAAATGACAATACATAATATGTAATAAATAATGAGATTTTTTGGGGGGGCATATGAAGAGAATTACTTCACTCATTCTTTAGCTGTGGTAAGTCAACTTGCCCAGAATTGTAGTGTTCAGAGAATCCATAAGGAAGACCACATTCTGGAAAGAATATGTCACATGATGATGATATGAAGAGACATAACATGTAAAAATTTGTAATGGAAGGTATGGTTGCTGATAATAGGGGTAAGAGTTGCCAAAAATGATGATGGAGAAGAGACATCTCAGATTTTTTAAACATGCCCTTTGCTGTGTCAGATCAACTCGCCCAGAATCATGAGGATTTTTTAGAAGATTCATAAAGAAGACTATGTTCTGGAAAGAATAGGCCCTATGTCACCTGAAGATCTGTAGGATGCAATCCCATAACTCTTGCAAGTTTTATCATACCATAACTTTTGCAGGTTTTTTCAAATTTAGAAGTAACTTCTTGTTGAAGTAAGTAAGCATGATGAAGATAAAATGAGACAAGTTCTTAATCAGAATTATTCCTGACCAGGACTAGATTAACAATAGATTTCTAATCGCTGCACTCCACATAGGTATCAGAATGACATGTATCTTTGAGTAGTGTACATTTAGCAATCCATAAAAGGATTAAAAGCTATAAAAGGTAAACATGAGTCACAAATTTATTATGCCAATCTTTTTTTTAAAAAGTTAATTCGTGAAATTATATTTGAGGTGTAGGGACCTAATTGTTGGTGATTATTTTCTATAAATAACCAAAATATTGAAGGACATCTGACAAAATGGATAGTGCAGCAGTAATCAAACAAATAAGTAGGAAATACTAAATAAGGTAGAAAGGTTATTAAAAAAATTACAATAATACCAATAATAAAAAATAAATAAATAACAATAAAACATGGAGCAAGGACAATTTTCTACGTTGCGGTCCAAACGGGACCTTTTTCAATAAATAAATACCAACCAATAGCACAAAACCATAAACATTTGGATATGTTTTGGCGCAACTACGGATCAACTCTTCACTGTGACCTTTGCTCTAGTTTCATGGTATTACCTGACATTTGTTGTGTGATTTGGCAATCTTAAGGTTAAGTACTTAGATTACAGTTAGGATTAGAAATAATATTTCTAATGTGTGCGCGCACCTCACTCCATATATAGCGTGATGAAATACTGAACGCTCAGTACAAATCAGTGGAAAATTGTAAAAATTATGTACATTTGAAAAGAAACAGATTATGCATAAGTTCGTCTGTGTCTAGATTTTAACTCAAGTGATTATCGGGATGTGACGTCACATCAGCCATTAATTGCATTGGTGTTACACGGAAATCCGTGACATCAACTAGTTAAAAATGTAAACAGTCTGCTATTTATAGCAAGCACTGTGAAGAGTTGATCCGTAGTATTACCTATGTTTTTTTTGGATATGTTTTTCTGGTAAGGGAAACAGCTCCAAGTCTTAGTTCTCAATATGTTTATTGTTTTGTGCTTTTGGTTGGTATTTGTTTCTTAAAAAATGTCCCGTTTGGACCGCAACGTAGAAAATTGTCCGTGTTCCATGTTTTTTTGTTAGTTATACATTTTTTTTAAATTATTAAACGATAGTCATTTTTTAGTAACCCTTCTACCTTATTTAGTATTTCCTGATCATTTTCAAAAATATAGTATTCCTAAAAATACATTGATTATTGAACCAACTTCATAGCATTCACGTACTTAGACATTGAAACACACCGCCCCCCCCCCCCATGTATGTAGTTTACATGAACGGTAGAGAAGCAAAAATACTAGTTTCTTCTGCGTTCGTTCTGCAGATTAGCAGGATGTAGTCTGGAGAACGGAATGTGTTGTGTCATGGTTTACAGCATTGCTGCGAAATCTGTGCATTTCGGCCTGACACATCTGACTTCAGCATGGCTTTGGGTCACAGACCCTATTATGGGATGGGAAAGCCAACTCCATCCCATAACCTCCTTAGTCTCCTTTTACGACATGCATGGAAGGTAAACAGTGTTTCTATTCTTTGCTCCCCTTTCGGGCCACTGCAACACAAGGGCGAAAATATAATATAATATATAAATATACTCCTTTGAAACACTACTTATTTAATTAACAATTATTCAATAATAGTCGAAAGAGTGCAGTTTTGATATTGCAAATAAATCCAACATCGGACATTATAATCACAAATCAAGTAATGCAATATTGAATATATGATGATACAGTGACCAACAATGTTACCGTCTACAGCAAGTAATTGATGTACACCCGCAGACTATCTAGATTTTGGAGGTGGCACCGGAAACCGAACAGCAATACTAATCATGTGACAGAATATTTCCGTCGTATTGTGGCCTGGATTCAAAATTTGATCTTCAAATTTTCAATAAAAAAGTCTCAATATTATACGCAAAACTAGGAAACAGAGTGATAGTTTTTGTAATCCTTGGTTACATACATGTTAATACGCGAAAATCGAAGTTTCGACCAACAGGCCATCACCAAGAACACATTAACAACTTATAGTAGAATGACACTGTTGAAGCTCGCAGGACAGAACTATGCCATAAGTTGTCAATAAATTGCATCACGTGTAAAACAGGTAACTGTCAATATTCTTTGTTTCGCTTTCGTGCCTGGCAACGCACGGATAATAGATTATTCAAAATATTCCCATAGGTGGGGCTAGTTTGTACAAAGCATGTTGACATTATGGATAGATGAAAAACATTGATTACAAAAATAAATTTAAAAAACTCTGACAGTAGGCCTATACCATTTATTTTATTAGGCACATAGATAAGGAGTAATAACTTGGTGGACAATATTTTTTTTTCGTGGAGACTGATCCGTCATTTTCCTTCTTCAACTCCATCCTTCCATCAGAGTTGGTAGCACTCAGGCGCCGAGCCAATTTTTGGTCGCTGATGAACTATGGACTAGAAGTATATTTTTTTCAGGGGCTGAACTTCTTACGAGGAAAGCACAAAACGCGACTGTTCTTTTTTCCTGTATTTAGTACTTGGTCAAGCAATCACATGACTTTTGCCTGGGGCTTAGCACCCCTACATGACACTTTGAGAGGGATAAATCTGCCACTACAGAAGTCGAGAATTACTCCCTAGAGAAGACATCTATATCAGAAGGTACCATTCCCGAAGCCTTAAATTCGGACTCTATATTTTCTGAGAATGAACCTCGGTCCCATGCAGTGGTGCATAATTTTTGAAAGGCATACATGTGTAATGCTGTATTTGGATTGTAGGTCATCCAATAGTTTACAGCTGAGATTAATAATATTTTAAATGACACTATAATGGCTCAATGGTTGCAGCGTGTTGGATTTATGTGGGGGAAATATCACAATAGTCTCATTTTCCGTAAAAAAAAGTCTGAGCTATAAACACTCAAAATCGAATCATGTTTGTCAATTATAAAGAGAATAAGGGCTTGCCTTAGCGCAGTACACATTGGCTTAAACAAAAACAACTAAAGAACTTTGTAAAGTTTTCTAGCTTCATCCACCCCATGGATGAGCCGCTGCAGCACGTACAGTTGCCACACCCCGGATCACATTTGCAACTACAGCTTTTGTACCCTTCTTTTGATTGTCTTTTTACTCCACCGCATGCTTTTTACATATTTGATCCACCTATAACAACCAAGACAATAATTAACAGTTAATTTTGAAATATTTATACAAAGATAAAAAGAGAATTTACGGGAATACTTTGGACAAGCACGGACATAAATTGGACAGCTGTCTAAACTCCAGAGTATCCAAATCGGGCTGTTCAATGCATCCCACACCCCTCTTCCGTGTCAACACAAAACAAAATGCTTTCTCTCTTTTGTCAAAACCGAATTTTAAATTTGGTATAACATTACTTTATTTTAAACACCTTCAACATTTCCACACAAAAAAAGAGAAACATTATATGAACTGGAGTAATATCAATACATGCGCAGGTTCGAGTTCTATGATGTTATATTGAGCCAATCCTTCTTTAGGGAAGCGAAGCACTGACAGTAAGCAAAAGTGTCCAAGATAAGCTGGAGGTAACTTAGATGTGGTTTTTAAGAAAAATGATGAAAATTCTATGAACAGCCGAGAAAACTAACGTAAAAGTCCACAGAGATGCCGTAGTTTGTTTGTTTGAGAACCCTAGGAATTGCGAACGATTAGATCTTACTTCCTATGTGTAGTGGGATAATCAATATAAGGTAACTGCATGAAACGTAACAACAATTGTACTTACGTAAACACAGGTTTTTATAATAGTTTCACTCAGAAACGACGGACTATCCCTAAAACTAGTTGGTAATGATGCGAACACAAGAAAACATACAAATTACAATACACAAAACATAATCAACGTTTTAACCAAAAAGTCTTTATCAAGATACGCACAAAACATCAAAAGACGACGAATAGAAATTATCACAACACACAAAATTATCCAACGGAAATATGGAAATGAGATGCCGGAATTACAGGAAGTACATAAAAACGCAAATATATGTGGAAACGAAACGAACAAAAAGATGATGTAAATGACGGAACAAAATGAATAAAGACAAAGGCCACACCAACCCATTACTAGACAAAAGAGTGGTCGGAATTGAGTCCAAAAGGCTTGAAGGTACCCAAGTAAAAAATATGACAATTTTCTAGAGAGTACCTAGATCTATCATCAGTGGTGCAGGATCTGATGGCCGTGACCTGAATATCAAGAGCACCATGATTAATATCGCCGTTGAAGTGTGTGGCCACAGGAGTAGGTGTTCTGTGCTTGATGGCATGTAATCACGTGCTACAGAGCCAGGCAATCTCATAATAAAGCATCTAAATCACAAGAAGAAGCAGATGAAAATATTATGTTTTTCATGTTATTTTCATATGATGTTCATAACTTTTCTGAGACAAGTTGTGTGAAAGTGATTGAGTTTTTCACATAAGACACAGTCCATGTTTCACTAGCGTATAACAGCATTGGAAGTACCACTGCTGTGTAAAAATATAATAATATTTACATACAAGTATATTACTCTGTGGTGATATACTTGTATGACGAGTGACATGCTTACTACCGTTTCATTCATCCAAACACACGGCTTTCTTATTACTGACTTTAGCCATCAAGACGCAAACGTTTCAAACGTTACGTCCGTGATAATGCAGGTATACAACGTTTTGTTATTACATTCGTACTGTCTGCCAAGTCACATCCTATTATACCTGTATATCTTGGAATCCAATGCAGAGTATTATTGATACAATAGATTGTAAGTATATTTGTAGTTTGAATTATGTTGCACATGTTTGTTAGCTGTCAGATTACAGTGTTCAAGAGCTTGTGTAACAGACAGGGGGACTGTTAATATAATTAATATAATAAATAATTAATTATAGGGCCTATGATTAAATAATTAAATAATTATAGTATAATTAATATTATAATTAATATAGTTTTTTGATGTACTATTTTATATTTGTATTTGGTGGGGTGTATGAAATTGTTTCTAATATTGCTTTCACCTCTGCACCATAGCTGCTACTGAACTACGGACAATGTGTAGACAACTTTATTGCTGCTTTATCGGCGAGGACTATGAGAGAGCAATATCTTGCATTGATAGTAGATTGAAAGCTGCCCCATCTGTCGTTCCAAGGCTAGATGTGTCGCCGTGGTTGCATTTTCTTCTTCTTCTTCTTCTACGTTAAGCATCTGTGGTCATGTTATATTGTCAGGCATGTCGTCAGGGCGAAGTCCACTGTCTTCTCCAGGTCAGAATGGCTACCCCATAGCTTTTGCCTCAAGTCTGTATCCTCTGGCCAGGTCTACTGTCTCTGCTCTTTGTATGTTGGGCAGTCCTGAAGTATGTTTTCTGGAGTCTGGGTTCCGGATCCACATGGACATTCATCTGTGTATGAGATCCTCAATCGGTAAAAGTGACCCAACAGTCTGCAGTGGCCTGTTCTAAAGCGAAATATTGTGGTCTGTTGATATCTTTGGAGGAGATGTATTGCATCATGTTTGTATTCCAGTTCCATTTATTTCTTCCACTTTACTGTGAGTTGCATTCATTCCTTGTTTGTTCAAGGCTATCTTGATATTTTCTATCCACCGTTTTCTTAGTCTACCTTTGACTTTACGCCCGGATATTCTTTTGTTATATGCTATTATTGGTATTTGGTTTGGGTTCATTCTCATAAGGTGACCGAACCATTTTAATTGCTGTCTTTCAATAGGCTCAATACATGATATTATACCAACTCTTTTCCTAATTTCTTCATTTCTTATTTTATCTAGTTTAGCAACCATTGCAGCTTTACTCAGACACTTCATTGACCACGTAACGATTTCCCTCAGCTGTGATGCTATTAAAGACCATATATGACATTAGTAGCAGAGTGTTGGTATAAAAATTGTAGATATCTGTTTTTTAAATTTCCATGTTGACATTTGGGTGAAGAATTAATGGTGAAAGTCACCGTGTTTGCTTTCTGGCACCTTGTTTCTAGGAAACAATATCTTCAGGACATATGATACTCTTTCACATTCCTCTCCACCTGTGTGTTGCTAGAACTCGGAAATGGGAGCAAAGAAAAGCAACACTGTTGATCTTCGATGCATGTCGTAAAAATGTGATTTTTGGGAGGAGTTGACTGTCTCATTTCATATAGGGTCTAAGTGACCCAGAAGTCATTCTGAAATCAAATATGTCAGGCTGAAATTCGAAGATATCACAACAAAGCTATAACCAATGGCACAATGCATTCCATTATCCGCACAACATTTTGCTAATCTGCATAAGTTTGATTCAGAAAAAAGATTCCTTTCTAGCTTCTGGTAGATGATGTTTCTTGTTACGTTCTTTTACTAGCTGTAGGCCAACTGTGATTTATGTTTCCGTTTTTTTTTGGGTCTGTTTGTTAACTATTTCTCTACTATAATCGTTTTGTAGGAAGCTATTTATTGTATCTATCTACATCTTCTATAGTTGCTTTTTCTCTTATAATGTCTTGCGGCTTTTGTTTGCATCGATTTCAAGAGTAACTTTTGGTGTTGATTTTCTACCTCCAAAAATTAGCGGAAAGCCAGACTGACTTTGTACTATGTGAAATTGTATGCAAGAGATTTTTTATCAAGTGACCTACTTGGGAAGGTCATTACATCGTTTTAAAACTTCGGCACACTATCATCCGGAGACAGAAATGCATTGGCTCATGGTTTACAGCTTAGCTGCGATATATGCGTCGTTTGGTCTGAAACATCCAATTACAGCACAGCTTCTGGGTCACTTTCATTCAAATCCACCATAAAACCTGCGTATTCGCTTCCTATGACATGCATGGAAGGTAGTGTTGCGATTCTTTGATACCCTTTCGGGGCTCAGCAACACACGGACAAGGTTGTAATCTAATATGTATCTGACATTTCCTATGTATGCGTATTTTCTCTGATGATGATAATGGTGTTCCTCCTTCACAAGCGAAGATATTCATGGCATGAAAAACAATAAATGCGATGCAAAAAAAATCATCGTATCGTAAATTTTTTCAACGTAATTTCTCTATGATGTCACTAACACAGTTGCCTCCTGTCCAATTGGATACCCATGGGATTTGGCTCTCTTTGTGATTTATTTAGGTTGCTTCAAGAGTGATTTTAGGTTTCAGTATTTAGTTTATTCTTCTTCTTCTTTCCTTCTTCTTTTACCCTTTACGGGTGTCGAGGGAGATACAATGTTCTTGTTCTCGCTTTTCTGGCTTCATGTAATGTTATTTGATGTTCGTGTAATGTCTCTTTAATGTTTTTGATCCAGCGTACTCTAGGTCTACCCTTGGCTATTCTTTCTGCTTCTCCTCTCTTAATATATGCTTTATAAACTAATGAATCGTACGGCATTCTTTCCAGATGACCAAACCAAATCTGTTGGTTTTGTATGTATTGTAGAATTGATATGACACCCACTCTTTCTCTTATGACATCGTTTCTAATTCTGTGTCTTCTGGTCACTCCTGTGGCTTTTCTCAGACATCTCATCTCTGGTGTAACCAGTTGTCTCTTATGTTTTGTTGTTAAGGACCGTGTTTGACATTGGTAGCACAGGGTTGGAATGAAGATAAATATAAATAACCCAAATATCGGAGGATGACCGACAAAAAGGAAGTGCCGCAGTAACCATACAAATAGAGGTGAATGCAAATAAAGTAAATATGTTACTATATCAATATAAAATAATAAAATATAGAAAATAACAATAAATAAAAGGAACAAATACAATAGTCAACGTGTCGGTCCAATTGGGACCTTTGTTTATATTGTTTGAATGTTGTTTATATTCGTTATGGTTTTTTGTTCTTAACTGTTTTTGTTGTCTTTAAAGGTCCCAATTGGACCGACACGTTGACTATTGTATTTGTTCCTTTTATTTATTGCTATTTTCTATATTTTATTATTTTATATTGATATAGTAACCTATTTACTTTATTTGCATTTACCTGGAATTAAGATACTTTGGATAAGATGGGGTTTTTTTGACATTGGTAACAGTTTGTGTTGCATTAAAGGGGATAATTGACCCAGTATTTGATTCGCTTTGCTACAACGAATGTCTATTTCGGTGTCCATCTTTCCATCTGAAGAGAATGTTACGCCTAAGTATTTGAAGGTGTTGGTTTGTTTAATGACTTGATTTTCCACTAATATATTTAGATTGTGTGCATCCCTTCATATTGCCATGGTTTCTGTTTTATCTATGCATATGTTCATGTTGTTGTTCTTGTACTCGATGTCCATGGATGTTAGATGACGTTGAAGTTCAGTTTCTTCATTTGCTATTATAGCCTGATCGTCGGCAAAGAGTAGCTCTCTGGTATTTTCATTTAGTTTATTGCTAGTGTAAATATGGTGTAGGCGGTTTCACTTGTGTTTACCTTCATTTTCCAGAAGTTGTAATTGGTTGATATTATGAGTGGGGGGGGGGGGTCCGCACTCCGGGATTTAAAATATCGAAAATACTGGGATATCGGTAGGTAGTTTATGAGTTTACCTCTCTTTTAGAGAGGCACCCCGTTTTCAACCACCGGACAACAAAGTCCAATTAGGTTATATCAGGAAGCACTGCCATAACAAAGAGGTAACAAAGACTTCAAGTTATGTCACCGGGAGACCAGTCTAAAACGGGTGTATTTTTTAAGACCGGAGTTTTCGCAATTTCAGTACTTAATTTTTCACAAATATAAATCGCTTTTCTTAGTTTCCAGTGGTAACTTTTCATGTCGTATTTAAAGATTAGATCTGTGTTCTGTTTCATTTGTAAAACATGCGTATGATTAATGTTTGTACGCAAGGTTTGCGTCTGTGGGTCTCACCAATGGCCCATTAGACAAACCACCCATGCAACAGAAAATCCTAAGTAGATGACATGCCGTTATTTTGAGGTTATCTATTATAGAAGCTTCATGGCATGTCATCTATACAATTATGCCTCTCATACTTTTAATTTTTTGTTATAGGCCTAATGTATTTTATGCCATGTTGTTTTCTTTTTGTTATTGTTTATGTATGCACCCTCTGTGGTTGGGAGAGAGCCAGAGATTTGCTGGGCAGCAGTGTGGAGGAGGAAACTGACAGCACTGTTTTTCCAATGCCTGATGCCCATCATAGAGGCACACTGACTCAGGACGTGACAATCCTTTTGACTTGAACATTTGGTTGTATGCCTGGATCAATAGAGAAGTTCGGCATAACCAGTAGTCAATTGGTGGCGGGGAATGAGCACAGTGAACCCTATCTTGGCTGCAGTGGCTCAGAGCAGTGCATAGGTTGAAACCTACCTTCCTAGTAGTGTGAAAGTTGTTCTCTGGCTCTGTCCCGGGTGGGACGAAAATCGACAGACTCCCCAGCAATATAATGGCAGTACAAGGACTATACCTTGGTTACATACGGTTTGCTTTAGAATACAACAGTGCACTCCTCACAACATGTTCTAAGACAAATGTTGAATCTCTAGACAGAGTGCAGAACAATGCCCTACGTCTTATTAGTGGAGCAATGAGATCTACACCAACGGCTGCATGTGAAATACATACAAATGTAGAACCCCTTGAGATGCCGAGAGATATGGCTGCAATGGAGGCTTATGAAAGAAGCAAAAGAATGAACAAAGACCACCCAAATAAACAACTTGTAGAAAACTGGGAACCAAACCACAGAATAAAACAAGTCAGTCCTGAGCCATGTCAATGAAATAAAAGACAGTTATCCTTCCCATCAAAAGTCCAAAACATTGTTATTTTTACAGTCTGCTCTCCAAGCACTGGAATGTGATTGACATTGTAAACCTGAGCTAGCTGAAATATACCACCATGCCAACCAGCTGCTCACATCTTATGATGTCAATATTGTTATGCAGTGGATTCCTGGCCACTCAAACACACCTGGCAATGATAAGGCAGACAGACTAGCAAAGATGGGAGCACAACAAGAACAGCCTTATACAGAAACAACAATGCACACAGTCAAAATGAAGTCAAAATGATTCTGAAATCTGTGAACAAAGAAAATTGGATGAACAGATGGGCCATGGGAAACAATGGGGGGGGGGGGGGAATCTATAAATATATGAGCAGCCCAAATCCTAAAGACAATATCAACCTCCTGGAAAGAAAAGACAAGAGTATCATATTCCGACTGCGCACACATGTACAGCTTAACAATCACCTGAACAGAATACAACTACAACACACTCCAGGGTGCCGGTTGTGCACTCATCCATATGAAACCGTTGACCACCACCTTTTTTGAATGTCCAGCGCTGGATGACATCAGGAAAATGCTTCTCCCTCCAGGGCCAGATAAATGGAACACATTATATGGAACAAAACAACAGCTCACAAACACATGTATATATCACACAATGGCATTGGGCCAAAGGGCATGAGTCCATGGGCCGCTGGATATGCAACCAACCAACCAACCATTAATGTTTGTATACCGTGCGTGCGTGTGTGTAATAGCGTTTCCACTTCTGGGCTCCTTCCACCCTCCCCAGATCTGGGCTTTTTCATTCAGACCTGGTGATATTGGGTTATTTATAAGATTTTTAAAGAATCTGGCTTTTTTCTATATATATATATTTTTTTTAGAAAGTTAGTCCGTCAATGTATCATTAAGTTTTGATAAATGTTTTACAAATCTAGTAGAGCATACAAATCAAATGTAAGAAGTTTGAGATCGTTACATACGCCCTAAAATGTCGGTCATTGTGTCACCAAGATTTCAAGATTACTATCCATTTTTGCAGTGGGGCATACACAGAAACTTCACATTTTTAAAATTAAAATGTTCATGGTTTGAAGTATTCAAAATAAACGGTATCGATATGAGCAATGGCATTTATAGTTAATTTTAGCTTCGCGTGTAACAAATATATTTATTGACTTACACGCCTACGAAATAGCAAGAAGCAGATTGGCTTGCATCTGTGTGTTTAGACAGAAAGTTAAACAGAAGATAAAGGAGAGCTGCTGAAACTACTTCATAAATTCATGCTGGAGACGGGCATTGCGATTTATTACATTTATAATAGTGCTCGTGTCTGAGAATCAACTGAACAATTTACGGAATGAATAGAAATTTCTGCAAATTCCAAGAGCCTCTTGCTTGAAAACATGACTAGTATTGAGTCATACATTTTCTTCTAGTTTAAACCTGTGTTCATCAATCAAGTTAATAGCCGGTACGCAAATGAACATTGCTTCATCATTGAACACAGCTGTCGTCACTTTTTGTGTGTGACATATTGGCACTGTTACTGTTAGTTTTATCAGTATGCGTTGATGGGAAATTTTCACACACGTAGGGGAGGGAGGGTTGGGGATTACACACTAAAATACCACTCGTTGTTGCATGAAATAGGTCATTTATACTGGAGGTTCATGGGTATACGTCTATCTCCATATTTTGTCCTGAAATTTGGTGTTTTTTTTTAAATTCTGCGCCAGCATAAAGCAACTTCATATCCGTAGAAAAGAGAATTATTATATGATCAACTCTAAAGTCCATCTCATCTAATTTTAGTGAGTAAATGTTGAGAATTTTCCCTTTCCGAAAATATCTACTCCGCAACTAACTTAACTGCCATCACATTTTTTTCACTATCGTCATATTTGTCTCTTTTCCCTTCAAATCTTGCCCTATGTCACTATAATTGGTTTACGAACCACTCTATTTCATATTTTGGAGAGAAAAAAAATAAAGATCTGCTTCTGATATTACAAGTAACCCACAAATCGTATTTGATTCTTCCAGCATCACCTCATAATTTTTTCCTATCTGTTCTTGGTGCTCTCAAGATGCTTATATACAGCCTTATGATTTTTAATTTATAATCTCTCGGTTGTTTTTAACTATAACAGCTGCTACAACTGCAGCAACAGTTATTACTACTGCTACCACTAATGCTACTATTCTACTACTACTACTACTACTACTACTACTACTACTACTACTACCACTACTACTACAACTACTACCACCACCACCACCACTACTACTACTACTATTAAGCCCGTAGATAAGGGAGGGTGGCAGTTTTAACATGTCGTGTGAACACAGCACCAGTGGACTGCTGATGCGTGTTTTGACTTCACGCTCGACTGACAGCCTGTTAGGCAGTCATAAAGTAGGGGATGTCATGCTGAGACTGTCTCAAAAAGCATGCCGGTTTTGTCTAACCATCTACACATAAAGTCTGATATTCGGCGAATTTACGCATATGATGTACGATAGTTTATCGGCCCACCAGGTAATGTAGGTGAACGCCCGCATCAAGCATGGTCAGACACGCAGAAAACCATGATCATCCACTGCATCGAACTTCATTTTCAGTCGTCTCGGTTCGTCTTGTCACCGGCTTCAAATGAGGTCCAACAAGAGAGTGAAGTCGACGCCATGTACAACTGCTCATTTAAATCAAAATCCCCAGTGCAAGTCATTTTCACATCCACGAAAATTCACAAGAAAAGAAAAAGGTTTTCCCACTGAAAATTGTTCAACCTTTTGCGGTTTAGAGCAAAAACCAAAGTCAAATCACACACAATCAGGAATCTCCTATTTGCCGATGACTGTGCCCTAAATGCCAACTCTGAGGCTGATCTACAAAGTATTATAGACAGATTCTCCAAAGCCTGTACCAACTTTGGACTTACTATTAACACTCAAAAAACCCACAGAAGTCATGTTACAACCAGCACCTGGCAAAACGCTATCTCGAGCCCTGCTTAAAGGTAAAAGGCGTAGCATTGAGAGTTGTGCATATATTCACATACCTAGGTTGCACATTATATCAAAATGCTAACGTTAATGATGAAGTGTATACAAGGATCACCAAGGCAAGCAGCACTTTCAGAAGATGGTACGAAAATACGTGGCGTAGAAATGGCATTAACCTACAGACTGAAAGTAGTGTAAGTAGTACTTCTAAGCTGAAAGAATACAGAATAGTTATACACTATTGAAACATGGACTGTGTACTTGTATAGACGTCATGTGAGAAAACTCAAATCATTTTCACAACTTGGTCTCAGAAAAGGTAAGAAACATCAGATGGCAAGACAAGATTCCAGATACCACTGTCCTTGACATATCTGATTTTCCTAGCAATGACACTATCCTCATGCAGACACAGATTCGTTTGACAGGTCATTTGGTATGTATGCCAGACTATAGCCTGCCAAAGATACTTCTCTATGGTGAGCTGGAGAAGACTACACGATCTCAAGGTGGCTAAAGGAAGCGCTACAAGGACTCGTTAAAGACCTCACTGAAAACCTTTGAAATATACCAAGATGAATGGGAAGAAATTGCACAAAAATATCTACATTGCGCCCTTCAGTCAAAAAGGGTGCAAGATCTTGTGAAAAGAGGAGAAATTAAGCAGTTCAACAGCGGAGAGTAGATATAAAGTCACGGATAGACCAAAATCATTCTACAGTGGTCATTCTGTGCCCGAGCTGTCCAAAGATATTCGCAGCTCTAATAGGGCTTATTAGCTATCTAATAACTATTAGGCTTTGACATAATTCTTACTGTTCACAAGTGGATGTAACAAATGGTTATCATCACTTGTGATGGATGAACACACACTATTACTTTCGTCTTCTATCTCGTTATCCAGTCAGACGCTGATATGGATGTCATCAATGAATTGTACTATGGTCACCCGCCCATGTGTACTATGGTCACATGGCCATATAGCTTGTTCGTCAGTGCTGTTTCAATGGATATAGATTATATATGGCATAGTAATGCACTATGTGGCTTGGCCACATTATGAGAATGCATCACAAGTTACCCGTGAAAGCATATAACCAAATGAGATCAGGGTATAAAGCCAGATATAAATACCACGGAAAAGATGGATAGAAAACGCCAGGGACATCTTGAACAAACACGGTTATAACACAGCCGAGCAATACATCTGGCCTTGCAACACAAGCTAGAATCAACCCCTACTCTTAACGACAAGAGTTGATAACAAATCACATCATCAGCAAGTGCTGTCTCCGCCACGAAGGTTTGCTGCAACAGATCTCCAACATCCCATGTCTCTTGTTTTGGTGGTGCACTCTGCTAGACTGTAACCTGTCCAACTTATGATGTTACTCTCCCACTTGTATCTCTGTCTACCTCTTGCTCGATTCACTTTGACTTTACCCTCAAATAAGATCTTCAATAAGGTGTCATGTCTTTTAATGTGTCCAAAATATTTTTATTTGCCTGATCTTTATTTCTCTTAGTAATTCTTTCTTCATATTATAACAAATCACATGGAGATAGACAATGCGTAATCACTATACCTCTGAAAATATTAGAGGAGTTATTTTAAGTCTTGGTCACATGACCATTAGATTGGAAACAATATGGCCGATGTGCGAGGTTCTCGGTTGCTAGCAGACTTAGATAATGCTTTCAAGAGAGACCCTAATATGTGAGTTGTCTTTAAATTTAAAAACAAAATCCTCAACTTGTTTTGTTTTTGTTTCATTAAGGAACATACGGATAACGAGTTGGCCCTAAACATGCGCCTTGCAAGTATGATACTCAATGTCGACTGTCAACTTGAACTTGAATCACTAATTTTAGTATTTATTTGTTTAAATTAAAGTAATTCGGAACTCCAATCAGGCAGGAGACTAGTAGACTGTAGAGTGTTGACATCAAACGACAGTTTAATTCACAACCAAACGTATTCGCCATTGTTCAACTAGTTCATAAGTTTACATCATAAAGAGCTTCAGTGAACTGCGTGATAGACTTCTCCGATCATCATGAATCCCTTTCCACGTCAGAGGCCTAAACTAAATTAGTCTAAATACTATAAATAAAGAATAGGCCATAATATTAAATAACTGTCAGTGAGTGTCATGAGTGACTGTCCGAGGATATTCAGTAAATCAGGATATCCTCAACAAGGGACAAGGTGGAGAATGAAGCAGTGTATTTTTGCTATTCATTATACTAGTAATCAAGGACAATATTTGTCATTCACTCTATTGCTGTGTGCTCAGTTCACAAATTTTGACAAATGGACAATTAAATGTCTCCAATTTTAATTGATCTTCCTGCCCAGCCTATCTCACTTGAAGTCTGAAGACAATGTTAAGTGTAAAATGTCAATCTCGATCATATGATAGATCAGATAACTGTTACCATTATCTTCCCAGCAATATCATCAATGGTCTAATTCCATGAATAAAAAATTTCTACTCACAGCCATTTTACTATTTATTAACAATAATCTTATTTATTTCTTAAACACATTCTAAATCATATCCAGTAAATAAACCATCTACTCATATTGCTGTTTTCTTAAAAAATATGAAATTTTTATAAATCATTTAAATTCATCACAATCATAAATGTTATCTCATATAATACGTTTAAATAGATTCAGTCAATAATTTATCCACATAACTAACCTAGAACTTATAAAAGAATGTATATAAGTATGGTACAGGTATACTCAACTACATGCATAGAGTACTTGATCCCTCTTGTACAAGTGAAAACATTAGTAGTCTTTATTTTATAACTTTGTGCCTTTGTGGAGTTGAATATATTGAAGCTTGCTGTATTGTCTCTTTAATTTTCTTGGAATATCTTACACAGACACCATTGATGTCATTCTCTCAATAGTGAATTAGAAATACTATCTCTGAGGCAATAAAACAGATCCTATCATTCCAGTCTTGATGTGAATAGTTACATGTATTTCTTTTCCTGTGGGTTAGACTTATGTAAAACACAGGTTTATATTTCCCTTAATGAGACACGACAGACTATAACTAAAACTAGTAGGTAATGATGTGCACACAAGAAATCATACAAATTACAATACACAAATCATATTCAATGTTTCAACCAAAAGATCTTTATCAAGACACAAACAAAACATCAAAAGACGACGAATTGAAAAATTATAACAACAGACAAACGGAAATCTGGAAATGAGATGCCGGAAGGTCAGAAAGTACATAAAAAACATATATATGTGGAAACGAAACAAACAAAAAGATGAGTAAATGATGGAACAAAAAGAATAAAGACAAAGACCACACCAACCCAGTACTAGACATAAGAGTGGTCGGAATTGAGTCCAAAAGGCTTGAGTGTACCCAATTCAAAAATGAGATTATTTTCTAGAGCGTACCTAGATCTATCATCAGCGGTGCAAGATCTGATGACGGTGACCTGAATATCAAAAGCACCATGATGACCATCGCCGTTGAAGTGTGTGGCCACAGGAGTGGGTGTTCTGTGCTTGATAGCATAAAGATGGTTACAAAAACGATTGCTCAATCGTAGGCATGTTTCTCCGATGTACTGTTTGCCACAGCGTTTACATATGATCATGTAAATGACATTACAGGATTCACATGTAAAGGCATTATCGATTGAAAAAGTGGCCTTGGGAAATGAAATGGAGCGCATCTGAACTACGCAAGGACATGTATAGCAACGGGCACGTGAGCAACGGACAGTGCCAAAATGGTCGGGAACAGAAGACTTCAGGTGGCTATGGACCAAGATGTCCTTCAGATTTCTATCACGCCTATAAGCCACCAGAGGTAAGTCAGGGAAAGCGTCATGGGTGTCAGGATCAGACTGGAGAAGAGAATAATGTTTAAGCATGATGCGTCGAACAGAAGAGTTATGGGGATGAAAGGTAAGAACAAGTTTAGCCCTATCAGAGGAGGAGGAAGTACCCTGAGAGTTAGTAAGGTATCGAGGCGAGACAAATGGCACACACGGAGCCAAGCGGATGAAAGAATGCTGTCAGGGAACGATTGTCTACGGAAAAACTCAATCATCTCAGAGGACTTGTTGAGAAAATCGTCGTAATCGCTACATAAGCGACGCAGGCGAAGAAGCTGGGAGTACGGTAGAGAGTTACGACAAGCAGGAGGATGAGAAGAAATGTAGAGCAGAAAGCCATGTGCATCAGTGGGTTTATAGTAAACGGATGTGATAAGGTAAGGGGGATGAATGGTGACAATGATGTCAAGGAAGTTGACAGAAGTAGTGGAGATATTAGATGTAAATTGAATAGCAGGGTTGAAACTGCCAATGAAATTAATGAAACGAGACAATTCCACTTCGGACATGTCAGTGATACCTATCCCATCGTCAATGTATCTATGGAAAAGAGATGGAAACAGGCCATCATAGGTAGACCAAACTAGATGATTAAGAACATTGTTTTTGTTGTCTTGATAAAGGTTCCAATTGGACCGACATGCTGACAATTGTATTTGTTCTTTGTTTTATTGTTATTTTCTATATTTTATTATTTTATATTGACAGTTTTCTAGTAACCTATTTACCTTATTTGCATTTTTCTCTATAGTGAGCTGGAGAAGAGTATACAATCTCAAGGTAGCCAAAAGAAGCGCAAGGACTTGTTAAAGACCTCACTAAAAGCCTTTGAATTAGACTAGGATACATGAGAAGAACTTGCACAAAATAGATCTACATGGCACACTTCGATAAAAAAGGTGCATAATCATGTGAAAAGAGGAAAAATTTAGCAACTCAACAGCGGAGAGTAGCTAAAAAGTCACAGATAGGCCAAAAACTGTCTACTGTGGTCATTCCATGCCTGGACTGTCGAAGGACATTTGCAGCTCGAAGAGGGCTTATCAATCATCTACAAACTCATAGGCAAGGACATATCTCTAACTGAACTTCAAAGGTGGATGTAACAAATGGTTATCATACAAATGGTTATCATCACTTGTGATGGACGAACAACATATAACATGGTTTTCTCTCAATAACCAAACCACATGGTACAGACAAAATTCTCCATGTATTACTTTGCGTGGAACATTCTAAAGAACATGCAGAATGAAATATTTAAAAGTTATTCATAGACCAGTATAAAAATAATGAAAGCTTATTTGTAACTATTACAAACAATGAAACAGGTATAGGCATATCTTACCTGTTAGAAAGTATGTTGAATTCTGTCAAAGCATTGTGTTTATTGATGATAATGTTATTTGTGTTACTGATCTTTCAGAGATGAATATGATATATTGCCAGAGCTGGAACCTAAACACAACAGATCTCCATTCATTCTACAAGATCACAAACTTGGGATAGAATCATGGGCTGTGAAAATACTTGTGAGATATTCAGCACAGAGACTTAATGGATGGCGAAGTCATATTCCAGGAGAACAATTAACTGGTAATTTTAGATTTACGAAAAAGAACGTAATAGATTAAGTGGTTGTAGTGAAAGTGTAGTGAAGGATGAACATATATGCATAAACATTCGGCACTTTCACTGACTTGTCTTTTTAATCCAAGTGTCTCCCACTGCATTGCTATGATGAGTATGATAATTTTAATAAATCATTAAAAAAATCAACTAATATCGTTATGGTTTTGAAACTTTCAGAAGACATTCAGAGAAGAATATGCTTTCCAAAAACATTTGTCTCAAAATTTTATAGAATATTTTTCATTTCCATTTATTTTATGAATGATTTTGTCTAGCAATGGCAGTGTCACACTACTGTTTTGAAGTGGGTGTCTGTCACTCGCTACTGGACCTGTAGAACTATTTTATATGGCCAGCAATTACTTGAATCATAGTCCAGTTCTGTATCTGATTTTAAGTCTGTTTCATCATTATTACTTGCTAAAAAGTTCAAATAAGAGTCACTATAGACCATGTATCACCAGCTACATTATTCATTTTAAAATTTTCATTGAAAAAATGAAATAAAATCATAAAATCTCCAATTATCAGCATTTAATTGATCTAATAACTGGCTTCTCTATTTTGGAATGACATTTGTAATAAATGAGAAGTCCAGCACTAAATAATACCATTGTAGAGTCAGCAAAATTCCCCTGAAAAAGTCATACTCGCAGACGGCAAGTCTTCAGTAGCATGAAAGTGACTGTGTTTCACTGACATAAGTCATCCATGGCAGTGAAAGGGATGTTGAATTTCACTTCCGCTGAAGACGGATGTGTCAGGCCATTGGCGCAAATAAAATGGTGACACAATGCATTTCCATTCTCTGGACTACATCCTACTGGAAATCTAGTAGGACCATGGTCCTGCTACAAAAGAGATCCAGCAGAAGTTTGAGAATGAACACTGAAGAAGAAGAATTTCGCTGACAAAAGTAGACCATGGCAGTGAAAGTGACTATTTCATTGACAAAATTCTTCCATGGCAGTGACAAGGATGTTGAATTTTACTGACAAAAGTAGTCAGTGGCAGTGAAAATGTTAAATCCCATGTATTTTAATGATGACAAAGTCTTACACAACAGTCTGAAATACTTCAGCTGCTGTGAACTCAACCGCTGGGAACTCATATTTGCCGAATGTGAGTTGTGAAATCACAATGGCCCGAAGCATCCACCTATGGCAGGAAATTAGATTCAAACTTTTCTGTATTCATACTAGAACTCTGATGGTTAGAAGGATGTAGTCTAAAGAACATTATGCATTGTGTCATCCATAAAAGCTTAACTATGATATCTGCACAATTTGGCTTGATGCATCCAACTGCAGCATGGCATTTTACTTATGAAATAGGACAGCCAACTCTTCCTCCAAACCTTCTTAATCACATCTTATAACATGCACCAGTAAGTTACAGTGTTGCTATTTTTTGCTCCCCTAAAGGCACAAATAACACACTTGCATATATTCAAACAAAATGAATTAATATCAGAACAAATAGTAGACAAAGATATAAATAGGAAGAAAACATCCAGAAATGACAAATTATAATTTGTCAAAGTGTACCATACAATCAAGAGACAGAGAATGTTAAGCATTCATTGCAGCCAAACTTTAATGTGGAGATAATACCTGATGATCATGAAAAATCTTCTATACCTGCTCAAGACTGTGAACTTTGCCCTCATTACAAGTTGATTATTTAACATGTCTAAGAACCTGGATGTTGAATACTGTAATCATTTAAATAACATTTTTTAACAGATCCTCTTGAGGTTTGCCATCTGAGCCGAGCTGTGCTTTTGTTTAGTCCAGAAGTCTATACAGCATGGAATATTAGGTAATACTCCTAACATTTCTCTTGTATAAATATGATTTTGTCTAGACAACTAAACTGTGTAATGAATTATTTGAAATCTATTACTACACAAATATGAAGTGAGTTAATATTTACTCCTGGATATGTTCTTGCATAATTACACATTTTTTATCTACTTTGTATCAAGATAAAGAAATATATAATATAGAAGAATCAAGTATTTATTCTATCTATCTATCTATCTTTATGCTGTTGCCCTTGTTTGCCTTGCAGCTTCAGAGGTAGAAGAGTTCTCTGAAGATGGCCTTATTGTGTGCTGTTTGTAAGCTTGTTCCCATTGCCTCTTTGATTTATGTGATCCCTCTTTTACATGATCTGCCTCTGGCTTTATAGCTGTTATGTCTATGTGTTATGGCCAACAGTGGCATGATGTCTGTTGGTATTCTAGAAGTGAGTGAAAATCACTTGATCTGTTGTCGCTTGATGTGTTCCAATACTGGTATTGTTTTGATTATCTGTCTGATGTTATAATTTCTAATTCTATCTCTTAATGACACTTTGAGCATTCTTCGTAAACATGTCATTTCTGCTGTCACTATTTTTTCTTTGTCTTGTACTGTCATTGTCCAGGTTTGACACTGGTAGCACAGTGATGGGATAATAATAATCTTTTGTATAATGCAACTTTAGTGGATTTATTCATAAAGAAAAATCATAATGCAACAAACAGGATTTGAACCTGGTCCGCCCAGATGGCACCCACTCACCTTGCAACTTGAGCCAATCTGTTTTCTGTCTTTGGCCACACAGCATCCTTATAAAATATTGCAATTTTAGTCACGACTTCCAACGGGTACATTCTCAAGCTACTGTGAGTATGGACCGATCAATCTACACACAAAGAACAAAACACACACTGCACAGGTATGTAAATTCCTCAAGAACTACAAACATTTAATATTAGTATGTGCCAGAAGGCCGTAGTACTACATTGAGAGATGTGGTGTTTAAGATGGAAGATGATGGAAAACATGTTGACTGAAGTTGCCAGGCAAGTGGGCGTCATCTGAGCAGACCTGGTTCAAATTCCATTTGCTGCATTATGATTTTTCTTTATTAATAAATCCTCAACTTATATTATTCATTTACCTATATCATATTTGAAGCAACCTTGTTTATGTTGATGTGTAATTTATGTTTACAAGTAGGCATAATTTGGTAATTGTAGTCAGGTGGGGCTTAAGTAGGCCACCTGGTTGAAAATTAAGTCTGATCAGGCTCTCCTACATGGAGCAAGACCGAAGTTTGTCTTATCAATTAGAGGTACTGAAGTTGGAGGCAACAAGCAAAGAGGCACATCACAGTAATCAAAATGTCTCAAAATGAAAAAATATTTGTCGGAAGTACAAATTCAGATTTTTCACCAGTGTATTGCCGGGTCCGAAAGGGGAGCTAAGAATAGCAACACTGTTTATCTTCCATACATGTTGTAAGAGAAAACCAAGGAAGTAAGGTGTGGAGTTGGCTGTCACACCTCATATAGGGTCAAAGTGTCCATAAGTCATGCTGAAGTCAGACGTGTCAGGGTGAAAGGCACAGATATCACAGCAATGCTGTTGTAAACCATGACACAACACATTCCATTCTTGGGACTACATTCTTTTAATTGCAAGAGTTTGAGAGCAAATGCAGAAGAAGAAGAAATTCAGATTTAAACATATTCCAAGTGAACGAAAGAAGAAGAAAACATAGTTCTGTCTAATTGAGCAACACAGTTCTTTAGTTTCTCAACAATATAGCATTCTTTGACAAATCTAAATCTATCCATGTTAATGCAGCATGTTTGGTGGTCCTGTGCATGGGTTTCCCTAGAAGTAGATTTCAATGTTGAAATCTTTAGAGATGCTTTTAAGAAATATTATGAAGCATTTATTTCATTTTCTGGTCCTTTGTGAGCTTGCCATACATCATTTATTTTGACTTTCTTATAATCTGTTCGGCACACCTCACTTGGGTTTTTTTGCAGTAGCAAGTGAATACTTGAATTTAGTTCTTGTGCTGGTTTTGATGTAGTGTTTTTTTTCCACTTGATTGTGAGCAATCACAGGAGAGCTCTTGTAAGCAGGAAGTGATTTAATTTTCTGGTACGTCTACAATGGACTGTCCAAGATTCAATGGTGGAAGATACTATGGCACAATATACTTGGATTGACCATAACATAATTTTAACCTCTACACATGTATGATTTAATCTAGTGCACTACCAAGGGTGGACTAGAGCTCTATAACACCTAACAAATATTCAAGTGGGCCTCCAGATAATGTTATATTCGTGTTGCTATTGCCTCTTCTATATTACAATAATGCATGTGAGTTTCAGATTAATTTTTTTCTTCCAAATTCACTGGACCCTCCAATCGACCCCTGCATACCACCATACTCTTGCTATCTAGTGCTCCAGCGTCCGTGTGTTGCCGGGGCCCGAAAGGGGAGCAAAGAATAGCAACACTGTTTACTGTTCACGCATGTCGTAAAAGACGACTAAGGAGGTTATGGGATGGAGTTGGCTGTCCCATCCCATATAGCGTCAGTGACCCAAAGTCATGCTGAAGTCGGATGTGTCAGGCTGAAAGGCGCAGATATCGCAGCAATGCTGTAAACCATGACACAACGCATTCCGTTCTCCGGACTACATCCTGTTAATCTGCAGGAGTTTGAGAACGAACGCAGAAGAAGAAGAAGAAGTGCTCCAGCAACAAAATAAATGTAACTTAAGATATAATAAATTTGTAAAGATAAAAGGTAAAAATATTGACAAAAAATAACAAAATTAAATATAGTGTAAAATCTAAATGTAATTGCAGCTTTTTTTGTTCCAGGAAGGAATTAATAGAACATGGATACCTTAGTCTGTCTGAAGATTTGTTGTTTGGAGCACTTGTTTTGTCGAAGCATCCAAACAGTTCAGAAACTTATGTTCACAGGTAATGATAGGTTGACATACACACACATTAATGAATGTGGCCCTTACTGTCTCTTAGAGATAAGTCATTTAAGATCAATTAAAAATACATTCAGTTTTTGTAATAATGTTCAGATATCTTTACATAAGCATTGTTAAAAATATGTTTCCATAATTAATATGAAAAGTAATATGAAGTAATGTTCCCTTTTCCACACTTTTCATGCAAATTGGGGAATAAGACCATAATTCTCATTGACCACCAGCATACCTAAGGATGATATGATCAGCATCACACCATCATTCTGTACTTTCCAATAGACCTGCTACTAATTTCCTCAGGCTGGGTAGATTAGAAGCCCATTCAACTGTGACATACCAGGCAGTGAAAAGGCAGATATGCTAGAAAAAGTTGTAGTAACACTGATACACAAAAGACAAAATCCTGTACCGGGAATTATCTAAACAGAGCTGAAGTTATCTTCTTCTTCTGTGTTTGATCTTTGATAACCTCAGGTAGAAAGAAAATGTCTCCTTTCTCCAAGACCAGACAAATGTAACACACTATATGGAACAAAGCAACAACTGACAAACACTTGCAGATATCACAGCACACATTGGACCAAAGAGCAAATACCCAGGAGGCACTGTAACATTGAAGAAGATTTCACTTGTACAATTTAACAGAAAACATGACATGAGCATCAAAGAATTTAGCAGATAGTCTGACATGGGTCAAAGAATTTAACATCAAATATGACATGGGTCAAAGAATTTAACATCAAATATGACATGGGTCAAAGAATTTAACATCAAATATGACATGGGTCAAAGAATTTAACATCAAATATGACATGGGTCAAAGAATTTAACATTAAATATGACATGGGTCAAAGAATTTAACATCAAATATGACATGGGTCAAAGAATTTAGCTGCCAGCATGGCATGAGCCCCACAATTTAACAACAAATATGACATATGGCACCCATGTTATGAATTAGCAAGAGAATGTTCTTGTGCTGAAGGAACTCAAATCACACAAAAAATATGATTGGTTAGGTTAGAGTGAACTTTTAAGAAATATAAATTTATATTGTATATTCAATTTATGTAAATATTTATATATTTTATACAACAGGAGTATTTTGAAGTGTTTATGAGTTGCTTTAGTCTTCTTGCAGGCGATGGCTTTTTCGACAGCTCCTACACAACTGTCTGTCATCAAGTTCTGCAAGTAACTCCTCATGTTCAGCTGCAGCGACAGCCAGTGACAACAGCTTGTTGAATATGGACACCATTGAAGTTGATATCAGTGCATTTGCAGAAACTGGTGTGTGTGAGAATGGAGCACTTGCATTAGAGTCCAGTAGGTTATTGAAATCACACACGCAGAGTGAGCTGAAATTGTGTGCTAGGGCAGCAGAAAAGTATGCTTGTAATTATCATGCCTGGTCTCACAGGATCTGGGTCATGCAGCATTGTCTGAACTGCTCTGTGGAGGTAATTCATTTGTTTGGATTTTCTAATTTTTAAAAATAGTATGTTTATTCATTCATTTATTCATTTTCCTTTTGCGCTGAATTTAGCGCATAGGGCAGAGGTCAGATCTCTCCAATTCTGTCTGTTCAAAGCTATTCTGTGCAGTTCTTGAATAGTATGAATATTGGTTGTTTTACTTTCTCTAAGTATTGTTCTTCTAAGTATTGAAAATACCACTCAAATGTTGTAGATCTACTTAGACAGGACTCTCCAAAAACTGACTGCAGTATGAATTGGTTCAGAATTAGTTTTTCCAAGCCATAAGCTGAAATTAATATATACGTTGTTGAAGGTTTACATTTTGGGAATTTTATGATACAAACTAGGTCACTCTTAAAGGATCCCACACAGGACATGCACAAAGTTACATACTTCCATAAATTGGCACATGGTGATTGCATGCACCTGGTTTGCTTTACATATTATGAGTTTCTTGAAAAAAAGTATGTCAGGGAACTTATTGAACAGCCGTCATACAATTGCTCTTGAAAACATGCTAAAATTATTGTCTTCGTCTCTCAGTTCATGCTTCTCAAAGTTCAAAGTTGATGGCTGGGCCATGAATGGAAGGTATACATAGACACCTCTGCCCTTCAAGAATATGTATGGATCTACTACCCCAGTCATGTTTAGATTATGCCGAAATGAATGAGATGATAAACTGATTATAACATATCCTTTGGTGCACAATTGAATAAGGACAAAGATGTAGTTGTGAAATCAGTTTTAACACTTTCCGTTTCAAGGATTTTTTTCTTGAAATACTAAAAGTTTCAAGGCTTTCTTGCACTAGATTGAATTTATACAAATTTTTAAAGACGGCGATGTCAATGTATAAAATATTGCGTACACCCTCGGTAATGGCGGACAAGTACGTTCTGGATTTCTGGTGCGCAAAGTGTTATTAGAGGATGATACTACATTGGATGAATAATTTGTTGTATTTTGCTAATTTATCACACCTGTTTCTTTTATATTTATTTATTACACTTGTAGTGTTTATAACCATGACCACCACCCATAACAATTTGCCCCTAATTTTGTATTTATAAGTATTACAGAATATCTATGAAAGAAAACACACTGGTTTATTTCTACACTTGTAACAGGCTATACTCTCAGAGTTGAAGGGGACAGAGTCATGGACATCCCAACACATTTCTGACTTCAGTGGCTTTCACTATCGACAGTTTCTTCTTTCTCAATTACACAGTCAGCAAGTCGATTTTGCTTCAACATGTATGCAGAATTTTACAGAACTGCTAATGCTTGAAATGTCACTCATCTGCGATCTCATATATTCATTTCCAGGCCATGAGACACTCTGGTATCACAGGTTAGTATTTGAATACATTTCTTGGTCGTGTGATTGGTAGTCTTTTTTTTTGGCTTTACCATAACTGAAAGCAACCTTACCACACCTGTTAGCTGCTTTATGTGAAGGGTAATAATGTAGTTCAGGATCCTTATTACTGGAAGCAATATACTACTTTCATGCACTGACCTACAGCTTTTCTTCTTTGTAGCTGTGGTAAGTCTGATGCCAGCTGTAATAATGTTTGTTGCATCTATAGTATTACTGGTTAAAGCTGTGGCAATACTGGTTAGAGCTGTGGCAATACATGCATTTATGGTAATGCTACCTGCAGTTGTGGTAAGGCTGCTAACAGGTTTGGTAAGTTTGCTTGCAGTTATGGTAAATTTATTGATAGCTCAGCTGTGGTAAGTCTTACAGCTATGGCATTGCTACCTATAACTGTTGTACTATTGTTTATAGCCTTGGCAAAGCTACTTAAGCTGTGGTAAAACTACTTAAATTATGATAAATCTACCTACGTGATAAGACTACTTACAATACAAAAATACTATTGACAGCTGTAGTAAAACCACTTTCAATTCCCGTCAGCTGTAAGAATTATTTTCATTTATCCTCATGCTTCCTACTTGAATTTATTTGTATAAGATATTATTTGAAGCAACATTATGTCTCTATGTTATTTATGTTTACAAGAAGGCCTTTATATGCATGTTCTGTGTTTGTGTTCCTGAGGATACTTTAATACTTGTACGGGATGTTCGTTAATGTTGTAATAGTCCTTGTTTCAATTGGTCTGTTCTCAGTGACTTGAGTATACAGGCTGAAAGTCTTGACCACGCCACATCTTTTTTTGGGGATGTGGTTGGTCAAGTACGGAAAACCTGTTTACTTGTGTTGCAAAGCGATTCGGTGCTGCTAGAACAGACCTGGTTCAATTCCCGTCAGCTGTAAGAATTACAGATGTGGCAAGGATGCTTACAATATAATAAAGTTGCTTACAGCTGTAGTAAAGTCACTAAAGTCTGTGGTAAGGCTACTCACACTGTGGTAAAGCTAGTTACAGCTGTAGTTATGAAAGCATACTATGGATTTAGCTAATACTGCATGCTCACAGAGCCCTGGAGGTCTTTAGAAGTAACTACAAATTGATACTTATTAAAATATAGAAACAAAATAAATGCAAAAAAAATGTTAAACCTCTCCCCCTAAGTAAAGCTCTCCTCCTTGGAAATTACAGATTGTTATAGAAAAGTAAAAACAAATACTCCCTATCATATTGTTGATAACCTGGGAGCAATGTGTAGAACCAAATACAAGTCATTACTACAAGTAACAACAGTCATATGAGACTAGCACAAGCAAAATAAACAACATAAAATATCCAGCTCTAAACACAAGACACAAGATAGACATTTAAAACACCTTTAGTAAGAGCCTCATTTATGAATATCATTGTGAAACCAATATAGACATTATAGATGTTGTATTCTGATAATACATAAAATATCACAATGAGATTGAGAGATTTGAGTGAATATGGTATTAAGTACATAGTTTATATACACACATGTATGCAAAGTAGTAAAGTTAACACATAACATTTAGCTGTCGTAGGGTGTGAGATGTTAGCAATCTCACATTTCAGTGGCTCTGCTATATGAGGGCGGCAGCCATCTCTCTGGTACCATCATTTGGTACCCAATTCAGGCTGGGTTGACTAGATAGCCGTTGTGATCTCAAAAAAATTTCCGCCTCAACTGGGTAATGAACCCAGGACCACTCATATGCGAAGCCAGTGTGCCACAGAAGCCACTGCACTACACAGCCTACATTTATGTATATATGATATATGTATATTTATATACATTATACAACAAATGATATTTACTAATCTATTTTATGTTGCAGACGGTTCATTTTTCAGACATTGTTAAAGTCTGATCATCTTGAGATGAAACTACTGAATCATTCTTCCAATGGACACGTCCCAGTGTCTGAGCAGGCACAACCTAAGGATGTGGCAACTCTGAAATCATTCTACATTTCACGTGAGATTGAGAATGTGACAAAGAAAAACTCATGTACCTCACATGGCTACCAGCAAACATTGTTACAGAAGTATATTCGATGGCTTCAGTCACTTTAAAACACTTATTCTAGAATGCTAAGAAAATGGGGGTCAGCTGTGACTCTAACTGAAGACTTAACCTTCTGTGACTAATAGGTGTCACATTTGTTACTGTTGATTTTTTCTTCATGTTTTATGATCTTGTTACCAAATCAAGTCATACAAAACAGTCCATGTTTGAACTAATACCTCAAATAAATATTCTGATATGCAAGTCATAGGGAGTATCAGGAGGAAGAAGTGCTTGCTGTGATATTACAAACAAAATATTGATGTGTGACAAGTCTTATCATTTAACTACTTTTAAATACCAACAATTATAGAGTTTTGTTCCTGTTACGGTCAATTCTCTTGGTAGGTAGGTAGTTGAGTTATGAACCACCATCATAGCATATGACTTTACCTATATAAGTGTTCAGTTGCCAAGACAGTGGTTAACTGACAATAGTCATTTAACTACTTTCAAACACTAACAATTATAGAATTTTGTGCCTGTTACAGTCAATTCTCTTGGTAGGTAGGTAGTCGAGTTATGAACCGCCATCATAGCATGTGGTTTTACCTATAAGAGTTCAGTTGCTAAGCAAGTGGTTATAAACTGCCTGATCAGTGTCGTCTTCAGCACATACTTTGTATTTATGGTGCCATTCCTCAGTTTTCCCAAAACATCTCATTTCCTGATGAATAGGTCCACAGTGAGAGTTTTATTTGTGCAAACCACAAGTAGTTAGTGTACTCAAACCTGGGTTGACCTAGTTGGCTGGCGAATGACTTTGCCACTATAGAAAACAAGCTCACAAAACCCATTTTTTTAAACTACATATCTTTGAAATTCTGAGTATGCACAAATTTATAATCTTTGCTGGGGCTGTTGAGTATGTCTCTGACACACTTTCAGAAAGCTGAAATAGGATAAACACCTAAGAAGATGCTCTGTGTATTGTGATGTTGTTTATATTTGATACTGTAGTAAAACTGTGTAACAATAGATAGGAACATAATAGTGTTACTGGAGCCTGAAAGGGGAGCAAAGAATAGCAACAATGTTTACCTTCCATGCTACTAAGGAGGTTGTGAGAATAGTTGGCCATTCCATTCTATAATAGGGTCAAAGTGACCCATAATCCATGTTGACGTTTGATGTCAGGCTGAAAGGTAGCAGATATTGTAGATAGAAAAGTTGTAAACCATGAGACAGTACATTCTGTCCTCTAGACTAAGTCGTGCTAATCTGCAGGAATTAACACTGGTGTTTATTCTACAAATTTGAAGGAAAATTTCAAAGCTATTGAGAAAGCAACATACTTTGCTGCTGAGTCAACCCACCTGAATGAAACCATGATAGTGGTCTTGACTGATGCCAAATCTGCTTTGCAAGTCCTAATGAACTCAACCTGAACATCTTGAAAGCACTATCTCAATTATACAACCACGCAAATAAAGGAGCTTTCCAGGAGGATTCATGGTCATTGAAAAATCAGGGAAAATGAGACAGCTGGTAAGCTAGCCAAAACTGGAAGTCGCTGCCAGCAACAACAAATAGAAGATATGGTATCATTTCAAGAAATAAGTCCATCATCAATAGTTCCATGGACATGGAATGGAACACAACTCACCCATGCTGCCAAAGAGACGATGGCATCCATAAGCTTGTAAGAAAACAAAAAACAATTGCACCTCCGTTGGTTCACTCAGTGGCCCAGCATCCAAGACCCAGCACATCTGTTTTTGTCTTGCTTTTAATTCAGATAGTGGGCTTCCCTAGTCTGTGACAGCCTATCTGTCGACAGACGGCGGGTGTGTATTGACTCTTCGTCTAGACGATTGTCGTTCACTTATATCTTGCACAAGGTGTTCTGCAGTCAGTGAGACTTTCCTCTTGTAATTAGACATTTTGTGCCTGTGCCCATCAGGTACTGAACCTTTTCTCATCCACGAGCCTGGTTCCGGTTTAGGAAAAACTTGACGGAAGAGTTGGACTCAAGCTCTTTCATCTACTTAGCTGAAACGTCGTTCACCGACATCGTGAACTCCTCATCCAAGGCTGAGTCTCATCACGCATTTGGGAGCAAAGCGTGTTCTCAAGCTGAACAACCGTATCCCATTTGTGCCTGAGCGAATCGGGCACCTTTTCACGAGCATGGTATGTGATATGTACTCTTGTGGAAAATCTGCAGAAAACAAATTATTTCAAAGAACAGCCTACTGTACAACACAGCATCACAAGAGGAAAATTATAACCACCTCTCAACACAACATCATCACAAGAGGAAAATTATGGCCATCAGAAGCAGCTCTGATGGACAAGATCTATGGCCCTGTCTCAGGACTGATGGCCGTAAAGTACAGAAGGAAAATGCAAAATAGAAATAAATAGGAGAAACACTTCAGTTACTTAATGGGCGGTTTTGCCAGTGTGGGGTGGCAGTGCAATGGATACAATCTTTCTGTGGACTGTGGGGGGGGGGCAGGCCGGCTGGTTGGGGAGGGTGCTGCCGTGGACCAACCGGGTGTGCCAGTCGCCTGCCATTGGGAAAAACAGATGATTGTGGATCAATGGGAGGACCACAGATGCCAACATAGGATGACTGTCGCATTGTGAAGGATCGTAACGAGTTGTGGTTCTGTGCCTCTGTGTGGAGCGCAACCAACTTCGCAGTCACAAGTGCACAAAATTCAAGATTGGTAACACAGGCAGGACAGGGTGCCAAATGTATACTTCAAGGGTATTCTGGGTCTGGAATGCTGTGGCGGATGAGTTGGCGAGGAGAGATGGTACCGGAGTCAAGGCTCTGTGGGTCATTGTATGAACTTGAGGGGAGGTGAGTTTTCTTCAGGAAACAGAATTACAGATATAGACATGTTTCAAGTGAACGAAAGAAGAAAGATTGCAGTGTTTATCCAGTATTTATATTTTTGTCTTCCATTTTTCATTCTTTTTGTGTGTTGTACTTTCTCTACGTAAATACTCCCATTCCCATCACTCTTATTTCTCATCTTTTTGTTGTATTCCTGACTCATAGCTGTCAACTAATTTTTTCATAAATTTTTAACAATTTTTTGTCTTATTTCTCATCGTTTGATGCCTATTTAGCATCAATAAAAAAACCCAAAAATCCCATTAAAAAAAATTATTAAAATTTTTTCTCCATAAATATGTGTGTGTGTTGTGAGATACAAAATGTTTGCATTAGTAAAAATTATGTGGAAATTTAACTCCAGATGACCTTTAAAAAGAAATTTTGGGTTTTTTGGGGGGATTTTTTATTGGGCTCGAAATCCGTATCAATATGGAAAGTCCATACTAGTTGACACCTATGCTAACCTGTCAGTTTCCACATGGCTGACATATTCTCTCTGTTTGATTTGGTGGTTCCATTCTGTGTTTTTTTGTTCCTGTTCCTATCTTGATGAAATCCTTTTGGTTGAAACATCAATTCTGTGTATTATTTCATGTAAAACTACTATTTTAACCCTTTTTATATTTTTTCTATATTCACAAAACAAATTAATATGAAAAAATGTGGCTAAAACTTCAATAAATAGACCAAATGACTTTTCAGAAAAAAGACCTTTATCCGAAAAAAAGTCAGAGAACAGTCTATTTGCAAAACATGGCATGTAATACAGAAACCTGATACCTATGTAGTTAAATAAGTAGTTTGAGTAGGTAGTGGTGTAATTACACACCAAGTCATCTGACAATGATTGCCTGATTTGAGCATGTGGAAGATATGAATTTTATCTTCTTGGTGTTTCTAATATAACCAAAGTTTGATTGATTTCATTTTAAGCACAAAATTTTGAATTTGTTAATATTTGAATTTTGCCCTAGTGATACTTCTAATATAACCAAAGTTCACTGGGTTTCATTTGGATTAACAATATGATATGTGCACTTTTACTAACATGTAAACTTCAGATATTGTTTCACATACTGATCTCCATAATTTGTAATACCCTTTTCTCTTATTGTGATATGCTGTTGGATGAAATTGTTTATTATTCGACAAGTCATGTGTCCTGTTTATTTTATATCAGTTTTTATTTTAGTTTTTATCTTATGTATTATTTGTATTTGTCTCTGTTTTTGTTGCTAATTATCAGTGTTTTTCAATCTCTCTAGCTTAATTTTCTTTACTGGCAACTGGGCATGTTGTGTTTGATATATGTTCCATTTATTTGGTTCAGAAGAGAACATATATTAAATCATTGAATATTGTGAATCCAAGGTGGTGATTGTCAACTATGCTCATGAAAACAAAGGCAACATTCTAATACAGTAGTACCTCAGTACCAAAAAAGGGGCACATTTGCTCAGTTTCATTGTGCACCGGTTTCCTAGTCAGGTGATTGAAATTTCAATTTGTATTTCAACTGAAAATATATTTAAATCACCAACACCTCCTGGACCAACCCATCGTAAAGAAATAGATATCAGATCTTTTGAGAAAGTAAAGGATGTGGGTGTGATGTTGATCATATCATGCCTATCTATGCTGTTGCTCACTGACCTAACACCATATTTCCCAATATGCCACAATGGCATGGAAATGAGAAACTTTACTTACCCCCTCAAGCTTGGTTGGTTCCTGAAAGATGCTGAACAGGTACTGAACTAATTTTTCCCATAGGATGTAATGTAAATTGGATTATCCATTCTAGGCCCCAAAAAATACACTTATAAGAACAACTTTCTTTCTTCATAAATTTTCTAACCATCCATGAGCTGGATTGAGCACTTCATTACTTGTTTAATTACTATTTCCTTTGATCTTTTTTTAACAGATTAGCATACAATATGTTTTCATAAATGATAATCTCAGATATGCTTTTGTTTACCATATGTTTTATCATTAATATACTTCTGGTATATTAATTAAAAATAGACTTCCGGTCAAAATAGCGGACATAACGACTTGTGTTTTTGTGTGACATCGTCATCACTTGAAAGATGGATTATTTAATTATTTCGTCTAGGATCTCGTGTTAGTTATTTTGGCAAGGGGGTTACTCATCAAGATCTTCACTGGTGTGAGAAGCATGTGTATACTGAGTGTAGCTGTTATTTCACGTGATTGCAAGGCCTGGTACACATAAAATGGCTGGCAAACATAAACGTCCTAAATGGGGCAGGGCCAATTGACAATGTCGACGCACTGGAGCGAGACACCACAGATAAAAAATCGTTAGTCTGTTTTTGAAATCGTTACGTCTGTTGTTCTGGAATATCACTAGCGTCGAAAAACAACGTCCTGAACTAGATAAATTAATGTACAGCGCAGATATTGTGGCTCTACAGGAACCGCGTTTGAGAATGGGAAACCATCTCCAAGTCACAGGCTTTCATAGCTTCTACAATAGGCGACACTTTGGACAAGTAATTCTTGTACGAGAAGGCATTGACTCGGTCGAGATAGATATGTCTGAATGGGATAGTGATGACATTCAACTGCAAGTGGTCAGGGTACAAAACGTACAGCAGCCTTTCATGCTTGTCAACGTGTATGTATGCAACGCCAGCCAGAACGTGCAGGGCTGGAAATCTCTAGGTGAGATAGTAAAGGAAGAAAGAAAAGTCATTTTCTGTGGGGATTTTAATGCAAAAGGTAGATCTTGGGGCAATACTGCCTCTAATCAACAGGGAAGAGATCTCAAGGAGGCTCTGATTGATATGAATTTAATATGCATAAATGACAGATGCATGAGAAGGTTGGCGACTAGGGACAGCGACGATAACAGTGCAATTGACTTGGGCTTAGTGATGGCTGATATTGCACGCAGATGTAGATGGAATGTGCTTGGGCACCACGTCAGCGACCATTTGCCATGTGTCTTGTTGGTCGACAAAGGGAAAAGTAAACAACAGAGAGCTAAATCCTTCTAGTATGATCGCAACGGGTCACCTATCGTAAATAGAATTAGGAAGGGAAAAACACACTAGGGCACATTTGTGGCATCAACCCCCATGGTGAAATGATGAGGTTCAATGTGCATGGAAGAGCAACTGCAGCGCAGTTGCATAGTGGCAAAAAGCAAGGAAAAAAGTGACCACAGAACCAGATCTTGTTTTGCAATTAAAACAGACCAAAGATGACAGGGTTCAACAGTTTAAAGATATCTGCAAAGGAAAAAAATGGGAAATGATAACTGCTCAATGTGAACAGAGGCTGCTATTTCTGCTGTATCAGGGATTGGTGGTGGCAGTGGTAAAATACGCACTGGCGATTCTGACACTGAGTCAGACTCAAACAGAAAGATTGGATAGAATCAAGAATGAGGCAATGCGAATCATTTTGGGGTGTACGAGAGATATGTCAACACAGTCTATGCGATACTTACTCGACTGCCCAACTGCAGAGCAAAGAATACAAATGTGCAGGCCGCAGGACTACCTACAAATCACTGCTGGTAAAGAGCACCCTCTACACCCTGAAATTCTCAAAGTGAAAGGCAGTCGACTTAAGAGAGAAAAGTCGTGGATGGGGCGCACAGAGGATATTATACAGAGTGTGTGCAGATTGGAGGATGTGCTACCTGGTGCAGAATGGAGTCAGGCATCCTTTAGATTGTCAGACAACCTTCAAAGTAATAATAACACTCAATAGAGAATGCAGGGATTGGTGTCTGACAGTGGTGGAGTCAGAGGTACTCCCCCTGATCGGTGTGAATTCCAGGGAAGGTGATATGATTATATATACAGATGGATCAGTTGAGAGACACATCAGGAGTGCCTGGGCCTTCATGACTTAAAGGTGGGGGGAGACCATCAGAGAGGAAAGTGGTGCATTCACTCAAAAGACAAGCAGCATGACAATGGAGATTTTGGCAGTAACCAAAGTTTTGAAATGGGTATGCTCGCAGTCTGTCTGCAAGCATGCCTGTATACTCAGTGACTCGATGAGCATAATTGTGAATGTTGAGGTGGGGTGTATTCGAGAACAGTGGCTGGATGCAGTGAAGAATTCCTGTGTGCGTAAAGTGACTTTTTTTTTGTCAAGGTAATGAGAGAGCAGATAGGTTGGCCACACACACTGCTACTATGGCTGTTGGTGGAGCGATGGATCGGGCAGACATTTTGAACGCCCTATGGGAAAACGCACGAACAAATTGTATAAGTGACGATGACTCTTGTTTGATGACTAGAATAGGGGAGCTTGGTTTGAAATGTGTCACTAGAAAGGAGCAGGTAGCAGATATATAGCAGTTTCATGGGTGATAAAGAATGATGGTCAATCAACGGCGTACTGGGACTGTCAGTCAACGTGTAATGGTGGATACACTCAAGGAGAGATATGAGCACCTATGGACTTGTCCGGAGTGCAGTGACAATGATCCAATAATTAACTAACTTTTCATGAATCCAAATCATCACACATTTTTCAATCTCTTCCAGTGTCTGTAATCTTGTTTCAAAACAGCTTTTACACCATTCGCTACATCAGCTTCTTTGATAACATCATTTCTTAAATATTATTTTAGAGATTTAAAAAAAAAATTTTGTTGTACACATTTGAAGGTTGAGACCCCTAAATTAATTTCTGATAAATTTCCCAAAATTCTCAGTTTATACACAGATTTTTATGGTATTTTTGCTCAGTATCCCAGGGGAAGGGGTTTCTAAGAAACAGCTGGTCAGGGTTCAAAGGGTTATGATTCTTCAACATCACTGCCTATCATGCAACCCAACATGCCCTTTCCATTGTGCCAGCCAAATGTTGTGGCTATGACACTATGGCACATGCAGTATTGGATTAAAGTAAAATAGGATGTTTCACAGTTTCTTAAGTATGTGTATACAGTTGGTACTTTGAAGCAATGGTGGTGGCAAGATTTTTGTATGGTAATTCAGTAGAGTGAGTATTAAAAAACAGTTTGCTGTTGTTTTGTAATAGCATGCTATCTATTACCGGTAGTACTGTGTTTTTCTCCACAATATTTACTAGTGAAAATATTCTTTCCATGCATGCTGATGAATGTAGAAGTGCAATTACCAACATATACATTTTGAAAGTAATTCAAACATCTGATAGCTGCTATCTTTAATTCAATTCAATTTAAACCAGAACATTTTGGGCTCCCGGCAATCCATTTAGAGCATGACAGTAAGAGCATGCAGCCTTTATCACACTGCTACAAATACCACCTTCCTCAACTCCTAAAAGGAAATATGCAGTATTTGACAGGTTTTTTTTGGTTTTTAAAAAAAAATGTGATGTCATGTCTTGGAGTCAAATATTGTGCAGAGGTTGATGATGTCATTAGAATGATGGTTATTCATATGTATATAATCTGTTTTCAATCATTGTTCTGTTCAGTTAAAAATTTGTTGCTCTTATGAATTGTTGTTGCTATGATTGTTTATAATTATTCTATTTTCTCATATTGTCTGTTTCTACATTGTAAGATATATTTAAATATTCAAGGATCTGCTACTGTGCCAATGACTGAGGATGTCATAGTTTCTTATCTTCTAAGTTTATTTGGGCAAGTTTAACTATACAATGTTCTTTGCCTTCTTAACGAGATTATGTTTGAGTCTTTGAATTATTTTTGGGACTGATATTCTTAACCTTGAGGGTTATGCTGTTGTTTGGGAAATGTTTTGCATTTATAATTAGCATAAGTAAAAATAAGCCAGTATATGAAGCATTTCAAAAAAAGAACATAGATTCTCAGAATGTGTTAAGATGCATGCTTATGCTTTTATATATATATATATATATATATATATATATATATATATATATATATATATATATATATATATATATATATATATATATATATATATATATATATATATATATATATATATATATATATATATAACATACAGCACATACTCATGCTTAGATCATACGTAGGGCCTAAACATAATTGCTGACAACTCATGTCCAGTTTAGTTCATATCCCAGCTGCATGTCTTATGTGGTTTCATCAACGTTGTTTGCCATACATTAGTACACCTCACATATGATGTTCACATTTCTATATAAAATATGCAATTAATGTTTAAGCAATGTTCGAAATGTATTATGAAAATAATTAAACCAGATACTCAGAGATTTTACATTTATAATGTAATATGCATCAGAATTCTAGGTGATGCCCAAACTGACTTCAATCCAAGTCTGTCATAAGTTCATGATGATTACTTGTGTTCACAGAGGTAAATTATATGACATAAGTGATTTAATGTGACTAGGGCACAAATAATTTGATGTGTTTTTAATATGTTATATTACTGCTGCTCTCTGGTGTACCTCAATATACATTTTTTCTGCCATCTGCTGCTGATCAGTGGCAGAACTAGCTATGGTGTTTGTCATAATTTGCTGTTAATTACATGAATTAGGTCATGATGCCTTGCTTCCATCATGTGGTTTAATTGCAGATCTGGCATTAATAATTTCTTCCATGATTCTGTTGGCATTATGCCTTCATTGTGCAAACACATTCAAGGACATGACGAAACACCAAGTACAAATTCAACCCAAAGGCGTGGCTAGTGTATATGGCACCTGGGAAGAACCTAACAATTATTGCGCCACAGCTGCACACTGCAATCTGAGGACTAAAAAAAGGTCATCACTCTGTTTTCGTGGCAATTTTTTAAAACTTTTTTTGTGTATCGTTTTTTTAGTTTTCTTAGTACAGTACTAAGTTGGTCTAGGAGAGTGATGTTGATGCCCTTAAATGAATGACACCCCACTAGTTACACCGCTGTTTAATCATTTTGTGCGCAAAGTAAGAAATAAACTCCCTTTTCACACAAGTAGGCCTAAGGTGTATGGAGGACTGTTATAGATCCATATTTTCTGTGACAAACAGCATGTGGTCAGTATCATATTTTTTTAGTATCCATGTTTTGAGGCTAGGTCAAGTGTACTGTGGTATCATATTTGTTTTGAGGTATTGAGACGGCATCAACTCTTGAGCCATTGGTGATCAATGTGTTTCCCCTCAACTAAGAATCAAACCAAGTGGCTAGACTGCATGTTCACTAACAATACTGTAGCTACATGTGTGTTTGAATTTGATGGTTAGAGTATCTTTTTGGTGATCCATGCTCTCCCGACCATGGGCACATGGCCATCTTGGTTATATCAAGGTTTATTATCATTTTTAAATTTGTAGGGTGAGCATGAAACTACATGATTGAATTTCAGGATGCTGTGTAAAAAAAATATATATACTCAGATAGTAAGCATGTAATGATCTACAAAAAACAGAGATGCACTACAAGCGCTATGTGATGACACATGAAGGATAAATAATATCAAGTGAAGGTAACCTTCTTGTGGTGCATCCTGTGATTAATGAAGGCATTGTGGTCAAAATGTCTATTTTATCTTGTGTTTCTGTTTTTTCATCGCACTCAACATTTACGGCAGCTGTCCCTACAGTTGCCATTATTCATATCTTCCCTCCTTCCATTTTATACTAAAATCACTTATTATTTCAGTTATTCTCTTTCCATCAAAATATGAGTACAAATCCCTGCAAATTAGGAAACTCAATATCCTCCATCCACTGAGCTCATCACCATCCATTTTCAATAAATACATTTTGAAGATCATGGATTGAGAGTCTGACATAACTGCTCTCATTGCTGCAGACAATGTGGCAATCCATTTTTGGGCAGCCATGACTGTATCATCATCCATTCTAATGCTGAAGGTTGGATAATTGCATACCTCTTCCTTTCATTAATTTCTCTTAGAATGGGAGAGAAGCCTTATCTTGAACCAATTAGAATAGACCCATCTGTGTGCATAATTAAATCATCTACAGTTCCAGAGTTCGGCACTGTACAAGTATACACCAGCTCATGTTTAATTATTTCACTTCTCTGTGTTTGTAAATTTCATGTTCTTCTTGAAATATTTATTTTTGGTTGGGTTATTATGTAAAACACAACTATCGTAACCCAAACCCTAAAATAAATTAATATTAAAATTATTAAATGATGAACATTAAATTTACATAGACAAGGGAAATAACTCGACTGTGGTGGCGTCTACTTGTACTGTACCCAGAGTTCAAACAAATATAGGCCCTAGGTATAGATAAAATCAAATTGATTATTGTGAATTGAGTTCTTGGATCAGGATGTTGTTGAATCTTGTCATATTGTACTGATGAAATAGTATTTGTCAGACCATTATCACACATAAAATTGTGACACAATGCATCCGCATACTCTGGAATACATCCTGCTGGAAATCTAGTAGGACCGATGTCCTTCTACAAGAGAGATCCAGCTGGATTTTGAGAATGAATATTACCATATATACAATGTATTTGTAGAGGTTAACATACGTAATCTATTTTGAGTCATTGGTTCAGTAAATTGTTACAAAATGTCATCTTTGGTGCAAGTTCTGTCATTGTTTATTGTGGTTATGCAATATTTACAGCTTGTTTACATTTCAGTTGTAGATTTTTTTATATCCTTGGCTTATTGCATGAAAGTCAATTTAATGTGTTTCAGCTTTTAATGTGTACAATAATGTTGGTAAACCTGACAATTTGGCTGTGATTTTATAATCAATGAATCAGAAGGTAGGAGATGAGATTTGAAACAGATTTGTTCAGCCAACACCAATTAATCTCACTACTTTAGCCAAGAATTTTTTCATAATTCAACCAATCCACATCCCTAAAAAAAAGGCTGTAAAATTTAATCAAGATATCCATAGTGTGTATTCTCAAACATGTATTTCTTGAGAATACTCAAACATATATTCTCAAACATGTACCGGTATGTCTTGAGAATACACACATGGAAGTTTTTTCTAAAAATCATATTTTTTAGGGATAATGATTGATTTTGAAAAATGTATTACCCGTAGATTAAGTTTTGAGATGATTTGGTGTCAGCTGGATGGAGTGGTTTAAATCTGGTGCCCTTTCAGATTTTTTCAATCATTTTTCTTAAAATGCTTCTTAATACTATATATTATCAAAAGATCATACTTTGTGACCTGTTATATGATTCTTACTAATGGTATATGAAAACCTCAGGAGCTGTTCATTGTGTCAGTTACCTTTGACTAAGTTGGTTTTTAATGAAAAGCTTACTTTTGCACTCCTGTTGTGATGTTTAAACATTGAGACAAGTTCAAGAACATGTTTCATATTTATCTTATGATAAGGTAGACTGCAGGAACACTGGATATCAAAAGGATAAAATAAAAACATGAAGTAAGATAGTTTTGCAAAGCCAACCACAAGCTAAATTTATTTTCAAGGAAAGAGAACCTTCATCAAAGACGGTAAATGGAGCAATTTAAAAATAAAATGAGAATTGGCTTTATTTTAAAATATAATTGTGTACGTGTGTTTTTCATGTGTCTTGTCAGTTCCCAAATGGAAGCAAAGAATAGCAACAATGTTATCTGTCACGCATGTTGTAAGAGGCAACAAAGGAGATTTTGGGGTGGAGTTGGCTGTCCCATCCCATAGAGTGTTGAAGTGACCCAGAATCAACGCTAAAGTCATATGTGTCAGGCCAAAAGGCGCAGATATCGCAGCTAAGCTATAAATAATGACACAACTCATTCCATTCTCCAGACTACATCCTGCTAATTTACATGAGTTTGAGAATGAACGAAGATGAAGAGTAAGTGTGTGTGTTCTTTACTTAAAGGGAATTAATATAAGGCAGTATAGAATAAAAGAAATATGCATGCAGCAGTTTCATCAATAAATATTAAAATAGGATAAGCACATATCCTATGCACATGAGAAGAAACATTAAAAAAATTTCAAAGCAAGTAAATAGAGGGAAAACAGGAAAAGGAAAAAGAGGTAGACACAAAAGGATATTTAAAAGAGCACTGGTAAAATAATCTAAGATGACAGTCATCTCTTCCATGAAATTGAGAAGTTTGTTCAAAATAGTGATACACTACAAGCCCCTCCTGATGACACATGGTGCATCTCCTCATGGTGTATCCTGTGATTAATGAAGGCATTGTGGTCAAAATGTCTATTTTATCTTTTGTGTGGTAGATTGACAAACTATCTTACTTCATACTGTAATCTTTAGCCCATTTATTTAACCCCAATTCTGCAAACAGGCGTGATGACCATTTTTGTGCAATAAAGTATTAGTTGTGATTATAATGTAACACTTTAGCTAGATTATGTGAAAGTAAATTTGACTTTTCTTGTGCTCATGTGTTATGTACGCTGAGTTAGTTTGAAAGATAAATTTCTGGTTGGTATAAATCCGTGCTTCCAAGCAGTGCACCACTTCTAATACCTGGGTACATTCCAGGACTACACATCAACACTGAGATTATTGCAAGCAAAGAAACACAATACTGTACTTTGAGCTGCCATGCATATGGAAGAGAAAGGAGGTTTTGGGGTGGAGTTGGCTGTCTCACCCATAGTTAAAGTGACCCATAAATCATGTTGAAATCAGATGTATCAGGTCAAAAGGCACAGATCCCGCCAAAGACTGATGTGTCAGGCCATTGGTGCAAATAAAATGGCGACACAACACATTTCCATTTCCTAGACTACTACATGCTGGAAATCTAGAATGGATCATGGTCCTGCTACAAGAGAAATCCAGCAGGAGTTTGAGAATGAATACTGAAGAAGAAGAAAAAGGCACAGATATTACAACCAAGTTGTAAACTATGAAACAGTGCATTCTGTTCTCCAGACTACATCCTGCAAACCAGCAGGAGTTTGAGAAGAAACACAGAACTGTATAGTTATGATAAAATGCACTCTTTAAGTGTTCTCAAACACAGAACTGTATAGTTATCATCATATGCACTCTAACTATTCTAACACAGAAGAACCGAATAATTACCATCAAATTGAACTCAAACAAGTATTCAAAATACAGGTGAATCATGGTTCAGGCATTAATGGATGACAATAATGGTTCATAGTAATGTAAGTTTGCGATTGTTTTAGTAAAAATAGTGTATAATTGAAGATATGTTAGAAGTTGTAAATGTTGAGAGATGTTGTATGTATTGATATAATATAGTTGTATATGTTGAAATAAGTTGAAATCTTTTTTTATTTTGAGATAAGTGAGAAGTTTTATTGTTTGAGACAAATTAAAAGGTTTTATATTGAGGTACTGCTGAAAACGGATGTGTCTATCCATTGGCACATTGTGTCACTGTTTTATTTGCACCAATGGCCTGGCACATCTGTATTTGGTGGTGTATTGTATGATCTGAAACAAAAATTAGTGATAGAATAATTTCTGTTACAAAAAAAGTATGGTCAGTTGCTAGGATGTTTAATCAATATTAATGAAATTTGGCAGTAATGTAATTTTTTGCACTTCATGTTTGTTGTTGATACTACTAGCAGAGAGAGAGAGAGAGAGAAAGTATTGGTAGCTAGATGACAAAATGTTTGTCAGTAGTATAGCTTGTGCATACAGTTGGTTAAATGGATGATGTAGGTAAGATATTAAATAGCTTATGGAAACACATTGTACATGCAGGTGGTAAATGCACTGGCTGAAACAATTAGTTATTAGTGGTTAAAGAGTTGTTAGAGTTCTAAGTGGTTAATGCACTGAGTAATAGATATGACCAGATTTCTGATGTAGACAAGTATAGTGGAATCTCTATAGCACATTTATAACAAATTTCCTTATTTAACAACACTTTTCAAAATTCTCAATTCATTTATTGTTTGTAATGCACATAGGAAATTTCTTGATTAAGAGCCAGCATCACTACACAAAGGGCATTCCCATAATGTGCTAGCCATTCCATCTACCATCTAAAGGTAAATAAGCTCAATGTACTAGTCAGCTGTTGGTTGTGGGTTCTTCTGATTTTTCCAATTTGGATGCACTTTCTCTCCTCTCTCCTGATCACTCCCATTTCTATCATTCTCAGAATATGTAAATTATCTTTTCAGCATCCTCTTCATAATTTTGTAGTATATCCATGACTGCTGTAATTAATTCAGCCTGGTCTTTTCTTATCATTTTGCCATTTGCTATAGTTTTACCCATCAATGTGTCAGCTCATTTGTTGCCCTCGACTCCAGCATAACCAGGACAGTTGATCGATGTTATACTCTAGCCGTTGCTGAGAAGAGATCACTCTTTTCTTATCATGCATTTTCCTATCTTGCGCAGCATACTCTGGGAGTCTAATAAAATCACTGTAAGTGTTGGTGATTGTGTCATCAGCCATGTTAGAGCTGCTATTACTGCCCTATCTTCATTTTCATGCTCGATATTGTGGTGAGTTAGGTAGCAGCTCTTGCCATTTTGTTAGGCAATTAAGCCCCATGTGCATCTATTTGTTTCTTTTACCACTGGGCCATTTGTGTAAATATAATTATATCTTGTGACTTTGAGTATTGTTTCTATAAGTTCTTGTATCATTCTCTCTGTCTTATTCTTATCCCGATCGTGGCACTCTCATCTTAGCTGTATTACGACATTCATCCAACGACAGTATCTCTTTATTTACATCCATATATTCACAACCTCTTCTTAACTCTTCTAGCTTGCAGACTCTGAGTAAAGTATCTTATGGTTTGACATCCAAAACCTTTCTCATTTGATGAGCCCTACCTTTTGTGTTATCTAGAGGTTGGTGTAAAGCGTGATGGTCATTATTGTCAACTTAAAAATATTCTTTCACCTGCATTACTCATTGTCTTACTTTGATGCTAGGTAGGTCTAAAACAACCCTCATGGCAGCGATTGGTATCTCTCTGGTATATCCTAGAACTGGCCTCATTGTGGCTCTTCCACCTATCAACCTGTGTTTGCGACAGGGTGTAATCCTAGACCATAGTCAATAACAAATAGTACAACTGCAAGCATCAGTACAAAGGATGTCTGCTGTTGCATCTCTGCAGATGCCATAATATATAACGAATGTGACTAGATGACTGTATAGTCATGTGACTGGAGTTCTGGTATAGCTATGAATTGATGAATGTGTAATTATTTGACCAGAGAACTGTGTAGTCATGTAATTAGAAGACTGAAAAGTGTAATGGAGTAGAAGAGAACTGACTAACTCACCTTAAAATAGCAAGATCTTATACTGTGATAATGCCTCGTAGTTGATATAGAATATATGTTTATTCTAACATGTCTGATATTTGTTTTTAGTTGTGTAATTTAATTGTATATTTTTAGCACAAAATTACCACACTGATTTGTTTATAATCTGATCCAAAAAATATGGATTTCTATCTGCACTAAAAATAAATTAATTCTTATTTTAGTGGGTGTGTCTTTCATAATTTTATGTGATAGATTACAACTGGGATGTGTTCACAATTGTGAATAGTCATTTTTCATTATCAGTTCAACTAACCATAAATATATGGAATTTCCTGTTGTCTGGCCCTAAATGGGAGCAAAGATTAGTGACACTGTTACCTATTATGCATGTTGCAGGGAGTGGCTAAAACTGGTTTTGGGATGGAGTTAGCTGCCCCATTCCATAAAAGGTAAAAGTGATCCAGAAGCCATTCTGAAGTCGCATGTGTCAGGTCAAGAGACGCATGTGTCCATTCTTCGGACGACATCCTGCTAATCTGTAGGAGCTTGAGAACGAATGTAGAAAAAAAGAAGAAAGGCTAAAATATAGTGAAATAAGAAATTGGATAACGCTGTAGGTCTACTTTTTGCATTTGTTATTTGTATAGTATGTTCCCGCAATGTCAACACAAAAAATCATTGTTGGTACATAAAATTACACAGAACATGAGAAGCATCAATAAAAAACAACTTGAAACATTAATGAGTTATTTATCAAACCAAAAGAGCCACATCTTCATTGGTTTGGCGGCATCTCAAGCCTGATGTTCCTCATCATTTTGGCACCATCATCTGCAAACGTAATAGATGCTATACCTGAGCCTATGTCACCAGACCCGGTTTGTCCCCACAGCCACCTTCATCATTGAAGAGTTTCATATGTGTGTCCAGCAACATCATCTATGCCATCATCTGCAAGTGTTTTACCATGACATACATATTTGACACTTGAAGGATGCTTGCAGCTGATTCTGTGAACATCTGTACAGCATCAAGAACCAAACTGCAACTCCTGTTGTTGACCACTTTAATGGCATGAGTCATTGGGGTGTCCATGATATTTAGGTGACAGCTTTTAAGTCGTGCTTCTCAGATGACCGGACCTGTCATGTGCTTGAGAACCACTATATATATATATCTTCTTCTTCTGCGATCAGTTTCCTATGCTCATAAGTCTATACAGGAAGGTGGGCCACCTCCATGAATTCAGTCGTCAGCAGGAGGTCCTCACGGTTGCCCCACAGCTTCACCTTCAGATCTGTCTCTTGAGGCCATATTTTGGTTCTCACGTCATCAAAGAGTGGGCATGTCTGCAGAATATGTTCTGGAGTCTGGGGACCCTTTTGACATGGGCATTGGTCAGTTTGGGCAGCCTTAATTTTGTGGAGATGTGCTTGTAGTCTGCAGTGTCCTGTGCGAAGTCTAAAAATTGTGGTTTGTTGTGACCTATTTAGCTTTAGAATAGGGTCCTGTGGAAAGTTACTGCCTGTTCTCTGACTCCATGTATGTTTGTATATTCCTTTGATGAGGGTTTTTGCTTCAGTCAGTGATATTCTGTGGTGGAATTGTTCCTTTTTTGCACCTGCTTTTGCCAGTCTGTCAGCTCCTTCATTTCCTGCTATTCCACAGTGTGCAGGGATCCACTGCAGCACAACTTTATTGTTGGCAGATAGTTGATTTAATATATATATCAATTTGAGGGAGTGGTGGCCCTCAGTGGGTAGCGCACAGATCGATTCATTACCGTGACTTATATTTCGTTATGTTTTTTATAAATATTACATAGTCTCGTTAAATTAGTGGCACCCGCCTCCTAGGAAAGAACCATTTTCTTCTTCTTCTGTGCTCATTCTCAAACTCCTGCAGATTAGCAGGATGTAGTCTGGAGAACGAAATGCGTTGTGTCATGGTTTACAGCATTGCTGCAATATCTGCGCCTTTCGGTCTGACACATCCAACTTCAGCATGGCTTTGGGTCACTGACCCTATATGGGATGGAACAGCCAACTCCATCCCATAACCTCCTTAGTCGCCTTGTATGACATGCATGGAAGGTAAACAGTGTTGCTATTCTTTGCTCCCGGCAACACACGGGCGAACCATGTTCTAATTAAGGCAAAAGATCCTACTAGTTGTAACTATTCAAACATCATAGAAGTTACTGAAGAGCTGTGTATAAAGATGCAATCAGTGCTGTTGTCATAAATAATGACACTGGTGAATTTTTCAAGATGGATATATAGTGTCAGGGCTGCACACTTTACTATTACTTTTTAACCTGTATCTTGAATGTGTAATGCAGGAAGCATTACAAGATCTTCAGACATCAATAAGTATTGGCAGTAGACCACTTTGTAACTTACGTTATGCCGATGATATTGATATGTTGGCTAGTTCCAAATCTGAACTCCAGGAGCTCACCTCAAAGTTGGAAAGTGTTAGTACAAAATATGGCATGAAAATTAGCATTGATAAAAGCAAGATATTGGCCACTAGTGATATCCACCAAAATGGCAGATGAAAATGAATGTGTTTTCCTTACGGCATCAAATTAACGGATTTTCTTTCCGAAAGAAACAGCAATCTATGGAAGTAAACTACCTAGAAATTCACAATGGATATGTTTAACAGCTAAAGTAACCCTTTTAAGATCATGTTTTTTCCCAGTGGCAATATATGGATGCGAGACTTGGACTTTAAACAATACAATATCCAGAAGAATAAATTCATTTGAAATGAAGTGCTATAGAAAGATCGTATGAATATGATGGACTGAGAAAAATTTTGAAATTACTAAAACTAAAAAGACTTGTTTGCATTGTGTTTTGTATGTGGCATCCTGATTAATTGTTCTCCTTTTGGCAGGTTGAATCCATCTTCAGCACCCTGCTTACTGGGGCAGGATTGTGGTCCTGCTCGAGTGGGACTGTCCGACCAGTCTTAGTTTCCAGCGCCTGATGGTTGAACTAAGCCTTATCACCATTTCAAGGTGCTGGCTTTGAGGGGGCTTAAACTAAATGAAGGGTGGCGTCTAAATACTATCATATTAAGGAAGCTGCAGTATTTTGGACACTTAAAGCAACATGATGGTATCGAAAGGATGATTCTGGAGTGTAGACTGTCAAGTGAGAGACGAGGAAGACCAAGAAAATTATGGACCAGCGATATTGAAGAATGTATGCACTAGTTTCTGGTCAATGCAGACCTGCTTTCCTTGGAGAGAGACGTTCAGAGTATTCACGACGAAGACAACGTTCTGGAAAAAATATGTCACGTGATATAGCGAATATTCATGAATATTCGGTCACAAACTTGAAGCAGTAGCCTTCAAATATATGTGGTCTCAAATATGTGATAATGGCAACTCAGGAAATGTGATTAAACTAAGACTTGCGATGGCTGCTATTGCAAAGCTGAAAATGAGTTGGAAAAGTAAGATCAGTATTACAGTAAAGATAAATCTATTAATATTGCTAGTGCTAAGTATACTTTTATTCAGATGTGAAAGATAGACACTCAATGCAGACACGGAAAGGATTCAGGCTTTTGAAAACAAGCAGTGCCTCGGGCTTTTGTTAAGAATATAGAATAATACAAATATATTTGTCCAGCAGCAAATAAACATACGTGCAGGTTATCAAATACCACTTTTGGCAGTAGTGAAGCAGCGTAAACTTATTTAGTTTGGACATGTAACGAGACACGACTCACTTTAGAAAATAATAGATTGCATGCTGTTACAGTAACACACCGGTTAATGGCAAAGCAAGCCATTGCAAGAAATAATCTTGAGTGCCACTCGTGGACACCACCTAAAACTCTAATTTCTGACGTTACAGAAGGCCGTTGTCATCAACGTTATGTAGAAAGTGAAGAATAAGCAGAGACAGACAACGTCAGTAAACGCTACTCAAAGATGACGATGTGGATGACTATGATTCAGTTGTTGATGTTTAAACTGTTGTAACTTTTGTTCTGAAGTTAATCTTAGTCTACAAGCTAACTTAATGCAAATAAGCGATAACTACTAATAAAGTTAAAGATGTTACTATATGCCTAATACTAACTACTATGAAAATAAACAAAACAATGTAAAAACTGAATAACAATTAATGCAATAACAAGGCCTGTTTCCACGTTGCGGTCCAAATTGGACCTTTTTCATGAAACGAAAACACACAATAATAACAAAAGCTTATGTACAGATATATTTATACCGAGATACCTCTGTACATATAGAGAAAGGAAGCAAATAGATATTAGGGGAGACGCGTTAAATTATGTTTATTGCCGTGCGAAAAATCCTACATATTATTTTTGTATCGCTAATTGTACCTATATGTTCTCGATTAGAAACACCCCACAACACGTAGGGCATTCCCATAAGCGATTCGCCCTCTGTTCCAGCAGCCGTCCGACTCGATGGTGTTTCGAGTCTAATGCCGCTGAAACAGATGTCGACATCAGGGCACAACTCTGGCCCTTGCAACAGGTTTCTTTGTTGTTCCGCCTACCCACGCCGCTCCCGCAACTAGTTCAAGCACAACGCCGACCTGTCGGAACAACATGTAACTGTTATCGAAGGTTACGACTACGGGATTGTATAGATGACCTCAATATAACGGTATGTCATCTATTAAGGTTTTCTGTTCCATGGTTGGTTTGTCTAGTGAGCCATCGGTAAGACCCACAGACACAACCGCATGCGTTGTACCTATATGTCCTACGGCAGAGCACAGATTACAGAATTACCGTGCACGGGCATACTTTCAGATACATGCAGATAAGGAAGATCCATTGCATTCAAAAATACAGAAAGTTAAAGGTAGCAGACTTAAGAGGGAAGTCGTGGATGGGACGTGCTAAGGATGTCATACAACGCGTGTGCAGATTGCAAGATGTGATGTGGCAGCATGTGTGGAATGGATAGATCTACCCACAGATTTCGAAACTTGTTTGAGAGCAGTAACACTTAGCAGGGAATGCAGAGAATGGTGTCCCACGGCTATGGAACAAGAGATACAGGCTTTGGTCAGTGAGAATGCCAAAGAGGGGGTGTGTGTGATTATATACACTGATGGATCTGTTAGACATATTCACAGTGCTTGGGCATTCACAGCCCAGTGCGCAGGTAAAACGATCAGGGAGGAGAGTGGGGTATTTGCTGTTACTACGAGTAGCACAACCATGGAGATTATGGCAGTGACCAGGGCATTTCAGTGGATAGGTACAAAGAAGGTAACGCAGGTCTGCATCTTGAGTTACTCTATGAGTATGATTATGAATGTTTAAGTGGGTCTCGCTCGCGAACAGTGAATCGAGGCCTTTAGAAATGCTAGTTTGAAAGTAGCTACATTTATTTTCGTGCCGGGAATGTGGGTATTCGAGGCAATGAAATAGCAGATCAGCTGGGAGTCATGCACGATTGTGGAATAGGGCAATGGATCGCACTGACGTTTTGAATTTCATAAGAGATATGGAACGCGAGACTAGTGCTTTTTCATTGATGATTTATTTTCAATGTCCAGGATTAAAGAGAAGTGTTTGAAATGCGGTGTTGTTAAAAGAGAACATTTTAGAGGGCGCACCATGATGGTCAACCAGCTGAGGACCAGTACTGTCAGCAGAAGTGTAATGGCGGATACACTCAGGAAGAGATCGGAGCAACTATGGACGTGTCCAGTTTGCAGTGATGATGATCCGACGACTAACTTGTGTGTTTTCGTTTCTTGAAAAAGGACCGCAATGTGGAAACAGTCCCTGTCATTGCGTTTGTTATTATTCAGTTTTTACATCTATCTATCTGTCTGTGTGTCTATCTATACGCCGTAGCCATAATTTGCATTGCGGCGTCAGGGATAGAAGAGCTCTCTGGAAATGATGTTCATATGTGCTGTTTGTAAGCTTGTTCCTTTGAATTCTTTGATTTCTGTGATCCATCTTTGACATGATCTGACTCTGGCTTTATAGCCGTTATGTCTATGTATCATGGCCATCTGTGGAATGCTGTCTGTTGGTAGTCTGGAAGAGTGTGAACACCAACTGATCTGTTGTGTTCCAATACTGGTCATCTGTGTTAGGATGTGGTAAATTTTTACATTGTTTTGTTTATTTTGATAGTAGTTAGTATTATAAAACATCTTTAACTTTGTTAGTCTTTATTTCTTATGTTACTGCTGCACTCCCCACTTTGACGGACATCCTCTGATACTTTGGTTATATATACTTACTACAAGTACAGTGTGTCTTTTAGTACATCAGTTCTTCTTCTTCTTTCGTTCACTTGAAACATGTCTATATCTGTAATTCTGTCTCCTTTATAAAACTTTTGTAGTTCATAGTGTCCCATATAGCTTTGATTCCAGTGTTGTTTCCTCTGGCCAATATGTCAGCCTCAGCGTTTCATGCTCAGAACACTCTTGAAGTATATGTTTGGCACTCTGTGCTGCCTGTCCACATGTACACATGGCCGTGTTGCCAATCTTGAACTTTGTATACATGTGACTGCGGAGTCGGTTGTGTCCTGTTCTGAGACGTAGAATTATAACTTGTTCTGATCTGTTCATAATGTGATAGTCATCTTGTGTTGGTGGCTTTCTTATTGACTTTATAATCTGGGTTTTTTTCTGATGGTAGGTGATTGATCAGTTCATAGGTGATTGATCAGTTCATATATGATCATTTCATATATCATGAGCGTATATAATATAAGAACTTGTCTATCTGGGCTTTTTTTTTGTTAATCACCAGACCAGAGGTTTTTCAAAATGGTGGGTGGAAACTATGGCCCTGACCCTTGGTAGTAAATAATGTAGAAGGTCAGGGTCGAGCAATACTTTTTAAGATGAGAAACTGTAAAGTAGTAGGCAATACAGGTGGATTTGAAATTTATTTATTAATGATTTTCACATTGCCCAACTATAAAGTGTGGTAGCCTAAAGTGATGCTGTGTCTTTTTCGTACATTGGAAGCATATCAGCAATGCATAGGCCTATACTTAATACTAATACATAAAACATTGTTATCAACTCCTGATGTTAATGTTTATTTTATGAGTAAATTTTGTCATTATCATTAGTCTTCTCGTTCGCAGTTTGACATGTCTACACAGCATGTCCCGTTTTCTTAGTAAATGCTGCTGTATTTGAAAGCTCCTCGGTGCTCCCATACATCTTTATCCATCTCTGTGGGCCAGTGTTCTTCTCTTAACTGGTTTAGTGTAGTGCAGTCTTGCAGGATCAACGGTCTGTGCTGCCTGCCAACAAGGGCACATCATAGGTGATGGGACTAGTCTTAGTCTATTTAAGTGGCTGTTTAATCTTTTATGTCCAGTTCTGAGGCGGAAGATAGTAACCTGCTATGTCGAGATAGTGGTAATTGTCTTTTGGGTGGATGACTTTCCTGATAGCTTTGATGAGGGTCCTCTTTTCTTGGTAGGTGATTTCTTGGTCTTTTTGTTCCTGTGTTGCTCCATCCTTTGCCAGTCTATCTGCCTCTTCATTTCCTGGTATGCCACAGTGGGATAGAATCCACTGTAGTATTATCCTTCTTTGGATGCTAACATCTTGCATGGCTTCCTTCAGGTCTAGCAGTTTCTCGCTCTCAAGGGCTTGTAGGACAGACATAGCATCAGTAAGAAATACCACCTGTTGACATTGGCTTGTTGTGTTTTAAATTATTTATGCAGCAGTGTTTAACGCCTGTATTTCTGCAGAGTAGTTGGAGCAGAATATTCCAGTTAGTGAACATGTGAATTCATTTTCTTTTTCTGCATATTTTATGTACACGCCAACACCTCCATTCTTCACTGCTCTCGTTGCTGATCCGTCGATTATTATTAGTAAATTCCACAATGTTTTCAACATTCTTTTCTGAAATTATGTCACATCTATTTACACAGGTAACTGATGGATTATTCAAGAAGTGCCTGTAATTCCTGACAAGATTGGAGACTGATCCATTTGATGTCCTGTGAGACGAATGTGTTTTTTAGAGATCTCTTGGATATTGATGAATATGATGTTAATATGTTATTAGAATTATTGTCTCTGCTCACTATAAGAATGAAGTGGAGTAAAAACACACTCACACATTACTCTATGACAAGAGGTGATTTTTAAACAGCTGATGACCTGTAAAAACAATATTACTTAAAAAATTGTTTAAGCAACAGCTCAAGTCTAGTATAGGTCTCCACTGTGACCTTTGTTCTAGTTTTGAGGTATTTCCTAAACTTTACAGTGTGATTGCAATGAGCGGGGCTATTGTATGATTGAATTTGGAACATAATTAGTATTTAAAATGAAGTTATATTTTTTGAAAACAATTTTATTAGAATTAGCATTTAGGGTTAGGATTAGGTTTTAGTATTTATAATTAACTAGTATTATGTATTATTATCATTATAGTATTATTATGATTTTCATAGGATTTTTCATACAATCTGCCAATACAGTCAAAGATTACCAAGTGGCTTACCAGATGTGGGAAACTGAGTCCATAAGGATTGCTACCTAGGATATAATCCAGAGAATGGAAATGCGTTGTGTCGCCATTTTCTTCTGCTGTGATCATTCTAAAATTCTTGTAAGATGAGGAGAATGTAGTCCGTAATGCACATGCAACTTCAGCGTGGCTTTCTGTCACTTTTGCCTTTTATGTACAGCAGAAAGGTATAAGGGACATACGCAGTAATATACGGTAGTAATGGGAAGATATAAGGGACATGCGCAGCAATGTACAGTAGCAGACGGAAAGAAACAGTAGCCATGGTAGGTATTGTTAAAAATGATCCTACTTTCTTTATAAATTTGCATAGCAGTGGTAATAAATGCGTTTTGGACTGGTGCATGAAAGAGAGTTTGGTATGTAGCTATTATGTGTGTCCGTCTTGTGGCGAATATATGAAGTTGATGAAAAAAGTGTATCCTGCACAGGATTCTGAATATGATGAGTTTTGTTTTATTCATATTGTTACATTTTATGAACCTTATGAATTATTGATTTTCCAGGGAAATTCATGACGTCAGCTATTTAAAAATGTAAACAGTGTGCTATTTATAGCACAGTGGAGACGTATTCTTTACTTTTAGCAAAACAACATTTAAAAACAATATTATTGGGCACTTAAGCAATCGATTAATGCGTTCTGTGTCCAACAACCAATCAGAAGAACTGACCCACTTCATTCTTAGAGTGAACAGAGTTATAGCCATCATTAAGTTAAGGCCTGAATTCTCTATATGTTTATAATGGTTAAACATATATTTGATAATTGTTTTTAAAATAAATTATGATGAAGTAGACATTAAAAACAAAATAAGTGATAAAACTAGATAACAAATTTCACTGAAAACTTTATTGAAACTCATTCTATGCACTTATAGCTCGCCAAACTGCTATATTTATTGCTATATCCATATATGTATACTTCAGGAAAGTTTAATTAATTTTAATTACATTTAAAAATTTTTTTTTACAGTGGTCATACTGTAAAAAGTTTTTTCGGGCTTTTTATAATCATACAAATTTACTTACTATTTTTACTAAATGTTTCAGAAATTGCTAAACTATATTCCTAGAACATGACCCATAAATGAAAGACTTCAGTAACTCAATGTTCCACTGATTTACATGCGTTAAACATAATATTACTGCCAATAATTATATATAAAATGAGATATAGGTGGGGGATATGAAAGAAGAAAATAGATTATAAAAGTTTTAGGTCTACTTACCACTTGATGCAAATGAATAATATTCCTTCACACAACCAGCTCAACAAAACTAAACAGATCGTTACGCATATAAACCACAAAAACTTTATCACATTTAAATCATGAATACATTATAATTTATAGTGTTTATATACTATTTGAAGCATAGATGAGGAAGTCATCTGACAAAAATCAGGAAACACAAATCAACAGTTGAAATTCCATTCTTATGAATAAAGTTTTAGAATCACAAACACATGTTCCACAAGCGATGATTGATATAAAACAGAGGAAAATAGTGTTGAGTATCGTTTACACTGATTTTGAAATACTGGAAGCAAATACTAATTGTTCTATTTATTGCGTCTTTTTTATATGTCCAAATTCTGTTCGTTTGTAATTTTTTATAATCATTTTGAGGAGCTAATTGTGCTTTTTTTTATCATTTTGAGGAGCTAATCCTCTTCGATATTCAGGACTTTACTGACATTTGTTTTATATTGTCTTTCTTATATTGTCAATATTTTAAAACCTTTCTATTGCATTTCATTTTAAATTCTGATGATTTTTTTCCATTGTGAATGTCATTGCACAAGTCTCACAACCATATGTTGCCACTAGAAAAATATAGCTTTTATATATAAAAAAAGTGAAATCCAATTATACAAATTTGGTCCTGACTGACAAAACATTAATGTAATAACATAAATTTGCTATAAGGGCCTATACGGTATGAAAAAAAATAAAATAAATATACATGGGGATTTTGAAAAGTGTAGTTAAATGGAGAAATTTGATATGCTATAGTTTCTACTGTGGTTGTAAATTTCTTATTCTGTTTGCCCCTTGCCATAGATTTTTTATTTGCGATGTTTTTTGTAGGGCCATTTCTGATCACTTTATGATCTCTTGCTGAACAATCTGCAATATTAATGATTCTATCTATTGTCTTTATCTCTGATTTGCTGTTAGTTATCACATTTTTTAGTGACTATCGGTAGACACATGTGTCTACTCTTGCGTAGACACATTTGGTCAATTGATTATGCAGTAATATTGTGATGTCTCAGGATTTCAGTAACTCCTCAAATCCACTTTCTTCTGATTCTACCTCTGCCTCTTGTTTCCATTCTCATGTTATATACTCTTGCTGCTGGTGAATATGAATTCATTTTCATTAAGGTGCCGAACAATTTCAGTCTCTGTTTTTCAATATGTTTGGCCTCTTGCGCAGACTCTACCAAATGGTTAAATGTCTCCTTTATAGTCCATTTGTGATATTGGTATTACTATTATTTTTATTGTTTGTTTGTCCTGTATTCTTTTTATAAAGCCCTTATGGTTGAAACATTGATTTAGTCTCGGTCTTGTGTACTGTTATCTATATTTTGTGTACCTGTCTGTCAGTTAGTCTGTGTTCTATAATAAAACTCCATTACCTTATGTTTTGCCTAAGTAGCTGTTGTTATTAGTATATGTCTGATACCATCACACTGTGGAATACCTGAAAATGAGAAAGCAGATGGGCTGGCTAAGGAGGGTGCTGCTGATGATGAACTAGATGTGTCAATAACTTACTATAAAAAAAATAGATGATCTATGCAGTTAGAAAACCAACACTGCACAATATGACTTCCAAATTATAAACAGACTAGAACACGATGTGTTCTAGAAATAGAAATACCCCGATATAATTCTCCACCTCAAAACTGGATACAACCGACTTCAACACCTCAAAACTGGATACAAGCAACGTCACAGCTACATGTATACAAGTTTAAAATTGACACTATAGCCATGAGGACAGGCACTTCAGACTGCAGAGAATATACTTCAAGAATGTCCCAAATATGAAATGCTTAGGCAAACATACTGACCCAAAGAAACAAAACTAGAAGAAAATTCTACAGACTTCCGTATTATTAAAAAACAGTTTATAGAAGAGACAAAACTTCAGATAAAAACATTGAAAGTGACAAAACAAGAAGTACATGCCACTTAATGTGCTGTTAAAGAATAAGTTATTTTGCCTTTATTGATTTAATATCTATTTTATTTAATAAAATGATATATTTCACTTTAATGCAATTTTATTTGATCTAAATCCAGCTCCTACAGAACAACAATCTCTATCAACAATATGAACACAGTTATCTCACATGAGACCCAAGTGTATGGGCTAGCACCAGAGCAGGAAGATTGTACATGGGAAGCTGGTGATTCTTCTAAGCTTGAGCATGTTCTGCAACCTTTAGATGGTGTTAGAGTTCATCAAAATTTAGATGCTGTAGAAGGTCGGTGATGAGCAATTTCATAAAGAATTATCCAAATGTTTGTTTTTAAAATGTGTTTGTATTGCTGGCACAAGGCACATAAGATCCACAAGACAAATCCTACTCATTCAGCAGTAAATAAACAAACTTGCAAGGTTATCAAGAACCACCTTTGGCAGTGATGAAATGGTGCAAACTTGTTTGATTTTGACATAACGAGACACGACTCACTTTCTAAAAATATTTTGCATGGAATGGTTATGGGGAAAGGAGAGAGGGTGGGAAAAGAAAATCCTGGATTGACAACAATAAGAATGGTCTGGGTATTAATTTTCTACACTCCTCCGAATGGCTGAGGACAGAGGTGAGTGGATAACTTTTTTTGTGCTGATATTAAATGATAAATGGTTCGGCCACCTAATCAGAATGGAACCAGATTGCATTCCATCAATAACCTTCAACAAAAGATCATCTGAAAAAAGAAACGGAAAGACCCAGACGAAGATGGATAGATGACATCAGAGAAATACTAGAACACCAAGGCTGCACAATGGCAGCAGCATCATAGTTAGCTAAAGAAAGAAGAATTCGGCTCCCCTCATGGATAAGACAAGAGAAATACCTCTATCGTGCATAATTTTATAACAAATTTCCCATTTAACAACACTTTTTTACAGTTGTTAATTATATTTATTTATATTGTTTATACTGTATGTAGCAAATTTCTGTTATTACATAAATATTTCATCAGTCTGGATCAAGTTATTTTAATGCAATTTTACTGTATTATAATAAAATTTGATTTTGTTTCTGTTTCACTCATTTGGACAAGTTCCAAAATAATTATTGAGTGTTGTAAAGATATGATTTTTTAGTCGTGTAATTATGGATTTGAATTGAGTAGTTTAAGGCTCTTTTTGGGGGGAAACACAAGTCCACCTTGGTTATATCATGGTACATAATCATTACAAAATTTGGGTGCCGTTTGCCACCTAGGTCATAGTTTTTAATTTACTAAAAGAGTCAACATAATGTAATGATGTTTTGTGAGCATTAAAACAATTTAGTTTGTTAAAATGGTGTAATTTTTACTACATGTGATAAATGTTGACTGTTATAATGATATGATGAGTACTTATAGTGATGAGGCGAATGTGTATTCTATGCCAAATGAATTTTTGCTATAACATTCATTTTTTCCTGTGTGTTGTATACATTTTTCTTTAACAGGAATTCACATTTTTTTGTTTTAAATACATTTTTAGTGTGTCTGGGATGGGAGCGCAACAACAGGTACAGCATCTACAACAAACAAGGAGAACAAATTCTGTATGCATATGAGGGTAATTTGTCTAGCATATGTTTTCTGTATATATGCCTAGAATTTAACATATGCTAAAGTTAGTTTCTCATCTAAATTGAATCTTCTAAAGGAAATTGATAATCAACTAACGTTGACTTTGCGCATGCGGTTATGTCTGTGGGGTTCACCAATGGCTCACTAAAAAAACCAATCATGCAACAGAAAACCTTAGTAGATGATATGCCTTTATATTGAGGTTATCTTCTTAAAGAAGCTTCACGGCATGTCATCTATACAATCCCGTAGTCGTAACCTTCAATAACAGTTACCATGTCGTTCCGGCAGGCAGACGTTGTGCTTGAACTAGTTACGGGCACGGAGTGGGTGGGCGGAACAACAAAGAAACCTGTCGCAAAGGCCAGAGTTGTGCCCTGATGTCAACGTCTGTTTCGGCGGCATTGGACTCGAAACACCATCAAGTTGAATGGCTGCTGGAACAGATGGTGGAGCACTTATGGGAATGCCCCATGTGCTGTGAGGCCAGTTTTCTAATCGAGAATCTATTGTTGACTTTGAGATGCCACTTATATTTCCAATCATATTTTGAATCTTGAGCTTATGCTAGTATATTGCCAAAAATGAGGAACAAAGAATAGCAACACTGTTTACCTTGCATGTCATAGGAGGCGACTAAGGAGGTTCTGGGATCGAGTTGGCTGGCCTATCCCGTATAGGCCATAGTGACTCAGAAGTTATGCTGAAATCAGATGTGTCAGGCCAAAAGGTCTGATCATGTTACAGCAACACTGTAAAACGACACAGTGAATACCGTTGTTCGAACTACATTCTACTAATTTGCAGCAGTTTGACAACAAACGCAGAAGAAGATTCATGAGCTAATTTTGGGAGTTAGGTTTTGTGAGGCAAGCTCACTATTAACTCTGCTACAGAGAGGTTCTCATCTTAAGTTTCCTAATTCTGTTGCTTTTCCCCAGCATATGTTGCTGGGGCCTGAAAGGGGAGGTGGAAAATAATAGTGACACTTACCTTCCATGCAAATTGTAAGAGGAGGTTATGAAGATGGTGTTGTCTCTTCTATTCAATAGAGAGTGATCCAAAAGCCATGCTAAAGCTGCATGCATTAAGCTGAAGGGTGCAAATATTGCAGCGAAGCTGTAAACCATGAGACAATGCATTCCGTTGTCTGGACTACACCCTGAAAGTCTGCAGGAGTTTGAGAAAAAACACAGTAGAAGACGAGTTGCCTATTGCTTAAAAATATAAACCTTTACGACTCTGAATTAAAATTATGCAATACACCCCCTGGGGCCTGAATTCTTTTTTGGAAAATTTGCGTTATTGATGGTGGGTGTTTTGAAAATGTGATAATTTTTTTTGTTTTAAAAGATATCAAAATAATTTTTGCATATCTAAATAAAGGAGTGAATAGTGAATATAGTCATGTTTTTTTTATTGTTGTATGTATGATATGACAGTTGTGAAGTTGAAAATTCGGGGGAAAATCTCAAAATACCATTTTCAAAATAGCAAATATTTCGTCTTGACGGCCCTAATACTTGATCATTGTGTGGAAACATTGATAAAATGCTCATAAATAGCTATACTTGTTTCATATCCAAACTAATATAATATGGCCTAAAAAACTAATAAAATGTAAAGAAATTGCATATAACCTCTGTCCGGTCAACACTAGGTCTAGGCTGACACGCAGCGTAATTATTGTCCACGCACACACGTGGCACCCCTGATACATATTATTTTTGTGTTTTTGAACAAATAAACAAACATACTTATCAAATAACAACATATTAAACACAAAAACAACTATTAAAACATGTAGTCACGATCACTTACCCATGCCACGCGGTACTCAATTTGATAGTAAAATATGGCCAGAAAATGGCCAACGTTGCTCTAGAAATGCGTTGACAAAATCTGCCGGCTTTCCTGTTCTTACAATGAAAATGTGTAATGGAATTTGACCTTTAAACTGTGACGTATTCCTAACTTCGTGTGGCGGGAATTTCTACGTCATATAAGCATTACTTCGTGAAGTTCCGTACTCTGGAATCGGGCGATGTCGCATGTAGCGGGATTGCGCCCACAGGCACAATGGAGCCTGTGCTCATAGGCGCAATATTGCGGCTATAGAGTCGTAAAGGTTAATCTATTTGTGGTTCAATCCGCAAAGATACAGTATGTAGGCAACAGTGCAGAAACACAAATGTAAATCATGGATATTTAGTGTATCTCCCTGGTATGGTGGTTAAATCATTTGCCTTATATACTCAAGTGGTCTCGGGTTGATCCTAGGTTGTGGCGTCTTTTTTAAAAGTACATTTTTCTGAGATTCCTGGAGATTATATTTAAGCTACAGAGTTACATGCTATGAATGGTAATCTTGACAGTAGGTGCATCTCTTCTTTGAGAAGGATGTAGTACATATGGGTAAATCTGGGTACAAAAAAGTAAATCTTCTATGTCCATTGAGCTTGTTCAAGAATATAGAGTTATGCCAGAACATTTGAAGTCGGAAATGTGGGGGCCACTGATGTAAATAGAACAGCAATACAATTCTGTTAACCCTTTTCTTTGTTTTCCTCTCGGTGTGTTTTCATGTGATGACAATGTCAGTGAAAATTTTCATTGTCTCTTTTCTCTAAATTGTTTTTGGTCATCCATCTTTTCTGTCTTTATGGATTTCATATCAATATTTGTCTTGCAATATAGTTTTTTGGTCCTCCACAGAATATACCCAATCCATCTCCATTTCCTAGACATAATATGCAAACAAACAAGTTTCTGCCCCTTTCTCATTTAAACTTCTTACTTCCTGAACACATTCTATCATTTCATATTCAAAATCTTTCTCAAGCACGGTAGCTGTTTACAAATTTGTGTAAATTGTAGTGAGTTGTCTTTGTCATCATTTATTTCTCTGAGCCATACAATATAACTCTTGACATTTGTACTGAAGTGCTTAAGTTTGATATCTAGCTTGTAATTTGAAAGCATATGCTTTTTTTTTAAAGTGTTCATTCTTAAACTTTCACTGGATCTCTCTTGTAGCAGGACCAGAGAATAAAAATGTGTTGTATCATTACTATATTTGTCCCAATGGTCCAACATTACTGGCTTCTGTAGTGAAAGTAGATATAATTTTGGTAGAATGCTTAATTCATATCTAAAATGTGTGAAACTCTCTTCAAAGATAGAAAGACTACAGTATCATTGCTGACTCGTGTGTTTGCCTACTAATATTTCAACAGCTGCGCAGTGCTATGCTCGCCAGTGTTACGGGTCATTACGAGAGTTCACACTCATCATAACAGACAATGATGACAACAGATTACTTTATCTACAGAGACCACTGCGTTGTTCATCACGATGCTGCTATGCCTGTTGTTGTCTTCAACAATTACACATACACAAACCCCCGAACATGTTCCTGGCAGAAGTTACAGAAAAGTATGTTGAATGTTGTAGTTATAGATTTTATGTAACTTTCATATTAATTGACAGCATTCTTGTGTGCTTGTTTTTTTTGCCCAGTCCTTAATATCAACAGTGTGGTTGTATTTTGTGTGTGCAATTATGCATGTGTTCTCAAAATAATGCCAATTAGCAGGATGTGCTTCTGAGAACGATGAAGAAAATTACAATACATTGAGTCCTGGTTTACAGTTCTGCTGTATATCTGTGCTGTTCCATCTGACTTCAGCCTCATATTTTTGGATCATTTGACCTGTGGAATAGAATATTAAACACACCCAGCCTTTCTTAGTTGCTTCTTATATACATGCCAAGTCATCATATTACTATGTTTGCTTATTTTATTATTCTTTTCTGATTACTGTTCATCTTTCTGACTTTGGCAACAATGGAGCAACTGTAGAATAATTTCTGTCTCTTGTTAAGTAATGCTGCTGATATAGTGTTATATGACAATGTTTATGAGTGAAACCAAAATAATGTAGTAGCTAAGTTATCATTTAGGCAACCCAGGTTCGATTTCCACCAGCAAGTGTTGCTCACTCATGGCTTGCAAAAAAAAATGCTATGTAGTTGGCAAAGATGTACAGAGCATGTCTTTGACAGCCAGGATTCCAGGTAAAAAAAATTTCGTGCTGTTCTAGTAGAGACCAACACATATTAAACGCAACAAACTTTTCTGTTTGTTCAAAACTAGGGTACAAAGGGACATAAAAACATACAAGGGACACAATCAGAAATAATGCAAAAAGTTTTATTGGGACAAGTAATCTTGCATAAGAACAAGAGTCATGTAAAATGTGGTGTCTGTGGTCCTTGATGTCCATATAAAGTCTGCATGATAACTTATAAGATGCTATAGAGATGTGAGACAGTGTATATTTTTTCTCCATTCCACGCTACCCCACACTCGTTCAATGTGCAGAGGGCCATTATTTTCATTGAGCTTTTGTAACGCGCAGTAATTTAAAATTATGAAGTATGAGAGCGATGATTTTCAATTGTATCGAAACAAACAGTGGTACAGATTATGATAGATAAAGAATATGTTATTGCAAGAATGGGTGAACATTAAAATGTTCACCTCAGGTGTAAATATGTAAAACCTCATATGTAATATTTTATCAGTGTGAAAGAACATTGTATCAAATAAGAATATATGTGAGTGTGAGTATATATACATCTATGTGAATATATATCTCATTTTTAAAAAAAAAATTAATTTAAAAAAAATATTATTATTAAAAAATTTTTAAAATTATTTAAAAATAATAATTTCGGAACAGGTACCTCAACACCAGCGACGTCAAAAACGGATGAATCATTGAAAATTAACCACAAGAGTCCTACCAGGAAGTCAACAACAGATCAGTAGTCAAGAAAGAACCGGTCAATGAAAAATATCCAATCAATAGCTTCCGGGATTATCAAGAAAACAAGACACCAGACCAAAAGTATCCAGATAACCAAGAAAGCAAGTAACAGCAAACCAGGATCCAAAACACCATTCAATGATTTTTCAAAAACAGTCCCTTTTAGGACTAACCTTTAATCCCCCCTCCCCCCACTATTTAATGTCCTTTTCAGGACAGACCAGAACCCAGGTCATTCCCTCAGTCCCTAACAAGATACGCCCCGATATAACCAAAGAAAATTATTTTATGGTTGAAAAGGGTATGACTTTCTCAAGAAAGGCAAATCCAGTAATAAACAAACAAACGCGCAGATAGTAAAATGGCAATCATTTGTACTACTCACTATTATTACTGTGCGCCACACACTGAGAGAGCCCCATCCCAGTGTGTAGCACGCAGAAGGAATGTAGAGTACAATATTATCAATAGGCAGTACTTTTTCTGCTTTGTAGAAACACAACCAATTCCTGCTTATTTCTGGTGAGACTCAAACCATCATGTTTGAGTTAGCAGCAGCCATGTTTGTTATTGTATGTAGCAACAAATACCAGCCAATTGTCATGTGCAGTGACTATCTAAAAAGCGGGATTAAAAACATAATGGTGTATTGGAGTCTACAATGACAGAACCAAAACTTTTCCTCCACATGTTGTTCTGCATTCAAACTGCTCAGAAAGCAGTGATAATCTACTAAATATAATATAGTCTAGAAAATTACTGCAGGCAAAAATGCTGCACTAACCACTATGTTGTGGATAGAATATGCTACCAATTTTGACATTCTATGAGATGGGTACCTAACCCACATTTAACTCTCCCTAGTCGTATCTTAATCATGCACAGCAGTCACAAGTTATTATTCTTTTCTCCTTCTTTGGGTTTAGGTCCTTGTAATAATAATAATAAACCCATAACCCGTCAGGGTTGTACGGGTGTCACATTGAGACATTTGGTGCAGAAAGATCTCCACACATCTCTAATCTCTACCATTCTGATGAAATCTCACACCCTGTTCATTCTTTAATATTATCCAGCCATGTCTTCTGGCTACCTTGTTTTCTTACACCCTCCACTGTACCTCCAAAGAAATCTTTTGTCATCTAGGCATATCTCATCATGTGCCCATACCATCAGAGTTTAGAATGAGACATGCCTTGATGACAAAAGATGTTCTTGAAGGTACAGTGGAGGAAGTAAGAAGACGAGGTCCTTGTAACAATCACATGAAAAATTGTTGATATTAAAAATGGTTTCACTTGTTTTTCTTATGTGACATGTCCTTTGCTGAACATTGTCCTCACTGCCACTCTGTAAGCCTCTTGGTTCTGTGCAGGCTGTCCAGCCTCTTCCAGTGTCATATTCAGAGAAGGTCTTTGATATCGTGCATCCATCATAGTTTTAGTCTGTCTCGTGTTCTTTTTTCTAGAATCTTATGCTCTATGATAAATATTTGCAGCCCATTGTGTATTTTATATGTCCAAAACCTGCAGAAGACAGATGTTTTGGGCCATTGGGGCAAATAAAACGGTGATGCAACACATTTCCATTCTCTGGATTATATCCTGCTGGAAATCTAGTAGGACCATTGCCCTGCTACAAGAAAGATCCAGTGGGAGTTTTTGAATGAACGCTGAAGAAGAAGATATGTCCAAAATATGTTAGCTTGTGTTTTTTAAATAATTTAACTTGTTAGATGAGCATAATGTTGTACAGTAAATTCATTTATTGAATGAAATAGAGACTACTGCACAACTTTGTGCCATGAGGAACTGCATTTCAACACAACTTGTTTTTGTTTGTACTTTTTATTAAATTCATTCTTACAATGTGTTTTCTCATGACAGGTGGACATGCTGCGTACCAGAGTATGAGTTACAAACTTGTGAAGGAAAAATAACATTTCAACTTCAAGGAGATTGCTGCCACTTTCGGTGCTGTTGCACCATTAATTTTACAGTAAGCTGTCCTATTTTCAGTATTTGTATTGAACTTAAACAAGATTTAGGTCCTTTACAGCAGGGGTTCCCAAACTTTTTAAAGCCATGGCGCCCTTAACGTTCAGATTATTTCTGGCGGCGCCCTTAATATGAAGTAAAACTAGAGACCTGATAATTTTACCGTTTTGGCCCCTGGAGACAGTTTTCTGCGACTAGTCATAAATAAAGCTATCGAAGAATGGTGAATTACTAGTGTTGTTAGTGCTTCTCTTCCATCAAATATATTCAAGCAACCTTGAAAGGTGCAGACTCAGTTTCTGTACAAGGTCTGTGTTCCCCACAGTTTTATTTTCATATTTAGCTCCCTCTCATGCATCTGCTTATCTTGATATCTTCTTCTTCAGCGTTCATTCTCAAACTCCAATTGAATCTCTCTTGCAGCAGAACAATGGCCCTACTAGATTTCCAGCAGGGTATAGTGGTATAGTGCCAATGGAAGTTTTTTATGACTGAGGATTTATTAATAGGTTTTCATCTCAACAGATTGACACGTAATAGGTAAGGACCACTGCATACACACATTTTCATCAGTGTAGTCAGATTAGAAGCTTATCCATATCGATAATCCACTGTGGTTGTCTCCATTTTCAGTTAATTGCTATTGTCTGGCTTTCTCAAAATACTAAAATTATTAAAATAGTTTAATGTTAAAATGAGACTGTAAATAGTTATACATAGCTAAACATTTCTCATTTACCAGGTAAAGAACTCATTTGGATGTGAGATTGCCACAGTCAAGAAAGAGTGGGGAGGCTGTAAGGAGCTGATTGGAACTAGCAATGATTTTTATATAGAATGTGAGCCTAATTTATGCAGAACTTATCATTCTTAAACAGTATCATCAACTTTTCTTGTATTATACAGAACATTTCTGCAAGTGTATACAATATGGGCACTCAAATCTTTGCAGATATTTTTATCAGTTGTGAATCAGGAGACGGTTGTGAAATTATGCAAAATTTGAATTCATGTTCAACCCCTGCAATACTATAGCAAATAGTAAAGTACATCAGCAAATACAAAATCATATATATTTTATTACAATACATTAATAATATACAATTTCTAATTTTAAGTAATCACTTATGGCATGGCAGGATCTCCCTGGTGTTCACTTTGTGCTCAATAGGGCACTGGTTCAAATCCTGCTCATGGCGTTTTCTTAAAAAGTGGATTTTCTTCAATTATCGTTTGAAGCTACAGTTACTTACTATGAGCAATAATCTCTGCAGATGGCAGGTCATTTTCATAGAGTCTGTCATCAATTATATAATCCTGTGGACTCATTAGGAATCATCAATAAAAGTGACGCCATTTGACTTTGAGTAACCCAATAAGGTAGTATATTGGAATTATCAGCACAAAAACCAAAACATCCCTATCCTCAGTTATGTGGACAAGTGTGGAAAAATTATGCTGTGACCATTCTTTGATATTATCAAGACAACGCTTTATTTGTCCCTCTTCTTCTACCCTTAGATGTTTCTTGCAGAGAATTAATGGTGTCTTATTACATGTCCAAACAATGAAAACTTACGACATTCCACTACTAGCAATAGTGCTTCCTACTGATCTGCATTTAAACTATTTTGTCTCGGACATACACATTTTTAATGTTTCCTAATACAAATTTGTAATTTGCTTACAAATCAATAAATAATCAATCAATAAACCCATAACCCTTCAGGGTCGTAGGAGTACCACAATGGATGCCTCAGCACACAGTCTTCCAGCAAACTCTATCCTCAGTGATGCAGATGAGTGTGGAAATATTTTGCCATGTCCATTCCTTGATGTAATGCTTACAAAGACAACAGTTAAATCTAGACATGAAAATATATTTATTGTATTGATTACATGTCTTGCAATTTGTAAATTTCACATAAAATTTAAGTCACTTAATTGGGGTAATTTTGTTTTTTAGATCTGGACATCTTGACAGACAGTGAGAAGGTTAATGTATTTGCTGCAGCTTTTCTCTTGGACTTCAATTATTTTGAGAGACACGGAAAATGTTTTTGATAAATTTGTATAGCAGACGTTTTATGTGGTAGTATTTGATTTTTAATAATGGTCTGATATATGTTATGTTGGATATGCATTGTGGTTGTTTTATATTTTGTAGATATTGTTTTTTGTTGTGTGTAATTTTTATATATTAATGTAGTTATAAATGTTATCATTTTCTGTAGTATATTATTTTCTGCTTCTTTGGTGTGAAATTCTCTCTGTTCCTCTAATATTTTTCTCTGTGCCTGTAGATAACCTTTAGCGAGCCAGATTATAATAATGGAAAGTTGCTCCTGCCACTTAATTCTTTGGTTCAAATTTGTGTTATTTTTTTGGCTGTTTTGAAAACGCAATAGCTTTTATTTTTTAGAGATATTTAAATAATATATGTACATAAAATAAACAATAAATAAACAAATGAATAATGTATATTGGTGTAAGTTTTGTTTGTGTGTGTGGTACTAGATGTGTGAGAAAGTGGTAAAGACTTTTGTCACAAAAAACAAATTATAACAATAAATTTAAAAAAAAAGAAATAAAAACATTAAAAAAATTCTTACTTTATTGTCTGAATTAGCAACACTAATAACACACCTAATTCTGTAGTATTTATGTTATTTCATTGCTAAATTATCATAATATCGCAGAGGAAAATTAATAGAACATGTAGAGAGATTTGCAATAAAATTGTTCTCTTCAGATAGATCTAGTCATGTTTTGAGTCGTTTCACACCATTATTTGTATGACCTTTATATAACCAAACCATGTTGTATATATAACCATGCATTATATATATATATATACACACTTTTGTTTGGCTCTGTGGTGGAATGGCCCGTCTGTGACTGCCAAGGTACAGAGTTCGATCCTCACCACAGGCAATTGTGCATCCGGACCGTTCAGAAAGCACTGGCAAACTACTGAACGTATTTATATTGCCTAGAAAATCACTGCAGTCAAAATATGCTGGGTTGATAGCCACATCCTTAATAGAATGGTTGGTTGGTTGCTGATCCAGCGGCCCATGGGCTCATGCCCTTTGACCTAATACCATTAGATGGCATTATATTGCTGGGAATTCTGTGGATTTTCGGCCCACCCCGGGACAGAGCCAGAGAATAACTATCACACCTCCAGGAAGGTAGGTTTCAACCTATGCACTGCTCCTAGCCACTGTAGCCAAGATAGGGTTCATGTGCTCATTCCCCGCCACCAATTGACTACTGGTTATGCCGAACTTCTCTATTGCTCCAGGCATGCAACCAAATGTTCAAGTCAAAAGGATTGTCACGTCCTGAGTCACTGTGCCCTTATAATAGGCCTCAGCCATAGGAAAAACAGTGATGTCAGTTTCCTCCTCCTCAGTGCTGCACAGTACATCTCTGGCTCCCTCCCAACCACAGAGGGTGCATACATATATATTCAGGCAAACATGAAAAACATTTCAACAATAAAACAAAATCATAATTGTATAGATGACATGCCATGAAGCTTCTATAAGAAGATAACCTCAATATAACGGCATGTCATCCACTAGGGTTTTCTGTTGCATGGATGGTATGTCTAGTGGGCCATTGGTGAGACCCACAGACGCAACCACATGCGTCCTGAATAGAATATGCTACCAATTTTTGTATATACTTAGAAAACATACTAATTTTCAATAATTCATTATCAGAATCACAATTCATAATAATTTTACAGAAAACTAAAGTCTATAAAACCAGGTTCACTTTCATCATGCCAGTTTGCAGATGTCATGGATTTTGATATTACAACGACCTAGCTGTGTTTCATGTTCAGTAAAATGTTGGAAAAGGAAGTCTAGTTTGTTTTGTGTTTGCTCCATTGTAATCAGCACAGATATTGGTTTAATTTTCGCCGGGAGCGTAGTTAGTTGTGCTATCGTTGTGCGTCTTGTAGGTCCGGCACATCCGATTTCAGCGTAGAAGTCTAGTTGAACAAGAAAGCTATGATTCGTCAATTCCAGTCTCATGAACACTAACATCATGTTGTTCCTGTCGCAAACTCAATGCATAGGAACAGGCTAATAGGTTCGCCAGGAGCATTATGAACGTGGTAATCCATTGGCAAATCCACTAGCTGGGAGCTTGGTAAAGGTTAGTTTTAATTGTAATTATGTTTTCTGTTCTTGTTATTTGGGTCAAAGGGCATCAGCTCATGGACAGCTGGATCAGCAACCAATCATGTTCTTCTTATGGTATTTTTTCTGTTTGCCAATGATGGAACATTTTCTCTGTTTCAGTTATTGTGTGTTTTTCTCCACATGATGGTAAATTTTCTCTGTTAATGTGATGGTTATTGGACAAAGGCTAGGAAAGCCGCTATGGTCACCAGGCTTGATGAATTACGAAATTAAGATATCGGGGAAAGAATAGGTATAATACCTTGCTCAGAATACAACACAGGAAGGCAGCAGTTCAGGTGGTTTGGCACATTATGAGAATGCATCACAAAAAGTTGCCTATACAGGTATATAATCAAATGAGATCAGGGTACAAAGCCAGAGGAAGACCACAGAAAAGATAGATAGAAAACGTCAGAGACATCCTGAACAAACAGTCATAGCACAGCCGAGGCCACACATCTGGTTCTAGAACGAAAGCTATAATTTTTATAAAGCTGATGACATTTGTAAACAATAACATAATTAATTATTCAGAACTTTCGTCATAGTACTCATAGCATCCCATGCTTACGACCCATCCATGCTGCATTATGAATCTCGTTTCATCACTTTCATCTGAATTGTCAGCGTGTATGTATGTTTATGATCACGTTGTCCACCACTAGCAATTAAACCTTCCAGCTCCCACATAATTTCCTCTTCTGTCAACATATGATGGATGTAGGTCTGCCAATTGGAAGCGGTGACCTCAAGTCAAGAAGTCAATAAATGCCGCAGAAACATGTTGTCGTAGATCTGATAATTAAATTATTAACGATCACCATTTATAGACATCGAAACCTTATCTAAAGTTGGGGGATCACTATTCTTAAAGAACATGTGCACATTGTGTCGTATTTCTGACCTCGCAAATTCATCAAACGTCACATCAAAAACACTTCTGGAGCGATTTCTTGTTTTTCCTGGAGTACACAACTTACCGGTTTTTGCTTTCTCTTTTCGTAAAGCATATCTTGTACAAGAAATGTCGGTGAACTCAGACGTTAATTTCACAATTTCGTCTACAGTTTTTGAAGAATATTTTTTTCTAAGTGTATTGAAAACGTTTAAAATCATTGTCTTTTGGCCTGTTTTTAATGATTTTCATTTACAATTGATGTGGATGCTTTGTCATTTTTCATGTGGACAGTGTAACGAACTACATGTATAATGGTTCTTTAAACTCTTGTGCCTTAGGAACGAAATATCAGCGGGTATAGTACTTTCTCATGGATTTAAAATATATATTATATGCAAATATATTTCAAAACGTACATTACTATTGTAATAGACATTCTTCATCTAGCAACAATAAATTAACCACAGTATTATGTTCTAACGATCTATATTATTGCGCACTTACCAATTGATTTATGCGTTCTGCGCCAACAGCCAATCATTAGCATTGGCCTACTTCATTCTTAGGAAAAATAGTGTATAGTAGTGTGGAATTTCTACTTGTCGTCTTTTGATGTTAATAAGTTCTTATGGCCGAAACATTGATTAAGTCATGTGTATTGTTATTTATATGATTATATCATGTGTTTTGGTGTGTGTATTATGTCACGTGGGCATCCGACACTGATTGCGTGCTAGTCGTCGTTCTTCTTCTTTCTTCTTCAGCGTTCATTCTCAAACTCCCGCTGGATCTCTGTCCCACTAGATTTCCAGCAGGACGTAGTCCAGAGAATAAGACCAATGTGTACGTAAGAAATAAAGTAGAGATGTGTGCAGGTGTCCAGGAGCCATTGCTTTCAATAGTGAAACGACAAAAACTAGCATGGTTCGGACATGTATGCAGGCACGATTCCTTGTCAAAAACAATACTGCAGGGAACTGTCGAGGGTGGAAGAAGCAGAGGAGGACAAATAAAGACATGGACAGACAACATCAAGGAATGGACAGGGCTAGATATTTCCACACTCATCCGCATCGCTGAGGATAGAATTCGCTGGAGGACTCTGTGTGCTGAAGCTTCCAATGTGGTACCCCTACGACCCTGAAGGGTTATGGGTTTTATTGATTGATTGATTGAGTCCAGAGAATGAAAATGCGTTGTGTCGCCGTTTTATTTGCACCAATGGTCCGACACATCCGTCTTCGGCGGTAGTCGTCGTTCAAATAGACTTCATTACCGTTTTCCTACGATTTTCATAGTCGTACTAGCAGTATTACCTTCTAGTGTAGTGAGAATGTACACTCTGTAGCTCTCTTCTATACATGTATTACTTCTGCTCATGCAACGCAGACTAAATCAGTGGGGGAGGGAAAATACCTAGGATAGTAGATACGTCTTAAAATCATACGTATATGATCTTATTTGGGGGGGGGGGGGGTGTTAATTAAAGGAAAAGGTAATTCGTGAGTTTTCGTGTATAAATAACCATAATGTCAGAGGATGTCCGACAAAGTGAGGAGTGTCGCAGTATAAAGTTTTCGTATATAAAGTTGTCTATTGTCTATCTCCAGGTGGGAGATGATTGATATCATTTACACTTGCGGTTAAACGTAGGGGTGGGAGCTGTAAGTTTCTGTTCAATGTCAGATGTAACGCCTGACCGTACTGAGTCCGTGTTTATGAAGTGTGGTCATGATGTTATTTATCAATTTCTTTCTCGGTTTCCCCTTGGATCTGTATCCAGATAATCGTTTGTTATAAGCTCTCAGTGGTATTTGGCTTGACCATTCTCACTAGCTAACCAAACCACTTTATCTACTGACGTTATATGTATTCTATACAAGGCATTATTCCTACTCTGTTTCTGATATTCTCGTTTCTTACTGTCTAGTTTTGTGACCATAGCTGCTTTTCTTAAACACTTCATCTCACATGTGATGATTTTTCTCTGCTGCGATGTTGTTAAAGACCATATGTGACACTGGTAGCAAAGTGTTGGTGTGAGAATTGTAGATATTATTTGTCTCTTTATGTCCATATTCATCTTTGTTTGCGGGAGTAATGGTGAAAGTGATATGTCACGGCGTTTGTTTTCTGGCATCGATTCTCTTTCTGAGTCTTGATTCCCATTTTCTGGAAAAAAACCCCGCTTCCTAAATATTTGCATTCTTTTGTTTGTTTCACTGTTGAATCGTATATTGTTGTTTGTGACTTGCTGATTTTCATAACGTACATCTTTTGTATGTTGATTTTCATGTTATGCTTCTTATAAGCTGTTGACAGTGCATCTATGTGGATTTTCATGTTTTCTACGTCATTAGGCCTATATCAGGCTTTGATCGTCGACGAACAGAAGGTCATTGATTTCACTTGCGTTTTCATCTTCTGAGCTGTCTGCATTTTCCTCTTTAAATAATATCTTCTTTCGTTATTCTATCCATATAGATATAGAAAAGTTCTCTTTTTCTTCGAAATATTGATGAACTATTTTGCATGATTGTGAAATTATTGTGAAAAATCGGGGTGGGGATCCAGATGTCCGCAAAGATCTGAACATAAAATATTGGTTCCTGAAAATCATAAATAAATTTTAAAAATATGCAAGGTAAGATATTTGGGACACAAGGTAAGTAATTTTGAAAAGACAAAGCGGATTTGAGAGATTGATAAAGTAAGGAAAAGTTGATGAACAAGGGCATTCAAAGAACTTTTGAATATGACACCGGAAGAAGCACAACATTATATTGGGGACCGTGAGGACAATGTTCTGCAAAGGGCATGTCTCCTAGAATATATTCGACCACGGCCTCCAGTATTTTTTTTATGGCCACAGTAATCAATCTGTAATAACGTCCGCGGTTAAAAAAAGCGTTCCTCGCCATAAAATGAACAATTTTATTTTCACACCAAATATTGCTTCCGGGTTATTCAACTATTGTCGGTTTAAGGTCAGGAACGTGAGTTTGAACGGTTCAAGTGTACATACTAACATAGGCTTTTTCAACTTTTTGTTCGCTTTGAATATAAGTAAAATGACTCCCGAGTCGAAAGAACGATGTTCCATGGTGATGACCTCAATAAGAGTAGCTTTTTATTACGGCTTCATTCCCACAGTGCTGATTCTAGGTAATAGTCAGACATACAACATTACTTTTGAACTTTTGCAGAATTATTATTATGATAAATATAATATAAATATATTATATGTAACATAATACTAGGCATTAGGACAAAATTTTCAAAATGGGTGTACAGCATTTTAAATGCCACAGTTAGATAGCCCTTGAAAATTGCAATCCAACGATACCTCAACCAAGTCTCTACGTCAATTCTGAAAAAAGTTACGAATTTTTTTCGTATTAATTTTTGCCTCAAGATAATTACATGGAACATATAAGGAAATATAAAATGACAGTTGTCAAAAAGTTGTGGCCCTGCCTTAGAACCGAGCCACAATTTTATGAATATCATAGTTATTTGCATTAAAAAATATGACAAATGATACATTTTCTTGTTCGGGAAGACAAGACGCACCTCTTGATTACATTATGCTAATTTTCCGACGCAGCAAGAATTAATTATTAATTTTAAATGGCGTCTCATTAGCATAATTGCAATTGAATGTGTCATATACATTTTGCACATTTATTAATTATTTAGGATATAAAAGTATGACAAATTATACATTTTCTTGTTCGGGAAGACAAGACGCACCTCTTGATTACATTATGCTAATTTTACGACGCATGCAGAGTTAATAAATAATTAACAATTGCATCTAATTAGCATAATTGCAATTGAATGTGTCATATACATTTTCCACATTTTTTAATTATTTAGGATAAAATATATAGCAAACTGTATGTTTTTGTGTTTGTGAAGACAAGACGCACCTGTTGATTACATTCTGCTAAGTTTCTGATGCAGCCCGAGTTAATAAATAATTAATAATGGCGTCTAATTTGCATAATCACATTGTCATATTTAATATATATTTATTAAATTTTTTAATTATTTAGGATAAAATATATTGCAAACTGTACATTTTTGTGTTTGTGAAGACAAGACGCACCTGTTGATTACATTGTGTTAATTTTCTGACGCAGCCAGAATTAATTAATAATTAAAAATGACGTCTAATTAGCATAATTGAAATTGAATGTATCATAAACATTTTTCACATTTTTTAATTATTTAGGATAAAAAATATAACAAATTATACATTTTCTTGTTCGGTAAGACAAGATGCACCTGTTTAGTACATTGTGTTAATTTTTCGATGCAACCAGAGCCAATTAATAATTAATAATAGTGTCTAATTAGCATAATTAAAATCTCTTCTATGCTTCCCTTTATGGCAACATGCATGTGGCTGGCAATCTGTAACCTCAGCCCTCTTTGTATCTGAAATATAATATTTGATTATTATTATTATTGGCATTTGGTACACATGTACATAAACAATTCTATGTCAAAGGTATGAATAAATTACCAGGTAGGTACGTGCACCAAATTTTCAAAATTTCCATTTCGTTTTTCCTATTATAGTGATACCTAATTAGCCCTATATAATTAAATACTTTATTACATTATTCAGTAGATAGGCTTATGTAGAACATTGAGCAAAATTGATAATGAACAACAAGAGACAAAGATATCAAAAAGAGTGAGAACGTTTGGAAGATGCTGCAGTTTACGTTGTCTGCATTGATGATTTGATTTATTAGGCCTACTGAAAGGAGAAAGCATGTCTCAATAAAAAGTGAATTTTACGAAATATTCATGAGAGAATTATAAGAAATTGGACTTCATAAACAATATAAATAATATATATTTAATTTGAAATGTGTTTCTTGTAAAATTATCAACATGAAACAGACCGCTGTGACTAAGAAAACACTTCAGTCGTCATGGCGACGGACGCATGATAGTACATAAGTACGCGCACTCAGCATGGTCTTGTACCAATAATTTCAATTATTTTACATATAAATCTTAGATTTTTTACTAGTAGCATTTAAAAATGAATTAAAGAAATTAAAAGAGGCAGGAATTGTAGTTGTTAAACGTCAATTTCTTTAAATAAGAGACATTTCAGAATTATCGACGCGTCAGTAAAGATTAGCGGTATTCAAGATGGCGGCTGAGGAATGCGTGGCCGATCTGCAGTGCGTTTGTTTAAAATTCGATAATAATTACAGGCAACTTCAAAAATTAATGAAATTTTGTATATAAAGAGAAAAATGGTTGTTTCATTTGTTAGACATGGTTACAACATTGTATTTTATTCAAATTAATGCATATACGTGTGCAAAGAGAAAAATCACTTACCTAGGCTTATTTAATTGCTTGGTGAAAAATGTACACAACGTATTTCCAACTTCTAGTTACGTAATTCGATGCACAAATGAATGAGAAAAATTAAACAGTTGTCTTTTATAAACAATAAAGTTGCGTCGCGTTGTCTAAAGACAATTGCTGTGGTCAGTGTTTCACGTGATGCAAAAAATGGATTCTTGGACGCTACAAAAACAAGGGAAGTAATTTAAGCCACATTCACTTTCACGTCCCCTTACGATTTCCTAATGCCTAACATAATACATAACATATGATTTAAGATTAATCGTTTAAACATTTAAAAAAACCAAGTTATTGATTGATTGATATTAGTACTTATTACTCACATTCACTAAATCACAGTACGTACAGCTTAAGTTTGCTTACTTGGAGTTATATGTCTATCTTAGTATCTATTGCCATTTTCACTTGTGCCGTTAAGCTCGTGGAGGTGGGATTGGAGTCGTCTGCCTATTTTTTATTTGGATCGCATTGACCGTGGCGGGTGGCTAGTTATATGTCAAATCAAGCAAGAGTCACTCATATCATGGCAAACGATGGTACATTCCATTCTCCAGACTACATCTTGCTTACCAGCAGACGTTTATCTCACTTTTTTTGTCACACATTCTCATGCATCTAATGAGCAATGACATATGCATGACAGCAAAATATAAAATATCCTAGGGTACATTACAAAATCCCCTCCTTATTAAAGTTGTGTCCGCAGGCCTTGATAGGAGCAAACACTAGTCATATTAGAGTTGATAGCTATCACTCAGTAAGGGGAGGGGTGGGATGTTTAGCCCCAGATATACTAGTACTCTAGTACTAGATACCATGCCCTATTTTCCTAAGAGTGGGAATTTGAACCCTAAATATACTGCCTTGGATGACCAAGGCGAAAGCCATATATATTTTCTTATTGATTTTGATATAAATCATGGTACATGGAAAGATGCTACATGAAATAGAATTCTATAGTTTAAAAAAAGGCATCACAGAAGAATTTTGAGACAACCATGGACAACGAAAAAAGACAAACCAAGAAGTGTTAAACAGTAAACATCAAAGAGGATTGGCGCCTAAAAAACATTATAACAAGAGTGTAGAAATTTTAATGTAGAAGAGTGTACACAACATCATGAAAAAATTAATAATGGAAGGCATGGTTAAAGTGTAATAGATATTAGGGCCACCAAAAATGACAATGGATAAGAGACAGTACAAATGTTTTAAACATGCAATTGGGTGTGTTAGGTAATCTCGCCCAGAATCATGAGGAGTTCAGAACACTCCATAAAGAAGACTTCATTCTGGAAAGAATATGTCACTGGAAGAAGAAAGTACTCTTTACACAAACTATAAGGCTAAAATATCTGTGTGTTGCCTGAACCCAAATGGGAATAATGATTAGAAATACCTTACCTTCCATGCAAGTCGTAAGAGACAAGGGGGTTTTGGGGTGAAGTTGGCTGTCCAATCCCATGTAGGGTCAAAGTTACCCAGAAGCCATGCTGAAATTGGCTGTGTCAGACTGAAAGGCACAGATATCACAGCTAACCTGTAAACCATAACACAATGCATTTAATTTTTCGCACTACAACCTGCTAACATGGTTCGGTCATCTGGAAAGAATGCTGTGTGATTCATTAGTTTATAAAGCATAGGCCTATATGAAGAGAGGAGAAGCAGAAAGAAGAGCCAAGGGTAGACCTAGAGTATGCTGGATTGACAACACCAAAGAGACATTACATGAACACCAAATAACATTATCTGAAGCTGACCAAAAGCGAGAACAAGATCACTGTATCTCTCTCGACACCCATAAAGGGTAAAAGAGGAAGGGAAGAAGAAATACCTGCTAATCTGCAGGAGTTGAAAAACGCAGAAGAAGAAATATATAATTGTAGGGTAATTAGGAGTGGAAACACAGTGTGATCCCTCTGTAAGTTGTCATGTATGCCTTTAAAATACAACCACAACATTTCTCCCATCATCCTTGAATGAAATATTATCTAATCATATGCATATCATATTCATGACTTAAGCAACAAAAGTTTATGTGCAGGAACAGTACCATAGCACATGTGGGCAGCTATGATAGATATTTAAAATGAACAAGAAATTGTTTTGTTTCAGGTTTTCTGAAAGGTGCAGATCCAGGCAATCCACCTTTAACCATTCTAAGGTAAATCTTTATGTACTTGTGACATCAATTAGTGTAATTGCTGTTGAAGATTAATGGATAGGGAGAACTACATGGTGGAAAAAAAATTATAAATTCTTCATAACACCAATAATTATTTTGAAGTGTTAAATACCTTGGATTTCATATTTCTCATGGTTGAGTTCTTCTTAGATCTATTGAAAAGCTCTGAAGTGGTCAATGATAAATGTTATCACTGTTTTGCTTGAAAATGTAAGGGACAACAAGAAAATTATATATATTTACTAAAAAGTCAAAGAAGATCCAACAATCAGGTAGTGGGTCATAGTAACACAAATACGGAAGTAAATATTGTAAATAAGAGAATGTTATGAAAACTACAGCTAATATAAAAGATGATAAAAACAATAATAATAATAATAAAATTAAGGATGAAAATGGTTGATGTTCCAAAGATCTTCATTGGAGCAAGCATATAATAAGAACACAGAATAATACTGGAAAATTATTGATTTAAAAACATGTTTAAAATATAAGTGGTCAGTGAAACGGCCAAGAGAAGGATGGATGGATCAATGTCATTGATATAACATCAACTGTTTTTGTCCTTATTATTTTTTATTAATATTGTCTCTATTGTCATTTTATTATTAGCAGGTTTTGTATATTTACACATATCTACTTACAAAAATTATATGCCAAGTTGAATAATGGAAAATTTAATTGATCCATGTTTTTGAACAGGAATTTAACCACAAAAAATGAATGTCTCATGCCATTGGTGCATATAAAATGGTGACACAATACATTTCCATTCTCTGGACTATATCCTGCTGAAAACCTAGTAGGACCATTGTCCTACTAGAAGAGAGAACCAGTGGGAGTTTGAAAATGAATGCTGAAGAAGATCAGGCATTTGCTCATATCAAGGACCTGAATCAGAGTCCTTAATGAAAAAACTCATAAACCAGTTGGGAAAGAAAAGCTACTCAGACTAAATTTTAATTGGCATTTTAGTTTTAATGTTATTCTTATGTCTTATTAAAAAGAAGATGTTTCATATATGTGTGTGTGTGTGTTAATATATATATATATAAGTAGGCATCTTTCCAGACAATAGTATTATTGTTGTGCTATATATTAGTTAGTTGTCGGATCATCATCACGGCTTACTGGACATGTCCATAGTTGCTCCGATCTCTCCTTGAGTGTATCCACCGTTACACTTCTACTGACAGTACAGGTCCTATGCTGGTTGACCATCATTCTTCTGCGCCCTCCAAAATGTTCACGTCTAGCAACACCGCATTTCAAACCCTGGTCTTTAATCCTTACCATTGAAAAGGAATTATCATCCACATTAGTCTAACTTTCATTTGCTATATCTCTTAAGAAGTTCAAAACTCGATCCATTGCCCTGTGCCACAATCATGCATGATGCCAGTTGATCTGCTCTTTCATTGCCTCGAACAACCACATGCCCCGGCACGAAAATAAATGTAACCACTTTCAGCCTCACCTTCTCAAGGCCTCAATTCACTGTTCACGAATGAGACCCACTTGTACCTTCCTAATCATACTCATAGAGTCACTCAAGATGCAGATCTGCATTACTTTCTGTGTGCATACACATTCAAATGCCCTAGTCACCGTCATAGTCTCCATGGTCATGCTATTGATCGTTTTACCTGTGCACTGAGCTGTGAAAGCCAAGCACTGCGAACATGTCTAATCACAGATTCATCAGTGTACCGGTATATAATCACATCCCCTTCTTTGGCATTTTCACTGACCAATGCCTGCACTTCTTTCTCCACAGCCGTGGGGCACTTTTCTCTGCATTCCCTGCTAATGATATCACTATTTTCAAACGAGTTTCGAAATTCGCGGGTAGATTTATCCATTCCGCACCTGCTGCCACATCTTGCAACCTGCACAAGCTTTGTATGACATCCTCAGCACGTCCCATCTACGATTTCTCTCTCTTAAGTCTGCTGCCTTTAACTTTCTGTATTTCAGAATGCAACAGGTGTTATCTGCATGTATTTGAAGGTATACCCGTGCATGGCAATACTGTATTCTATGCTCTGCTGTTGGACAGTCAAGTAGGTACTGCATAGCCCTTGTCGATGTGTCTCTTGTGCACCCAAGTCACAAGTTTCAGAGAACATGTTGATCACGTTATCATAAGGGCAGACAAAGGCTTAGTAGCAATGAAGGTTATGGCTGCTGTGCAGTGTGAGAAGGGTTGTTTTTTCTTTGGTACCAGGGTTTGGTGGTGGAATATGCACTAGCAGTTCTGACTCTTAGCCAAACTCACATCGATAGACTGGATAGAATCCAGAATTCAGCAATGTGTATCATACTTGGGTGCTATATATATTGTTGTGCTATAACCTATAAGATATAGGTTTAATCACTGATCATGTGCCTCTCTTGTATGACCATGGGGGGAGGGGGCCTCTTAGTGCATAGTCTAACATGTCCAATACAGATTGTCGCTCTGTTTAAAATACTCTTGTTCTCCTGTCAGTTTTTCACCTTCCTATTTTCAAGGTACCCTGTTCCCATAATTCTGTATCAATGCCTATATCATGCATATCGTGTTTGCACACGTCTTTGTACTGAAGTAGAAGTTGACCCTGAGATCTTTTCCCATACTTTAAATATATATAGATGTGAGTAATGTCTGTCTCATAAAATTGTTGCTGCATGTAATTATTGTCTTTGTACTGAAGTAGAAGTTGACCCTGAGATCTTTTCCCATACTTTAAATATATATAGATGTGAGTAATGTCTGTCTCATAAAATTGTTGCTGCATGTAATTATTGTAATTGGGTAAAAGTATAAATCAAACCTCGCAGAAATGTCTCTAATTCAGTATGCAGCTCAACAAACCTGGTTCAATTCACATTTGCTGTTTTCTTATGGGTTTTACTCAGAATGATTATTATTTATGAAGTACTTTATAAAAATAGATCATTTAATATGTATCAATATTCAACAGGCATAACTAAACTTGTAGAATAATATTTTATTTATTATTTTTAACTTCAGCTTGCTGTGGCAGTAAGTTTCTTGTCCATTGAACAAGCCGGATGACACTTTTTTTCCATAATGATCACAATGAGTGTTCTGGCTGGACTATATGAACACACATTTTTCATCAGATTTGTTTTAATATGTGTTGCATACAATTTTCCAATAAATAAACATTTATTATAATACTTATTATCAAGTAAATCTCCATTCCTGGAAATTACTTTGTTGTGATTTTTTATAGTAGTTATTTCATAATTGATACTTTTTTAACTGGGAGAAGTTGTGACTGTGGTTTATTATCAGTGCACACTGACAAATCTAAAGGTGCTTTGATCCCATCTCATTTATTCATTAGAGTGTAACAGCTGACAGTTCTAGTTCGATGCTGATTTATCAATCTCTCATATATCGACTATGTTTCTCTTTATGGGCTGTTCTGATCTTTACACCAATCTCACATGGCCGTGTGGGTCACTGTGATTCACATTTAAAAAAAAACTTCTGAGCAGAGGAGGTCCCTTAACACAATGACTATGTCAGATTGATCCATTGATAATATTTACACTGTAGGCTTGCTCCCTAGTGAATCGACTCACTCATTACTCTCAACACCTGTATGTCCTTGCATGAAAATATGGATTGCATGAGTTAACATAGTCTATTCTTCTTCTTCAGCGTACATTCTCAAACTCCTGCTGAATTCTCTTGTAGCAGGACATGTCCTACTAGATTTCCAGCAGAATGTAGTCCAGAGAATGGAAATGCGTTGTGTCGCCGTTTTATTTGCGCCAATGGCCCGACACATCCGTCTTTGGCGGTATACATAGTCTATTCAGGACATATCATTCATCCCCAGCATTTTTTTTTGCTATAGTGATTTCCTAGATAATACTTATCCCACTGAAGACATGTGTCGGGTCATTGGTACAAATAAAATGGTGACAGAACACATTTTTATTCTCTGGACTACATCCTGCTGAAAATCTTGTAGGACCATTGTCCTGCTATGAGAGAACCAGCAGGAGTTTAAGAATGAACGCTGAAGAAGAAGACAATACTTATGTTCAGTAGTCTTTTATTGATTTCTGAACAGTTTAAATGAACAATTGCTGATTTTCTATGAGTGAAATTGAAACATGGTAGGCCTACATGTCTGTTTTAGACATATTTTTATACCTCTCAACAACAGAGCCGGTCACAGACACAAGAACATAATTTTCTGTGAGTTCTTTAGTATTATCATTTTCTAATTTCAAGCTGAGAAGCAAGAAGTCCCCTTAACTGTATTTGTTAGACATCTAGCAAGAGACTTGCATGGGTATACTTATTCTTCTTCTGCATTAGTTCTCAACTACTGTAGATTAGCAGGATGAAGTCTAGAGAACAGAATGTGTTGTGTTATAGTTTACAGGATGACTGCGATATCTGTGCTTTTAGACTGGAATAATGAGAAGTCAGCATGGTTTCTTGGTTACTTTGACCCTATATAGAATGGGGCAGCCAATCTCATACAAAAAGACCGTAGTTGCCTCCTTATGTCATGCATGGCAAGTAGCAATGTCACTATTTTTTACTCATCTTTCGAGCTTCCTGCAACACATGGGTAATTATTCTAGTAATTTAATAGCATGTATAAGTGATGCCTACAAATTCAACAAGATTTTAAAGTTATATCATAAACAGGATATGCTTCTTCTTCTGCTGTGTTCATTTTCCTACTCCTGCAGAAAGTAGAAAGGAGAACAACTTGTGTTGTGTCATGATTTACAGCTTTGCTGCGATATCTGCTCATTTTGAGTCCTGACACAACCAACTTCAGCATGGCCTCTGGATCACTTTGACCCCATATGGGATGGGACAGCTAACTTCACCCAACATCCTCCTTAGTCGCCCCTTATAACATGCTTGGAAGGTAAACTGTTTTGCCATATATATATATATGAACTCTTTGCTCCCCTTTTGGGTCCTAGTAAGACACAGGCAAAGGTAATCTTCAATTATTATTATATTTATATCACTTTTATTGGTTTATTTATAGCCAATGGATATAGAATGAATAATCATTCATTACAAATAAATACCTGCTACTTAATTTTATCAGTATTATTTTCTCACAGCTACTATTTCTTGGTTCACCAAAATGGATCAGAAAGACCACCAATAATTTCAGGTGGGCTGTATTGAACCATGGCACTATTCCTGTCTAATATTGAGAAACTGTGCTATCATGGCGATTTCTCGCTACAGATAGACTTGACCAGTACTAGGGGAGATGCCATTTTAAACCATAAAGGGAGTTAATCCTTTAAAACATTAAACTTTCTATCTTACGGGTAAATTCCCCTTTATGGTCTATTTAAATACACAAGTCCGTGTGGACCGTGAGTCCACAACAATTACACCCAAAACCTATTGTTCCATTCTGCATGAGTGTACAGATGAGTTATCTTGCACCCGTCTTATGCGCCATATGGCAAATACATCCGATTTCGATCACCATTTTTTTTCAGGTTTGTTTTCCTTGGATGATTTAACATTCCGAGGCTCACAAGCACAACTACCCAAGCTTTGTGTAGGGTTTTACCTCTGCAAGGTGACCTGTCTTTTTGAGTCCCATCTGTCCAGAGTGACTATGAGACATAGGAGTATTTCAGTGGAGATATCGGCACCACCTAAATTCTTACCCACTCTAAGTGGGCTCTCACCAAGAGTTTGGTTTGCGATTACTTGTTTGTCTAAGGTACTATCAATGACATAAGGAAAATATTAACATCTAAACAAATTACAAACAAGCTAAACATGAGAGTTATAGAATGCTACATCTATTATATATATTGATGTATGGCTCAGAAATATGGACAATAGGCAAATAATTAGAAGACAGAATTGCACGGTGAACTGAACCTGCCACCATAGTGGAATGACGACATAGTAGAAGCATGGAGAAACAAAAGGCAGGACGTCAAGGCGTGACAGAAAGTACGCAACTCAGACTGCACACCGTCCAATAACGTAATGGCATTGAAGCAGACCCGTAGGTGACATTACGTTACTCTTCAAGCAACATGCGCTCAGCAAGCCAAAGAAGAATGGTGGAATGAATTCTGCAAGCGGATCAGTTCAGACAAATCTCTCAAGACGTTCTGGCGTTTTCAGCGGAGCATGAACAGAAATGTCCAAATTTCGGTATGCCTGATTTTCAATGCACTGATCTGACATTGCAGAAATCAGACGAAGATAAGGGAAAGGCCTTCCTTGACCATTATGTTCAAAAGACGGACCAAAACAATCTACAGTTGTGTTTAGCAGGTATGGGAAGAGTGCACCCCTGCCTTACTTCACTCTGTACTTCAAACCACTCTGAGAGATCACCCTCTAACTTCACTGCAGCCTTTTGATCTTGGTAAAGTTCTTCTATTAGATGAATCGAATGTCTTGGGAAACCCATGTTGTCCATTATCTCCCATAGTTTCTGGTATTGGACGCAGTCGAACGCTTTAAAGTTTATCTATGAAGCACATGTGCAGGTAAACCCCTGTGGTACACGGCGGTAAAATGGCCTTGCCACACACTATACTTTACCAAAGTACGATATACCAAAGATCACGTGGTGGACACAGAAGATAGAACGTGGACAAAGACTGAAGTCACTAAAGATAAAAAGACCTCAGGCTGGCAAAGGCAATAACGAATGACTAAGAGGAAAGACAAGCCCGTACATGAGAAAAAAGGGGAGGATGCAAGGTAGACTTTTAAGTAAAGTGAGAAAGCCGACCACCATTAAGAAGATACAGATGGTGTCTAAGATGGCATATATATATATATATTATCTCTGTTGGTGTCGTCAATCGAAGCCATTTCGTCAAACTGTCCAATATCTTTTCTCTAGGTCTTCCCATTGATTTTTTCCCTTCTATCTTTCCTGTTTCACTATATTCTCAATGCCTCCTCTTCTCGTTATGTGTCAATAAATGTTGACTGTCTTTTTCTTATATTATCAATAATGCATCTTTTCACATCCATTATTCATTAGTAACCTTTGCTGTCCAAGGAATGCGTAACATCTTTTTAATAAACCACATTTCCGCTGCCTCCAATGATTTTTGTGATGTCTTATTTATTGTCCATGCTTCACTTCCATATAGTAGCACTGGTCAGATGTAGCATTTTAGGACACGTTTTCTAGTATCCATCGATATGGACTTGTTGCATAGGATATTTTTAATTTTATGGAATGCTGCTTTTACTTGTCCTATTCTGCTTATAATTTCGGTCTTGCATTTACCATCTGAAGTTATTAATGTTCCTAAATATTTCACACTATTCACCTGCTTTAAGCTTTTCTCATTTAATACTATTTTACTATTTGGTGGGGGACTATTTCCTGATATTATCATTGTTTCTGTCTTCTTTATGTTTAAACTAAGACCTTTTTGTTCACTTTCTGCCACCGTCATGTTTAACAGATCTTGGAGATGTTCTTGGCTTTCTGCTATCAAACACCTTATCATCTTCGTATCGTAGATTATTAATATTGTGTCCTATTTTAATGCCTGACATATTCTTAATTGATCTCAAGATATTCTCGCTGTAAAGAGAAAATAAATCTTAGTACTTAATACTAAACTTCTTAGTACTAAATATAATGTTCTAATTTCCTAATAAGGAGGAGCAGGTTAAACGCATGTCACACGGGGTAACTAAGGAAGTAGTCGGGCGGAGTGTGATCAAAAGACACAGATATCGCAGCTAAGTTGTATACAAAAACACAATTTATTCAGTTATCTGGACAACATCCTGCTGATCTGCAGGAGATTAATAAAAGCAGAAGTCCAACATTTCTGTAGTCACAGTAAATATGTCGTAGTGACGATACATTTGTTCTTTTCGCGTTGAAAAGTTTTTTTCCGGGAAAACAATAGTAATCCCAGTGCATTATTTTGGTACTATCGTAAAGGTCAGGGTGGGGAGATTTCCCATTTTTTGCTTATTGTTACTATATAAAGTTAAATATAATGTTCTATTTTTCTGGGAAGGGGGGGGGTGAGTTGTAACACTAGCCCCCACTACAGTATCCAATGACTTGAATGAACCATAAAAATTGCTCTATATGTTAACACCATGAAGCAAACATGACAATAGAAAACTGGCATGCCAAGCAGTGCATAACCCCATAAGCGTAATAATATAGGAATTATTCTAAAAGCGAAACACGTAAAGTAATATATTAAAATACCTTTGTTTAAAGTGCTATTATATATGTATTATCAATAGGAAAAATTTTGCAGTTGGATTTATCTAATAATTGAAAAGCAGAATATTTATTGTAGGCACTAATTTATATAGACAATACTTCCGGCACATTCAATGCGATTAGCGTAATGTGATGTAAATGTTGTATTGATTGTAAAAACCAAGGACGTGCATTTTGCCAAGGTTTGTAGCAAAATGGGAGGGATACGTTTGTCAGTGAGTAAACAAATATTTTTATACGGTTTACACAGTGATATATAATTATTGCAAGCAAAATTGTTATAAATGTATTGTAACCAAGTCCATATTGTGATTGTCAGAATTCACTACTAGCTAGCGGATAGTCCGGGATAGCAGTCCGACTATCGAACTCACTAGTACTAGTAGCACTAAACACAGTAATTAGTACTAACAACAACAGTATCAGTGAGTGACTATACAACTTTATTATTATGATAAAATTATAATTTTATCATATTACCTTAAGTAGTAGTATACTTTTTCTATGAATCCATACTAAGCTTAAGAAGTAAATTATCGAGGAACCCACATTTTTTAATAGTGCGACTGTAAATATGAAATAAGTACAGTAATCAGTTCATGTGCCCCAAGGCTCTAGTCAACTCTAGTGACATGGAACATAGTTACCTAGTATGAGTTTTGTTCTATCTATGGGTTCCTAATCTATTTTATAGGCCTATTTATAGACTAATCTGTAATAATGATAATAATTAATGGTAATTATGGTCGATAATGAGGAGTGTCAACTGATTACAAGCTTAACTATGATTTATAGTAGGCCTTTCATAAATCATGTCATGGTTTCCGTTTTTATTCTGCTTGCAGTGAAATGTGTTCATTCTTATTAAGTGGCCTAATCATTTCTGTCTCAGTTTTTCAATATATTTGTTCACAGACGTTGTAAATGGTTGTTCAAACAGTTCCTATAATTTCTTCATTCCTCACATAATCTTGAGTTGTTGTTATCCAAATGTTTGATGGATTTTCATAAATTTATGCACAATACCAAGACCTAGTGCTTGATATACCTTATTCTTTTGTATTCATTCTCAAATTAATGCAGATTAACAGTAAAAAAAAAATTAATTAATATATAATGAGGAGGATTGTTGGACAACCATAGGGATAAACATAAACATAGGCAGCGTGCATATATAGCTATATATATATATATATATATATATATATATATATATATATATATATATATATATATATATATATATATATATATATATATATATATATATATATATATATATATATATATATATATATATATATATATATATATATATATTGCTATAGCTTTATTAACTAATGTATTATTTTGAAACATTTATTTAGATGACATAACGTTTTGATAGACATTTTTATAACAGCTTTTTTAAGAATAAGTTATTCACAAAATATCTAGGAGATAAGCCACATCTTTTTGACATTCTGTACGTCTTCATTGTAATTAGTCATATGTGTGAATGCCATTTATAACTTATTTTGAAGTTTTTAACTCAAGATTATAAATAACATAAATCAATAGTCCTATACAAACTCTATATTGTGCTATTTTTATTGACAGGCTAGATTCAGAGACAGTTCATTTTTAAGCCGTATGTTAGGGAACACAGGTCTTCTTGAGTGTTAGCCAGATTTTAAGTTAGAAGTATGTGCTCTGCAGTATGTTGATAGATTGACAGTTTAATTTATCTGTTGATGATTCATATTTTATTGTTTGATAAAGTATTTGCTGAGTCAGAATACATATTTCTATACAAATATTAGCAATTTTTAAATGCAAGGATTGTTTTTATGGAAATAGTATACAGTGAAACCATTTTATTATGTTGTAAAAGAGCAAGATTGTTATATGGGAACTAGGCACCTTTGAATTAAGTCTTTAATTTGTTCTCATTTGAATGGAATTATCTTTCGTGGAATTTGACCTTTTTCTACATTCATTCACAAATTTCTGTTGGACTACAATATCTTTCACTTTTTGGCAGAATAGTGCAGACTTCAGCGGCACTTAGGTCACTTTCTGTAGGATGGGATAATTTACCACATTCCCAAATCTCCTTAGCAGCACTTATGACATATTGGTAGATCACATTTTTGCTATTCTTTGCTCTTCTTTTGGGTGCCAGCTGCATACAAGGTGGTATTTTAAGCTTGCCTGCTATACTATATATTATGTTAAAATAAGAGGATTATACAATGTGATACAATTGTTAGTAGTACATAATATTATAGGATGTGTTATGTATGAGACAAAAAATTAGTCAATAGACAACAAAATAATTACAAAATTACAAGATTTTAAGAGATAACTTATTAAGAGATGTGTTTCTGATTAAATAATAGTCCATAAAAGCAGAAACCATCTCAATTGTTTCTTCTTTTGCATTACAAAAAAATTTCTACAGAGTACCAGGATGTAGTACAGAAAATAGAGTGCGTTGTGTCATGGTTTACAGACTGTATCAATTTTCTATTATTTATTAACATTTCCAAATTTGGTTGCATTGTATTTTTTTACAATTCCCTGGGGATTATCGCTTGAGCAATGGAGTTATGTGCCCTTGACGGGAATTGCTGAGTAAATATGGAGAAACCCACGCACAATGAAATTCTTTGCCATTAGAGCCTACCACACCCTTTGAGACATATTCATTTAGTCTTGAAAAGAAATAAAGAGTTTTGGGCAACTGAAAAAGCAAACCTTGAAACTGATAGCTAATAATACTAGCGATAATGATGTCATTGTGTCACTGATGGATGTGTACATCAGAGTAAAAATTATGGCTGGATTTACTGCTGGTGTTAGTGAGAGAGTCATCACAGAGCACAGAGCATACAGGACAACTACATCCAGGATGTGGATGGAAGTAAAGGTAGTAATGGTTGACCTCAAAGTGCTCTCTGGTGCTCAATTTACTACTGCAGTTATTAAATCACTCAGTGCATACTTTGAAAGGTCCAAATTGACAGGTGTCGATATGAGTGAATGACATATGTATCTACTTCCAATTTCTTTGGAATTAAATGAATCTACGTCTACCATCTGGGACATAATTTGTTTTGATAATAATGTTAATTTGTTAATAATTTGATAATAATTTGTTAATAATGTATCAGGACAGTGGTGCTACTAGATTTCCAGCATTATTTTGTCTAGAGAATGGAAATGCGTTGTGTCGCTATTTTATTTGCGCCTATGGCCCAAATCTGTTTTTAGCAGAGAAATGTGATAAATTTCATTTATACTTTTAAAGTTATAAAATACTCTATCTTTATCTCTATTATCTTTTTCTTAGCTTTTGCTGTTATATATCTCAGGATTGAATGACAGGTTTTAGGGCTATGGCATGTTTGGTCACTTGATATGCAGTAATATTGTGACTTCTCAGGACTTCTTCATGGTCTTTCTCTTGGTGTTTCAGTTCTCATGTTTCATGCTCTTGTTGGTCAATATGGGTTCATTCTCATCAGGTGGCTGAACCATTTCAGACTTTGTTTTTCAATATATTTAACCACAGATGTTGTTCTGAAGTGTTTTCAATATCTTCATTCCCTGCATGGTTCTGTTTACTGCTCCTCTTATATATCTCATATCACACATAATATTTGGTTAAATCTTTGTTGTTAACAACTTATTTATTTTGAACTTGTTATTATTAATTTGTAACCTATACTAGATTAAATTTTGTCATATGTAGTTAAACATTTTGATCGTTAAAAAAGCAATGACAACTTACTGTACAAGTTATCTATAAAATCACTATGACCAAAAAAAGATACTGGCTTGATTTTTATATCATAAATAGGATATACTATCAAACACCTTTAGATTTGTTTTTGTCTATTTACATTTTTGTAATACTAACATTTGGTTGTAGTATGAAATATCTACCCATGTCTGGCATGTTACTTGATTTCTGTTAATTTCTGCATACTATTGTCATGACAGATTATGGGGCAAAAATGTCTGTAGGCCTAGTGGTGGCTGAGGGGAAATAGATGCTAGGGTGCAGATGGTAAGTCATAATTTATTTTCTTCCATTTCATTCAGTTCAATGAAACCTCTATGATGCTGTATATACAGTGTAATGAGATATATATGATGCTGTATGTATAGTGCACTGAGATCTATATGATGATGTATGTATGGTGTAATAAGATCTATATGATGATTTATATATAGTGCACTGAGATCTATATGATGATTTATATATAGTGCACTGAGATCTATATGATGATTTATATATAGTGTACTGAGATCTATATGATGATTTATATATAGTGTACTGAGATCTATAGGATGATTTATATATAGTGTACTGAGATCTATATGATGATTTATATATAGTGTACTGAGATCTATATGATGATTTATATATAGTGTACTGAGATCTATATGATGATTTATATATAGTGTACTGAGATCTATATGATGATTTATATATAGTGTACTGAGATCTATGTGATGCTGTATATGTTGTTGTTCATCTGTTGTAATTGATGATGACCATTCAGCTCAACTGGCATATTGATGATGGTGTGTCCAGTGTACCCGACTGTGACTAATGAGTCCTATGTGTGCATAAAATTATCTACTACACCCTGAGCATGTATGGTAGTGTTACAGAGTTAATATGAATTTGGTGAAATGTTGTAGATACGCACACTCACACACTTCTACTCTTACTATATTGTAAATTCAGGAACACTCTTGTTTTATCTCTAAGTCCAGTATATTAGTCCGGCAGCCTTCCTCTCTTTTCCAATTGTTCTAATGTTGGCAAGAAGGAGTAGCTTTATTTAACTTCTTAAACAAATTCAGTGATCATGTAGACGACAAAGCATTTAATACAATGTGACAACAGAAGTGGAAACGTGTCCAACTATCTGATGTACTAGTGATAGTGGAGTGGAGTATCTCTTTTCTTCAGTACAGAGGATGCCTTCAATTGTACATACTGTTTACAACCCAGTTATAAAAGACTCATTAAAAGTCTCCCCTCTTAATATCAGCTGTTTTTATTTTCAAAAGTGGTTCAAAAAAAAGGATGTCCAAAAGTTTCTTAGTTCAAGAGAGCATTTTTGGGTCTCGTATCATAGTGCATTGTATCACAGTGCAGACTGGTTGAAAACTCATAATAAGGCACATAGGTGTTTCCATGGTATTTATACAATTTTCCTGCTCTTTTGAAACCTTCCAGAACTTTATTTTAACTTGTTCTATTCTGTGTCATGTGACTCGTCTGACACTAGTGTCCCATGCCCCTGGACCAAAGCATGCAGTGTCATCACATGACTGTCTAGAAAGTTCCACTTTTTTCCAAAACACGTGATTCAGAGGATGTGATGTCTGGACCTCTACCAGGAAACCCACATGGTTTATATTTAATAATGTTAACATGACTTGGTACCTCCAGTAAACTGGGTATCTAAACAACCTATTATCTCCTATTGACCAATCCAGTTACTGACCTGTCATCACGCTGTATATTAAAACAAAGGTTACTCTGCTTCTTAGTCCACAATTTCAGTTTTACCCCTCTCATGAGTGAAGGTCAATTCTAAATATAACGCTAATTGAATAGTTTTACTCTCATATGTCATGGCATTAAACAGACTTCCTCCCAGACCATATTTAATATTAGTTATTCATCTTCCTCTGTTACAGGAACAGTTTGTGGGACATTGAGTATCTTTTGCCTTTCTTCTAGCTAGTTTTAGTTGCAAAGCATGTCTGAGGTTCTTTGCAGCTTCCACGCCACTCTTGATTCTGTGATGCCAGCCTGATCTGTCTTGAACAACACTCTCCCGTGAATGTGTGTCTATGTTGAAGTGAGTCAGTGATACCATAAGAGTCTTTAAAATGCTTCTTCTGGCCTTGCAAGAGCCTCAGCTACAGGAAGTTGATAAAAACAGTGATATATAATCTGTACCAGAGGTTCTGTTGGCTGTGGAGAATCCATGTACCAGAGCAATTACCTTTTCCAATATCAAGTTCATGCTTTCCTAATATAAGAAATTATATGGATGACAATGTTTTCCTTGACATGCAATCTTTTATTTGTTTTTGCAATATAGTAATGAACTAACATTTGAGTATTTAAGATTGATAAGGACATCATGTAGTTGCTTAGCAGTTATCTGTTGGATAAGAATACAATTTATGACAGTGCTGTGATGAGAGAATTTGAAATCCAATATTATGCAAGTTAAAATCAGGTAACCTGAAGGCAAGATGAGGGTTGAAAACCAGTTTACAATAATGAATATTTAAAACCAGTTTACAATAATGAATATTTAAAACCAGTTTACAATAATGAATATAAATATGCATATTTTTGTTGCACATCTACTAGTGGAGGCTTATCACCATTGTGTCTTTTTAAAATGCTGTTAGGTTGGTTCAATAGCCAAAAATGATCTCCTTGAGGTTGCACAAAACTATTTAATGAAGTTTTTATTAATGAGGTTTTATGTTATATGTGCAGGTTGCTGAAGTTGCTGTGATGTTACAGTTGCTTGTTAGTGAGGCCACGATTCTGAATTGCTGTAACAGAAGAAGGGAAACTCATTAACATCCAACTATGAAACCACCATCAACTGTTGAAGCTAGAGTAGCAGAAGAGCTTCGCAATTGGTTGTCTTCAGAGTTGGAACAGCTGGATGCTCCAAATACCAAGTCAGTATTACTCAAACCACAAAATGAATGAGCTACCACTTTATAAGTATTATACATATATATATATAATAGGCACCTGGTACCTTGGTTGTCTGAGATGAGACATGCTTTGTATCACTCAACCACAGAGCCAGACTCAGAACGTATCACTCAGTGCTTTCAGCAGTGAGTCTATTCAGGTAGTCCAGAAGGAAATTAGCATCACTTATGATGTTAATTACAAACTGAGGCTTTCTGAATAGTTGATAATAACATATTAAGATGCTTTGAATAGTCAATAATAACATGCTGAGGTGCTATAGTAGTGGTAATAACATACTGAGATGCTATCAGTAGTGGGTGATAATATTATGAGGTTCTTTCAGTAGTGGGTGATAGTGGACTGAGGTCATTAAGTAGTGGGTGATAATGTACTGAGGTGCTTTAAGTAGTGTGTTGAAGTGCTACTACTGTGAGTGTGATGTGTTGAAGTGCTACTACTGTGAGTGTGATGTGTTGAAGTGCTACTACTATGAGTTTGGCAATGTTCTGAGTGTTAATAGCTAAATTAAAAAAATGGTTGAAAATTGTTTAATTTAAAGTATTGTGTTCTTTCTCACAGTCAATTTGCACATCATGTAGTCACCATCTTGTTGCACGAAGACTTGGACATCGAAGATGAGCCGCTCACAACTGGGGATGATTTTTTGCGTGATATATATAGTATCAGAAGGGGCAAAACTCGAGACAAGCAGAAAAAAGCAGCCGTCCAGTTTCTACGGAGTGCCGTTTGTTGTGTGAGTTTTGATAGAATGTGTTCACTTAGTAATAGATGCTAGCCATATATATGATAAATAGATATTAAGAATATTTATAGTATTTTTGTCAAATGCTACTTATACTTTGCACAATATACACTTTACTGATTTTTAGTGCAGGGACAGGGCATATATTGCTTGACAGCAGAAAGAAATCTGAGGGTGTCATTCAACCTGGAATCCACTTTTTGCTTGGTATTTATCTCTGCTATTTTCAATTTTCATATTGCAAATTGTTGAAATCTAAGAGTGTCTGAATCATCACACCATAAGAACAGGACCTCTGTAGGGTATTCTAGCCCAAAGACCAGCATTGTCAGCAGGTTCCTGACCATTTGAGCTGAAATTCGACAAGCTGCTGGCATTGAGTGGACTGTGGAGGACAGATGCAAATTAATTCCTGAAGTGACACAGCCATATGAAGTGGTTTTCTGCCAAAATTATGACTCTGGGTCTTCAACTGTGCCGCTGGTCTGCCACTGAGAGAGTTTGTTGAAGTCGCCTCCAAAGGCAACTAATGGTGCTTCAAACAACATTAAATTGTCTGGCCGCTATACTTTATGATTATCAAATCTATAGGGCCTATGATGATGTATCGTTTTTCTGTAGCGATCTTCTTTAGCGTTCATTTTCAAACTACCGCTGGATCTCCCTTGTAGTTCAAGGTCCTACTAGATTTTCAGCAGCATGGAAATGTGTTGTGTCATCGTTTTATTTGTGCCAATGGCCCAACACATCCATCTTCGGTGGGACATAGATTTAAACCACTTCCATATACCTTTGATGATGGCAAAATTGTGAGATCCCTTTAAACTTGCTAATGACCTGCTTTTTAATCAATATTTCATCATATAAAAAGTGCACATGTATCCATTTCAGAATGACCCAGTGGAGGCAGAAATTCAAGGAGTTGTGGATGAATTGATGGTGAAAATTGAAGAAACCAAAATCAAGATGAATAGCAAGTGCAGTCCTAAACGCAGTAAGTTTAGTAACACAAGAATTTGGCAGTCCTAAATGCAGTAAGTTTAGTAACACACAACAATTTGGCAGTTCTAAGCGAACAAAGTTAGTAACACACAACAATTTGGCAGTCCTAAATACAATAAGTTTAGTAACACACAGTTAGTCAGTTATTTAGTTAGTTGTCGGATCATCATCACTGCAAACTGGACACATCCATAGTTGCTCTGAACTCTCCCTGAGTGTATTCGCCATTACACATCTACTGACATTACCGGTCCTATGCTGGTTGACCATCATTCTTCTGCGCTCTCCAAATGGTTCACTTCTATAAACACTGCATTTCAAACCCTGATCTTATCACACAGTAACACACAACAATTTGGCAGTCCTAGACCCAGTAAGTTTAGTAACACACAAGTATTTGGCAGTCCTAAACACAGTAAGTTTAGTAACACAACAGTTTGACAGTTGTAAATACAGTAAGTTTAGTAACACAATAATTTGGTTTTCTTACATATTTGTTCTCCTAGTCTCAGAATAAATAATACATTGTTTCATCCAACTGAAGTAGTAGGTATCTGACTCATTGTGCTAGGGAATATAAGGAGAACTGAGAACCTTTGCCACTAAATGCTGAACATCATATGCTATGTAATTGTCTTTACCTCTTTCTTTCTTAAGTAGCTTGATATATTATAGAAAATACAATTTATTCAAGCTTTTGAAATGTATTCCAAGCAAAAATTCTAATTGTCATTCTGTTATTCCTGATACAGCCTCTGTCAGCAATTTTGACCAGCCAATAATGAAAAATGATTCAAATGACAGAGAGAGGTAGGAATTTGTTTGTGGAATATTTGTTTGGAAATTTGTTAGTGATAATTATCATAATGCTGCTGAAAGTTTACGCTGCATTTTGTAGTTCTAAAAAATTCTTATGTTGGATGTGTGAAGTTGATCATTAGCACACACTGGACAAGTCCATTGGTGCTCTGATCCTGTCTCAATAAATCCATCAGTGTAGTGTTCACAGTTACTCTTCAAATATATTCTGTTTTTATTTAGGGGAGCTCCAACATTTACTCAGATTTTGTGCAGTCTTTAAAATGACTATGATTCATACTTATATAATTATAAGTAAAATATGAAGTAAAAAATAATTCTGATTGGATAAAGTCATTCTGCACATTGATTATGTCAGAACAATCCATTGTTTTATCTTTGGATACTGTAAACATGCTGAATGTAACCATAATATTAGTTACATAATATGAGCATTTGGTGTTTTAGTGTGACTTGAATGTGACTTGTATTGGTTTATGATTTTGACAGCTTGTGATTCACCACCAAAGTAATAGTGCTTTATGTATCTATTTAATTCATCCTTTCATCTCTGACAGGCTCTACAATGAAGCATTCCCATCTCTACATTCATACAACAGTAACAGCAGCAGCTCAGCATGTCTCTGTCTGGGATCAACTGGGACAGAGAACTCTAGGGACATATCAAGAGACAGACAGCAAACAGAATTAGCTCATCGTGCTCTAACTTTTGATTGCCAAGAGGAAGCCCGTGCTTGTAACACAGCCCGGCGGGTGTTTGTCTCTGCACTCTCAGAAGCTGTTTTCCCTTCATTTGAAGCCACTGAAATATTATCATTGGAGCAGATTGGTCATTCTGTATTGGATTCCTTCACTGAAGCCTATACTTGTTGGTCAGTTCAGTCAGCCTTTCAAGCGTGTACTTTACTCAGGAAATTTGCACCTAGTATATATCCACTGAAGAATTCCTTCAACCAATCAGATACAAGAAGTAGATCTTTACGTGAGTTCAACCCCACAGTTATTCCAGTTATTAACCAAAGTGACCTTCAAACAGTTCATCTTGATCCTAGTTATGAAAAGACTTTGACAGAACATCCTCAACTTTTTCGTCCAATTAAAGAAAGGATAAACTGTCATTCTAGCCCCCAGTCAGAAACAGACATTGAAGTTGACAGTATTTTTAATTCTAACAAGAACAAAGACAAACACAGTAAGACGGTCATTTACCAGCATGAAGGTTGGGCTCAGGGCACTACATTTGATGGAGGTGGAAACTCAGAACTGAGCACAGTTTCTGTTGAAATTCCATGCTCCAAAAAGGACTCGGATAGTGATACATTTTCACATTCAGTTCTGAACATGTTTAGAGTTAGAGATGAGGTTGTAGATGACATTGCAGACATAGTTATAGATGAGAGTGTAGATAATATAGCAGATATAGATGTTAGTCCATTGTATAAAGTAGATATTGTTGGAGATGAGAACATAGATAATGTAGTAGACACATTTCAAGATGTAAATGCATATCAAAGATTTGCACTGGCAGAACCAAATAATTCTGTTAGGGCACATATCACAGACAGCAGTAGAGATGTGAAGTTTCTCCCTCAAGTGTGGAACATTTCAGATAAGAGTTGTGACACATGGACTGCTGAGATTGATAAAGTCTGCTCATTTCCACAGCATCATGGTAGCTTCTGGAAACTTCTCACTGATACAGGGTCCATGTCCTTGTATCCAGTTCTGAGTAATCAAGTGATATTTGAACTTGAAGATAGACTTGAAACTTCTCAACCAGCACATGTTATCTCACCTTGTACAGAGTTTCATACAGTGACGGCTAGACATGAGCAAGTTACTCAATGTAGTAACACAAGTGACTCTACTGAATACACAAGTGTAGGGGCCAGTGTGGGCAGCCACTGTTACCAATCACCACCTGATGTTTCTTGTGGACAGTTTGTACTCGAAAGTGCATGTATTCAAGTACAGTATTACTATGCTCTCCGACAAATAACACGTGTACAACAAGAACATAATCACCGCTTGCGGCAAGTAAACCTGCAGAATCCTTTTGTGCCATCTTTACTAAGTTCATGTCTCAGCCATGAAGATTCACAGTTTTTACAAGTAAGATTTCTCTGTATATACTATTTTTTACATATGGCTGAGATGTGTAGTAAAGTGCTTTTACCAATTATTGCAACAACAAAAAAACATTATTAATAATGGGATATCCACTGCTCGACAAGTTTTATTTGACAGTTTCTTACAAATTGTGAAAAAATTGTCTATTGTATCACCCATGTGGCCAGGCCTGCAAGGAGAGCATAGAATAGCAACACCGTTTACATTCCATGCATGACGTAAGGGGCCATTAAAGAAGTTTTAGAGTGGAATTGGCTTCCCATCCAAAATAGGTTAAAGTGAACCTGAGACTATGCTGAAGTCAGATGTGTCAGGCCAAAAGGCGCAGGTTTCTTAGCTATGTTTAGTAAAACATGACAACACATTCCGTTCTCTGGACTATAACCTCTAAATCTGCAGGAGTTTGAGAATGAATGCAGAAGTATCTTTTATGAATGATATAGATATGACCAAGGAATGTAGAAAAATTACAATACTTCAGAATAATAAAACGTCTATGCAAATAAAATACAAGAAACAACAGGTAAACCAAGAAGAATATGGTTGACAACATAAAGGGAGACATACAAGAATGGGATCAGAAACAGCTGAACAAGGACAAGTGACACATATGGGGGAGGGGGGGGTTGGGAGAAAGGAATTGTACCTGTAGCAATCAACCTTCATGGCTTGCCATGCAGAAATGATGATCAATACAGATCTTCTTGTCAATTAGTAATTTGTACTTTATAAAATGTCTACCACATCTTGCAGTTTATTTTAATCTTTCACGTTGACACGTTGTTTTAACTTTTAGCACTCTTGTGTTTACAATTACATAATGTTTCTCCTGCCGCTGAATTAATTTTTGGAAATGTTACATAATAGTTGGTGGCTGTTTTGAAATCGTAATAACTTTTTTGTTGTTCAGAGATATTTAAATAATTTTTGCACACATAAATAAAGAATTGAATTCTACTTATATTGATGTAGGTTGTGTGTGTGTGTGTGTGATATGAGACACGTAAGACAGTCTCAAAGACGTTTTTCCACAAAACCCCAGCAAATTTTGACATTTAATACAATAATTAAATTGTATGAAATTTCCGATATTATTTTGCAAATATTCTGGAGTGGAAACAGTCAACATAGACCGAATCTGGCGCAATTTACGGTCATATTTGTTGTAATTTAAGGATTAAAAGGATTACACTACACACTGAGACACCCACCCATTCAAACCTCAGAAAATAAATATCTGGACCTCGAAAAACTGATTGCTTATGATAGACCGATTAGATAAATGAAATAATTTATGGGGAAAAAAAATGCCTACATTTCTTTTCACTTCTCGCTGAAAAAATATACCCTTTTTTTGGGATAGAACCAAAATAACATAAAAAATAACATTGTCAGCTCCCACATGGCTGACATGTAGTCTTTGCTTAATTTGATGTTTCATTATGTATTACTGGTGTTAACCAAGGCTGCCCTATGTCACCACTGCTATTCAATATCGCATTTGATTTGGTAATGAGAATAAGCACAACTAACATAAATTTAGAAATTGGATGGATAAATAAAACATCACTATAAGACCTTGACTTTGCAGACGATCTTGCATTATTGAGTGAAAACCATCAAGATGCACAAACAAAAAATAATAGATTAAAATTCATTGCAGGGTAGATAGGTCTTCAAATCAATTCATCAAATAGAAAAATTATGAACTTTACTGGTTCACCTAACGCAATTAATTTAAATGGACAACTTGAAAAGGTACACAAATTTTCATATCTAGGATGCAAATTAACACTCGACTGTGATGTCATGGCGAAATTATAACTTGCATTGTATTAGCATCAAGTGCGTTTAATAAACTGTCTAATATCTGGAGGTCAAAGTCAATCAGCACACTCATGAAAATGCACTTATTTAATTTCTGTGTCATTCCAGTGCTGTCATATGGATGTGAGAGCTGGAAAAGTTCTTTATCTTCAGAAAAGAAACTATTGAGTTTCGAGAACAAATGCCTTCGTAGGAAAACTAACACCTACTGGAGCGAATTGAAATTGAACGAAAAAATAAGAGAATAGACACATCAAAACTACATTACAGATGTTATTAGAAAACGCAGTTGGTCCTACATTGGACGTCTTACGCTCAGACAATAACAGAATACACCACTAATCTCATGCATGGATACCAACAGGCAGAAGAGCCAGGGGTAGACCAAAGGAAACACCTAGAAGAACAATACTTAGAGAAATTAAAACAAACAATATTCATACTATTCAAGAACTGCACAGAATAGCTTTGAACAGACAGAATTGGAGAGATCTGACCTCTGCCCTATGTGCTAACTTAAGCGCTAATGGAAAATGAATTATGTATTTGTCGCTACCTTGATAATGACCTTTTTTTTTTAGTCAAAACATTGATTATGTGTATTGTTTCATGTAAATCTGCTATTTTACCTTTTTGTATTCTTTTTCTATATTTACTGACTATGTTTTAATGCAGTATATCCTATTAACTATGGTTGTGTGTTACTGGATCCCAAAAGGGAAGCAAAGAATGGTAACATTGCTGCCTGCCAAACATGTCGTAAGAGATGGCTGAGGGTGTTGGCAGGAGGGTTAACTAACTTATGTGATTTCTTCTGTGATGCAGCCTGCTGGAGACCAGGCTAGGACTGCTAGGAGTGAATCAACCTTTTTATCTGCAGCATGCCTTTATATTGCAAGTATGTCCTGTCCAATTTTGCCCTGTGTTGCCCCAGCCTCACATCTCTAGTGCCTTGGGTTATTCCTAGCCACTGATAATAATAAATGGATACATTTATCCCTTAGGATTGCAAGAATGTCATGTCAAATCTCCCTCCAGAGTAGAACACTGCACAGTTCTTGACATTGTACATTACAGCCAACATTGAATAAAACATTCATCTGGGAAAATAATTTAGTAATTCCTAACACCCCAGGCATTTATAAACTAGGACGTTACCAGATTGCAAGACAAGAAATCAAATAGATTTCACCACTATACACCACAGATGAAGATCCAGTCTAATGTCATGTAAGACATATCCTGGAGCAGATTGTGATTCTGACCATGAGCTCCGCTAGTGGCAGATATAAAGATCAGACTCAAGAGGTTAACGAAAAGCATCAGACACAAAAAAGATACAAAAGCATGAGATACAATATTAGTGCAATACCAACAGAATACAGTGTGGGAGTACAGAACAAGTTTTAATACGTTGATGGTTGTTAAAGAGAAGATGACTTTCATGTCAGTGCAGTCAAAATCATGGCATTTGCAGAGATGCTGCAGCGAAACCTATATCAGATGATGCAGGCAGTGGTATTATCTGTGTTTAGATTAAAGGCTATGGTTTAGATTTACTGACACTGTTGCAAACAGGTGGATAGATTGGAGAGAGTTCAAAACGAGGCTATGAGAACTGTCCTAGGATGCACAAAAGATACACCTATCACGACCATGAGGTTTCTCCTGGACCTACTGAGTATCAAATAAAGATATAAAATAGCTCAGGTTAAAGAATACTTCAAGGTCGCCAATAATGATCATCACCTTTTACACCAATCTCTAGTCAACACAAAAGGAAGGCGTATCAAATGAGAGGAAAGTCCTGGATGGCAGAAGCAGAAGATACCCTACTCAGAATTTGTGAGCTGAAGGAAGTAGGAAGAGGCTGTGAATGGGTGACATTTGGCAAAGAGTGAAAGTTATTGACAACAGCTATGAGAGATGGGAAGAGAGTGCCGCGACTGGGCTACCAACAGAACAGAGGGAATGATCCAAGAACTCATACTGCAGCACTTGAAGCCACACGATACAATAATTTACACAGACGACTCAGTGACACAAGAATTAAACAGATGTGGTTGGGGTTTCATGGCCTACCAAAATGGCAAGAAATTAGCTTAGATGTCAACCGTGTATCCCACTACAACATCGAGTATGAGAATGGAAATAGAAGCGGTGACAGCAGTTCTCACTTGGCTGGCGACGCAACCACCAACAGACTCAGTTATTCTATCGGACTCTCAAAGTATGATACACAAGATAGAAAAGTGTATGATCAGAACTGAATGGGTCACTCTTCTCAACAACGCGCAGAGCATTCAATGGATCTACTGTCCTGGTCATTCTGGGGTCAGGGGAAACGAAAGAGCCGATGTGTTGGCTGGTAAAGCCTTGGTGAACAGCACAGAGATAGAAGAGACAGGATTGAATTGATTAGAGCAGTCATGGATACCCTACGAGAAGACGAGGAGGAAGTAGAACGAGACAATGCACATATTCAGAGAATCGTAGAAATGGGAGTGACTAGAGGTGATGGGAGAAAGTGTTCCCTCTCCGGAAAGATCAGAAGAACGCATAATCAGCAACTGATTGGGACACTGAGCGTATATACTTTTTAGATGGCTGACGGAACAGCAAGCAGAGCATATATGGGAATACCCCCAGCTCTGTAAAGCTTGTTCCTAATGAAGAATAAAGATGACACCAGGTGAACTCGCAAACAATGCTAGAGGTTCAATATTATCTTCTGAACAACCTCACATACTCCAAAGAATGACAAAAGAAATGAACTACAGAAAAAAACTAAAATCACTAAAAAGTGAAAAACAAACAGAAGAATACAAGGAACAAACTAAATAAAACAAAAAACATAGGACCAGAAAAACTACATTGAAAACAAGTGTAAAGAAATTGAACAGATGTACGAACTGGAAGAAAAACACTTGACAGCAAAATTTCAACCAGCCACTCGAGCAATTGAAGACAAAAAACACACTAGCAGAAAATAAAGATATTCTGAACTCATGGATGGAATAATGTAGGAAAATGTACAAAGATCCAAACATAGACACATAGTTGATTGGAGATGCCTATGGGCCCTAGTTACGTAATGGCGTCGGTTAGTATAGACGTCTATGTAGCCCGAAGGTTAAATATATTGTGCAGTTTAAAGTTCATCACTAATGCTAGTTGTCTTTTCAATTTGTTGCCATCTCTGTGGTTAGCCATAATTTTAATGAAATGGGAATCCACCTCCCATCCAAGTATATGGTGCACTAAACTATGTAGCTATTGTAAATCTGAGGATATTTATCTCAATTTTGTCCTCATACTGAAATACGTTAGTGTTTGTTTCCTAGTTTTATATAGATAATTTAGCACTGTTGTGCATTTTAATTCATGCATTTATGTATATCATTATGTTTAATTTTTTTGTCATCACAGAGAGCATTTGTGAACTCTTATTTTTCAAACCTCTTTGGAGAACCAGTTAAGACCACACAGGTAAGGATACATTTATGATTAGTACTGATCAATAGGCAGCAACTGTATACACTGCACAAATTTGTGATGATTTTTATTAAAACATCTCATTTTCTGGGGAAATTAAGTCTTTAAAGTAACTCTCTATGTTTAAAACATTAAACTCTTAGATTTGACAAGAATTAAACTCTTAGGTTGTTCTTAGGTGTGGGAGTTGGTCTTCGCCACCAACAGTCATAAATCCAGGACTACCACAAGGGTCACGTCTGTCCCCAGTACTATTCAATGTGTATACAGTTCAAATTACAAACTGTCAGATTGCAGGATCAGGGAGAACCATGTCTTATGCTGATGACATCTTGGTATATAGGCAGGGCAGAGATAGAGAAAGAATTGCCAGAAATGTGCAGAGGGAGCTTGATTGCATAGGAGAATGGTGCAGTAATTCTGGAGCTTTTGTTAATCAATCAAAGGCATCGATAACATGGTTTTCCCTAAACAATCACATAGTGAACACATCCACGCCATCGGTTACTTTGAGAGGGGATGTCCTCGAGAGAACCAGCACAATGAAGTACTTGGGGGTCATGTTGGACAGAAGTCTGAGTTTCAAAGATAATGTTGACCACATAATTGTAAAGGCTTATAAAGGTCTTGTGGCGATGAAAGTTATGGCTGCTGCTCAATGCGAACAGAGACTGCTATTTCTGCTGTATCAGGGATTGGTGGTGGCGGTGGTAGAGTACGCACTGGCAATTCTGACACTGAGTCAAACTCAAACAGAAAGATTGGATAGAATCCAAAATGAAGCAATGCAAATAATTTTGTGGTGCACGAGAGATATGTCGGCTCGGGCTATGCGATACCTACTTGATTGCCCAACTGCGGAGCAAAGAATACAAATGTGCAGGGTGCGGGACTACCTAAAAATCACCGCTGCTAAAGAGCACCCTCTACACCCAGAAATTATCAAAGTGAAAGGAAGTCGACTAAAGAGAGGAAAGTCGTGGATGGGGCGCGCAGAGGACGTTATACAGAGTGTCTGCAGATTGGAGTATGTACTACCTGGTGCCGAATGGAGTCTGGCACCCTCGGATTTCCCAACAGCCTTCGAAGGAGTAATAACACTCAATAGAGAGTGCAGGGAATGGTGTCTGACAGTGGTCGAGTCGGAGGTGCTCGCTCTGATCAGTGAGAATTCCAGGGAAGGTGATATAGTTATATATACAGATGGGTCGGTTGAGAGACACATCAGGAGTTCCTGGGCTTTCACGGCTCAAAGGTGGGGGGAGACTATCAGAGAGGAAAGTGGTGCATTCGTTCAGACAACAAGCAGCTTGACAATGGAGATTCTGGCGGTGACCAAAGCTTTGCAATGGGTCTGCTCACAGACTGTCTATGAGCATGCCTGTATCCTCAGTGACTCCATGAACATGATTGTGAAAGTTCAGACGGGGTACGTTCGAGAACAGTGGCTGGATGCAGTGAATAATCCCTCTGTGCGTACAGTGACAATACTACAGTATTTTTGTGCCGGGACACGCGGGAGTCCGGGGTAATGAAAGAGCAGATAGGTTGGCCGTCCACGCTGCTACTACGGCTGTTGGTGGAGTGATGGATCGGGCAGACATTTTGAATGCCCTACGTGAAAACGCACTAACAAATGAATGTACAAGTGACGATGACTCTTGTTCCATGATTAGAATAAAGGAACTTGGTTTGAAATGTGGTGTCGCTAGAAAGGAGAGTTTTCGTGGGCGAAAAAGAATGATGGTCAATCAACAACGTACTGGGACTGTCAGTCAATGTGTAATGGCGGATACACTCAAGGAAAGATCTGAGCACCTATGGACTTGTCCGGAGTGCAATGACGATGATCCAATGACTAACTAACTAACTAGATTTGACATTTCTATTGGCAACAGTCAAGATGGTATGTGATTCTAAAATAAAACCAGACTTGTAAAATTTGTGTATATGTCTCTATAGTAGAAAGTGTTGTGTATACACATAAAAAGCATTTGTTCAGAAAGCGTTAGCATGGAGAAGATGGGAAAGCTGCCACATCCAGTCTACAGCCTAGACCTGTGTCCATGTGACTTTCATTTGTTTGTACCTTTAACCCTCTCACTCCCGTCCTGACCACCATTTATTCCTATTCCAGCTATAAATGGTCGGTATAGTAATTTAAATAATTTTTCTTCACTGTTTACATGTGAATAGATATGCTAAATTGAGCCCTCGTGTAACTAGCAGTAATGGTGGCTCAAATAGCAGTCTTCTGATCACTTCTAACAGCTGTCATTTTCGAGCAGAGAATTGTTTATTATGACCTTCAATTTTGTTCAAAACTTGGTCAGAATGGACCTACTTATGATTCAGAAGAGGCTGATGGAAAATTTTTAATGGAATTTTTGAAGATTAGAATAAAACAGACATTCATGAGAAATTATTTCAGGATTTGGGGGTTGAGTGTAGCTACTATCAGTAGTGTAGGCCTAATTGATGACATGTACCCCTCTCCCACCACCATGCTCTAGACCTAGTAATGATAGAGAATAGTCAAAACACTGAGCTATGTCAATATTGAACAATTTCATGAGAAATCAGGTCCTCCAGAGGGCAAGTATAAATTAAAAAAATATCAGGATGCCTGATAAAGTGGGGAGTAACAAAACCACAGTAACAAAACAAATCAGCGATAAAGACTATATTAAGTAAATAATGTTATTGTAATACTAACTATCAAACATTTTTTTAAATGGAAAAACTAAATAACAATTAATACAATAACAAGAACTGTTTCCACGTTGCTAAGGAGATTGATCCAAATTACTCAGTTTTTGATTAGGATTATGCCTATCTTTCACTATTTGGTAACAGTACAAGTAGACGCCACCACATGTTTAATTATTTCCCTTGTCTATCTCTATCTATCTATACGCTGTGTCCCTTGTTTGCCTTGCAGCGTCAGGGGTGGAAGAGTTCTCTGGAGATGGCCTTCTTGTGCGCTGTTTGTAAGCTTGTTCCTGTGGCTTCTTTGATTTCTGTGATCCATCTTTTACATGGTCTGCCTCTGGCTTTATAACCGTTATGTCTATGTGTCATGGCCATCTGTGGCATGCTATATGTCGGTAGTCTGGAAGCTTGTCTATGTTCGTAAATTTCATGTTCATCATTTAATAATTGAAATATTAATTTATTTTAGAGTTGGGGTTAGGGTTAGTTATGTAAAACACAACTATCCTAACCCAAACCCAAAAATAAATAAATTAATGTTTCAATATTTCAATTATTAAATGATGAACATGAAATTTACATAGATAAGGGAAATAACTCGACTATATGGTGGCATCTACTTGTACTGTACCCACTATTTCTACATGAGTCATTCTTTGATGTACTGCACAAAGCTAACAAATGTGTATGCTAGTTTCAAAATTTTAGAAAAATGAGACACTTCTTGAAAATCGGTTTCATCTAATACCAAGATCTTTCTTATTGTGAACCAGGTCTATATGTTTAGAGTTTACAAGTTACCCTCCTAAAGAATGTTTTGGTCTACTGATGAACTATTGAATGTGACTGCAGTGTCAAGTGTAATGACCAGAAAAATATTTGAAAGTGTAAACAAATATTTTCATCTGGATGATAATTCCAAATTCATGCCATGAGAAGATGGACATGATGCAGTTTTTAAGATTAGACCTCTGTTTGATATTATTCTAAATAAAGTCCAGAGAGCTAATTAAGCATGAACAAGATATTAGCATTGGTGAAGCTATGATAGCTTTTACATGCAGACTAAAATTCAAATAGTATAATATGAAAAATAAACCCTGGGGAATAAAAATGTATTGTGCTGTGGATCCCCATTCTGGATATATATATAACTTTGAGGCGTGTACTGGATAATCAAACAGATAACGGTGGAATAGTGTATCATGTTGTGATGCTGTGTAAGGGAGACTGCATTACAGCTTTTCATTCGAACATTTATTTGAGAAAACAAATTGACACAAGTAAATGAAGCTGAAAGGAAAATGGTGCTCATTTTGTTTCCTCTTGTTTGTTACAGGACAAGTAAACCTGTCTTACATTTGATCATGTCTTGTATGTACAAATTCCCATACAGTATTATGGGAAGATGCTGCACAACACTGTAAAATAAAAATCATGATGCATGTCTCGTGAAAAAAGGAGAAATGCAGCAGATAACAGCAGAAACTTTCTAGAAAATCACAAGCATATAGAAGACCATCTAAAGTGATCATACCAATGCCTAACCTGCCCAAGGACCTTAGGATTCAACACAGGGTTTATCAGCCATCTTTGAACGCATAAAAAAAGGACATAAATGTAACTGAATATTAAAAAGTGGATGTAAAAAATTATTATGGGATAACTTTTCTTAGAGCCTGCATATTCCCAGTTGCAATATGTGAATGAGAGTCTTGGACAATCACAAATAAGGTGAGAAACATAATTGCAACATTCAAAACAAAATGTTACAGAAAATTCCTCAGAGTACTATGAACCAAAAAGATCACAAACATTCTGAAATTATTGAAAGTAAAAGAAAATTGGCTAAATAACCAGGTTCTCTCTTGAAAATTACAGTATTTTGACCATATCAAATGACACAAAAACTTAGAAAAGGCCATATTGGGATGATGCCAGGTGAATGAAAAATTGGTAGGCTACGAAAAAGTATGCAAGACATCAAAGACCACCAGAACATGACACAGAAGCAGAAATATTGGCTCAAGATCTGCAGGAGTTTAGAAAGGCTGTGATGATTGCTACATCATGTCTAGAATATGGTACCTGATGATGATCATCGTGATGTACTAACGAAATAAATATTATTGTAGTAAAGTCTTGTGTGTTCTCACATTAGCTGTAATGTGTTGATCTCATGTGTGATGTACTGACTTTCAGAACAAAGTTCCAGGGATCACATGTTCAGATTTAGAACAATGTTGGCTGTCTACGGAAATGTTTCAAGTTGGTGGTAAGTTGTCTATCTGCATTGTGCTTAGTTTTTAAATATTTCAGGTATAAAAAGATGAATTGTGTTGAATTGTCCAATTACCAGAACTTTAAATATTTGAGATGTAAAAAAAAATGATTTGTATTGAATTATCTAATTACCAGAGCTTTAAATATTTGAGATGTAAAAAAGATAATTTGTGTTGAATTATCTAATTACCAGAGCTTTAAATATTTGAGATATACAATGATGATTTGTATTGAAGCACCTGGTGATAGTTGCTTGAAAGCTGGTTTTTAAGGGACTTGTCCAAATACCAGAGTTCTAAATATTTGAAATGAAATGGTGATTTGTATTGAATTGAAATACCTGGTGATAGTTGATTGAAAGCTGGATTTTAGGGGAGCTCCTGCAGATTTGCTTTTTTGAAGGTTTGAAAAGACATAGATCATTAACTTTATTGTAATAAAGTTACCCCATACTTATTTCATCCCTGTGAATGAAATGGCAAGTAGCCTGCAGAGCATACCACTTTTAGCACAAACTCAGTAGCTTCAAGTGATAATTCCCAGGAAACTCATTAAAAATCCACTGAGTAAACAAGACATTGCATGCAGACCTAACCCATGACTTCTTTAGCACAAGCTAACAGCTTAATCACTACATCAGGAAGATTGGTGGTAGCAACACACAGTCATGTTGTCTTTTTGCAGAAACTTATCTGGTCCGCAATCAATCAATAAACCCATAACCCTTCAGGGTCATAGGGGTACCACATTGGATGCTTCAGCACACAGAATCCTCCAACAATTCCTATCATCAGCAATTGATGAGTGAGGAAAAAATCGTGTCCTGACCATTCCTTGATGTCTGTCCATGCCTTTATTTTTCCTCCTCTGCTTCTCTCTCTTTCTCCCCCCCCCCCCCCACTGACAGTTCCCTGCAGTATTGTTTGTGACAAGGGATCATGTCTGCATACATGTCCAAACCATACTAGTTTTTTGTTGTTTCACAATTGAAAACAATGGTTCTTGTACACCTGCATACATTTCTATTTTATTTCTTATGCACAAGTTGGTGTTATATTCCCTATAGGAAATTTGTAGAATTTGTCTGTAGCATTTGTACTCGAAAGCCTCTAATCGTCTCTCCATGTCCATAGTGAGTGTCCGATTCTCACAACCATACATCACAACCATACAACACAACAGAAAGCACCAGCGACTTATACAGTTTGATTTTCACTCCAACACTGATGTTGCTTTTCTAAATCACAGTTAACCTTGACAAGGATGCTAAAGCCATCTCCAGCCTTATTTTTAGTTCTGCTTTGCAGTTTCCATCGCTGCATATACTGGATCCGAGGTATTTGAAAGTATTCTTGTCCATAGATGACCTTGAAACCTTTGCATAAGGTATCAACATCCAGCATATGCACATGTTTTTGAAGAATATAAAGAATGTATTGTAGTGCCAAAATGTTTTTGTCTGCATCACCATATTGGTACAAGCATAAATCAAAGACAAGTATAGTTGTTGTATTGTGTCATCATTGTGTGTTATTGTGTGCAGGTCTAGGACAGGCACATATTGATATAGTTCCTGGATGTACTTGCTCTAGCTGGCTAGAGAACAACTGTCACCTTGGAGATTCATGTCCTTTTTCTCATCCAAGGTAAGAACTGTCATCTTGTATCTGAGTTATTGATATAATCTTTTTTGAGTTAGAAAGTTTTGCTATTGACAGTAATTGTCAAACATTTGAGGTTTGTTGATGATATTTGGAAGTATTTGTTCATTAGAGAATCTGATAATCTATTTGTTTGTTGATTATTAAGTGAAGTTTGTGTGAAAGAGTAGACTTATTATGTGCAAATTATTGGTGCTGTACGCAGAGAATATTGTGAAGTAAATCTTTACATTTTGTCACTGATGTTCACATATGTTTGGTGTGAAATTAATAGACAAGTTGAATTTTTCTACAACCATAACAGTGTTTGTTACCTGTTGACATAGACCTACTCAATACTCTGTGATTCTGTTTGATCAAAGGAGTTTGAGGTCAATGAACCTTTGACAGGTTTGAAAATGCTAAAATTTGGGATTGGTGTGGCCTGGAGATAACACCTACCAGAAATTTCAAAAACAACACTAACCACAGAACCATCAACCATCCTACCCTGATGGATTTGCTGAGATGATTGTCTGTTTATTCTTTCCTCACACATTTTGCATACTTCTGCTGATTAGTAAATAGTAATACTGATCAAGAAAGAATTAGAGAAATATGTCAGCGGGTAGTGGACATACTATGTAGAATTATAATGGTAAAGATAAAATTTAAACGGCACAATACGGGGAGAGCGGAGATGAGCCCATATAATTTAGTGAAATGAAATAGGGACAGATATGCAATTTGGGCATAAATATTACATTTATTATTTCTCCTTGTGCATGTCCAGTAGACATATTTTTGGTGGAGGGGAGAGGTGTATAGATTTTGGGAGGGGGGGTGTGGTTAGAGTTAGATTAGCCCTAACTTCCCCGATCATTCCCTCTCCATTGATGCGATTTCATAGCAGCTGTGTTATGCTGTATACACAAACTTCACACATAAATGTGTTCCATTCGACCACTGTAGACTTCTACTCACCTAATTGAGTAGAATTCGACAAGATAAACATAGTACTCAAAAAGTGAGAAATCAGGTTTGGGATAAGCCCCTCCCAAAGAACAGAGAGGTGCAAAGGGCGTGGAGTGAGACATGGAAAGCAGTAGCACTATGACAGAGAGCAAGGAAAAGTGTGGCTGCTCAGTCCATGGAGGTCGCACAATTGAAATGAAAGAGAGATAACATAGTTCAAACATTCAAAGAGATTGCAAGGGTGACAAAATGGGACGAATTTTGCCAAGTGATAACATGAGAAAAGTTATTAAAGTTATTTGCGCTCACACAAATCCATGAATGGCAACGACTGTTGCTTATTTCCAGAGCGCTGATACGGCCTGGCAAAAGACTGAGGAGACAAAAGGTGCAGAATTGCTGACACACTACACCGCACAAATTGGTCGGAGAAATGTGAAGGCATATCATGAAATTAAGAAAAAGATTACAGACATGTGTAAAAACTAGAGTATGGAAAAACATGTGATAATTACTGTTAAAGAAATTTGAAAGATGCTGAAAAGTACAAACAACACAGCACCTGGACTAGACACAGATGGCATTAGATACGATGGCATTGAAGAATGGATGAGGAGTTGGGAGAGTTGGTGGACATGTTCAATAATAGCCTTCTAAAGGGCACAGTGAAAGAAGACTGGTTGCATGGCTATTTAGTCCCACTACCTAAATCTGGCAAGGATCAACACCAGGATACAAGGCTACAGAATAATACAGAATACAGTAACAAGGCTACAGAATACAGTAGGCAAGCGTTTGAAAAAAATGTGGCCTGGAAGGTATTGTGTCATCTTGAAAGAAATAAGTATTTACCAATGTTGTTAGGTGGGTATCGCACAGGAAAGAAGACATGGCAGAATGCAGCCATCTTTGCGCAGGATGTTTTTGAGGAGTTTGATTCGCATATAAAGGCATGTGCGGTCGCAATAGATCTTGAGGATGCTAACAATAGGGTGTCCTTGGATATCTTGATGGACCAACTGTTAAATCTTGCAGTAAATCGTTTTGTCGTGCAGTAGGTTGGTGCGGCCCTGCTACACAGAAAAGTAGTTCTTAAGTGTGGTAACTGGGTATTGGCACAGACGGTTATTAGCCTGGGTCTGCCACAGGGATCGCCTCTATCTCCTGTGCTTTTCAATATATACACAGTACACATCACTAGCAATCAAATCACAGGTGCTGGCAGAACGATGTTGTACGCCGACGACATCCTGGTGTATAGACGGCAGAAATCGAGAAGAGTGCGTCATGGAACTACAGGGGAAGCTGAACAGACTGACAAATTGATGTAGAGATACGGGTACAGTGGTAAGGGAGCCGCGTTAGCGCAGTGGTTAGCGCACTGGCTTCGCATATGAGTGGTCCTGGGTTCATTCCCCAGTTGAGGCGGAAATGTTTTCAGATCGCAACGGCTCCCAGGTTGACCCAGCCTTAAATGGGTACCGGATTAATCCGGGAAGTAAAGACTGCGAGGGAGAGGAGATGGCTACCGCCCTCATTTGCAGAGCCTGTGAAATGTGAGATCGCTAACATCTCACACCCCTACGGCATTAATAAATGCTATGGGTTACTTTACTTTACAGTGGTAAATAGTTATATGGCATTCGTAACTTGGTTTTCCTTGAACAATCACATGGTAGCGACACCGATGCCATTTGTCTCGTTGGCCAGGAACAGTTTAGAAAGAACCAGCACAATGAAATACCTGGGCATATTTTTTGACAGAAGTTTGAGTTTCAGGGAACATGTTGACCATATTATCATAAGGGCAGGAAAAGGCTTAGCAGCAATAAAGGTTATGACTGCTGCGCAGTGTGAGCATAGGTTGTTATTTCTTTTGTATCAGGTTTTGGTTGTGGCCGTGGTGGAATATGCACTGGCAATTCTGACTCTTAACCAAACTCAGAGGTCGAAAGACTGGATAGAATCCAGAATGCAGCAATGAGTATCATTCTTGGGTGCACAAGAGACACATCGACAAGAGCTATGCAGTACCTACTCGACTGTCCTACAGCAGAGCACAGATTGTAGTATTGCTGTGCACTGGTGTACCTTCAAATACATGCAAACAAGGAGCACCCATTGCATTCTGAAATATAGAAAGTTAAAGGTAGCAGACTTAAGAGAGGTAAGTTGTGGATGGAACGTGCTGAGGATTTCATACAAAGTGTGTGCAGATTGGAAGATGTAGCAGCAGGTGCAGAATGGATAGGCCTGCCCACAGATTTGGAAACATGTTTGGGAATAGTAATAACATTTACCAGGGAATGCTGAGAATGGTGTCCCACGGCTGTGGAGCAAGAGGTGCAGGCTTTGGTCAGTGAGAATGCCAAAGAGGAGGATGTGATTATATATACTGATGGATCTGTTAGACATGTTCGCAGTGCTTGGGCCTTCACAACTCATTGTGCAGGTAGAACGATCAGGGAGGAGAGTGGGGCCTTTGCTGTGACTATGAGTAGCATGACCATGGAGATTATGGTGGTTACGATTATATACATTAGAGTGGGTAGGCACACAGAAGGTAACTCAGGTCTGCATCTTCAGTGACTCTATGAGTATGATTAGGAAGGTACAAGTGGGTCTCGTTCGCGAACAGTGGATCTAGGCCTTGAGAAAGGTGAGGTTGAAAGTAGTTGTTTCTTGATTAGGAACAAGCGTCACAGCACTGGGGGCATTCCCATATATGCTCTGCTTGTCATTCCATCAGCCATCTAAAAGTGTATAAGCTCAGTGTCCCAGTCAGATGCTGATTACCCGTTTTCTGATCTTTCTGGAGAGGGAGCACTTTCTCCCATCACCTCTAGTCACTTCCATTTCTACCATTCTCTGAATATGTACATTGTTACGTTTGACTTCCTCCTTGTCTTCTTGTAGGGTATTCATGACTGCTCTAATCAATTCAATACTGTCTCTTCTTATCTCGGTGCCGTTCACCAGAGCTTTACCAGTCAACACATCGACTTCGTCCAGCTCACACACTCTGAGTAGGGTATCTTCTGCTGCTGCCATCCATGACCTTCCTCTCTTGATTCGCTTTCCTTTTGTGCTGTCTAGAGATTGGTGTAAGACGTGATGATCATTATTGGCGACCTTGAAGTATTCTTTAACCTGGGCTATTTTATGTCTTGATTTAATGCTAGTTAGGTCTAGGAGAAACCTCATGGCCACAATAGGTGTATCTCTTGTGCATCCTAGGACAGCTCTCATGGCCTCATTTTGAACTCTCCAATCTATCCACATGTGTTTTGTGACAGTGTCAATAAACCTAAACCATAGTCCAACATAGATAATACCACTGCCTGCATCATCTAAAAATGGTTCGCTGCAGCATCTCTGCAGATGCCATGATTTTGACTACACTGACACCCTTCCCAGCATTCAGAATGATATTCTGAATGAAAGTAGTTACATTTATTTATATGCTGGGATATGTGTGTGTTCGAGGCAATGAAAGAGCCGATCAAATGCCGAATTACATGATTGTGGCACAGGGTGATGTGGCAATGGATCGAGCTGACGTTTTGAACTCCATTAGAAATATAGCATGCGAGTGTGAGACTAGTGTGGATAATGATTCCTTTTCAGTCGCCAGGATTAAGGATCAAGGTTTGAAATGCAGTGTTTCTAGAAGTGTGAACATTTTGGGGGGTGCAGAAGAACGGTGGTCAACCAGTAGAGGACTGATACTGTCAGCAGAAGTGTAGCAGATCCACTCAGGAAGAGATCAGAGCAACTATGAATGTGTCCAATTTGCAGTGGTGATGATCTGACGACTAACTAGCTGTAGACTTGTTTATCTGCAGTTCTTGAGTGCACCATTCGGCAGATGTCATTTGCAAATCCCATCCTTAGACGAATCGTTATATCTTCACTAGCGGTTTCATTACAATACAGGGAGATGAACCTAGAAATAAATATATCTAGGGACAGATAAGCAGTGTTAGCTTAAATATTACTTTATTATTTCTCCTTGTGAGTACTATAAAAGATTGGAATGTGGTCTCATCACCATGCATTGTACCAATAAAACATTTTGATCTAGCTATTATATGAACATATGCATCAACTATAGACCACACTGAAGAAGAAATAGAAAACTACTATGAAGTCCTACAACACCTACTCAAGCCAGTAAAATCAATAGACATTCTGATAGTCATTCGAGACATTCTTCTTCTGCATTCAGCATCTGTGGTCATGCTATACCATCAGGCCTGTCGTCAAGACGAAGTCCACTGTCTTCTTCAGGTTAGAGCGGCTGCCCCATAGATTTTGCCTCAAGTCTATATCCTCTGGCCAGGTCTGCTGTCTCTGCTCTTTGTATGTTGGGCAGTCCTGAAGTATGTGTTCCAGGGTCAAGGTTCCGGATCCACATGGACATTCATCTGTGTATGAGATCCTTAATCGGTAAAGGTGACCCAACAGTCTGCAATGGCCTGTTCTAAGGCGAAATATTGTGGTCATGCGAGACATGAATATAAAATAGGAGGAAAGCACGAGGATATTGTAGAACAATGGTATAGGGAAAAGAAAAGAAGGGAAAAACATACTATTCCGTGAGGAATTCTTGAGACTAACTGGAATTGAACCAGTCAGTTCAACGGTACCAATTCGCCTAGCAACTATTTAATTTGGTGCCATTGAACGGACTGGTTCAATTCCCGTTAGTCTCAAGAATTTTTAAAAATTGTCCTCTGGCTTCCTACTTAAATTTACTTGTAATCTGTGAGGAGAATAGCAAGACAATATGTAATACATTCTTTGAACATGAAAATATATTATATACATGGAAATGCACTGGAGGCAGAAATGTTTTGTGCGTATCTTGATAAAGATCTTTTGGTTGAAACGTTGAAAATGTTTTTTGTATTGTAATTTGTATGTTTTCTTGTTTGCTCCTTATAACACTCCCTCCCCTAGTTTTAGTGATAGTCCGTCGTGTTTTAGTGGAACATTTTTAAAAACTTGTGTTTTACATAAGTACAATTGGGGACAGAAAGAGGAACCAGATAGAGATTTATTTATGATCAACAATAGACTTTTCAGTACCTGGTAGTTAAAAGAATACTAAAACATACCCATGAGCTGATATCTATTCTAACCATAATTCAGTGTTGTACAAAATTCTTGGAAAGTTTGAAAAGACATAACATAGAAGATAGCAAGATACATAGGTAGACAAATTGGCACTGAAATAAACTAGAATATAGAGCAAAAAAGACCTTGTAGACAGAAAGAACATATATGAAAACTTACATATGAACATATATGAAAACAATGAGAAAAGCCAAGAACAAACAAACATGGATATAAATGAAGTTACTAGGTAAAAGGATAGAAAAAAACTGTCGGTCAAAATGGCAGACATATCGATGTGTGTTTTTGTGTGACACCGTCAACATCACTTGAAAGATGAATTTATTCATTATTTCGTCTAGGATGTGGTGTTAGTTATTTTGGCAAGGGAGTCCACTCATCAAGATCTTCGCCGGTGCGACGGAGTACGTGCATCAGAGCTGAAATTTTCGTGAGTGTAGCCGTTATTCCATGTAATTACAAGGCCTAGTACACACTAATGGCCTGCAAACGAAAATGTCCTAAACGGGGCGGGGCCAAACGGCAAGGTCGGCGCGCTGGAGCGAGGCGCCACAGATCGAAGGTCGAGCGTCTGTCGTTAAAATCGCTACATGTTTTATTCTGGAATGTCGCAAGTGTGGAAAAAAGGCGCCCAGATCTCGATAAATTAATCTACAGCGCAGATATTGTAGCCCTACAAGAATCGCGCTTGGGAATACGAAACCGTCTTCAAGTCACCGGCTTTCAAAGTTTCTACAATAGGCGACACCTGGGGCAAGTAATTCTTGTACGAGAAGGCATTGACGCTGTCGAGATAGACGTGTCCAAATGGGATAGTGGTGATATTCAGCTGCAAGCTATCAGGATACAAAACGCACATCACCCTTTCGCGCTCATCAACGTTTATGCGTGCAACACCAGCCTGAACGTGCAGGGATGGAAATCTTTAGTTGAGATAGTAAAGGAAGAAAGAGACGTCATCTTTGTGGGGAATTTAATGTAAAAGGAAGCTCTTGGGGCAATACTACCTCTAATCAACAGGGAAGAGATCTTGAGGAGGCCTTGATTGATATAAATTTAGTATGCATAAACGACTGGTGCATGACAAGACTTGCTGCTAGGAATGGCGGCGACGACAGTGCAATCGACCTGGCTCTAGTGACGGCTGATATCGCACCCAAATGTAGATGGGATGTGTTGGTGCATCACGGCAGTGACCATTTACCATGTTTCTTGTTGGTGGACAAAGGAAAAAGTAAACAACAGAGAGCTAGAGTTAAGTCCTTCCAGTACGATCGTTATGGGTCGTCTATCATAAACAGAATTAGGAAGGAAAAACGTAGAACACACGCCACCAAGGCACAAATGTGGAATCAACCCCCCTGGTGGAATGATGAAGTCCAATGTGCATGGAAGAGTAAACGTAGCGCAGTTGCAGAGTGGCAGAAAGCAAGGAAAAAAGTGACAGCACAGCCAGATCTTGTGCAAACAGACCAAAGACGACAGGGGTCAAGAATTTAAAGATATTGCTAAAGCTGCGAAGGAAAAAAAATGGGAAGACTTTTGTCATGAGATTGCAAAAGAAAAATAATTTAAACTGTTCTGGCGCCTGCGTAAATCAATGAACGACCCAAGGAAGCGTATAACAATCCCCAATTTTCAAAGCACAGACTTAGTATGGCAGAAGACAGATGAGAATAAGGGTGCAGCACTGCTGGCTCAGTACAAGGCACAAATCGGTCAGAGGAATTTAGTGAATTACAATAAAATCATGAAAACAGTCACAGACATGTGCAAGGAGCAAGCTTTGGAAAGCGATAATGTAATTACTCTTGAAGATATTACAGCCATACTGAAAAGATCAAGAAACTCAGCGCCAGGACCTGACGGCATTAGGTACGATGATCTCAAAGGCAGGTCAGACGAAGACCTTATGGAGCTGGCAATGTTGTTCAACAAGAGCCTAGTGAACGGCAAAGTAGAGGAGGACTGTTGCATAGTTACTTGATCCCACTACCCAAACCTGGCAAGAGTCATGCTAAGATACAGGGTTTCAGACTCATAACCATGCAGAATACGATCAGCAAGTTGTTAGACAAGATTGTGGCGTGGAAATTGTCCCTACATCTAGAAAAGAATAATAGACTACCATCAACATTGGGAGGTTATTGTCCAGGTAAGCAGACTTGGCACAATGCTGCCGTGTTCGCGCAGGACGTTTTCGAAGGTTTTGACAAACGAATGGAGATATGCGCTGCTGCAATAGACCTGGAGGATGCTTATAACAGAGTGCCCTTGGATTTCTTGATGACCATAATGCTGCAACTCCAAGTAAGTCCAGTTGTTGTCAGGTGGATTGTCTCTGCACTTTATCAGAGACAGGTTGTTCTTAGGTGTGGGAGTTGGTCTTCGCCACCAACAGTCATAAATCCAGGACTACCACAAGGGTCACCTCTGTCCCCAGTACTATTCAATGTGTATACAGTTCAAATTACAAGCTGTCAGATTGCAGGACCAGGGAGAACCATGTCTTATGCTGATGACATCTTGGTATATAGGCAGGGCAGAGAGAAAGAATTGCCAGAAATTTGCAGAGGGAGCTTGATTGCATAGGAGAATGGTGCAGTAATTCTGGAGCTTTTGTTAATCCATCAAAGGCATCGATAACATGGTTTTCCCTAAACAATCACATAGTGAACACATCCACGCCATTGGTTACTTTGAGAGGGGATGTCCTCGAGAGAACCAGCACAATGAAGTACCTGGGGGTCATGTTGGACCGAAGTCTGAGTTTCAAAGATCATGTTGACCACATAATTGTAAAGGCTTATAAAGGTCTTGCGGTGATGAAAGTTATGTCTGCTGCTCAATGCGAACAGAGACTGCTATTTCTGCTGTATCAGGGATTGGTGGTGGCGGTGGTAGAGTACGCACTGGCAATTCTGACACTGAGTCAAACTCAAACAGAAAGATTGGATAGAATCCAAAATGAAGCAATGCAAATAATTTTGGGGTGCACGAGAGATACGTCGGCTCGGGCTATGCGATACCTACTTGATTGCCCAACTGCAGAGCAAAGAATACAAATGTGCAGGGTGCGGGACTACCTAAAAATCACCGCTGATAAAGAGCACCCTCTACACCCAGAAATTATCAAAGTGAAAGGAAGTCGACTAAAGAGAGGAAAGTCGTGGATGGGGCGCGCAGAGGATGTTATACAGTGTCTGCAGATTGGAGGATGTACTACCTGGTGCCGAATGGAGTCTGGCACCCTCGGATTACCCAACAGCCTTCGAAGGAGTAATAACACTCAATAGAGAGTGCAGGGAATGGTGTCTGACAGTGGTCGAGTCGGAGGTGCTCGCTCTGATCAGTGAGAATTCCAGGGAAGGTGATATAGTTATATATATACAGATGGGTCGGTTGAGAGACACATCAGGAGTTCCTGGGCTTTCACGCCCATAATGTGGGGGGAGACTATCATAGAGGAAAGTGGTGCATTCGTTCAGACGACAAGCAGCTTGACAATGGAGATTCTGGCGGTGACCAAAGCTTTGCAATGGGTCTGCTCACAAACTGTCTGCGAGCATGCCTGTATCCTCAGTGACTCCATGAACATGATTGTGAAAGTTCAGACGGGGTATTTTCGAGAACAGTGGCTGGATGTAGTGAATAATTCCTCTGTGCGTACAGTGACTTTTATTTTTGTGCCGGGACACGCGGGAGTCCGGGGTAATGAAAGAGCAGATAGGTTGGCCGTCCACGCTGCTACTACGGCTGTTGGTGGAGCGATGGATCGGGCAGACATTTTGAATGCCCTACGTGAAAACGCACGAACAAATGACTGTACAAGTGATGATGACTCTTGTTCCATGATTAGAATAAAGGAACTTGGTTTGAAATGTGGTGTCGCTAGAAAGGAGAGTTTTCGTGGGCGAAAAAGAATGATGGTCAATCAACAACGTACTGGGACTGTCAGTCAACGTGTAATGGCGGATACACTCAAGGAAAGATCGGAGCACCTATGGACTTGTCCGGAGTGCAATGACGATGATCCAACGACTAACTAACTAACTAACAGGAAAAAAAACCACCTAAAACACACCAAAATATTAGTTGATAGACAATACGTTAACAACAAAAGAATAATGGTTAGAAACAAATTGAAAAGAAATATAGATGTTGTTTCAACAGATCTCAAGGTGACCAAAAGAAGCGATACAAGGACTTGTTAAAGACCTTCGCTGAAAGCCTTTGAAATAGACCAAAATGCATGAGAAGAACTTGCACAAAATAGATCTACATGGCGCTCTACAGTCAAAAAGGGTGCATTATCTTGTGAAAAGAGCAGAAATGCAGCATCTCAACAGTGGAGATAGCTAGAAAGTAACGGATATACCTTTTTTTCCCCAGTGTATTTGTTTCAGTGTACCTATGTAAGGATGTATTTGTTTCAATGTTTCTATCTGAGAATGTTTTTGACTTGATTTCATTCAGAATCTAACAAGCTGTATTGACAAGAGACAAGGTGTCACTCAAGTTGAAACCTGCTCACTCTGAGATTTCATTCCTCTCACTTGACAAATTTATCACGTATTTGTTCAGACAATGACGCAGTGTTAGGACACTGAAATCTTTTCGTTAATGTAGATTTAAATGACCAAATGTGAACAGTAGAGGTCAGTACTTGTCTGCAGCAATTAGATGTATGTTTTTTTAAAATACTCTATCAGTACATGTTTGTAAAACTGTGTGGACTAGTTCATTTGTCATTGCATATATGTAGTATTTGGAGTTGGTGTATGTTTGTAACATTTCATATGCTAGTGTATGTTTGTAACATTTCATATGCTAGTGTATGAATGTAACATTTCATATGTAGATGTATGTTTGTAACATTTTACATGCAGGTGTATGTTTGTAACATTTCATATGTAGCCGTTGTATATTTGTAACATTTCATATACAGGTATATGTAATATTTCATACGCAGCAGTTTTATATATGTAACATTTCATGTGCAGGTGTATGTAAAATTTCATATGCAGGTGTATGTTTGTAGCATTTCGTACGCAACAGTTGTATATTGGTAATGTTTCATATTCAGACATCTAGCACTTTATATGTTGGTAAATATTTGTAAAACCTGATGTCATGTTAAATAATATTTAGTATAAATCTGCACATGCTCATTACATTTGAAATGTTGATAACTTTAGAGGTGTCAGTATAAATATTACTCAGATACCAAGGAATGGTTGTAAAAACATAATACACATTATGTTGGATCTTTAGATGCCTGTGTTACTGTTGGCACTTATACATCTCTGTAAAATTCAAATGTTTACGAGTTTGTCTTAAAATATGAAATACTTGAGGTGGTGTTGAATTATAAAACCTTATTATTTGTGTTTCCTGAATATTTGTTTAGGAACATGAAAAGTGCAATTTTTAAATGTTGAAATGTTATAGCTTTGGTTAAGTTCATGTTTGACAGGAATGCCATATTATTGCAGAATTTAATGCTTAAAACACAGTTTGTCACATGACTACCATTGCTCCTCTTAAGCTTTTGAGCCAAATTGAAGAGTACATTATACAGAATGTAATACTCCATGCATAAAATCAATGACTGTGAGCTTGTAAAGGTTCTCAAGTACATCTGTCATGTTGCACATGTAACTTGTAGTTACCCAAGCTGCTGCATGATCCAAGGAAGCAAGAACATTTTTGGAGGGAGCATAAACAGCTAATATAATGAGGTGGGTGGAGGTAGGTGACCAACTATACTTCTGGTTTAATACTATTGTTCTTTTCTTCATTTATGCATTAATCCATTTGATTCAATCATCAATGTTATTGGGATTCTATATTCTGTACTATCATTTCCTTACATTACCCAGCTAGAAATGGATCAATCTTTCAGTTGATGTATACTTTTGAATCATTGCCATGTGAATGCTCTGATGATGTCCCTTTCAGTAAGATGATAAATTCCTATCCTTTTCCAGAGATGGGCGCTGACAGTGGCACAACAGAGAAAACTTGCAACATGCAAGATGAAATGCCTGAGAAAAGCCACAAATGTGACCAAACTGGACATAATGAGAAATCAGGATTATGAAATCAGGAAAAGAATTGGTATAAAACCATGCACAGAATATACTGAGAAACAACAAATAAAATGATTTGGACACCTTATGAAAATGAACCATAACCAACTACCCAAAAGAACATATAACATAAGAAGATCCAGATACAAGGCCAGAGGAAGACATAGAACAAGATGGATAGATAACATCAAGATAACACTGAACAAATACTGATTCAATGCAGCCAAGACAACATATCTGGCCTTGGATAGACAACTAAAGCTCCCAGTCAACACACCTATGCTTAATGGGAAGTGTGGATATTCTGACTATTATCCACCTAGGGATAGACAAAATTCCTATAGAGGCATCTTGAAAGCATTTATAGGTGTTAATTCTAAGCAATTTTTAAGTTGTCTTCTTTTTATCATTCCTTAATCAGCATGGAGTCACTATTGCAGTTGATTTGTCAGAACATGCGTAATGCTTCTACATTGGTGGTTTCAGTATGGGTTCAGCATTGACATTTTATTGGTGAGATTAATACCGCATTCCACAAATATCCTTTATTACTTGTTTTTTAAATGTGTTTCTTTCAAATACAAGACCTGAAGATGCAGATGGCAACACTTTGACTGTGATAAATCTGATTCACTGACTTAGTCACAATATTGCACTGTTGTAAATGTTTTTTTTATTGTGTCAGAATGTACATAGTATAGCACATGGTTGAAGTTGTATTTATTTATTACATGTAATGTTACCAAGCGAAGTATTTGTGGAAGTGAAGTGATAGCATGTTGTGTGCACTAGCAAATATTTTTGTTGATGATATATCTGTCATAGATCTGCAGAAGAATATCACAGCAAGTCATAGATGCAGCATAATTTAGCCTCATGAGATATTCAACTAATAGAATGATATAGAATTATCAAGAATGCAGAAATGCAGAAATTTTGTGCACTCTAAGTGGTTAGAGAGTTGGCTTCTCAGCCTAGTAGTATCAGAAACATGGCAGAGTGTGGTCAGTATGAACCAGAGCAAATGTGAATGATTCCCTTTTGAAAATAAACTGTCATAAGAATTACTCAACACTTGTTCTGCAATGGCACACTCAGCAAATATCTGCCGAATGAGACAGTATCGGTCAGTTAGTTTTTGTATGTAGACATTTCAGTTCTAGTTATTTAATATTTAAACAAAATTAGATTAAGAAACATACTAAACAATGCTGACCTGTGGCTGAAAGGTTAATGAGAAACTCTCACAATTCCTTGCTCACGTTCACAGTGCAGATACATATTGCCACCCATATTGCACTGGTAATGTAACTTGGTGTATTGGTGGTCCTAATAATTTCACAATTGATTTGTCCTATTTTGCTACATAGAATATGTATGCTTCAATTATTTTGAGTATTAATCAGAAATGTAATAAAACCAGAATTTGGTTATAAACACGTTTTTTGAGCAAATCCAAGATATAAGTGCCATATAAATATAATGTAAAAATAGAATAAAAATAGAATTACATATAGTGTTTGTAAAGTCTCACTACACTTTGTATGGAGAAAACATTTGAAATATGATGTACATGACATCATCACAAAATATGCTCCACAGTACATTTTGAATTAATATGCAGTGAATGGCTGTCGTCAACTGGAGTAATTCTTAGGAACATGTAATATTACGTAACACGTTGCAGAATATATTTGACCATATGAAGAAACGTGTGCAGTCATGTCTTGAAACCTGTGGTGAACATTTCCAACTTCTGTTATAATGACAATTCCATTGGTATTTTCCAGCTTCCCAAAAATAGCGCTGGTCCATAGCAGTATTTATTGTAAATATATTAATGATTTTTTTTTCACATTCTCTGGTGACTTCATGTGACATCATTTTTCGAAATTTTTTTACTTACAGAGTGTAGTGAGACTTTACAAACACTCTGTATAAAGAAAGCCCTAAATGTGATGAAACCATATCTATATTTTTTCCTTATGGTGTTTGTCAAGGTGTGTTAGGAATATACCAGGGGTATTGGTGACTTAGAAAACTATTAAATGTTGGCTTGAAAGAATTCAAGTCAAACAAGAAAATAAGAAGGCACCAAACAGCAATATGTTTCTACAATAAGAAAATGGTGGACAGATATATATTTAGAATGAGTGAAAATGTATTGTCATTACAAGTGTTAAATTTGGTACTAAAGGGCAAAAGAAAGAACGGAAGATCAAGATAAACTCTGCTGGCAAGTGCCTTACAGTCCATTGAACATAAAATGTTTCTGTGCTGTCCATCATATCCAGGCTTCACATGCTCTGGCAGACATATCCTGTGTTTACCTCTAGACTGGAGTCCCTTAGTATATTTTATCAGTGTTGGTAAAAGCCAATAATTTCATATGAAAACAACACATAGTTGATAATCAGACAAGATAATTACTGGTGGTCATAGAGATATGGCTTTATTAAAGAAAAATGAACATTAAAAATAATAATGCGTAGTTGTGAGTGTCTGTGGTTGTGTCGATAGTGACACAGACATGGATAAAAAAAAGTATAGCAAGTTTGACCGTTGTTAGCTTTGAGGTTAGTGACCAGTGTGTAGTATAGGAACTAGTTCTTTATTTACAGCTGGCCTACCAGCGATATGGTTACAGACATCCACCTTTCAGTGCAAGTAGTAAAAACACTGAGTGTATTATTTATCAATGCCAAAGTTGGATGTGTCAGACCATTGGCGTGAAAAGGTGACACAACATGTCTCAATTCTCTGGACTATATCCTGTTGGAAATGTAGCAGAACCATTGTCCTGCTGCAAGAGAGATCCAGTGGGAGTTTAAGAAAAATAACCAAAAAATAGGTAGATAACATATAAGGCTAAAATACGTAATGAAATTTCATTTATGTAATTAAAAATAAGCAATTCACGTTCTGAATATTATGACAAGAGGAAAGTAAGAACATTTTATGATATATAGGTCAAATTTCTGAGATTAAGACATAGAGTTCAAGTTCTTGAGAACATAACATCACAAGTCATCAGAACTAATGAACAGTTCTAGGGACAGGAAGCTGTGGATTGACAAGAATATTCAAACCAGTCAGTAAATAAAATAAAGTTTTTCTAATTCATACCTGAGGTAAATCGGGGAATACAGTTTTATGCCCATAATTTGTGTTGACCAACTGCATATCAACAGATGATATGGTCAGCATTATGTCTGACGACTACTTTCCCAGAAGAGCTACCATGTTGTTCCTACAGGCCGACGTTGTGCTTGAACTATGACGGGCATGGCATGGGTGGGTGGTACAACAAAGAAACCTGTCGCAAGGGCCAGAGTTGTGCCCTGATGTTGACGTCTGTTTCAGCAGCATTAGACTTGAAACACCATCGAGTCAGATGGCTGCTGGAACAGAGGGCGGAGGACTTATGGGAATGCCCCACACGCTGTGAGGCCAGTTTCTAATCAAGAATCAGGCTGGATCAACCTAGGAGCATTTAATGATTTTAACATATTTCCAGGTGAACTGGAAATTTAACCTTGGATTACTGGACTAGGAAGCAAGTGCACACTAACCACTGTGCTGTTAACCTTTAACACGCTGTGTTTACAATTACGCAATTTCTCTCCTGCCGCTGATTGCGTTTTTGAAAATGTTATGCAATCGTTGGTGGCTGTTTTGAAATTGCAATAACTTTTTTGTTGTTACAGATATTTAAATAATATTTGCACATATAAATAAAGAATTAAATTCTGCATATGTTGGTGTAATTTATGTTTGTATGTGTGTGATACTAGACGTGTTAGAAAGTGATAAAGACAGATTTAGACCTATCTAGATCTAGACCTATTGTATTTTTAATTGATCGAAAGCTGTTGAATATTATATTTTACATAATGAAAACCTTGTGGAACCTCGTGTTCTATTTTGTTTAATCTATTTAAAGTACTTACCTCTCAAGATTTCCACTTTAAATTCAGAATATATAATGATTTCACTAAATATACGATGAAATAAAAGTATATAAAACTCGATTCACTGTCATGTCACTTCGCCTCTATGCGAATGACTAAAGATTGTTCAGATTTCAAAATCATAATCACACGACATCTTCTGTCACCATTTTAGTTATAGAAACAGGAAATTAGATAAATTATCTATCTAGAGTTGCCAAAACATTAAAAAAAAATACAAATCTGGCATTTTTGCTTGCATTCGGGTGTAACGCACTGGGCGACGGATTTCGCAGTCCGAAATCAAGATATGACACAATTTGGGCTAAATGTGTCATCCAAATTGTAAACATAGCGTGCTAAAGGTTAAATTATAAACAGAATATTGTGCTAAGTGGTCACATAACTTAACAAAACAACGTAATCCATGCACATAGGTTACATCGAAACTAAAGCTGATTACTGGTCAGCCAACATATGTGACAAATTAGCCATGAATGTACGACTTTAGTTTCTGAATTTTTAACTTCCAATATTAAAATTAAGAAAACCATTTCTTGTTTTGGATACAAATTGATATTTCTTGGTCATTATTATGGAAGAATTTTTCTTTCAGATATTGAGACATCTTTCTACAACTTTCAGACAAAATGATTCTCAGATTTTGCATTACATTTTCTCATTTTAAAAAAATGTTAACAATTTTTCTGAATAATTTGCATGTGAAACAGTTTAACTGAACTGTCAAAATGCATTGTTTTCACTAAGTTTTTTGAACTAATGATTATAAAATATTTTTAATATATATTTTAATTTCTATAAGTTAATTTCTCAATTGTTAAATGTTGTCCCTTCATTCACTTGTTGCTGCACTGGAGTCTAGTCTGGCTACTTACAAACTAAAACGATTTCATTGTATAACTTCTTGCTTCAGTTTAAACAAATTTAAGTACAATAAAACATATTTAACCTTTACGACTCTGCGGGCGAGGTCACGCACCCGTAGGACACGCCCCCTTGTGCCTGCGGGCGAGGTCACTCACCATACGATATCGCCTGATTCCCGAGTACGGAACTTCACGAAGTAATGAACAGATGCCGTATAAAGCACGCCAAACGAAGCTAGGATTACGTCACAGTTTAAAGGTCAAATTCCTTTACTCATTACGATTGTAAGAGAGATAAAGCCGGTTGAATTTGTCAACGCATTTCTAGAGCGACTTTAGCCATTTTCGGCCGTATTTTACTATCAAATTGAGTACCGCGTGGCATGGGTAAGTGATCGTGACTACATGTTCTAATTGTTGTTTTTTGTGTTTAATATGTTGTTATTTGATAAGAATGTTTGTGTAGTCGTTCAAAAACACAAAAATAATATGTATCAGGGGTGCCACGTGTGTGCTTAGACAATAATTACGCTGCGTGTCGGGATAGACCTAGTGTTTACTGGACGGACGTTATATGCGATTTCTTATAAACTACATGTTTTAATTGTTGTTTTTGTGTGTTTAATATGTTGTTATTTGATAAGAATGTTTGTGTATTCATTCAAAAACACAAAAATAATATGTATCAGGGGTGCCACATGTGTGCATGGACAATAATTACGTTGCGTGTCGGCATAGACCTAGTGTTGACCGGACGGACATTATATGCGATTTCTTCACGTTTTATTAGTTTTTTAGTTCATATTATATTAGTTTGGATATAAAACAATACATATACAATAAGTATAGGTATTTATGAGGATTTTACCAATGTTGCCACACATTGCTCATGTATTAGGGGCGTCAAGAAGATATATTTGCGATTTTGAAAATGACGTTTTCCGTTTTTCCCCCGAATTTTCAACTTCACAACTTGCTCACAACTGTCATATCACACATACAACAACAACAAAAACACGATTATATTCACTATTCATTCCTTTATTTACATGTGCAAAAAGTATTTAAATATCTTCTAAAACAAAAAAGTTATTGCGTTTTCAAAACACTCACCATCAACAACGAAAATTTTCCAAAAAGAATCCAGGCCCTGGGGAGAAATTTCTCAATTTAATTCAGGGCCCTAAAGGTTAAACAATTTTTCAGATTCTTATTATTTTTCCTATAACAATCTTAAAAATATTTGGCAGATTTTTTGCAGTTAGTATTTGAAATTTAAAACAAAAAATCATTTTCTTTTGTTAAAATATTTAGATATGTGCTTCTTTTATGGAAAAACTAAACTGTATTTTAGTTGACATGATCCAGTTGAACACTCTAACAAAGAAATATGTCTTGAATATTAAGACATTAAATATCAGGTGTTATCACTGACAAATGAATGGTTGAATAGACTGCAGTCATTAAAATAGTAATTCCCTCAGCTTCACAACGAATCTAGTTGCTGTATTTTCTTGCTGTGGTACTTATGGTGTTTGTAAAGAACGAATCTCAAAACTTTTTTTCTGTACATTTCTAAATCAGAGTGGTAAGTAAATATTGAAAAAAAAATACAGTAAGGTTTAAATAAGCAGTTTTACATTTAACAAGAGTGGCATTTCGACCAAAATGCCTTTATCAAGATCAGGATGAACAAAAATAATTTATATATATTTTTCAATATTTACCTACCACATGGTGCACAGTTTTACTGCAGTGTCCTGATTATTAAATTTTTAAATCAGATTACAAACTATCAATAATAGTCTTTTCTTGAATTTTGTTTCTGTTACTTGATATTTATGAGCAAGTACAGACTTGAATTCTGGCAGTACTTTTATAAGATCAATGATATCAGACAAATCTCAAGAGTGTAGACGATTTTCACTGTCTTTTTGTGTGTCAGTAAAAGTCAATTTGACTCATTATGTAAAATATTCCCAGACAACAAATAGAAAATAAACACGGGAGAAAAATTTCTGTGTATGAATAAATAATAAGAAAAAATGAGATATTTAAGTCTGTCTAATCTGTCCAGGTGAACTTCAACTCAATGCATTGAGAAGATAATGTTAAAAAAAAAGTGTAGTTAAACAATCATTGAAAAAATTTTTTTTGATTTGTTTTAAAATGTTTCAATCCAGAAATAATGTTTTTTTAAAATTTGGTTCTCATAATGTACATAGTGTACATTATGAGAACCAAATTTTAAAAAAACATTATTTCTGGATTGAAACATTTTAAAACAAATCAAAAAAATTTTTTTTTTTACTGATGAAACTGTTAAATTTTTGAATCAGGTTTTGCAATTAAAAAATAGAATCCTTCTCTTTTGACATGTTGAACTTGGAAGATTCCTATTTTCACATGTATGTCATATTGTGTTATATCATGTTTGTTCATAGGTGTCTCCATTTGTCATCTACTGTTATACTACAAGTGTCTGTACTCTATTTTATGATCACATTGAAGTCTAGGTTTATGTTCATGCATGTCCAGATTGAACACAAGAAATGAGTCTGTATAAATTGGTTCCATGTCTATTTAAAATCACTGCCATGTGGACTCTAGAAGAGAGTGGCATAACAAAGATGGTAATCTGACATAGGGCAGTGGAGGCAGAGATGAAATAAGTAAACAGGTTATTCATTGGATATACTTTCTGAAAGATTGCTGCAGACTGAGCACAGTGCGAGAGTTAATTTTTCTGCCCTTCAAGATGTCACAAGACTTTATGGTCATTGACTGATGTGATGGTTCATGTCTAATGACAAGAAGAAGAAGATCATCAAATTGTTTGGTTGAGTGTAATTTGGCATCCATTGACTTGAACTGGATTTTCATTTGATCATTACAGAACATGTTCATCTCAGAAACTTGACCCCAGTTATAAATCTCATGGATACCAAACATGGACATGAAGGTGCTATCATTTTTTTTTCTATCACTACCATTCAGTCTTATAGTTCAGACTACACAAACCTTTTTGTGGCAGTGAATGTTCAATTCACATAGTCTTTTTTTTTTGTTTGCAGTTTAGCATGTTTACACAGCAAGTCTGGATTTCTTGATAAATGATGTTGCTGTATTTGAAAGCTCCTCAATATTCCATACAGCTTTCTGTGGATCTCTCTGTGAGCCAGTGCGCCACTCTCAACTGGTTTAGTGAACTGCAGCCTTGAAGAATATTCTCTGCAGTCTGTGCTGCCTGTCAACATAAGCACAGCGGTGATGAAACCAGTTTTAGTCTATTTCAGTGGCTATTTAAGTGGTCAAGTATGTATTTTGTGACTGTCCTGATGTGGATAATCACTTGTTCTGCTTGTGTTGAGATATGATAGTTGTCTTTTGGGGGGTCGATTGTTCTAATAGCTTTCATTCAGGTAGTAATACCATAGTGACTTGAACTTGGTTCTGTGAACATGTCCACCCTTCTGTATATTTCCACCCTTCTGTATATTTCCACCCTTCTGTGATCATCTTCACCCTTCTGTGAACATCACCACCCTTCTGTACATCAATAGCTCCACAATTTTAAATATTCATTTTCTTCTCCAAGTTCCTATCCCTCTGCTATCACTCTTAATTCTAGTAGTCTTTTTTTTTTGTCTCTGTTCTCTCCCATGTCAGATAAACAGTGGCCTGCTCAATGGTTATATGTTTTTTTTGTCTCTGTTCTCTCCCATGTCAGATAAACAGCGGCCTGTCCAATTGTTATGTGTTTTTATTTCTCCATCAGGTCCTTATTTTTATAGTCTGCAGTAGGTCAGAATTTGTTTCAGGAATTGAGAACCACTATCTAATTCCCACCACTCCTGCTTCTTCTGAGATCATTCTCAAACTCCTGCACATTGGCAGGATTGAGTCTTGAGAATGTTAATTCATTGTGTCATGGTTTAAAACTTGGCTGTGTTATCTGTGCCTTTTAGTATGACATGACTTCTCGGTCACTTACTCTATGATGGGATGGCCAACTCCAATACCTCCTTAGTTACCTCTGCTACATGCGTGGGAAATAGCAATGTTGCTGTTCTTTACTCCTCTTTCAGGCCCTGGAAAATACTGGAAACTTCACCAAGTTTGTAGTTGTCTCTGTATTATGCCGCATTGTTCACTTGAATTGGTGCATGCATGGTACAGCTGTTCACTTGATTTCTTGAGTAATACTCACAAAGAAATTTAAAGTTTATCCATGTTTTTATATATTTGGTAAAATTGTTTCTTTGTCTAGTATATAGTCTCGTAATATAGTGCAATTGCATGTATCTTTTATATAGTCTCGTAACTTAGTGCACTTGCATTTGTCTGTTATATGGTCTTGTAACTTAGTACACTTGCATTTGTCTGGTATATGGTCTTGTAATATAGTGCACTTGCAATTTCTGTTATATATTCTTGTAATATAGTGCACTTGTATTTGTCTGTTTTATGGTCTTGTAACCTAATGCAATTGCATTTTTCTGTTATATATTTTTGTAATATAGTGCACTTGCATTTGTCTGTTATATGATCTTGTAACTTAGTGCACTTTGATTTGTCTGCTATATGGTCAAGTAATTTAGTGCACTTGCATGTGCCTGTTATATGGTCTCATAACTTATGCAATTGCATTTGTCTGTTATATGATTTGTAACTTAGTGCACTTTTATTTGTCTGCTATATGGTCTAGTAAATTAGTGCACTTGCATGTGGTCTTGTAACTTAGTACACTTTCATTTGTTTGTTATATAGTTCTATAGCTTAGTGCACTTGTATTTGTAGATAACTTGATGTATTTTATGCTCTTCCTTACTTCTGTGACCATATTAGCACACTATCTGCGTGATGTATCCTTTGCAGGATGATGTCGTGACTGCCACTCTGTAATCCTCTTGGTTCTGTTCAAGCTTTTTCCTATTTAGATGGTCTTCAATATCCTGAACCTGTCATAGTCCACCTCTTATTCTCTTTCCTGGAACCATTTCCTCCAAGATTAAAATTGCAAACTATAAATGCAATACAGGCAGGTTAGAATTTCCTCTCTGACTGACTCACCTACCTTCTGTGTATGTTTGTACTTAGATGTAATAGTCAGGTTAAACTTTCTGACTGACTCACATACCTTCTGTGTATGTTTGTACCTTGATGTAATAGTCAGGTTAGACTCTGACTGACTTATCTACCTTCTGTGTATGTTTATACCCTGATGTAATAGTCAGGTTGAGGAGCGCAGTAACCTAGTTTATAGTGAGCTTGCTTGCTATCACCGGGTTACAACATGCCAGGTTCGAAACCACGTCCTGACAAAAATAAAAATACAGGTTGGGGTTTCTCGCTTGACACAGCCACTCCTCCAGTTGACTCAGCTGTAAATGAGTATCTGATGCATAAGTTTGGGGAGGTAAAGACAGCAAGGAAGGGAATTGGCCACCCCACCTAATAGTTGCTGCGGCTTAGTACATGAAGAGTTATCTTCATCCTTGACGGCAGGTTGGTGCCATGGGGCATACCTTTACTTTTTAATAGTCAGGTTAGACTTTCCTCTCTGACTGACTCATCTACCTTCTGGGTATGTTTGTACCTTGATAAAAGAGCATTTGGTCAAAATGTTGACTTTGTGTATTTGTAGAATTGCATTTCAGTTTTTTCCATTGATTTACATAATGATACCACATCCTACTGTTGAATGATTGAGTTTGTGTTTTAGAAATGAATGCATTCATATTTACCATAGGATTACAGCAGATGAATTGTAGTGTTGTATTTGTAATATGATTATCACATGACAGGAGTAGTATTAGTACATGTATGAGATGATTGTCACACAACAGGAATAGTATTGGTGCATGTATGAGATGATTGTCATGTCACAGTAATAGTATTGGTACATGTATGAGATGATTGTCATGTCACAGTAATAGTATTGGTACATGTATGAGATGATTGTCACACAACAGGAATAGTATTGGTACATGTATGAGATGATTGTCATGTCACAGTAATAGTATTGGTACATGTATGAGATGATTGTCATGTCACAGTAATAGTATTGGTACATGTATGAGATGATTGTCATGTCACAGTAATAGTATTGGTACATGTATGAGATGATTGTTATGTCACAGTAATAGTATTGGTACATGTATGAGATGATTGTCATGTCACAGTAATAGTATTGGTACATATATGAGATGATCGTCACATCACAGTAATATTACTGGTACGTGTATGAGATGATTGTCATGTCACAGTAATAGTATTGGTACATGTATGAGATGATCGTCACATCACAGTAATATTACTGGTACATGTATGAGATGATTGTCATGTCACGTAATGTATTAGTAAATGTATGGAAAAGAAAAAAAACTAGTGCCTTTCTGTTCATGCTCAGATGATGTAAAAGATGTAACATTTATCTAAATCCCCAGTAAAAGTAATTCACATAACATGAATTTGGGGATATATATGAGACATAATTTGAGATATATATATATATATATATATATATATATATATATATATATATCTAGGTAAAGTTGACAATTGTTTGTGTGCTTCTTGATTGTAGCCTGCGTTTATTTGAATAATCATCAAGCTATTTACAATTATAACACTTTTAATGGGTGTTATTGACCAGGTTGATATTGCAATTTAGTTGACAATGAGATGCTAAGCAAGTTTGATCCTGGCTGGTATTAATATTTGTTTCCAGCATGCAGTACAAGCAATGCTTATAAATAAGTTATGATTACAGTTGTCTTACTAGCAATATGGCCATTTGTGTCCACTGTTTATTGGAGTTGATAAAAACACTGAATGCATTTGTTACCACTGTGAAAATTGGATATGATGGCGACAAATAAAATGGCGACAATGCATTAAATTACATTCTACTGGAAATTTAGTTGGACTATTGCCCCACCCCGCTACAAGAGAGTTCCAGTTTGAGTTTGAGAATGAACACTAAACAACTGTAATGTTTTGTTGTCCTGCTATATGGCTTATAGATAGTGAGCTTATTTCAGAAGCCTCATTGGCCTGCTATGTGGCAGATAGGTAGTGAGCTTGTTTCAGAAGCCTCATTGGCCTGCTATGTGGCAGATAGATAGTGAGCTTATTTCAGAAGCCTCATTGGCCTGCTATGTGGCAGATATGTAGTGAGCTTGTTTCAGAAGCCTCATTGGCCTGCTATGTGGCAGATAGATAGTGAGCTTATTTCAGAAGCCTCATTGGCCTGCTATGTGGCAGATAGGTAGTGAGCTTGTTTCAGAAGCCTAAGACAACAAGTTAAAATCCATCTTCAGGCGAGTATTTAGAAAGCTCTGGCAAACTACTGAATGTAAATATTGTCTAGAAAATAATTGCAGCTGAAAAATGTGTTGATTGCAACTTCCTGAATTGGATATACTACCAAGATTTTTATGTTGTTATAAGATAGTTCTGGATGAAGTTAATGCAGTTCCCAATGAATGATGGTGTATCTTGAAATAGTGTACAATCTAAGTGCTGTACAAATTAAGTGATATCTGTTGTCAGAAATGTTGAGCATGTTCAGTGTAAATAGTAACTATTTATGGAGATGTGTGTACATTTAGGGATATTAGCTAGAGAAAAGCAACTGTGTACATACCATAATCAGGGAGAAGTCATTGTTTCACATTTTGTCACTAGAAGAAGCCTAACTTGCAGTATCACTTGACTTTGTTGTAGGTTTTCTGATGTACGGTAACTTGTCTTTTGTGGACTGCTACTATAATTCTCAAAGTAACTAGTAACTATTTTGTCTGTATTTGAAGAAATACCCATTTAATTTACCAATAATAGATAATAGATAACCAGTTGTTATGAATTTTAGAACATTAGAAAAAAAATATGTGATCAATTTCACTATCTCATTGTGGTGTTTTTTTTGATGCAGTGATGCCTCAGTTACACCAAGAATTAAGATTAGAAAAAAAGTCTTTTAAATATTACGTAAGAACTATACTCGACTGAACTATATCGGTTATGTGGCAGCGTGGTACAGAGTACATCTGTGATGGCAGAGATAAGAATTTGAAACTTGCCTCAGGTAATTGTTTATTCAGGCCGTTCAGAAAGCAATGGCCAATGGCAAACTGCTGAACGTTAATACTGCCAGAAAATCACTACAGCCATAAAATGCTGGGTTGGCGTCTACATCGTGTATAAGATATGCTACCAGTGTTTTGTTAAATATTTGACTGATGACATATCCATTACAGTTTATGACAATTAAAGAATCACAAGGGATTATGATTGTGTCACTCTTGTACCCTATGCCAGGCAGTGGAGAGTTCACTTTCAGTACCAGATTGGTGTTTCTCTTACATTATTTTTTTTTAATGGGGATATTTTCTAGAGCTTGTGCAAGTTTCAAATGATAGGTTGACTTAATGTGACTAGTATGCAATGCCATGTGCTGGAAGTCTTCTACACCTGAGAGGATTTGACCATGACATGCTTACAATATTGAGGCATGCTTCAGATAAAAGGACATGACCAGGATTTGGCCATGACTTTCTTACAATACCGAGTTATGCTTCAGATAAAAAGAATGATTCCCTCCCAGTATTTTAATCATGGATCTTCGGAAAGGATTTTCACAATGGAAATCATGGGGTATGGTAGCCAACCATAAACCCTTCTCCTTAGTTGTCTCTTACGATATGCATGGTTTTTAGCAGTGTTACAATTCTTTACTTCCCTGTTAGGGACATACCTCTGTAATTCATAGGTGATTAAAATATATAACAATTGAGGAAAATAAAATTACACCCACTTTGGCCAATATTGAGTAGCTCTTGCTCCTTTTCAAGCTTCTGGTATGTTTGGCTACATGCCCTTTTATTCCGATCATCCATGTACTCTATTCTTGTATCTTGTTAGAAACAGCTAGATATCTATAAGAAATGTGTCTGTTAAATAAAATCACTTGTCTAGAAAGGTGCATACTACTAGAGCGTTAAAATCACTTGCCCAATATATTCTGGGATACTTTTCTGAATGGCATATACAATATAACAGTATTATTATTTTTAAAAATGTACGGTAAACTACTGTATAAATTGTGTATGGGAATGTTGTTTACTACTTAAAGAATGAGTATATTCTTGCTGATAAATCTGTTGGAGGTCAATGATGGAGTGATGGGAGACAACAGTAATGTGGGCTGACACTCTCATACAATGTTTTTTATTCATTGCTCCTCTGATGACCATTGCCATCTTCCTCTTCAGAGATAGGCATGGTGGAAACGGTACTGTTCAGGCCTCTTCGCTCAGAACACTTTCATGTAGGCTTTCATTTGTTAGTTGCTTCTTCTAATTCTGTCCGCCTTCCTTTACTCTATAATTATATCTGTGCTACTATATCCTCTATCTCCACGTTTTCCAGGTTATTCCCCAGTGATTCTTCTTGTAAGGTAAAGGTAGGTCCTATGGCAGCAACCTGCCTTTTGAGAATAAAGATAACTCTTCCTGTACTATGCTGAGCAACTATTAGATTGGGTGATCAGTTCCCCTTAAGGCTTCTTCTCCCCCCCCCTTTCCTTGTAGATCTTATCATCTAACACCACCATTTCCCCCCTCCTCCCTAGGAAACAGAAAACATAAATTCTCAGAAAAGTGTTTTAGGCATGGGACATTTCTGATCCAGTTGTTATGATGTTATCGCTGGTTAACTATCTGTCTGAAGGAATTGTTCATAACTTGTGTCATGAATAAGACCAGCCAGTAAAAATGTTAGTTTACGTACTTATTTGCTCTTAATAATAATTTTGTTGTTGTCTTTTTTGTATTACTGCAATTTATTAAAACTTATTTTCATTTATACAGTGGAATCCTTATATAACAAATTGTTCAGGCTAGTGAAATATGTATGTAACAACCAAAATTCGCTATATATAATACTCACAATAAATAATAAGCTAATGAGGGATTATTGAAAGTATTGTTAAATAGGAAAATCTGTTTTAAACGAATGCGCTATAGAGGGATTCCCTGCTTTATAATTACGCAAAAGACTCTGGGTTTGGCTTATTTTTTGACAATTGCGTTATTTTTGGTGTGTGTTTGGAAAATACAATAACTTTTTTGTTGTTTTTGAGATTTTAAAATAATTTTGGTACATGTAAGACTATATAAGAATTGAATACTACATATATTGTTGCTGTATTGTTTGTCTATGTGTGATAGAAGAGCTGTGAGAAAGTTGTGAAGATGAAAATTGCAAAAAAAAATAATTGAAAATTAATGTGTTGATGCACATATACTTGACCAATGTGTGGCAAAGCTGATAAAATTCTCCAACATAGCTAGGCCTATTGTATTTATGTTGTTTAAGAACAAAACTAACATAATATGGACTGTACAAACAAATAAAACACGTAGATGTCACCATGCAGATCCAGTCCATTTCGCTCAAGATAGGTCCAGAAATATTTCAAATTTACACATTCCTAATTATCTCCTATGTTGCATATAATGCAATGCATTGTCGGAGTCTTATCAGAAACTAACTTGTTAATAATATATTCTTAGAAAACATGTAATTCCCAAGAAATCATCACATCGGAACCAAAAAAATGTCATGAAATATGGCGTCCAATTCAGCAGAATTTGTTCTAGTGGACAAATGGTGAAAAAAATTAAGTAGGACTTCTCTGTCTTATAAAGGAATGACTGTGAAGGATGTGATGTTATCCTAGCTTATAATGGCATAAATCATCGATCACTTGAGCTTAACATCTTGTGGTTCCGTACCACAAGGTTAGACTAGACTAATAGTCCCCGGGAGGGTGCTAAAGGTTAGGTAACCCCTAGATATCAAATAGGTGTACAAGTGTGGTCAAGTGTTTTATATTTAATTCTTATCAGAGATGACAATAAAGTAGGATATCTCCTGTGGAAGGGGTATTAGCTAGAGAAAGGCAATTATGTACGTACCATTATCACTTGCTCATTAAAAGAACTCTTATAAGTTGGAAAAATTATAGGAGTTGGCAGAAAAACTGTGTTATGGGCACAACAGCTACAAAAGATCTGTTCATGGCTAAATCTGACACATGAGACAAGTTCAAGTAAATAAAGTATACTGAGAACATTCTACTGGTGTTACAGTATTCATGTAGTGCTGTTGAGGTCAGCTGTGAGAGTAATGTGTGAATGTGTCAGCTGTGAGAGTAATGTGTGTATGTGTCAGCTGTGAGAGTAATGTGTGTACATGTCAGCTGTGAGAGTAATGTGTGTATGTGTCAGCTGTGAGAGTAATGTGTGTATGTGTCAGCTGTGAGAGTAATGTGTGTATGTGTCAGCTGTGAGAGTAATGTGTGTACGTGTCAGCTGTGAGAGTAATGTGTGTACATGTCAGCTGTGAGAGTAATGTGTGTACATGTCAGCTGTAAGAGTAATGTGTGTACATGTCAGCTGTGACAGTAATATGTGTACTTGTCAGCCATGAAAGTAATATGTGTACATGTCAGATATGAGTGTACTGTGTGTACACATCAGCTGTGACAGTAATATGTGTACTTGTCAGCCATGAAAGTAATATGTGTACATCTCGGATATGAGAGTACTGTGTGTACATGTCAGCTGTGACAGTAATATGTGTACATGTCAGATATGAGAGTACTGTGTGTACATGTCAGCTGTGACAGTAATATGTGTACATGTCAGATATTAGAGTACTGCGTGTACATGTCAGCTGTGACAGTAATATGTGTACATGTCAGCCTTGAGAGTAATATGTATGCAAGTTTAGCTGTGAGAATAATTTGTTTACTTGTCAACTGTGACAGTAATGTGTGGTGTGTTTACTGTTCACAAATATTTGGACATTTATTTCAATTTGTGCTTGGATGTTTTATCTGGTGAATAAATAGGATAACATTCCAGGCAGACACTTTATGGCCAGCATATGAAAGATGATGTATTAGTGTACTTATGCTGACAGGTTCCATGGTGTACTAGTTATCTGTAAAACTCACTTTACCCAGTTGGAGCTCAGTTCTATTTATGCTACATTTTATCATAAATTTACGTTTAAATGCACATACAATTAGTTGAAAATGGATAAGGTGGACACACTGGAGTTAGTTAGTGAGCATCTGCTGGATGTGGGCGCTGCGATTGATGGCATATCTAGTATCTAGACTAGGGTTAAATGTTGGAAGTAGAACTGAAATCTGAGGATCAGAATGAGCTGTATGTGTAACCAGAGAACACAATACAATCAACATAAAGATAAATGATAAATTACTGAAACAAGTACAGGAATTTAAATGTTTTGAGAGCATTTTTACAGATGATGGAAGAATGGATAGAGAGCTTCAGACAAGAATTTAAAAAAGTCAACAATGTAAATTATGAACTTAGACCAATTTTGAATTGAAACACATATCTATCATGATGGAAACAAAAGGCAAATCATAAATTCATTATTCATCCCAACATTGTGTTATATCGTTCTGCATACCCATCAATTATCTGCTGATAGAAACTGAACACCTATGTCTCATGCAAAGTGCAATGATATCCATCCGTAGCCAATAACGATTGCACTAAATGTTCTAAATTGCAGCCAAGTTAGTCAAGTCTCACTTGACATTATTGAGCTGTATGGGGAACACAGTTCTAGACCAATGATGTTTCTGTGATCAATAAGACACTTACTGTAGGCCTAATGTAAATCGCAGTATAAATAAATCAATCACAGTGTCTACATTGAACATGCAGTTGGCAGCAACTTTAGCATGTACATCTTATCCATTATGAACTTCCAGACTGGTTTTAAAAAACTGTCAATACTACATTTTTCCCTTTTGGGAGATGCAGGGAGGTTTGAAGTGGCTTGTGTGATAAAGTCTGCTTGCTCTTGATGTTGCCATGTCATGTTCGGGGTGGGTTTTTTAATTAGAAAATAAACAGACTGGTAAACCTACTCTCATTTGAGTCACACTGCTATAAGACATACATGCATTGAGTACCTTACTGTGATTTAAGTCACACTGCTATAAAACATACATGCATCCTGAGTACCTTTCTATGATTTGTCTTACTATAATTTGAGTCACGCTGCTGTAAGACATACATGCATCCTGAGTACCTTTCTATGATTTGAGTCACACTGCTATACAACATAAATGCATCTTGAGTACCTTAGTGAGTATGATTTGAGTCACACTGCTATACGACATATATGAATCCTGAGTACCTTACTAAGTATGATTTGAAAAGCAGAGGCATTCCCAGCATGCAGACACGTTATTGACCCCCCCATAAAAATACTCCTAAATATGAATTTTTATGTATTTTTATTACATTTTACATAGACTATGCATGCATTGGTTAAAAAAAACCACACAAGAGCAATATACGGTAAGAGTTTTTAAATTATAACATTTTTATAAAATTACATCAAGAAGAAATATATATGAAGATTTTGTCTACCAATCAGATTCTTGTTGACTTTCAGCAGGTTCTAGTCTGTTGGAAGTGCATACTTACAATAATAACAGTTTCACTTTTTCTGAAATAAAACACACACTTTACCAAAATAAGAAGAAGAACAATTACAAATCTAGAAATATGTCTACTCTTTCACTGGTTTTATTTTTTAATGGCAAATATTAGTCAAATCTGGCACCACTACCAGCAAAGTCAAATGTATCTGGCCATTGAGATAAATAAAGCTGCGATACAAAACGTTTCCATTATCTGGACTACACCCTGCTGGAAATATAGCAGGATAATAGTATGTGGAAAGATTCAGTGAAAGTTTGAGAACTAATTCTAATTTTTTTTAAATATTGAATTATTGTCTATTTGTGTTATAATACGAACTGTAAATGTTGACCTTACAACAGGTACACTTGGCATTAGAGCAAAAATTTCACTACAGTTTAAGCCTCGGAAAACTTGTTTCTTTCCATGAGAGAAACCTATTTCACCTTGCAAAGTGAATAATAAAGTTTCATTGTGGTTGTAGCAATATACTTTAGTAATTATGATGACCAAAAAAAAAACCAACCCAAAACTACTGAAATTTATTGAAATATTGACTTGTTCAAGGCCACACAATAGGTAACACTTCATATTATTATGTGTGAACTTTGTCATTTTATATGAATGAAATACAATCTTAAACTTGCAGATATCAATAAACTTTGTCTTGTTTTTGAGTGTTAAATTAAATACAATCTTGAACTTGCAGATATTCACAAACTTTGTCTTGTTTTGTGAGTGTTAAATTAAATACAATCTTGAACTTTTTATGGTTGATGTCGGATTTCGCTTTTCTCATGTGGTATAGGACCACATTGTTGTTTTATACGTAATTAAAAAAAAATATTTTAAAGTAATTGTTAAGTAGTATTTTTGGAGCTCGGGTCTGCCAGAGCATAGTTTTAAATGAGCTGGGGGGGGGGGGGGGGTTTAGCAATATGGTTTAGTGGGCAAAATCTGACCTACGGGTCATATTGTACTCACTGCTTTAACATGACAACCTTCTTCACGGTTATAGACTTCATAACATGCCAACCTTCTTCACGGTTATAGACTTTATAACATGACAAACCTTCTTCATGGTTATAGACTTTATAACATGACAACCTTCTTCATGGTTATAGACTTCATAACATGACAAACCTTCATGGTTATAGACTTCATGACATGACAAACCTTCTTCATGGTTATAGACTTCATAATACAACAATTTATTGAAAGCAGAATAGAATGTAGTAACGCCCGTGTGTTGCCAGGGCCCGAAAGGGGAGCAAAGAATAGCAACACTTTTTACCTTCCATGCATGTCGTAAAAGGCGACTAAGGAGGTTATGGGATGGAGGTGGCTGTCCCATCCCATATAGGGTCAGTGGCCCAAAGCCATGCTAAGTCGGATGTGTCAGGTCAAAAGGCACAGATATCGCAGCAATGCTGTAAACCATGACACAACGCATTCTATTCTCTGGACTACATCCTGCTAATTTGAAGTAGTTTGAGAACGAATGCAGAAGAAGAAGAAGAAGAATGTAGTAAATAATTGAACAAATAAATAAACTGAGATTACTGATGGCATCTTCTGACAAAAGGAACACAGAGATATGCATGTTAGGTATAGCATGACTATGCAGTTACCAAGTTAGTAAAGTTACATTCCCAGCCTGTTATGAATGATACATTGAAAGATGCTACCAAATGATCAATGGGACCAAAACAAACTCATATGTGATAATTACTCTTAGAATAAATTTAAGAGATTATGACAGTAGAAAAGTACACGTTGAAGCTAATTAATGAATTCATAGGCTGATACCTGGCAGAGACTAGACATGTCCATCCAAAAATGTCCTTGAACCATGGAAATCAGTGCAATATAATCTAAACCAGGGCTATTTAAATGGAGGCCCGCGTGCCAAATCCGACCTGCGGAGGCCTAGTAAGTGGCCCGAGGATCATTGCTAAAACAGTGAAATAGTTATTAAAAAACTAAATGTATAAAATCATTCAATGTGTTTGTTATAAATCTGGCCTGTGATGATCTCCATTTTCTACAATTTGGCCCCCCAAGTAAATATAGTTGAATAGCCCTGATCTAAGCTATCAAAGCTCTTCTGACTCCATTGCAAAAAGTATTATACGTCTGCTTCTTAGTTATATCAGAACTAGCTTGCATTAGATAAATAAATATCAACATTCAGCAATTTATGAATGAAAAGTAAAGTGTCTTAAGGTTGTTCATTCTATTGTGTGAAGTTGGTATATTTGTAATATTTTATTAGTTTTAGCTGGTTCATTTCTATTATTTTGTTGTGTTAAGATGAATCTTTGCCCTCAGATCTGACAGTAGAATGGTTGATAGATTTGCTAGGTGGAATCTCAACAAATTGGCCTGGACCTTCAAAATATTTATGTAATAACCAAAATTCGTGATATAAAATTATATACAATAAAGGATAAACTAATTGGAGATTTTGAAAATATTGTTAAATAGAGAATTTGTTATATACGATTAAGTATATTGATTATCTTCTTTGCACACCGGACACGTCCATACATGCCCAGATCTCTGCTTCAGTAAATCTCTCAGGGTATAGCGGCTGATGGTTCTTGTTTTATATTGGTTCAGTGCTTTTAAAAAATCTTTGTTAGGTTTTCTCTACGGACCACGTCTATCCCCACCCGCATTTTGCACACTATTGATATTGACTCATGCTCATGTATCTTATCGCGCTGACTCATAAAGAGCACTGAATATGTCTTCTCAGTACATAGGCTGACCATCTGTTATGGTGGCTAAACTAGCTAATTTGTCTGCCCATTTGTTTCCCCCCATACCTGCAAAAGGGAAGAATGATATTTTGCATTGATGCTTACATTTATGCACTATAACAGGATTCGATTGTGCTAATTGTATCATGTTGTAAATATGTGTCAAGTGCTCCTAAAGTACCTGCATGCAAATAGTGATATAATGTGAGCAACTACAACCTTCTTAAGAAATGATAAATAGTGTGTGTGTTGCATGTGTAGTGATAAATATATATGTGTTGTGGAAGGCACCATTTTATGTACATTTTGCAAAGAAATTATACGCTGGGTACTGAACAAACTAGGATCCTTATCAAATTTATGTAGCAGTCACAAATAACTATCAGTCAATCCTCCAGTACTTTAGCATTCTATTTGCTGTTCTTTATTCTCTTTTGCTAAGTTGTGGAATCAATTCCTGAAGCATGAAAATTGGATTGTTGCTTCTGTAATGGAAATAATGTCATACCCTGTACTCAAATGTTGTTTATAGACATATTTTGTGAAAGGTAGACAGTTTGAACATATCCTGGCTCTGCAGTAAATATTGAAAAAATCTAAAAAAAGGTAAAGGTATCTCCCATGGCAGCCACCTGCCATTGGGGATGAAGATAACTCTTCATGTACTAAGCCATAGCAACTATTAGGTGGGGTCGCCAGTTCTCTTCCTTGCAAAAGAAAAAATATATAATCATGGTTAAATAGCATTTTAAGATAGAACAATACATATGATTGACGTTTTTAACAAAAGGTCTTTATCAAGATAGGGACAATCAAACACAAAGATAAAGACCTTTTGATCAAAACATTGATCCTGTATATTGTTCAACATAAACCTGCTATTTAATCATTTATATATATATTTTTTTTTCAATATTTACTTACTATATGGAGCACAGTTATACTGCAGTTTCCCAATTCATCAATTTTGGTTGTACAGTAAACAATGTCTAGTTAATGTAGTGGAATCCCATTATAACAACTTAGCTGGGGCAGACAAAATATGTATACAATAACAAATTTGCTATATAAGACTACAATACAAACAATATAGAATAAATATATTTGGGGATTTTGTATATGGGGATATTTGTTATGAAAGAATGCGCTATAGAGGGATTCCACTGTACATTTATGTCCTACAGCCTCAGTAGTGACCGGCACTTACATTTTAGTAGCTAACAAATGTGTTCTCAAGAAACTGGATTATGTGGTCAGTCAGGTCTTTTAATGAGTAATGCAACATTAGACATGTGTGAGTAAACAATATTTTATTTTTAATGAGAGATGTACACAGACTGAGGATGTTATGTGGATATAGTACCTGTAGTTTGTACATTGTATAAAGACAGCTGGTGGATTGTTGACTAACTGGTTGGTTGGCTGGTTAGTTATTTGATTCACATACTAGTTGCTTGTTTGATAGTTGGTTGGTTAGTTGTTTGATTAGCATACATGTTGCTTGGTTGATAGTTGGTTGACTAGTTAGTTGTTTGACCGGCTTGCTTGTTCCATAGTTGGTTGACTAGGTAGCTGTTTGACTGACATACTTGTAGCTTGTGTGATAGTTCGTTGAGTAGTTGTTTGACATACTTGTTGCTTTGTTTTACAATTGGTTGGCTAGTTAGTTGTTTGACTGGAATACTTGTTGCTTGTTTGATAGTGGTTGGCTTATTATTTGACTGGCATAATTGTTGCATGTTTCATAGTGGTTGGCGAGTTAGTTGTTTCACTGGCGTGCTGTGCTTGTTTGATTGTTGGTTGGCTAATTAGTTGTTTGACTAGCATGCTTGTTTGATAGTTGATCGGCTAATTGTTTGATTGACATAGTTGTTGCATGTTTGATAGTGTGTTTGATTGTTGGTTGGCTAGTTAATTTTTGGAATCGCATGCTTTTTGCTTGTTTGATAGTTGGTTGACTAGTTAGTTGTTTGACTGGCATGCTTGTTTGATTGTTGGTTTGGTAGTTGTTTGAATCACATGCTTGTTGCTTGTTTGATGGTTGGTTGAGTGTGGGACTGGTTTGATAATTGCTTGTTCAGTTTGTTGGTTTGTAAATGAGTTCAGTATGACAATCTTCTCTGTCATTTTAAACATTGACATATTTGACATTGATGATTGTTATGTTATTATATTTCACTGAAATAAAATGATACCATGTCTAGATCAGTCTTCTTTAAATATATTTTGTGTTAGATTTGTTTGGAGAGAGAGAAAACTTGAGTTATCAATGCTCAATCTGTGTACATTTGTCTTGTTCTTCAAGTCCTACTCTCAGTGAACATAGTGTCATTACTTTTACAATCTATATTGTCAAACATTGCCAGCCAATATGAGAATGAAAATAGTATTGTGTGTAAAGGTAAAGACTTTTTGAGAGCTATTTGTTATTGCCACTTCTATGAGATATGCTCGAATAATCCAGGAGAAATGGCATACTACACAGGGCGTGTCCCTTGTACAACCAAGGATGATCTGCCTCACTTCCTGTTGAATTCACTCCAGCCTTTCAATCTGTGTGTGACTGGTGGTGATAGTGGCACTCCAGCCTTTCAATCTGTGTGTGACTGGCGGTGATAGTGGCACTCCAGCATTTCAATCTGTGTGTGACTGGTGGTGATAGTGGCACTCCAGCCTTTCAATCTGTGTGTGACTGGCGGTGATAGTGGCACTCCAGCCTTTCAATCTGTGTGTGACTGGTGGTGATAGTGGCACTGCAGCCTTTCAATCTCTGTGTGACTGGTGGTGATAGTGGCACTCCAGCCTTTCAATCTGTGTGTGACTGGTGGTGATAGTGGCACTCCAACCTTTCAATCTGTGTGTGACTGGTGGTGATAGTGGCACTCCAGCCTTTCAATCTGTGTGTGACTGGCGGTAATAGTGGCACTCCAGCCTTTCAATCTGTGTGTGACTGGTGGTGATAGTGGCACTCCAACCTTTCAATCTGTGTGTGACTGGTGGTGATAGTGGCACTCCAGCCTTTCAATCTGTGTGTGACTGGTGGTAATAGTGGCACTCCAGCCTTTCAATCTGTGTGTGACTGGTGGTAATAGTGGCACTCCAGCCTTTCAATCTGTGTGTGACTGGTGGTGATAGTGGCACTCCAGCCTTTCAATCTGTGTGTGACTGGTGGTAATAGTGGCACTCCAGCCTTTCAATCTGTGTGTGACTGGTGGTGATAGTGGCACTCCAGCCTTTCAATCTGTGTGTGACTGGTGGTAATAGTGGCACTCCAGCCTTTCAATCTGTGTGTGACTGGTGGTAATAGTGGCACTCCAGCCTTTCAATCTGTGTGTGACTGGTGGTAATAGTGGCACTCCAGCCTTTCAATCTGTGTGTGACTGGTGGTGATAGTGGCACTCCAGCCTTTCAATCTGTGTGTGACTGGCGGTAATAGTGGCACTCCAACCTTTCAATCTGTGTGTGACTGGTGGTGATAGTGGCACTCCAACCTTTTAATCTGTGTGTGACTGGTGGTGATAGTGGCACTCCAGCCTTTCAATCTGTGTGTGACTGCTGGTAATAGTGGCACTCCAGCCTTTCAATCTGTGTGTGACTGGTGGTAATAGTGGCACTCCAGCCTTTCAATCTGTGTGTGACTGGCGGTGATAGTGGCACTCCAACCTTTCAATCTGTGTGTGACTGGTGGTAATAGTGGCACTCCAGCCTTTCAATCTGTGTGTGACTGGTGGTGATAGTGGCACTCCAGCCTTTCAATCTGTATGTGACTGGTGGTAATAGTGGCACTCCAGCCTTTCAATCTGTGTGTGACTGGTGGTGATAGTGGCACTCCAGCCTTTCAATCTGTGTGTGACTGCTGGTAATAGTGGCACTCCAGCCTTTCAATCTGTGTGTGACTGGTGGTAATAGTGGCACTCCAGCCTTTCAATCTGTGTGTGACTGGCGGTGATAGTGGCACTCCAACCTTTCAATCTGTGTGTGACTGGTGGTAATAGTGGCACTCCAGCCTTTCAATCTGTGTGTGACTGCTGGTAATAGTGGCACTCCAGCCTTTCAATCTGTGTGTGACTGGTGGTAATAGTGGCACTCCAGCTTTTCAATCTGTGTGTGACTGGCGGTGATAGTGGCACTCCAGCCTTTTAATCTGTGTGTGACTGGTGGTAATAGTGGCACTCCAGCTTTTCAATCTGTGTGTGACTGGTGGTGATAGTGGCACTCCAGCTTTTCAATCTGTGTGTGACTGGCGGTGATAGTGGCACTCCAGCCTTTTAATCTGTGTGTGACTGGTGGTAATAGTGGCACTCCAGCCTTTCAATCTGTGTGTGACTGGTGGTGATAGTGGCACTCCAGCTTTTCAATCTGTGTGTGACTGGCGGTAATAGTGGCACTCCAGCTTTTCAATCTGTGTGTGACTGGCGGTGATAGTGGCACTCCAGCCTTTTAATCTGTGTGTGACTGGTGGTAATAGTGGCACTCCAGCTTTTCAATCTGTGTGTGACTGGTGGTGATAGTGGCACTCCAGCTTTTCAATCTGTGTGTGACTGGCGGTAATAGTGGCACTCCAGCTTTTCAATCTGTGTGTGACTGGCGGTGATAGTGGCACTCCAGCCTTTTAATCTGTGTGTGACTGGTGGTGATAGTGGCACTCCAGCCTTTCAATCTGTGTGTGACTGGTGGTGATAGTGGCACTCCAGCCTTTTAATCTGTGTGTGACTGGTGGTGATAGTGGCACTCCAGCCTTTTAATCTGTGTGTGACTGGTGGTGATAGTGGCACTCCAGCCTTTTAATCTGTGTGTGACTGGTGGTGATAGTGGCACTCCAGCCTTTCAATCTGTGTGTGACTGGCGGTAATAGTGGCACTCCAGCTTTTCAATCTGTGTGTGACTGGCGGTGATAGTGGCACTCCAGCCTTTTAATCTGTGTGTGACTGGTGGTGATAGTGGCACTCCAGCCTTTTAATCTGTGTGTGACTGGTGGTGATAGTGGCACTCCAGCCTTTTAATCTGTGTGTGACTGGTGGTGATAGTGGCACTCCAGCCTTTTAATCTATGTGTGACTGGTGGTGATAGTGGCACTCCAGCCTTTCAATCTGTGTGTGACTGGCGGTAATAGTGACACTCCAGCTTTTCAATCTGTGTGTGACTGGCGGTAATAGTGGCACTCCAGCTTTTCAATCTGTGTGTGACTGGCGGTGATAGTGGCACTCCAGCCTTTTAATCTGTGTGTGACTGGTGGTGATAGTGGCACTCCAGCCTTTCAATCTGTGTGTGACTGGTGGTGATAGTGGCACTCCAGCCTTTTAATCTGTGTGTGACTGGTGGTGATAGTGGCACTCCAGCCTTTTAATCTGTGTGTGACTGGTGGTGATAGTGGCACTCCAGCCTTTTAATCTGTGTGTGACTGGTGGTGATAGTGGCACTCCAGCCTTTTAATCTATGTGTGACTGGTGGTGATAGTGGCACTCCAGCCTTTTAATCTGTGTGTGACTGGTGGTGATAGTGGCACTCCAGCCTTTTAATCTATGTGTGACTGGTGGTGATAGTGGCACTCCAGCCTTTCAATCTGTGTGTGACTGGTGGTGATATTGGAACTTGCATATTTAAGGACAGGGAGAACAAGAGCCTCACATAAGATTATGAGCTGTGGTTGTTTAGTTTCAGCCGATGCTATCACTCTGAGTTGAAAGTCCTTTGCGGGTTTTTGCGATAACATGATCAACGTGTTCCCGGAAACAGACTACGATCAAATCGCATCGCCCAGGTTTTGTAAGGATGAGATCCTGAATATATCATATCCTCTCATCTCCACCGTCGGTGTCGCAGACTTTACGATGTGATTGTTTAAGAGAGAACCATGTCACAGCAGCCTTCTCTTGGTTGATCAGTACCCCTGAATCATCACACCAGGTGATATGGTCTAGCTCATTCTGCAATGATCCGACAGTTTCTGTTCTATTCATTCCCTGTCTGTATATCTGGATATCATCCACAAAAGACAATGTTCTACCTCTTACGTCGAGCTGCTGCTGTGTGATTGCCACAGTGTAGACATTGAATAATACGGGTGAGAGGGAGATCCCTGCGGGAGGCATGGACATATTGTTATGGGTTTAGATGTCCAACAACCGCACCTGAGAGCAATTTTCCTCTTGATCAACAAAGGTGATATCCATCTGACGACAGAAGGGTCCATATTAAAGAGCAAGAGAATGTTGACGAGGCACTCGAACGGCACTCTGTTATACGCGTCCTCCAAGTCAATCGCGACAGCACACGTTTCTAGACTAGCATGTAAGCCCTCGAATACATCGTAGGCGAACACAGCGGTATTGCGCCATGTTTCTTTTTGACCCCTGCAGACTCCAAGCGTGCCCGGAAAAATGCGGCTCTCTTCCAAGTCTCCAGCGAGGTGCTGTGCTACAATCTTCTCAATGAGTTATCTCGTGGTGTTCTGCATCGTTATGATTCGGTAGCCGTTGATCTGGGCGTGGTTGTTATTGGACTTCTTTAGTGGCAATAGGAAACTGCTCAGCCATTCTTCCTTAATAGTACCGTTCTTGATGCTTCCGTTAAACTCACCAACCAGGTCGTTCATGTCACTCTCATTAAGGATGGCAAAGTCCTCGTATCGTATAACGTCAGGGCCTGGGGTAGTGTTCCGTGACCATTTAAGAGTGATCTGGACGGTCTTTGCAGTGATGTGTGTGCTCTCATTTCATTCAGCCTCGTATATAGGCAAGACAGAGTGGTGATAATCTTCCGCCTGACCTAGGTTGTTTTGGTCCGTCTGTTGAACATAATATTTCAACTTAGGAAAGATTCCTGCAATCCTTCACAGGAAAACATGCAGTAACGAAAGAATGTTGAACGTAATGCTCAATGAAGGCCTTTCCCTTATCTCCGTCTGATTTCTGCGATGTCAAATCAGTGGATTGAAATTTAGGCTAGAGGGATGTAAACCTTTCAATGATTGAGTGTAATAAGCCTATAGTACATTACATACATCTAGGTCTCAGTGACACCATCGTAACCTTGGGGAAAAGTTAACGTTTATTTAATAACTCGTGAATACTGTGCGTTTACTGAAATCACGTTTCCTGCATTATTTTTCTTTATTAATCGTGAATGCTTCTATATTATAGGCATATTACTCATTTTACACGGAGGTTGTTTTGATGAATGGATTTACTCATTGCACGAGCGGGTTGTTATGATGATATATGAGATGTATTCGTTAAGTTTTGTGTTGTGTATTCATATGGGTGATCCACTAATGTGCTGTGCAAACGCGCACGTTCTCTGGTTATTGTCATTAACCAGGGCCGGATTTAGATTTATAGGGCTAAGCTATTTGAAATATGGGACCCTTTAACGATTAAGAATATTTAGATAGTGTAATAAAAATGTTTATGGGGCTCCTAAAATAGTGGGGGCCATAAGCTATAGCTTGTTCTGCTTATAGGTAAATCCGACACTGGTATTTACATTTCTGTTCTGACCGATAGTGGGTGCATGTAAGTTTGTAACATTCGCCAGTCTCCGCTACCAGTGTTACCACAATATAAATAAGATCAGGACCCTAACTTAAATATCTGTGTGATGTGCCCTTTACAGAACGCTGTCCTCGTCGAAATGCTGCACTGTAGGCCTCTCGGTTACGTGCAAGCTGCCCAGATTCTTCTGCCTATATTCAATAGGTCTTCAATATTATGTGTTCATCGTAGTCTTGGTATGCCTCTCGTTCTCTCTGCTGAAACTTTTACTTCCATTATTAATTTTTCCAAACCATTGTGTCCCTTTATATAATCAAATATGCTAGCTTGCGTTTTTTGATAGTTTTGAGGAATCGGTGTTCTATGTTCAGATAGAACGTAGAAGAATAGAATAAGATAGTTTTGTAGAACCGGTCTTCTATCTGAACTTCTTCAGTCTTCTCTTGTCTCATTAGTGGCCAATGTATTGCTTCTTTGCGATGTTCATAAATAGCTTCTTTTTGGTGTCGACGTCGTTTAGTAAATCTTCGTTCTATTTCATGTTTCTGAAGTACCTTTTCCATCTGATGTGTATGAAGGCTCACATGCATTTAAAATGGTGAACCTGTTTTATTGTGTAGAATTTAACTGTAATGTTGCATGCTGTGGTAATCTGATTTTTGGAAATGACCATTACTTATGTCTTTTTGTGATTATCTCGCCTTGACCCATCCGACTTCATCATGACTTCTGTGTCAGCTTGATCCTATATGAGATGGGACAACCATAACCTCCTTAGTCACCTCTCACGACATGCACAGAGTGGAAACAGTGTTGCTATTATTTGCTCACCGTTCGGGTCGCGGCAACCCACGGGAGATAATATAGTAGAATAGTGAATATAAAACATCTGTAGTTTATACTTCTCACAGTTTATAGTTGACATAGTTTTCTTTAGAGCAGTCTGCATACCCAAGTGGGTACAGATGTTTGAACGTTTAGTATTATGGAGCAGAACAGAATTGGTGGTGGTGGTTGCTTTGTGGTGCTGGTAATAATAATAGTATTATTATTATTATTATTATTATTAGTAGTAGTAGTAGTAGTAGTAACAGTAATAATAATAATAATAATAATAATAATAATAAAACTCATAACCCGCCATGATCGTAGGGGTGTCACATTGAGACATTTTATGCAGAAAGATCTCCACGCATCTCTATCCTCTACCATCCTGATGAGTTTAGAAGCTTTACACCCTGTTCAGGCCTTGATATGATCCAGCCATGTCTTCTCGCCCCTTTGTCTTTTCCCTTCCTCCGCCGTACCGTGAAAAGCATGTTTTGTCATATAGCAATGTGTCGTACGTGTTCGTACCACCGACGTTTTACGACTGCTAACCCTAGCAGTTCATGCTGACACGCTAATACATTAATACTAGCATGCACAAACACATCGATTTTATGTTTTCGGTAACAGCCAACACACGTGCATATCATTTGTTTTCAAACGCCTGGATTCTTCTGGAAGAATCCACAGTTAGAGTACAGGTATCACAAACATATAGAAATATTAACATAACCATTCTTGTTAAAGATTTTCCCGTAAAAAAAGATAATAAAAAAATAACAAAAAATATTCGTTTTTTAAGGTGAAGCCCCGCCCCTACTTGCTAATATCGGTATAAAGGTATAATATTGGTATATATCGGTACAAAGCAAATTTAACAATGAATGGTAATAGGTACAAGTGTTACCAATATTTGTAAATAAAACATACAGACAACGTTTAGATTAAAAGCCTTCATCAGGACGAAAGACATCATACGAAACAAATAATATACTAACCGTAAGAAAACATATGTGGGTGTGACGATGGTAGGTGGAAGAGAAGAAAGTGTGGTATGAAATATGCCATGGGGAAGAGACATATCAAAGCTGGAAGGGCCCAGCAAGATTAGAGAAGACAGACATAGTATGACGAGTGCAAATGGTGGACAAGAGAATGATAGATGAGATTTGAGTGATACGATACAATATGATCATCATCATCAGATGCCATGCCGGCTGGCGTAGGCGGTCATGGCTCTCCACAGCTCTCTGTCCACAGTATTATTTATCAAGATCGTTGTTGTTTCCCTGCCGTACCGGGTTGTCAAACTGACTAATATTTTCTCACGTTGTCGCCCTATGTCTCTGTTACCTTCAATTTTACCTGTTGTGAATTGATATATGATATATGATACAATTCTTAAAATGTGTTAGTTTTGTGCGGTCTCGATAAATGGTACGAATAATAGGGTTGATTACCACCAATTGAGGCATAGGACTTCGACAAGCTTCATGGCAGCGTAGATCATACAGTTGGGTTGCCAACGCCAAGTCTTCATCTTCATCGTTCTTCAGTCAGATATCATGTTACAGTACCAATAGCTTCAGTCAGATATCAGGTTACAGCACCAGTAGCTTCAATGAATTGTGTGATTCGCTTCAGGTCATCCATGGAACCCCTCAAGTCTGGAAGCAGTGCCGTCTCAGTAGGCCATATTTTCTCCCTCTCTTCTTGGTAGAGTTGACAGGCATGAAGAATGTGTTCTGCAGTCTCTGGGCTCAATCCACAGTTGCACAGGTCTGTTTCACCTATCTTCAGCTTTCGGAACATGTGACTTCTCAGTCTGTTGTGACCAGTTCGTAGTCTGAAAATGATGGTTTGTTCCTTGCGTGACATTTGGTGGTAGTGGTCATTTGGTTCTGCAGTTGGGTGCATCTGCTTCCACTTTTTCTTATATTCTGCTTTTAACATGGTCTTACATTCATAGTACGTATTATCATTTTCTATTTGTTCCAGTGATCCCCCTTTCCTTGCCAGGAGATCAGCTTTTTCGTTTCCAGGTATTCCACAGTGACCTGGGATCCACTGCAGTACTGTTTCTTTGGTGGTACTGCTGAGGTATAGTAAGCAGTCCGTAAGTTCATTCATGCTCGTGTTCTTTGGATCTTTCAATGCCTGCAATACTGACTTTGCATCCGTTAGAAATACTACATGCCTGTTGTGACTCGGCAAGCAATTCATTAGTATTTTGGCTGCCTCTATTATGGCTTCCATTTCTGCTTTGAAATTTGTGGAATGTTTGCTTGTGGGTATGGATTTCTCTATTTCTTTTCCATCTGGTGTTACTATTTATATTCCTGATCCTCCATCTAATACTGCCTCTTTCGCTGATCCATCTGTATATACATGTGTCCATATATCCTTTGGGTATGCTTTCTGTATGTGATTCTTAGTTGTCTCCTTTAGTACTTGTATAGTAGTTTCTGTTTTCGAAATAATGCTTGATATATTGTCCATAATTCTTGGGAAGTTTTTCCTGTCCCATGTTGGGTATGTGTTAAAGGTGTTTAGTGGTTTTAGGTTTTGTAGGTCTGTATCTGTGAGTGATTTCTGGAGCTGTTTAGCGGAGTGTAGAAAGCTACCTCTTTTGAGTCGCTCTTTTATAGGTTTGCTTAGTCTTTGGTTCATTTATTGGTTCAACGCCAAGTGAAAACTTCCTTATTTACCCGTAATTGACCGTGTTACCATTCTCAGTTCCTTTGTCAAGCCCTGATAGCGCATGGGTAATGTTGAGTATTAGAAATGATTTTATGGGGGTACCAGGACAGGTTATCAATAACAATTCTTCAATTTAACAGGTAAATAATTCTGTCACTTCAGCTATCTTAGGTTGTCATTTGTTATGGTAGTCAAGCCCGTGCATATGGTAGGATGTGGAGGTTTGGGGGTTTAACTCCTCTCTTAGGAACATGACAATTAGTATTATAAAGCAAGTTTAAAAAAAGCGGGTTGGCACCCACCCTTTCCACTTTAATGGTTTTCCAATAAAAGTTTTCACATGAAAACGAAGAAACTACATTTTCTAATGTAACCTCCCTCTCGTATCTGCGGCACTGGTCGTATAATGGTCCGAGAGTTATAGGTGCGGTAGTTGAAACGTTTGAAGTTATGCGCATTTTTCTATTAATTAGTTCAAAAAATTGTCAGAGAATTTAAGACTGAGGTTGTGGATGTTTTTATAAATCGTGTTGGAGAATTGAGACCATACGAAAGTGTTTGAAGTTGCTTCAAAGAATGAACAATGAGAGTAGCTAATCGAGTACGTGTTTCTCTAATGTACGTGGCTCAAATGTGTCATATTAACAACTGAATTAGTCGATATATCATCATCACTTCACACATGACACATCCATAGGTGATTCAATCTCCACCTATGTATGTCTACAATTACACTACTGCTGACAGTTCCAGTTCTCTGCAGTTCACAATTATGTTCATTTCTTGCCACACCCACATTTCAGTCCCAGCTTCTTTATTCTGCACATGAAAATCGAATCATCATCCTTACTAATTTCGTTTGATCATGCAGTTTCTCTTAGAGTTCAACATGTCGGTGTGATTTAACAACAGAGTTAAACAAGGAACCGGGTTTTTTTCAAAAGTGTGTGCCAAGCCGAGACCGTCGGCAGCAAACAAGCACAGAAAGTAAACAGCATTAATTCGTTTCATTTTTTATTATTGTCGTCCTTTTCGGTGGTAGTTATTTATATACTCGGAGTCGCATGCCCAACAAGCCAAGGCCGATTAACAAAATGCACGAAGATAATAAATAATTAGCCGTTCAGGTCACGTTTACACAGGTACACAGGTCTTTATTAGATACCCGTTATTGGTCAAACGTACAAAGATGACCGCCCAAATAAAATGCATATAGAGTAGAAATCGGATTATCTGAATTAATTGGAAATCGTGTCGATTTGGATATTCGAAAATACGGATAATTGGTTACAGCTCAGGTGAAGCAAAACAGTGTATATACATACAATCATACATGAAATGAACTTAATTTTATTGATAAAAAACAGTAATATGTAAGCAACTGTATTGCAAATAAACCACATACACTACAGTACTGTAAAAATATGCAAAATTACATAAATGTCACATATGTACAGTAATGCATTGTGCATTTGATGTACATACATAAACCAATTGAATACGTCCTTTTCACTAACATCTTTTCAATAAATTTATGTATCTCACTTGAAGATCTCGAGTAGAGTGCGTTTCTTGATGTAGTATCACGTTTCTGAGCTGCAAGGTACCGTAGGCGCATGATGGAAAGAAGTAGTACAGTGTCGCATTCCGGTTGCCGCTCCATCCACGTTAAAGCGTTGTTGATCTCTCTACCGCGTCCTCTAAAGCTCACTCTAAAATTATTTCACCCGAATTGAATTCGGATAATTGGGGATTCAGTTAAATGGGATAGGATAATCGGATTTCTACTGTATTTGTAATATGATCAGCTGTAGTGGACTGCACACATATAACTCCTCTGAGTAGGAGGCTTCTTCTCAAAACATTTCATGTCGCGCTGAGAGTTTGAGTCTTCTCAAAACATTGTGTACCGTTGAGAATTTTGGGTCCTCTGAATATTAAAAAAAAGGTCTGTAGAACCACTCAACCAAATTGCACAATATCTTCATAGCTCGTAGCTCCTGGGATTGAAACCAGAACTGTAGATATGTTTCATCCTTGATCCCGCGGTGTCCACAAATGTCATAAACACGACCTTTGTGAGCGGAAGGTTGATAACGATAACCGTTACAATAGACAACGAAAACACATCATTCATTCACACATACGCACCATGTAATGCACACAACAACGAAACGAAAAGGGAAGAATTTTTTGATAACAAATGATATAATAAACAACAATAAGACTATTATTATTCCATCACTGTGCTACCAGTGCCAAATCTGGACAATGACATCAAAAGACAAAAGAAAAATAGTGACAGCAGAAATGACATGTCTACGAAGAATACTCGGAGTATCATTAAGAGATAGAATTAGAAACGATAACATCAGACAGATAACCAAAAAATACCAGTATTGGAACACATCAGAAGGACAACAGATCAAGTGGTTTTCACAAGCTTCCAGATTACCAACAGATAGCATGTCACATTGCCGTTGGACAAAAGACATTCAAGAATGCCTGCGCTTGTCACTGAAAGATGCAGGACAACTTGCTGTAGACCGCGGATAATTCAAGAGATCCATAGGAAAGACTACGTTCTGGAAAGAATATATCACTTGATGATGATGAGCATGCCACAAATGACCATGGCACATAGACATAACGGCTATAAAGCCAGAGGCAGACCATGTAAAAGATGGATCACAGAAATCACAAAGAAGCCACAGGAACAAGCTTACAAACAGTGCACAAGAAGGCCATCTCCAGAGAACGCTTTCACCCTGATGCCGCACGGCAATCAAGGGTAATTGTGTTATACATAGATAGACAGTGAAATCTCTCTATAGCGCATCATTTTATAACACATTTTCCTATTTAACACTTTAAAAATCCCTGTTTGTAGTTATTCTTTATTGTTTGTACTGTATATAACGAATGTATGTTATACCATATATATGTAAGATTATTACTTTTATATAATAGTAATCGGTTTAATCAAAACACATACTATTGATATTCAAATCGAAAACAAAATTATACAGTCAAATCGAATTATAACAACTTGTCCTCACCTAAGAAATATATATATATATATATATATATATATATATATATATATATATATATATATATATATATATATATATATATATATATATATATATGATTAAACCGATTACTATTATAAAAGTAATAATCTGAGAGGGAAATTTGAGCCATTCATCCTCGCCAAGTCCCACCAAATTCTATTCAGTTTAGGCTGAAGCTATTTGTATAGTTAAATTCAAAGTTATTGACTGTTGCATGCGGGGCGTCTGAAGATAGCCATGCATTTTGTATGAGAGCGTAATATTGTATGCGATTTATTGAAACATGCAACACACATTTCCTGTAAACTCTAAGGATCGTTAGAAGCAAGCTGCTTCGCCGTCATTTATGCAACTAAATATTTTAAAATAACTAACTGCTCAGTCTGGTGTGACAACATGCAGCCACGTGGTTCAGGTTAAGAAATGACTCTGATGTGTGATTTGGTTATGTTTATGTTTGAGTAGATGAAGTCTAGCTAATGTATACGTAGTGTTTCAGTTTTCTATCACCGACTTGTAGTTTGTGCTTGTATCAGAATGTGAACACATGTAACATCGAGTTTTCTTCTTGCGCTGTGAACACATGTAACATCGAGTTTTCTTCTTGCGCTGTGAACACATGTAACATCGAGTTTTCTTCTTGCGCTGTGAACACATCATCTCCTGAACTGGCAGGTAATCAAATATTGTTGTTGACATGCATTTTCTCTAATTGTTCTGAAGTTTACATTTATTTACAGGCTCAGGCTCGTAGATAAGGTGGGGAGGGGGTTTTCAACTTCCATTAGCAAATATGAGCATGCCTTTTAGTAATACAAACTAAACCAAAAGATCGGTAACAACAATATCTTAGCAATTTTTTGGCACAAAGGTCTTCAAATTATTTTCCGTCAAATAGTGAAAATTTACACATGAAATGTGACGAAAGACCCCGTCCTTAACCGGTACTCATATCTACGGCCATATTATATCGATTATATATATATATATATATACACACACATATATATACGCAGACATATATATATCACGATGTCAGTCATTCTAATCGTTTTACTTAATTTGACTACAATGAAAAACTAGCTCACATAAATAAATAAAATGAGATATGCTGATGACACTGTTATGATTGAAAAAAGTGAGGAAGACCTTCAAGATTTAATTAATGTAGTAGTCAGCTAAAAAATGAAAAATATACTGTGTAATAAGACCTTGTCATTAGAGGTGAGAAATAGAGTTCTGCAGTGCTATATAACCCCTATACTAACATATGGGTGCGAGTCTTGGACAATAAACAAACTGGAAAGTGGGAGATTGGAGGCAACAGAGATGTGGTTCTACAGAAGAATGCTGAGAATGCCATGGACTGCCAGAAAAATTAATGTAGAGGTGTTGAATGAGTTAAATGGGAAACGGACCTTAATCAACAATATAAGAAAAAGGCAATCTTCTTTTTTTGGCCACTTCATGAGACGGGTAGGTTTAGAGAACATAATCACAACATGAAAAATTGAAGGCAGCAGATACAGTGGGCGACAACGTGAGAAAATATTAGACAGTTTGACAACCTGGCACGACAAGGAAATAAAAACGACTTTGATACATAATACTGTGGACAGAGAGCTGGGGAGAGCCATGACCGCCTACGCCAGCCGGCATGGCACCTGATGATGAGCTCACATAAAGGGCCTCTAGTGGTCAGATAAAAAATGAAAAATATACTGTGTAATAAGACCTTGTCATTAGAGTTGAGAAAGAGAGTTCTGCAGTGCTATATAACCCCTATACTAACATATGGGTGCGAGTCTTGGACAATAAACAAACTGGAAAGTGGGAGATTGGAGGCAACAGAGATGTGGTTCTACAGAAGAATGCTGAGAATGCCATGGAATGCCATAAAAACTAATGTAGAGGTGTTGAATGAGTTAAATGTGAAACGTCAGTTAATGATGCGAGATTCAGCCGCACCAGGCGGCACCAATAAAAATACATTGTCGGGGGCAAAATTTCAAAGGAAAAACCATTTAATGGGAATGGCGAAGACTTGAATCATAGTGAGAAAATCTACTGCCCGGTCCTGCTCACACACACACTCCTGGGTTATGTAACATTATAACCCACTTAATAAACCATCTGATAAACTCATGTTCACTGTGTAAATATGATTGGTAGATGACTGCAGACACCACACAATATAAACCTATAGTTATTGTGACATGAAATATGAGAACAGTCATGCAAGTTGGCAAACTGGAAAACATCAAGAATAAAATGAAGAGAATGAACGTCAACATCTTAGGATTACGTGAAACAAGACAAGATTGGTGCAGGTGAAATATATTCAGACGAATATAGAATAATTTACTCAGGAGGACAGAAATATGAGAAAGGTGTACGTATAATCCTGGATAAAGAAAGATATATAACACTGGCAATACATGAAATATCAGATAGTGTTTTGCTAGTCATTTTAAATGGTAAAATAGTAGATATTAATATCATACAAGTCTATGCACCAACTGCAGACAGTAAATAAGAAGAAAGTGATTATTATTACAAACAACTTAATATGGATTTAGCACAATGTAACAAACTGGAATTAACTATAGTACTAGGAGATTTTAACGCCAAGGCTGGAGAGGAAAGAGTTGAAAATCTCACAAAAGATGTGAAAGTGGAGAGAGAAATGATAGAGGAGAGAAACTAATTGAATTGGCAAGGGTACAAAACATTATCATTGAAAACACCATCTTTCAGTAACACCCTAGACGTCTTTAGACGCGGATAAATCCAGGAAATAATTATCACAATCAAACTGACTACGTAATAATATACAAGCGATCTCAAACAGCTTTGCTGTCTGTGAAAATAAGACTAGGAGCAGGTTGCAATAGCGACCATCATGTCCCAGTAATAGCAAAATTAAGAATACGATTGAAGAAATTAAAGAGAGCTCAAAGAAATACCAAGCTAGACCTAACAATGCTTGAGTCAAATAAAGAAATGAATGAAACAGAATTTCTGTACAGAATAGATACAATTCTGCAGAACGATAAGCAATATAGATGCACAATGGCAAATGTTAAAATATTCAATTCAACAAACATCAAAATAAACAAATTCCAGAAATAAAGAGAACAGCAAAGAAGAAATGGATGACAGAAGAAATTTTATATTTCATGGACATACAATGAAAAAGCAAAGAAAACCATGCTATATATAAAATAATACATAAAGAAATTGAACATACATGCAAGACTGAGAAAGAAACCTGGCTGAATGATAAGTGCAAGGAACTTGAGGTACAAAGAGAAGACACACATTATATATACACAAATATCTGAACTAACAGGGATTAGAAAGAAATCAACAAATAGTTGTTTGAAACAAAAAATGGTAAAATAATAATAAGCAAAAAGAAAATAATAAATGGTCAGAGTATACACACGAATTGTACGATGGTAGCAGTAGATCAGAAATAAACACGCATGACCAATGTGAGGGACCATCAATATTAAAAGTGTCAGAAAAGCTCACCATTAAAGAAATTAAAATTCACTTCAAGTTAACTGTATGTACACACATGAACGTTAACTATATTGCAACATATCTACATCTCAAGATTTAAATTCAAGTTAACATTAACTATATTGCAACATATCTACATCTCAAGATTTAAATTCAAGTTAACATTAACTATATTGCAACATATCTACATCTCAAGATTTAAATTCAAGTTAACATTAACTATATTGCAACATATCTACATCTCAAGATTTAAATTCAAGTTAACATTAACTATATTGCAACAAATCTACATCTCAAGATTTAAATTCAAGATTAACGTTAAATCTATTTCATCTTCCGTCAAAATGGCCGACAAGAATGGTTATGTTCTTATATTGGTGCTCAACATTCAGGTTTCCTTCACGAAAGAACCGACAACCTACCGGAATAATGTGCCTAGATATCTGCAAAGGTAGAAAACTGAAACATTTCGGACATATAAAAAGACACAATGATATAGAAAGACGCATATTAGAGGGCAGAATTTCAGGAAGTAGAGGTAGACCTAGAAGGAGATGGACAGATGACATCAAAGACTGTATGAAGATATCATTGGGAGAGACAGGCAGATTGGCACATGATAGAGTCGGGTTCATGACATCAATTACAAAGACAATGATCTGGAAAGAATATATCACGTGATGATATTATGTCATATCTCTATCTTACATTAATTACTAAGTGAATTAGTTTTTCTTCACTACTTAAGAATTTTATATTGACATTATCCCATGCTTTGAGGGCGACAACGAATATCGAGACACGATTAAGTTCCACATTTTATCATACATTGAGGGCGAAACAATTTTGTGATTTGATTAAGTCCCACATTTTATCATACTTTGAGAGCGGTAACACTTTCGAGGAATGATTACGTTTCACATTTTATCCAACTTTGAGGGCAATAACATACTCGAGACATGATTAAATGCCTCATTTAATCACACGTTGAGGGTAATAACAGTCTCGAGGCATGACTAAGTCTCACATTTTATCAGATTTTGAGGGCGATAATGAATAACGAGACATGATTAGGTTAAGTCTGACATTTTACCATACTTTGAGGATGATAACTCTATCGAGGCATGATTAAGCCCAAAATATTATCATACGCTGTGATCGATAAACAGGGACGACCCTAAAAATTGCGGGGCCCAATGCAAAACGGATTGCGCGGGGCCCAGTCTGAATAGGGAAGAGGATAATAAAATAAATTCTAATATGAATTTATGGGCCTATGAAGTGCGGGGCCCACTGCGGCCGCATAGGTTCCAATGGCCTAAGACCGGCCCTGTCGATAAATGTCCCCAGACATGATTAAGTCCCAAATTATATCATACTTTGAGAACAATAAAAATCTCGAGACATGATTACGTCCTTCATTTTATCATACTTAAAGGGCGATAACACTCTCGAGTCATGATTGAGTCCCAGATTTTACAAATTCATCTTTCGTCAAACTCTGATAATGTATAAATAACCGAAATGTCAGAGGATATCCGAGAAATTGGAGCGTGCCATAGTAACTAAACCAAGAAGAGATCAAGATATAATGTAACTTCTCAAATGTTGACATCGCTTGCAGTTCTGATATGCCATACGAGGAAAGGGTGTTTAGCTAAAAAAACAGAAGAGAAAAAATATTCTCACCTAACTAATCCTTGGGGCCTTTGTTACCTCTAATATTTTATGGTAGTGTGTACTGATATAGCCAAATTGGACTTTGTCCGCTGGTTGAAAGGGGCACGCCTCTCAAAAAGAGAGGCAAACTCATTAACCGTCTAAAAGATATTCTGGGTTTATGGTCACTTTTAGGAAAAAAAGTTAATCGGGAGGGGGCGAGGAGGGGGCTTAATCATCCAATGTTAAGCATATTTCTTAGTATGCAATATCATGTCCCACTTTGCTAGGAAGGGGAGGGGGCAATTGAAGCAATCTATCATCCCCGCCCTTTATATTTGAGACTGCTGAAACTTTAATATTGGAAATTAAAGTAGGTGGAGGAAGACAGAGTGAGGATGGGTGAGAAGCTTACGAAACAAGAGCCCAAATGAAACCATATATATTCTTCACTATCTGCTGAAAGAAACTTCGCACCTAATGGTTTGTCCGGGGTGCAATGACGTCTTTTCATTTATATATATATATATATGATTAAACCGATTACTATTATAAAAGTAATAATCTGAGAGGGAAATTTGAGCCATTCATCCTCGCCAAGTCCCACTAAATTCTATTCAGTTTAGGCTGAAGCTATTTGTATAGTTAAATTCAAAGTTATTGACTGTTGCATGCGGGGCGTCTGAAGATAGCCATGCATTTTGTATGAGAGCGTAATATTGTATGCGATTTATTGAAACATGCAACACACATTTCCTGTAAACTCTAAGGATCGTTAGGAGCAAGCTGCTTCGCCGTCATTTATGCAACTAAATATTTTAAAATAACTAACTGCTCAGTCTGGTGTGACAACATGCAGCCACGTGGTTCAGGTTAAGAAATGACTCTGATGTGTGATTTGGTTATGTTTATGTTTGAGTAGATGAAGTCTAGCTAATGTATACGTAGTGTTTCAGTTTTCTATCACCGACTTGTAGTTTGTGCTTGTATCAGAATGTGAACACATGTAACATCGAGTTTTCTTCTTGCGCTGTGAACACATCATCTCCTGAACTGGCAGGTAATCAAATATTGTTGTTGACATGCATTTTCTCTAATTGTTCTGAAGTTTACATTTATTTACAGGCTCAGGCTCGTAGATAAGGTGGGGAGGGGGTTTTCAACTTCCATTAGCAAATATGAGCATGCCTTTTAGTAATACAAACTAAACCAAAAGATCGGTAACAACAATATCTTAGCTATTTTTTGGCACAAAGGTCTTCAAATTATTTTCCGTCAAATAGTGAAAATTTACACATGAAATGTGACGAAAGACCCCGTCCTTAACCGGTACTCATATCTACGGCCATATTATATCGATTATATATATATATATATATACACACACATATATATACGCAGACATATATATATCACGATGTCAGTCATTCTAATCGTTTTACTTAATTTGACTACAATGAAAAACTAGCTCACATAAATAAATAAAATGAGATATGCTGATGACACTGTTATGATTGAAAAAAGTGAGGAAGACCTTCAAGATTTAATTAATGTAGTAGTCAGCTAAAAAATGAAAAATATACTGTGTAATAAGACCTTGTCATTAGAGGTGAGAAATAGAGTTCTGCAGTGCTATATAACCCCTATACTAACATATGGGTGCGAGTCTTGGACAATAAACAAACTGGAAAGTGGGAGATTGGAGGCAACAGAGATGTGGTTCTACAGAAGAATGCTGAGAATGCCATGGACTGCCAGAAAAACTAATGTAGAGGTGTTGAATGAGTTAAATGGGAAACGGACCTTAATCAACAATATAAGAAAAAGGCAATCTTCTTTTTTTGGCCACTTCATGAGACGGGTAGGTTTAGAGAACATAATCACAACATGCAAAATTGAAGGCAGCAGATACAGTGGGCGACAACGTGAGAAAATATTAGACAGTTTGACAACCTGGCACGACAAGGAAATAAAAACGACTTTGATACATAATACTGTGGACAGAGAGCTGGGGAGAGCCATGACCGCCTACGCCAGCCGGCATGGCACCTGATGATGAGCTCACATAAAGGGCCGCTAGTGGTCAGATAAAAAATGAAAAATATACTGTGTAATAAGACCTTGTCATTAGAGTTGAGAAAGAGAGTTCTGCAGTGCTATATAACCCCTATACTAACATATGGGTGCGAGTCTTGGACAATAAACAAACTGGAAAGTGGGAGATTGGAGGCAACAGAGATGTGGTTCTACAGAAGAATGCTGAGAATGCCATGGACTGCCAGAAAAACTAATGTAGAGGTGTTGAATGAGTTAAATGTGAAACGTCAGTTAATGATGCGAGATTCAGCCGCACCAGGCGGCACCAATAAAAATACATTGTCGGGGGCAAAATTTCAAAGGAAAAACCATTTAATGGGAATGGCGAAGACTTGAATCATAGTGAGAAAATCTACTGCCCGGTCCTGCTCTCACACACACTCCCGGGTTATGTAACATTATAACCCACTTAATAAACCATCTGATAAACTCATGTTCACTGTGTAAATATGATTGGTAGATGACTGCAGACACCACACAATATAAACCTATAGTTATTGTGACATGAAATATGAGAACAGTCATGCAAGTTGGCAAACTGGAAAACATCAAGAATAAAATGAAGAGAATGAACGTCAACATCTTAGGATTATGTGAAACAAGACAAGATTGGTGCAGGTGAAATATATTCAGACGAATATAGAATAATTTACTCAGGAGGACAGAAATATGAGAAAGGTGTACGTATAATCCTGGATAAAGAAAGATATATAACACTGGCAATACATGAAATATCAGATAGTGTTTTGCTAGTCATTTTAAATGGTAAAATAGTAGATATTAATATCATACAAGTCTATGCACCAACTGCAGACAGTAAATAAGAAGAAAGTGATTATTATTACAAAAAACTTAATATGGATTTAGCACAATGTAACAAACTGGAATTAACTATAGTACTAGGAGATTTTAACGCCAAGGCTGGAGAGGAAAGAGTTGAAAATCTCACAAAAGATGTGAAAGTGGAGAGAGAAATGATAGAGGAGAGAAACTAATTGAATTGGCAAGGGTACAAAACATTATCATTGAAAACACCATCTTTCAGTAACACCCTAGACGTCTTTAGACGCGGAAAAATCCTGGAAATAATTATCACAATCAAACTGACTACGTAATAATATACAAGCGATCTCAAACAGCTTTGCTGTCTGTGAAAATAAGACTAGGAGCAGGTTGCAATAGCGACCATCATGTCCCAGTAATAGCAAAATTAAGAATACGATTGAAGAAATTAAAGAGAGCTCAAAGAAATACCAAGCTAGACCTAACAATGCTTGAGTCAAATAAAGAAATGAATGAAACAGAATTTCTGTACAGAATAGATACAATTCTGCAGAACGATAGGCAGTATAGATGCACAATGGCAAATTTTAAAATATTCAATTCAACAAACATCAAAATAAACAAATTCCAGAAATAAAGAGAACAGCAAAGAAGAAATGGATGACAGAAGACATTTTATATTTCATGGACATACAATGAAAAAGCAAAGAAAACCATGCTATATATAAAATAATACATAAAGAAATTGAACATACATGCAAGACTGAGAAAGAAACCTGGCTGAATGATAAGTGCAAGGAACTTGAGGTACAAAGAGAAGACACACATTATATATACACAAATATCTGAACTAACAGGGATTAGAAAGAAATCAACAAATAGTTGTTTGAAACAAAAAATGGTAAAATAATAATAAGCAAAAAGAAAATAATAAATGGTCAGAGTATACACACGAATTGTATGATGGTAGCAGTAGATCAGAAATAAACACGCATGACCAATGTGAGGGACCATCAATATTAAAAGTGTCAGAAAAGCTCACCATTAAAGAAATTAAAATTCACTTCAAGTTAACTATATGTACACACATGAACGTTAACTATATTGCAACATATCTACATCTCAAGATTTAAATTCAAGTTAACATTAACATTATTGCAACATATCTACATCTCAAGATTTAAATTCAAGTTAACATTAACTATATTGCAACAAATCTACATCTCAAGATTTAAATTCAAGATTAACGTTAAATCTATTTCATCTTCGTTAAAATGGCCGACAAGAATGGTTATGTTCTTATATTGGTGCTCAACATTCAGGTTTCCTTCCCGAAAGAACCGACAACCTACCGGAATAATGTGCCTAGATATCTGCAAAGGTAGAAAACTGAAACATTTCGGACATATAAAAAGACACAATGATATAGAAAGACGCATATTAGAGGGCAGAATTTCAGGAAGTAGAGGTAGACCTAGAAGGAGATGGACAGATGACATCAAAGACTGTATGAAGATATCATTGGGAGAGACAGGCAGATTGGCACATGATAGAGTCGGGTTCATGACATCAATTACAAAGACAATGATCTGGAAAGAATATATCACGTGATGATATTATGTCATATCTCTATCTTACATTAATTACTAAGTGAATTAGTTTTTCTTCACTACTTAAGAATTTTATATTGACATTATCCCATGCTTTGAGGGCGACAACGAATATCGAGACACGATTAAGTTCCACATTTTATCATACATTGAGGGCGAAACAATTTTGTGATTTGATTAAGTCCCACATTTTATCATACTTTGAGAGCGGTAACACTTTCGAGGAATGATTACGTTTCACATTTTATCCAACTTTGAGGGCAATAACATACTCGAGACATGATTAAATGCCTCATTTAATCACACGTTGAGGGTAATAACAATCTCGAGGCATGACTAAGTCTCACATTTTATCAGATTTTGAGGGCGATAATGAATAACGAGACATGATTAGGTTAAGTCTGACATTTTACCATACTTTGAGGATGATAACTCTATCGAGGCATGATTAAGCCCAAAATATTATCATACGCTGTGATCGATAAACAGGGACGACCCTAAAAATTGCGGGGCCCAATGCAAAACGGATTACGCGGGGCCCAGTCTGAATAGGGAAGAGGATAATAAAATAAATTCTAATATGAATTTATGGGCCTATGAAGTGCGGGGCCCACTGCGGCCGCATAGGTTCCAATGGCCTAAGACCGGCCCTGTCGATAAATGTCCCCAGACATGATTAAGTCCCAAATTATATCATACTTTGAGAACAATAAAAATCTCGAGACATGATTACGTCCTTCATTTTATCATACTTAAAGGGCGATAACACTCTCGAGTCATGATTGAGTCCCAGATTTTACAAATTCATCTTTCGTCAAACTCTGATAATGTATAAATAACCGAAATGTCAGAGGATATCCGAGAAATTGGAGCGTGCCATAGTAACTAAACCAAGAAGAGATCAAGATATAATGTAACTTCTCAAATGTTGACATCGCTTGCAGTTCTGATATGCCATACGAGGAAAGGGTGTTTAGCTAAAAAAAACAGAAGAGAAAAAATATTCTCACCTAACTAATCCTTGGGGCCTTTGTTACCTCTAATATTTTATGGTAGTGTGTACTGATATAGCCAAATTGGACTTTGTCCGCTGGTTGAAAGGGGCACGCCTCTCAAAAAGAGAGGCAAACTCATTAACCGTCTAAAAGATATTCTGGGTTTATGGTCACTTTTAGGAAAAAAAGTTAATCGGGAGGGGGCGAGGAGGGGGCTTAATCATCCAATGTTAAGCATATTTCTTAGTATGCAATATCATGTCCCACTTTGCTAGGAAGGGGAGGGGGCAATTGAAGCAATCTATCATCCCCGCCCTTTATATTTGAGACTGCTGAAACTTTAATATTGGAAATTAATGTAGGTGGAGGAAGACAGAGTGAGGATGGGTGAGAAGCTTACGAAACAAGAGCCCAAATGAAACCATATATATTCTTCACTATCTGCTGAAAGAAACTTCGCACCTAATGGTTTGTCCGGGGTGCAATGACGTCTTTTCTTGAATACATCTCCTCCCGCCGAAGACGGGTGTGTCGGGCTATTGGCGCAAATAAAACGGCGACACAACGCATATCCGTTCTCTGGACTACATCATGCTGGAAATCTAGTAGGACCATGGTCGTGCAAAGAAGATCCAGTGGGAGTTTGAGAATGAAAATGCTGAAGAAGAAGAATACATCTCCAAATCACAATGCAGGAAATAGGATTTTAATCAGGTCAGCACAGATAGCGGCCACTCGCCTCGCAACTTGAATCAACACGTTTTTGGCTTCGATCACATTACATCCATATAAAAGATCAAAATCACGCAGTCTTATCAAGTATTAGGTATTAGGTCTGTTTGTTATTCCCTTCGCACGCCGAACAGGTGCTCAGATCTCCGCTTCAGTAAATCTCTTAGGGTATAACGGCTGATGGTTCCGGTTCTATGTTGGTTCACTGCTTTACGTGAGCTCTTTGTCACGAGTTCACTACGGGCCACGCCCATCTTCACTCCCAAATCCCGCATTCTCGATATTGACTTATGCTCATTCAACTCAAAATCCTCAGATCGTGAGGACACGAAGAGCAATGAGTATGTCTGCTCGGTCTATAGGCTGACCATCTGATGTGGTGGCGAAGCTAGCTAATTGGTCGGCCCGTTCGTTTCCCTCCACGCCCGCGTGTCCGGGGACAAAGATAAGCGTGAGTTTTCGTAGTGATGCCCGGATTTTATCTCTCTGTAATGACTCCACCCATTCCCTACGTACATCACCTGTTTTGACTTTCTGAATCATATTCATTGAGTCACTTAATATGCACGAATGGGAATAGGCTTGCGATTCCAGCTAGTTAATTGACTGCGTTACGACGAATACTTCCATTGTTAGGCTGCTTGTTGTTGTGGTAAAGGCATCACTGGTTCGTATACTGTTCTTCCTTTTGATCTGGCAGTAAAGGCCCATGCGCATTGATAGTGACCGATGACCGACCCGTCCCTGTAAATTACAACAGCTATGTCATCGGTGTTCTCGCATATTAGTGCCTTAACCTCGGCGTCCACGCTCATGTGGCTGTGTTCCCTGCACTCTCTATTGAGTGTAATGACGGTCTTGAATGCGCCGTGAAAGCCAGTAGGAATAGGTATCTATTCCTCGCCAGGAGTTATGTCTTCTGAGGAGCAGATATGTTTAACGGTATCCTCGACCCGACCCATCTATGATTTGCTTCTCTTGAGCCTGCTTCCCTTCGAGGGAGCGCGCTGTGTAGTGGGTGGTCTATGCCAGAACTCACTCTGAGGTATGCGCGGGCACACAGCAAATCTCAATTTTATGAGATATGCTCGGAAAATCAAGGATAAAATCTCATAGCTATGCAGGGTGTGTCCTTTGTGCAACCAAGGATGATTCGCATCGCTTCGTTTTGGATTCTCTCCAGCCTCTCAATCTGTGTGTCGCTGTTGCTATTAGTGGCGCCTGTGTATTCAATGACAGGGATGACAAGAGACTCATATAAAATTACGTGTTAAATACTTATCAAGTATGTTACCAGTAAAAATGAACAGTTTGGGAATCGTTATCATGTGTGGCCATTTTGATCGCTCTCAACGCCCCTTTCAGTATGTCATTGATTATAGAGACTGTCACTAGGGACCCTGGTTCAGTGACGCCAGTCCGGTGTGGAGGTAAAAATAAAATAAAACAGGATTGTGACTCGACAGATCGATATATCTTTGGAAGCGCTATTGAATTTAAACCCGCTGTCTGGGCTCAAGGTAGCCTGTATAAAAGCAATACCAGAAAAAAACACCCTAATGTTTCATCAGAACCTAGAATAAGGCAAAACGCCAACAAAGCCACACAGCCGGATATAATCAAATAACAATAACGCATTTGATAATACTGACCGGATACATGAGACATTTTCTTTGTTATCTTTCTTTCCTTTGATTATTTGAAATACAGATTACCACCTGGCGTCCGTTATGTCGTTAACTTTGTAACATTTCAGGCAGTGTTGTTCTTTGTCTCAGTGTAATTTTCAGTTAATGTTAATCTCATTGTAACTTTCCGATAATGTTGTTTATATTATTGAAACGTTTCGTTAATTCAGTGCAACTTTCAGTGAATGTTATAATAACAATATAGTAATAAAAACCACAACCCGTCATGGTCGTAGGGGTGTCACATTGATACATTTGTATAGAAAGTAAGATGCAATTCGCCACGCATCTTTATCCTCTACCATCTTGATAAGTTTTGAAACTTCACATCCTGTCCAGTACTTAATAGTATCCAGCCATGTCTATTTTTGCGCATGAGATTGCGTCTGTGGGTCTCACCAATGGCTCACTAGACAAACCACCCATGCAACAGAAACCTTAATAGATGACATGATTTAATATTGAGGTTATCTTCTTATAGAAGTCTCATGGCATGTCATCTATACAATCCCGTAGTCGTAACATTCGATAACAGTTACCATGTTGTTCCGACAGGACGACGTTGTGCTTGAACTAGGGCGGGCACGGCGTGGGTGGGCGGAACTACAAAGAAACCTGTCGCAAGGGCCAGAGTTGTGCCCTGATGTCGACGTCTGTTTTTGGCGGCATTAGACTTGAAACACCATCGAGTCAGATGACTGCTGGAACAGAGGGCGGAGCACTTATGGGAATGCCCCAAGTGCTGTGAGGTGAGTTTCTAATCAAGAATCAGCCATGTCTTCTTCTATGCGCCTTGTCTTCTTTCACCCTTCATTTTTACGTGAAGAAAATATTTTATCATCGAGGGATATCTCATAACATGCCCGTACCACATGGGGTTTACGAAGATTCACTATTGCTACCAGTGTTTCTTATTCACTCGCTCATACAATAATTATTGACCCGTCTTAATGCCATGCTCATCTTCACTTGTGAAAGAGGAACACCATCAAGGAACACCATCATTGTCATCATCAATGTATAGAGTAAATGTAACATTTTATAATTCTCATTTCTAGATTGATTGAGATTTGGTTGGATGTTATAATAGTTTCATATGTTTATGGACAGTGCTTTTAGCCATTCCTATTCTCCTTAAAATTTATTTTTCATATCTATCATCATTTGTGTTTTATATCCATGCTATTCTCAATAACCGCGAAGCAATAACTAATGTAAGCTTCCTTGTATTATCTCTTCTTTAATGTAGACATTGTAATACATAAAATGAAAATGCACAAAATTATAAATAACACAATAATTATAAAAATGTCACTTTCATTTTCAAAAGTGAATATAACTTTACACACACACATCATTTAGGGAAACTACATAACAAACTGGACATGCGCCATATCGAAGGCAAAAAGATTAATTAATTATTGTTTTGTTCTTTGTGTCAGTACGGAATTTTCTTAAGAGCATAGTCAAATCAACTGTTATAATAACACATTATTTGTATTCGGAACAGTAGCCATTGTTTCTTTTGAAATATATTTTTTGACAGACCAGAAATGCCGTCTTTAATAATAAGTGGGACTGATGTAAAACTGTATTAGTACTTACGAAAAAAACAAAAGTCCACCAGCTTTACAATGAACATAGAGAATATCAGATTATAGGGTATCAGTAAAAACAAATATAACTTGAGTATACAAAACAATTTCAATGTTAAGGTGTTTTCAAGAACATTACAAGATAAACTGTGAACAAAGAGAAGAAACGGTAAAAATAATGTCGCTGTTACAAAATCATTGTAGACGGTAGACATTTATCAGCAGAGACATCTAACGTACCAATGACATACATATACACAATTATTGTCACAGGGACACGCATATGGTGAATGAGAAGGAAATAAAACAACTATCCCTGAAACCATGATACAGCGCATTCCGTTATCTGGACTACATTCTGATAATCTACAGAAGTTGGAGAAGGAAAAGAGAAGAATGAAGCAGTAACATCCCCGTGTTTATTGGCAAATTTGTCAAGGTCGGTGCTGCTAGAATGCTGAAAATTGACATCAGCGGTTGAGAAAAGAAATGTCTAGGAAAAAAACAATCAAATTTATTTTGCTTGTATTTTCCCTAGGCTCATTTTACTTTAGCGTGCACAGCACATTGGCGAGTTCCATGGTTCCCGCGGGAACCTAGTTGAGGAACTCTGGTCTGTTCTAATGAATTACACCATTTAAGACAGGTATTTTTTGTATCCAGACAATTTTGCTAACAGAACATAAGTCTAAATAAACATAATATTTATAATAATAATCATAATAAGCAGTATGTCCGTAGCCCGTTATTTTTCATAGTATTTGACATAGAAACCTTCAGCACAAATCTCGTCCTGGTCATTCCTTGATGTTATTAAGTCTAAATGTCCTTTTTTCTACATTTTCTCCTACCCTGAACTGTTCCTTGTAGGAGAATCGTTAAAAGTAAATGGTGTTTTGTTACACGTTCAAACAACGAAAGTTTACGACGCTTCCCCACTGTCAATATTGCTTTCTATCGTTGACACGGTAGTCCAGATATGTTGCCTCCGTCGAATACATTTGTCATTTGTTTTATGGTCTTGAAAACACATTTATAACACATGTCCGTAGCCCTGGTGGTCAACCGCTGGTTTCCCTTTTTCTGTATCTCCAGTGAGTGTCCAGCTTTCAAATTCACAAAAAAGAATAGAGAATACTAATGGTTTGTGTAGGTTAATCTAACTACTTGTCCGTTTCTGTGGCTGCCTCGTATAGAGCTCGTCGATGAAGGCCAAGGTACCGTGTTCGAATCCTTCAGCATGCAATTGTATATCCGGATCGTTCAGGAAGCAATGGCAAACTACTTAACGTATTTATATTGCTTAGAAAGTCACTACAGCGAACAAATGCTGGGTTGATATGGACATCATCAACAACCCAACATTTTTTGGCTGTAGTGACTTTCTAGGCAATATAAATACGTTAAGTAGTTTGCTAGTGCTTTCTGAACGGTCAGGATCTACTTAATGAATAGGATTTGCTAGCACTTTTAAAGAAGAATCTTAATGAAGGTACTGATTTTATTTTCACACACGCCCCATTCAATCTTGCTATGACAGCTATATCCATGTATAGTCTACTTGTTGTCCTCACAAGGACTAGTATCTGTCTGACCAATCTTCAGGATTATTATATATATATATATATATGGTAATTGAATCTACAGTAGTAATATTTTTGTTGTGTTTTTATAATCATTGTAAACTGATCTCGACAATGAGTAGGATGTATATTTCAGGTACATATCCTGAGGTTTTCTTAGCTATTTTCAATGAAGCTGGTTTTGTTTATTAGTCTCATTATTTAATCGTACAATTTGGCATTAGCTTTCATCCCCTTTGTCTTCCATGTGCTCTGGAAGACTATCAATGCAGACCCGAATTCGAGTGTTGAGATGTTATATCGAACCAATTCTTTTTTTATGGATGTGAAGCTTGGTCTGTACACAAACAAATTCAAAGCGAATTAGAGGCTACATAAATGTGGTTTCTGAGAAGAATGAGGAAAATACCATGGACAGCTAAGAAAACTAATGCAGAGGTTCTCATTGATGCTGGCGTAAAAACATCAATTATGTCAAACATTAGAGGCAGACAGTCAAGGTTTCTAGGGCATGTGCTGAGAAGGACACAGCTTGAACACTTAATAACCACTGGAAATATCAAGGGGAGAAGAAATAGGGGACGACAAAGAGAAAAGTTACTAGATGGACTTGTATTGTGGCACGGTAAAAGCTTACCAACCGAGCTTATTGATAACACAAGAGATAGAGAGTTATAGAGAAATATGATCGCCTACGCCATTCGGCATGGCACTTGATTGATTCATTTCCCTTATTTATATTTATCTGTCTGCTCGAACTATTATAGCTGCAAATACTATTGGACAAAGTGGACATGGGATGACTACTGCAGATGTTTTTATTTATCTACCCGTGACTTTCTAGCTACTCTCCGTTGTTGAGTTGCTGCATTTCTCTTTTATTCACAAGATGCTACGCTTTCTATGTTAAATGTAGAGCGCCACGTAGCTTTATGATATATACACATATAGATTATACATATATAACTTACTCACATGCAGTAACACACACACATGCATATATATATATATATATAATCAACATAGACAACATAGAACAAGGATGTGCAAACAAATACGAATTCGAATATCTGGGAGCAAATATAAACAGTTCCGGAGATTGTTCAGTCGAGATTCGGAAAAGACTCGCAATTGCAACACTCAAATTAACACAAATGAGAAAGCTGTGGCAAAGTAGTAGTAACAATACTAAAGTATCTCTTTTAAGATAATGTGTTTTTCTAGTGATATGGATTCAACACTTGGATTTTAAACAATATTTTAAAAAAAATTCATTTGAAATAAAGTGCTACAGAAAGATCCTACGAATATCATGGACAGAGAAAAAGAAAAGCATTGATATTTTGAAATTAATGAAACTAAATGAAGGGTGACTTCTAAATACCATAATAAGAAGGAAGCTACAGTAATTTGGACACTTAAAATGACATGATGGTATGGAAATGCTGATTCTGGAGGGCAGAGTGCCAGGCGAGAGAAGAAGAGGAAAACCAAGAAGACGATGTACCAGCGACATCGAAGAATCTATGCACGTCTCTGGCCAATGCAGGCCTGCCTGCCCGGGACAGTGAGGCATATAGAATATCCATAACGAAGGCAACGTTTTGGAAAGACTATGTCACCACACACACACACACACACACACACACACACACACACACACACACACACACACACACACACACACACACACACGCACACGCACACGCACACACATACAACTAATATTAACAATATTTAAAGAAAAGTACAAACATTGGGGTTTTTAATTGATCTTAATGTTCATGAGAAAGATCTAAAGATAGTAGGAAATATGTACTAGAAACAAACAGCTGCGTTAAGGGTTGACAGTAATGTAGATGAATTCCAAAAGATATAAATTGCCGTGAGAGAAGGATGTTGGAGGTTAAAATCTGAATAATGTCATCTGAGATATGCTGAGATATAAAAACTAGCTTTTTTCGGTCATATTAAGAGACACGACGGCACGGAAAGAATGTTAATGGAGGGGATGATAGAAGGCAACATGGGAAAAGGCGGACCAAGACGCCGTTGGACAAAAGACATTCAAGAATGCCTGCGCATGTCACTGGAAGATGCAGGGCAACTTGCTCAAGACCGCGGAGAATTCAAGAGATCCATAGGAAAGACTACGTTCTGGAAAGAATATGTCACTTCATGATCATGAGATATGCTGACGATCTAGTTCTTATTGAAGGGAGAGAGCTTCAACTCTGTTAGATATGGTAGTACAAGAAAGTGAAAACAAAGACATTAGTCTAAACAAGAAAAAATGGTTGTTTCAATAAAATACACACCGCCAAATGCAGTATTCATATCAATGATGCAAAATTAAATAATGTGGATAAAGTCAAGTATCTTGACACCATTTTAGCATCAAATGGTTGGTGCTCCAATGAAAAAAAACAACAACAGGATAACACAGGCCAACTTATAATCTCAAAAGATGAGAACCATCCTATACAATGGAATAGTATCAATGCATACGCGAGTTTTAGTGCTAGGATGTTATATTGTGACAATCCTTCTTTATGGACGCGAAGCATGGACGGTAAAAAAAGAGCACAAGATAAGCTGAAGTCAACTGAGATGTGATCTTTGAAAAGAAAGATGAAAATTCCATGAATATTCAAGAAAATTAATGTAGAAGTCCTCAGAGATGCTGGAGTAAAAAGTCAAGTTATAGCAACAATTGGAAGCAGACAGTCAAGATTTTTAGGGAACGTGATGAGGAAAGCAAAACTTTTAGTAACCACTGCAATATCAAGAGAAGAAGAGACAGAGGAAGGCAAAGAGATACATTTCTTCATGGGTTGTCACTGTGGCACAAAAAAGGTATCACCAACTGAACTTATTAACAATACACTATTTGAGAGTTGTGGAGAAGCATGATAGCCTACGCCATACGGCATAGCACTTGATATATATATATATATGCGATCAATCTCATAATAAATACATACACATTTAAAAAAAAACAATGATATGTTTAGGGATGGATCTGTGGTGTGTTTTATCAGTGACATAACAGAATCATTTATATCAGTGCGACCGACACAACCATCAACACAACAATAGTGATTCCACCAACAGAAAACGTATGCACAGGAAGGAACGGGAGTGAGAGGTTGTGAACTGAATCACGTGATCACAGCCTCACCACCAGGGATCTCCCTGTGGTCGACACAATGCCCTCTCATAGATCCAGCACACGTTCTCTACTGTCCATGGTCTCAGCCTTTTCTCCAGACAGTTAGTTATAGGCATTCGTAATTTGTTTGAAGGCGAGATTATCGACATCACTTGAGCGGTCAGTCTCTTGTGTGTAAAACAAGTAGGCTTATATTTTGTATAGTTTGTGACGATCTGTCGCCAGTTGTTGTGGTACATTTTAAATATCGTTATGTCTCCCTCAGGCATATATTTATTTATATTCCTGTTGTGTGTGTGTGTGTGTATAATATGCAAGCTTAGTGTTTTATCTCGTTTAACATGTAGGTATAATGTTATATTCTCGTTTAACATGTAGGTATAATGTTCTATTCTCGTTCAACATGTAGGCGTAATGTTCTATTCTCGTTCAACATGTAGGCGTAATGTTCTATTATCGTTCAACATGTAAGTATGTTTTATTCTTGTTCAACATGTAGGTATAATGTTCTATTCTCGTTCAACATGTAGGCATACTGTTCTATTCTCGTTCAACATGTAGACATAGTGTTCTATTCTCGTTCAACATGTAGGTATAATGTTCTATTCTCGTTTAATATGTAGGCATAATGTTCTATTCTCGTTCCACATGCAAGTATAATGTTTTACTCTCGTTTAACATGCATTCTTAATGTTCTATTCTCGTTTAACATGCATGTTTATTGCACTATTCTCGTTTAACATGTAGCCTTAACGTTGTATTTTTGTCGTAAAATTCTGGTTTGATATACTATTTTCGTTTAACATAAAGGCATAATGTTCCGTTATCGTTGTCTATATAGACGCAATGCTCTCTTCTCGTTTAACATGTATGCTTGATGATGATGAAATAATCATTTTAGTTGTGAGCAGGTAGCTCTTAACAGCCCGTAGCCTCTTTGACAAAAGTACATGTTCTTCTCAGTTCTGTAACCGAGGTGATACACGTACCCATAAATGGTTGTCTTAAATGTATGGTTAGGTAAAAGGGGGGGGGGTATGAATGATTGTTTAGTCCACGAAGAAAGGTACTTTAGTGTGCCAGTATCCCAGGATTACGACGTCCTGCCAGGAGCACAGTACATACTTCTAGAATTCTGGGTCAACCATATCATCACTATTCTACCAGATTTGTTGACCTATCCGCACTGATGGCACATCGAGCAGTCTCCGTCATCTAGAAGTCTGTCACAAAAAGTCAAAGGCGTAACGTTCGCCGGCCTGAATCTCTTCGTCATACACGGGGATTATTTGATAGAAGACAAGAGTAAAAAATTACGATGTGAAAATGTTGACTTTTTCACAGGTGACGGGTTGTCAGCATATCCTCTAACTTTCCTTAGGACATCCCCGGAAAGAAAACAATAGCCCCATTCTGTGCACACAGAACTAGAAGCTCATTTTCGGTTTCCACACTGTTGATTCTCGTTAAACTTAGACATAATGTTCTATTACCATTAGCATGCAAGCTTAATGTTCTAATCCCTTTTAGTATGTAGGCGTAGTGTTCTATGCTTGTTTAATATGTAGATTTAATGATTTAGTGTATATATCATATAGCCGTGATTTATATATCATATAACTTTGATGTATATATCATATAGCAGTGATGTATATATCATATAGCGGTGATGTATATATCATATAACCTTGATGTATATATCATATAACCGTGATATATATGTCATGTAGTCATAATGTATATGTTATATATTTGTAATGTATATATCATTATAGATGTAATGTATATATTACATATCCATGATGCATATTTAGCATAGTCTTGATGTATTTATAATATAGTCTTGATGTATATCACACAGCCATTATGTATATTTAATAATAGTGTTGTATTTATCATATCGCTGTAGTTTATACATTGCATAGCCGTGATGTACATATTATCTACCATACGTACGTATCACGTCAATAAATCAAGTAAAAAATTTGGATTGGATATAAATATCCAAAAAACAAAAACCACGATAATCAGCAAGGACACAGAAGAACAAGAGCTAAACATAAACATACATGGAGTGAAACTATAACTAGTAAAACATTATCAATATCTTGGACACGTAGTCACAAATGATGGCAGATGTGAAACGGAAGTTAAAAGGAGAATAGGAATGACTAAAAGTACTTTTAAGGACAGGAGGAAAATATTAACATCTAAACAAATTACAAACAAGCTAAAAATGATAATTAACGAATGCTACATCTATTTTATAGTGAAGTATGGCTCTGAAACATGGACAATAAACACACAATTAGAAGACATAATTGATGCATTTGCGATGTGGATTAGGTATTAGGAATTAGTTTGTAGATTATCATTCTCGCACACCAGATATTTCCATAGGTGCTCAGATCTTCGTTTCAGAAAATCTCTTAGGGTATAACGACAGATGGTTCCGGTTCTTTGTTGGTTTCTTGCTCTTTTTGGGGTTTTTTTCCGAATGCTTTTGAGTCTGTGGGTCTCACCAATGGCCAATTAAATAAACTACCCATGCAACAGAAATCTTTAGTAGTCTATATGACATGCAGTTATATTGAGATTCTCTTCTTATAGAAGCACCATAACGTGTCATCTATACAAAAATACTTTACAAGTTTTTATTTTGTTGCTGTATTGTGTTTCATGCTTTGTTATTTTTTTAATATGCTAGCACCCTCTGTAGTTGAGAGGGAGCCAGAGATATGCTGTGCAGCACTGGGGAGGGGTAAACTGACTGCACCGTTTTTTCTATGGCTGAGGCCCTTCATAGAGGCACAGTTACTCAGGACGTGATAATCCTTTTGTCTTGAACATTTTGTTGCATGCCTAGAGCAATAGAGAGTTCGGCATAACCAGTAGGCGAATGAAGGTGTGGAATGAGCACAGTGAACCCTATTTTGGCTGTAGTTGCTTGGAGAAGTGCATAAGTAGAAACCGATCTTCCTGGAAGTGTTAGTTGTTTTCTGATTCTGCGTGGTGAAACGAAATTCCACAGACTTCCTAGTACTTTAATGACATTACACAAATTAATTGCAAACGACATCGGACGTCGCCTCGGTTATCAAGGCCTGCGGAAGGCAGTCGGCAACCAGGCTGCTCTGTTCGAGAAATTAACTACTGGAGCGCATAAAAAACAACACAAACACCGACGTGCACAATACACAACACAAAAACAAAGTCAACATCTACGCAATCACCAAAACATTAAACCAAGAAAACCTTAGACGAAGAACTAGCAGAGGCAAGATTGTCATAAAACATTTTCGCTTAACATCCTACAACTGAACATCTGTGGTATAAGAAACACACAAAAATTAGAGCTTGCTAAATTACTACACACTCACACGATACATGTGGCCCTCTTACAGCAAACTATACACAAAGAAACTGACCATATCTGTCAGGATATACCAGCTATCCCTGCAAGTGTACTACTACCGTGGCATAATTACTTAAGCAGGAATGCCATTCAGGTACATGTCACCCAGCTAACAGCCAATCCCACAGACATGCAGGTGACTATCCGGCACACTGGAGGAAAGTACGCAGTCTACAACATATACAACTCACCGCAGACAACATGCAATTTACTGGAAATCCATGTAACACAATTTCTCAAAACGATACTTGCTGGTGTCGTTAATGACCACTGACTCCTTTGGGGGTTACCAGAACTGCAATAAGACAGAAAGATATATAAAGGAGATCTATGAAACAACGAATATGTCATTCCTTCAAGATGCAAAGTCTGCACCAACACTTCTGCATAGGAGCCATCTATCTCTCAGTCGACCTGACTTGACTATCTGTTCACCTGATATAATATACTCCTACTCTCTAGAAATTCTTGATGACAAGTGAACATAGACCAATTATCACCACCATAGCTACACCCAACAAAGCATATTACAAACAGAAAAATCGCTGGAATTTTGGCAAGGCAGATTGGAAACTATTCCAAGAAACATCTGAGTTTCTGCTATGTAATATCAACAGCAATGACGTAGAAACAGTAACTGCTGAGGTGACTAAAGCTATCCTCATTTCAGCATCACAAAGCATCCCAAGAGGCAATAGAAGATCTTACAAGCCATTTTACAATAAAGAAATGCAAGCTGGAATTCTTGAGAGAAAAGAGCAAGAAAAGCCATTGAGAGTGCACCTTCACAAGAAGCAAAACTCCTTTACAATAAAACATGTGCTAAAGTAAAACTAATAGTGAAGATGGCAAAACATGACAAATCGCCAAAAACATTTGCTAATTTAGATCTAAGGATAAATGGTAGAAAGGCTTGGCCGTTAATAAATAATTTGGCTGGTAAAAAAACAAAAACACATGATAAACCTGTGATGGATGGAAACAGAACAATCACCAACGATAGAAACAGGCAGAACACTTTAACCATTTGTTTGTCAGTGTGAATACAGTAGGGAAGCTCTCTGATGCTGAAAAAAAGCGCCTGTACCTACTGAACAGCAAAAAATTGTCAAAACTACTAACTTAACAATATTTCAAGATGACTTCAATATACAGAAACACCAACAAGTTCTGAAGAAGCTAAAGCCAAGAAAGTCTTCTGGACCAGATAAAATTTATAATAAAATGTTAACACACATTGGCACGTTAGGAAAAGAAATAGTCCTTAAACTAATAAATATGATCTGAAGAAATGGAAAGCTGCATAAAAACTGGAGAAATGCTCATATCTTTTCCATCTTTAAAAGTAACAAACCTCCACATGACCTCAAAAGCTACCACCACATATCACTAACATCATGTCTTAGGAAATTGTAAATTGGGAAATGTAATATTCACTTCTTGTTGTTTGTTTCTGTCATGATGAAGACTTCTTAGTCGAAACGTAGCTTGTCACTGTGTCCGGCTGATATTTCGATTTATTGACTAACATTGGGAACACTTATACTTATATCTGTTTACTTTGACATTTGCCGTTTATTACTCCAGCCCCCTCCCTTTTTTTAGTTTCTGGTTGTTACCCGACACTGGAACTTCATCTCTTGTTTATAGAAATATAGCATCAATGAAAATCAGCACAGTATGCTTTAGTTATATACAATTTAGAAATGTGAAATGAAGTGTCTAAGAAAAGCTGCAATGGTTGCCAAACTAGATAAAATAAAAAATGAAGATATTAGAAAAAGAGTTGGTATAATATCATGTATCGAACATATTGAGAGACAGCAAGTAAAATGGTTCGGTCTTCTTATGAGAATGAACCCAAACCAAATATCAATAAGAGCATATAACAAAAGAATATCCGGGCGTAAGGCGGCCAAAGGCAGACCAAGAAAACGGTGGATAGAAAACATCAAGATGGCCTTGAACAAACATGGACTAAATGCAACCACGGCGACACATCTGGCCTTGGAACGACAGCTTAAGCTCCCATCCCTAAGCTTAACGGCAAGTGTGAATGCGATCAACCATAAATCACATGGGGAAAGACAATAGACAATTTAGAAATAGGGCCTTTTTTATTATTATTTTTTACATATAATTTAGCCATAAAACAGTTCCAAGCATCTGGCAATCATGATATATGGAAAGTTGAAGAAAAAAAAGAGTACATAAAATCAAAAATAGAGAGAGCTTAAAAGCAATGACAGGAATAATTGAAGCTGTGATCAAAAGGTATTCATCTGGTATCGGCTACACAACAGCTAAAGTTAGTTGTAAAATGTATATGCATGGAGCAGAATGCCGTACACGCAGGCGATAATGAATATGTAATAGGAAATTTAATTTGTGAGGAAGAATTATGTTCTTATATCTAATATGCTGATTCATTTGAATCCCTTGTGGTCTCTACAGAGTTGTCTGAAGGGGATAAATGCAGTTGAATATATTACATCACAGAGAAAGGCGCGAGTTGCCTATCCAATTTTCATAATTGATTTAGATTTTCTACTTTAGACGTATGGCTGGCTATTCGATCCAGGATTCTATTCTTTATAGGATGCCATTATTTTGTTGTGTTATTTTCCTGTTGCTTTCTGGTAATTTTGCATTTTTTTTAGTTACAAAGGACTGTACTTACACCATACAAATTGTTAGGATTGCGAACATGTATAGTCAAGTTGTTAGGATTGCGAACATGTATAGTCAAGTTGTTAGGATTGCGAACATGTATAGTCAAGTTGTTAGGATTGCGAACATGTATAGTCAAGTTGTTAGGATTGCGAACATGTATAGTCAAATTGTTAGCACTACAAGTCAAGTTGTTAGTCAAGTTCAGTGTAGCGCGTTGCTGTATGGCTGGAACGTCGGCCTCAGAATCCCGAGGTTCCGAGTTCATTGCATGGGTGGGACAAAGATATTTGTCTTTCGGAGGTGCAATCAAAAAAATTCTTCCTGTACACATCGCGGCGACAGCTATGGCACAGCGGCTTTTTTCCACAGCCAAAAAATCCTCTCTGCACTCTTTAACAGAAAACCACGCAGTAATTAAAGTTATTTTTTAGTAGTAAGTTAAGAATACGTACACGTATAGTAAATTTCTTAGGACTACGTACATGAATAGTCAAGGTGTTGCGACTACGTACATTATAGGCAAGATGTCAGGACTACGTACATATACAGTTATTAATATATTATGTACATTATAAACAATATCTTTGTTTAGAAAAATGTACCTCTTATGGTGAGTTGCACAATTGTCAACGGCGTACGTTAGTCCAATGTGGTCACATCGTAGCTTTATAACCATTAAAAATTGTAAGTTATTGATTCTGGTAATCCATTCACAACGAACTCAGGGTACAATATGTCAGATCTACGTACATATATAGTCAACCTGTCAGGACTACGAGTGTGTGTATATCTCACACATCTGTTCATCGAATTCTCGCGGATTTTCGCACACGGATCTTTGCCCCGCTAATAAGTATTGGACATAAAACCTTCTAATCAAGTCTTTAAGAATGTATCATGTAGCTTAAATACTTGTGCTAACCACCGATAAGGCTGAAACAGTTGAAAAGACAGTCAAATAATTTTTTTTTCTAATTGGCATCTCTTCCCTCTATCGGAAAATATTTACAGATGATAATTTCATATCTTAATTAAGAGGGTCTATAAAAAGTTGTCATGGATGAAAGTGATGGTTGGTTGCTGATTCAGCGGTCCATGGGCTCATGCCCTTTGATCCAATGCTATTGTATGATATATGCATGTGAGCTGTTTCTTTTTACAAATAATGTGTTCCATTTATTTATCCTGGGAGGGAGAAGTATTTTTCTGACGTCATCCAGCCCCGGGCATTTAAAAAAAAGTGGTGATCAACATTTTCATAAGGATGAATGCACAGCCGGCACCCTGGAGTGTGTTGTGGTTGTATTTTGTTCAGGTAATTGTTAAGCTGTACATGTTGTGTGTGCACAGTCGGGAGATGATACTCTGTCTTTCCTTACCAGGAGGTTGATGCTGTCTGTTGGATTTGGACTTGTCATGTCTTTATAGATCCCCCCCCCCCCCAGTGTTTCTCATGACTCATCTGTTTATCCTGTTCTCTTTGTTCACAGATTTCAACATCATTTTAACTGTGTTCGTGGGCGTGTGTGTGTGTATGACTGTTCTTGGTGTGCTCCTTTCTTTGCTAGTCTATCTGTCTTGTCATGGCTAGGAGGAATCCGCTGCATAACAATGCTGGCTTCATAAGATGTAAGCAACTGGTTTGCATGGTGATATATTTCAACTAATTCGGGTTTACAATGTCCATCACCATATGGTTATCAGAAACAGAATTATGCTATTTTCAAAAGAAGAATTTTAAAAAAAATGTTATTAGTCAAATTTTGACATTTGTTCTAGAATTACAAATAATATAAGCTTTGCTAATGATTCCAATGTTTTGTCAATTTATAAAAAGTTGTAATATAGTTTTGCAGATATGGCCAAAATCAGCACGACAGGTCTTTGCCCCAAGTGATCTGTTGCATGAGACGTTTCGCTGGTGATGTATTGTATGTGATATTAAGATCATGAACTTATCGTGCTCGACGTTGGAAAAATCGTAGTTATATATTACCTTACACGAGAATGCTATTTAAAGTGTTTTGCTTGATACAGATGATATTTAGCTTATACTCTTTCGACAAGTTGTTAAACCGTTATTGCCTGCTACAGAGTAACTTTAGTTGTACTCTTTATAGATTTTGTTATACCTTTAAGGTCACTCTCTCATGCGGGGACCTCAACATTGATCTTCCTTGTTAAGGGCATGACCGTCCCCAATAAACACCTTTCAACTGAATTAATTAGGACTTCATTCGTTACGTTTGTGATTATTGTTAGGCTTTCGGGTGGTCACTACTTATATACTTGAAATCGCATGCCAAAATTAGCCAAGGCGACTAAAAGTATATAAATACCGACCAACCGAAAACCCAACACAGGGCCCCGTCCGATCGCGTGACAATTCTAGGTTTGTTGCTGATCCAGCGGTACATGGGTTCATGTCCTTTGACCCAATGCCACTGTGTGATATATATGCATGTGTTTGTGAGCTGTTGTTTCGTTCCATATAATGTTTTCCATTCATCTGGCTCTGGAGGGAGAAGTATTTTCTCGATGTCATCCAGCGCTGGAATTTCTAGACAATTCTAGATAACAGGTCTCACTGGAGACGGCCGTGCTAAGGCCTTCCATTTGATTCTAGTCAGAGCTTGGTGTACCACTGTTGCGGGTTGTATTTGTTGCGAGATAGCGATCAGATAACGATTGTCTGGTTGGAATCAATTTCCATTCTATCTGCATATCGACATCCCATTACACAACTCGTGAAGCGTTAGACAGGTGTACCACTAGAGATATGGCAGTTGCGGGAATGCACAGCGTGGAGAAGCTTTTATGGTATTTTTTCTCTCTACTAGCCATGAGAGTTGCAGGACAGCGAAATTATGTGCATCTCGAGTCTGATCCTGATAGTTATATGTGTGTGGTCCAAGTATTAGTTGTGTGTGGTCCAAGTATTAGTTGTGTGTGGTCCAAGTATTAGTTGTGTGTGGTCCTCAATGACCTTAATATGCCGAGAATGTCGCATAACAATGGTGCATCTTGGTCAACTATTACGCAAATAAATACATATGTACTTTTTTAAATTGTCCGCTGAGGTAAACATTTAAGATACTCAGGTCCGTAGATTAGGTGGAGGTGGGGTTTGAGAGGTTCAGCATGTTTTGGTAAAGTAGGATTCTTCGACAGTCTTTATACCAGACCATACCCGTAACCTTCGATAACAGTTACCATGTTGTTCCGGCAGGCCGATGTTGTGCTTGAACTAATTACGGGCACGGCGTGGGTGGGCGGAACAACAAAGAAACCTGTCGCAAGGGTCATAGTTGTGCCCTGATGTCGACGTCTGTTTCAGCGACATTAGACTCGAAACAACATCGAGTCGGATGGCTGCTGGAACAAAGGGTGGAGCACTTATGGGAATGCCCCACGTGCTGTGAGGCCAGTTTCTAATCAAGAATCTAATCAAGAACCATACCCGGATCATACCGAAGAGGCCCAAGCGCAGCTATTACTGAGCTATCATATAACTGTAGCACAAGGATTATTTGTTAAAGCCTTAAGATTGATGGGGGTCCATCTTTCCTGACAACTCATCTCATAGTTTTTCACTAGTGCAGTTTTGGTGTTCTTGTAAACATATTTGTTTTTGAAAATAAGAGACATCTAACCTAAGATCTGATATGCTATGTTGCTATTATTTGGTGTTGTGCTTATTTGATGATACGATGCTTTCAAGATAAGAGAAATCTTTCACTGTTGAAGTTGTTGGTCATTGATGAGAATGGTGGTACTTCTTTCTGTTTTTGCTATTGACATTATCTCGGATTGTTCTGTGTTGATGTTCATGTTAGAATCCTTACATGTTGCGTGCAGTATTTGTTGTTGCAGTTCGGATATTTATATTATTGATTGATCATCTGCAAAAAAGAAGTTCGCTCGCTGAGGAGGTTGTTTAGGTTGTCTTCTTCAGTGGTATTGGCAACTGTACTTATACAATCGATATATGTGATGAATAGCATGGGAGATAGAGCACATCCTTGTAGCACATCAAAGTGTATGTGAAGTTTGTCTAAGACCCACAGTCATTCTATCTGCACATTGACTACTTGTGTACACTCCTGCACACGTTGATTAGGCAGTTGTGGAACACCATATTTTAATAGTATTTTCCATAGTTGTTTTCTATCTACTCTGTCGAAGGATGTTTCTTGGCCGACAAGCGCGATATACAATTCGTGGTTGTTTCCAAGAATTTTTTAAGATTTTAAAGACGGTTTTTAAGCAAGCTCCAGAACAATAACTACAGCATGAATGTGCCTAAACACAAATTATCATATGAGGTCGGACGTCGCCTCATAAATGGTCTACTATCTATGTATTCGCTAAACCCTTTGTTGCTTTATGCATCAGGGGTATAAGAGTTTTCTATAGATGGCCATCGTGTGTGCTGAGTATATTGCGAAATTTGTCGCCTCTTTTATTTCGATGGTCCATCGTTTCTGTATCTGTGTAGCTTGCTGTGGTATGCTGTCTGATGGTAGTCTGCTGGTGTGCAAACCATTTGATCTGTTGTCTCTTAATATATTCCAAGATTAGGGTGGTGCCGGTTATTTGTCTAATGTCTTCATTTCTCACTGTCACAAGTTTACGTTTGTATTGTGCTGTCGCTGTCCATTTTTGGCATTGGTAGCACATCGTTGGCGTAATGATCGTTTTGAATAGTTCTATTTTGGTGTTTAAATCTACATTATTGTTTCTGAAGATTGGTATCATTTGGCCTAGGACTTGGTATGCTTTACTACATTTGATAAAAGGTCTGCCCCATTATGAAAGACAGTTAGTTCCTGGGTTGCAGTAAGCGAAAAGTCAGATACGATGTACACACTACATATGCTACAACTTATCATACCTGAACTCAGAAATATTCACTGGAGCTGAGCAGAATACTACACAAACGTGATACCTACATCGCAATACTGCAGGAAACACTATTAGCACACAAGGAACACTCAATACCAGGCTACAACATACGTGTAAATGTCAGACGTGCAAAAGCATTGCAACACTCATAAGAAATGACATGAAAGGAGGAGTTGTAAACATGAAAAATAACGGAAACGATATGCAAGAAATAAATATATGTTACCATGATCTGCGGTTACACTATTCAATGCATAATGCCCATATAACTCCAGAAACAGACATCATCAATACAGGCGCCAAGAAAACTATCATCGCGGGAAATTTCAAGACACACATACCTGCCATAGGATAAAGGATAAAAACACGATGGGAAACCATATAGTGGAACTATACAACACCAACAACCTAATAATATTAAATGATTCCTCATCCACACTCACATTTTTCCAGTGGATCACCATTCAGACGCGACTTTCTATAATATCTGCAGTCCTTTTAAATAAGTGCACGCGGCGAGTTCTTGGTGACATAAGAAGTGACAACCGCTCCATACTCCTTGAAATCTCACAAACAAGAAAAGAGCCAACAGGAAAAACATCTTGCTGGAATTACAAACTAGCAGACTGAGAATAATTTTAAAAAAAACTTTCACAGATGAAAACCTAGCAAAGATTGGAAAAACATAAATATAAATAGTAATGCAAAATAAAAACATTACATCAATCATATTTAATGCAACACACAGAACCATCTCCAAGAAGGATGAAGAAACAAAAATATAACCTTTCTGAACAAAGAAACCTGAGGAATTTGCTAAAAAGAGTAGGTAAGCAAGAAAAAAAAAAGCAGAGAACCCCTCTACACATGTAAATAGAACATAATATAATAAACTAACTGCACTGATTCAACTAGAAACAAAAGATGCAAAAGATGCAAAACAGCAAAAATTGTCATTATATGGTTTTCATTATGTCATTATAAAAGAAAAATATGTGGTTTTCTTTTATACGTGATATTTTGTTTGATTAACTGAGAAATATCTCTTATTTATAAGGGTTTTCTCCTTTGAACCGCATGCTCTAGTGCGATTTGGTTCGTTCAGAACTTTTAACAATCAGAAAATATGAGAGTAAAATAGATGGTTTTGGTAATCTAGTCACTACAATTTTAGAAGTTAAGGTTCGAATATTTGGTTACGTGTTTTTTTGTTGTTGTTGCTATACCCAGGAATTGCGAGCAACTTGCTATTACTTCCTATGTGCAGTGGGATGGTTTCTTGGAGTTTACTATCATACCCAGGAGACTTCAGCTTTCGGTTTAGCGCAATTCCTATTGAAGGAGTGACATTTCTGTGGGCGATGAGGTTTTCTTGGTGGTGGTGCCCATCTCCTCTTCAAGTATCCTTGTTACAGCTTAAACAAAGAATTGATAACTGAGAAACATAACGAAATTTTGTTGTTGATGTTTCCAAAGTGACACCCCTACGACACTGAAACGTTATAGGTTTGATATTCCCAGAGTGCTACCCCTACTACACGGAAGGGTTTTGGGATTGGTGTTTCCATAGTGACACCCCTACGACCCTGACGAGTTATGTTTCCAGAGTGATGCCCTTACAACCCTGAAGGATATGGGTTTGATTATGATGGTGGTTGAAGATGCCGTCTACTCGGAAGTAAAAAGTTCCTCTTATGATGAGGTACGCACCTTTCAAGCGCGGATGTTAGTCAAATTTGGTTATATCAGAGCTTTAAACCATAAAACATAGCGGATGTTGCGGTTCTGGTAATCCAGTCACCACGACCTTTGATTAATGTAACTGTAGCATTACGGTTTGAGTCTGTTAGCGTTGCTGTTTTGTATGTGTGTATTTATTGCCTATTGTGTGTGAATTCATGACAATATGTAAGCGCATATTCCTGATATTATTAATTTATATAGTATTATTACCAATGTGTCTGTGTGTGTAGTCGTATGTTTATTGACATGAACTTTCCCATATTGTCACCAGAACAGTGAAGAAAATACAAGATGGCGTCATTATTAGGAGATTCTGTCCCCTGAGATGAAAACGTAACGTTCTTGTAGGCGTCTGGACAAGTGCGGCATAAAGTCGCGCAGTGTGATCCATCACAAACAGAAGTGGGCATGTTCTAAATTCATGAACGGAACTCAACTTAACGTGGTTTTGATTTGCTGTTTGGACTCTTGTGTGTTTCAACAATTGATACGTGTTCTAGAATAGATATCATTGCAGAGGAAGAAAATCACCTTTAAGGTTAGCTGTAAGATTTTCTCAGCAAATGTTTAGATTTGATGTTAACAAAAGAAGTATTCTACTAGCCAATAATTTATGATCATCCTTGTACTGCATCATAGAATCTGGATAAGCACACAGGTTGTAATTATGAAATATGTTACGCCACAGTCGAGACCATTGTCAGGTATAGACCCCTGTACAGAAAGTAAACAAGCATTCATTCGTTACGTTTTTGATTATTGTCGTGATTTTCGTTGGTCGCTATTTATATAATTGGAATTGCATGCCAAAAAGGCAAGTTTGACCAACGAATCGCACGGAAATATTTAAAATCAGCATTTCAGGTCATGTTTACTTTCTGTACACAAGTCTTTACTTGAACTTGGTCATACCACAGTAGCAAGCAGATGAGAACAACCATTTAAGCTATTTTTGTCGCAGTAAATACAAGTTCAAGCTATTTTTGTCGCAGTAAATACAAGTTCAAGCTATTTTTGTGTAAATTAGTTCAAGGTCGTGACAAGTTTGACCCATTGTTTGTGTGTCTGTCAATAATGTAAGACCTACTGGATAATGAGAAAATGATCTTATAAAATGACTCATGTGATATTTCTTGTGATTTTCAGTAACTGTCGACTATAATCATAGTTGCCAATGAAATAACTGGAAAAAGTCACATGGGTAATTTCAAATTTCTTGATTAGAAACTAGTATCATAGAACACATGATATTCATATAAGTGCTTCGCTCTCTGTTTCAGCATCCATATAAGTGTATGTAGATTTAAAGTCACAGTCAGGTGTGGATTAAGTGATCTTCGGTTCTTTCCAAAATGAGTACATTTTCTGCCCTCTACTCTAATCACTTCCATTTCTATCATTCTTTGTATGTGTTTAAAATGGAGATAGCTTTAAAATGATATTTCCCATTAGCCCCAACAGGTCGTATTATGTCAACGGTCTCTGTATCAGTAACGGTCTAAATCGAAACAAAAATCTAACTAAATCAAATTGTTGTATATGTTGTCAGTAATATGCAATAATAAACGTCACTCAAATAAGCAGCAGTTTGCCCTTCGGTCACCATTAGACCCCAGGGTTTTTGTAAACTGCATTTAAATACTGTATTATTTTAGTGGATATTTGATGAGATGTATTTTATTGCCACTCTATATGTACCTAATGGTGTGCTCAACATACGCTTATTTATGTAGGGACTTTATGTGATCTGTCCATGAAATAATTTATTCAAAATTCCGCATCTGATAATTCCAAGAAGTTGATTATTGTTAATGGTGTCACAAATTGTAACACATCTCGGTACCACTAGTCATTTTCCTATCGGATTACGTGGTGCAAAAATTTTTTTTTTCCAAAATGGAATGGTTATTTTGGAGAGGTACTCGTGTGTCACAGCTTCAGTATCACACATTTTAAACATTGTATACTGTTCAGCAACTTGCACTTTGACCGTAGCCCAAAACTAAAGCTATCCAGTTACGGTAAACATGATATAGAGGGTAGCAGAGAAGTGCGACAGTATTGTTGAATGATTAAGATTTTATCAATATGATATAACTTTGTCCTATTTGTTATCTTCACAAGCTGTAAGAGCTCGGGCTTCAAAAAAGTATCATCAAAGTTTACATTGTCCTCAGTAAGGCATGTCTTAATTTGGTATTTGGTATTTGATACATTTTGATATTTTGTCTTCTCGTGATACTGCAATGTGAAACATTTTCAATATAGGCACATCCTGTTTCGTGGCATCTATGTGAAATTCGTCAATTTTCATTTTTCTTCCTTATTTTACATGAGTGAATTTTGACTCCTGTTTAATCCAACAGGAAAAAGATAATCTATCCAGACCAAGAGCTAATTGATTTCGCTGTTTAGGTTCATTAATATCGCAATATAAATTACCCATCTTGGATTCTTTGCAAACATACTGATAGAGTAAAACACTACTTTCTACATTGTAATTAATTTTCACTTCAAGCTCATTTTAAATTGTATATGAATATAAATTGTAAAAAACCTTCAAGATACAACAATAGAAATACGTGGAATATGCGATATGCCTTTGAGTAAACTGGAGTTTAGCTATTATTTTTATATTAAATAATTAAGTCATCCAACAAAAAATACAACAAACAAGAAGCAGAAATAAACACAATATGTAATAAGGCCTGTCAAGTCATTGGTCAATTAACACCTTTACTAAGAAACAAAGATATTACACTAGAAACAAAGAAAGCGCTAGTCAACACCATTTTATTTTACCAACGTTGTGTTATCAGTGTCAAACTTGGACATTAGATTCTAGAACAATTCATAAGACTAACACCACTGAAATGAAATGTATGTGACGTATGATAGGAGTTAGCTTGAGAGACAAAATCAAGAATGAAGAACTATATAAAAGGAAACAATTAGGAAATGTTAGTCAACAATAGAATACATCCAGTAAGAACACGTTAAATAGTTCTGCCAAATAACCAGACAGTAAGAGCAAAGTATTATAAAAAAAACAAACCACTAAACAAACGATACGAAAACAATCGACTTATTTGACACCCTCGTAAAAGGTGGACAGATAGTGTATTAGAGACACTCGGAAATATAACATTGGAAGACGCAAATAGAAGGGCAAAAGACCGTACACTCACTCTCCCCTAAACACCGAAAAGTACATGAGGATAGAAAGAAGAAGAACAAAAAATACAGCACAATTGACATCCGATAATGTCTTTCCTATATGCATACCCGACTTTGCATGCTTTTCATTGGTGGCAATCGTGACCAATCACATTGACCAACGAAAATCATGAAGATATTCATGCCATATAAATTCACAAAGTCTTTCAATAACAATGAAATCTCTAAGTAAAGGACACTAAGTAAATGACAAACAACTTCAAATTCGCACTCCTGGAAATCGCAATTTCCGTTTCACAGCGGTTCGATTTGATGCGCATATATACATCAAGTGACATTCTTTCTAGAACGTTGTCTTCATCGAGGATACTCTGAACGCCACTATCCATATCGAGCTAAACGGTCTAAATCGAATTGACCAGAGACATATGCATACACATTGTTTGATGCATATAAAAACCAAAAACATATTTGCATCAACCGGAGATGTCGGCAGACTTGAATAAAACTGTAAAATATCTTATATTTTACGGAATTGAGAGGGACTTATATGTTTATAAATTATAGAAGAAATGTTTTAAACCACTATCATTTTTAGCACAAAAAGTTGTTTTTATAGCTAGTTAGTTAATTAGTTGTTCCTCTAGGCCAAAGACGGTAGATAGGGCGGATGTCATAGATTTCCATGTCTCCCGTTTCATTGCAATTTGTTTTAGGTCTTCATTATTTCTGATACCGATGGTGAAGCGTTCTCTTGTAATAGTTCAACGTAATGTTTCTCTTGGTCTTCCTCGTTTTCTCTTGCCGCTTGGTGACCAAATCAAGATTGACAGGGGAGTATTTTGGTATCCAGTCTCAGCGCGTGTCCGATGTAATTCCAGCGTCTAATATAGGTGGAAACATATTCTTGTTCTGCTTCTTGCCTGACAACTGTGTTTGATTTAAAGTCTTACCAATGGATGTTCAGTAGTCGTCTAAGACATTTGTTTTCAAAGGTGTTTAGTTTTTGTTCTAGGTTTAATGTTGCTTTTCAACTGTCGCTTCCATATGTTAATGTTGGAATTATGCAGGAGTTGAAGATTCAGTAACACAGATAATAGATTTTTGTTAAATTAATGATCTTATTAAAGACAGTTGTATTCCAAAGATCTCCGTGATCTAATATATAGTTACATAGATATTCTTCTCCGACGGTGATTACCAATTTGTGCACAGACTATAATAACATTCAAGGAATAGTCAAATGTATCATTGAGGCTGGACTTCTGATTAGCCAGAAGATTGTATACTATGGAGGGTCATGACTGAATACGTATACGTGATTCTTGATTAGAAACTGACTTCGCAACACGCGGAATATTCCATAAGTGCTCCGCCCTCCGTTCCAGCAGGCATACCAGTGTATGTAGACTCAGAGTCCCGGTCAGGTGTAGATTGTGAATTCTTCGGGACTTTCAAAAAAATTTACTTTTCCTTCCCTCACCTCTAGATACTCCAATTTCTAATATTGTCTGTATGTATACGTTCTCACCCACATTGACATCATCTGCATCATGAAATTAATTTATTACTGCCTTCATTAAGTCTGCTTTATCTCTTCTCAGCTTTGTGCCGTCTATCGCTGTATTGCCTGCCAATAAGTCGGCTCTCTCGTTTTCTCTGACTCCAGCATGACCAGGGCGGTATATACATGTAATGCTCTGGACAACTGAGTTGTTCAAAAAGTCCCACCATTCTTTTCTTAGCTTGCACTTTTCTATCTTGCGCAGCATGCTTTGAGAGTCTGTGAGTATTACCGAGTGTGTTGATGTGTCAGTTATCAACTAATTAAGAGCTACTGTAACTCCCTCAATCTCAATCATCATGCTCGATGTGACAGTAGAATATGCTGAATATTTCTCAACCAACTTCACGCCGTTTCTGTAGGCAACAAAACCCCAACCGCTTTTATTTATGTTTTTGTTAACGGAGCCATCTGTGTATATAATTATGTCTTGTGGTTTCGAGTGTAGTTGGGCGAGTTCATGCACTGTAACCTGGGCCCGGATACCCATCCATGTTCGACACGCTTTATCTAGTTGTATTATCACTTTAGTCAGTGATTTCTTCTCAGTGTCTACCTACACCCATTCACTGCCCTTTCCTATTTCTTCCAATTCACATAATCTTTGCAGTGTGTCTTCAGCCTCTTCCACCCATGATCTGCCACGCTTGATTCGTTTTTCCTTTGACTCATCTAGACGTTGCTGTATTGGGTGGTGGTTGTATTCTGTCACTTTAAGGTACGACCTAACTTGTGCTACCTGATGTCGCACTCTAATGCTGGGGAGATCAAGCAGAAATCTCATAGCAGAGAATGGGTGTATTTCTAGTACACCACTCTAGTATTGCCTCATTTTAGACTTTTTCCAAACTATCCATTGTGTCTTTGACATAATAGGTATAGAAAACTAATAGTGATGTAAAAGAGATCCCGACATTGTTTACCCACAACCGCCTGCATGTGTGACGTGTCAAATTTTAAGGCTCCATAAACACGGACTCTGCACGACTCAGACATCGCTTCTGGCCTTGAACAGAAACTTACAGCTTCTACTCCTACACTTAACAGCTAGTGTGGATTGTGTCAACCAGCTTCCACCCGGAGAAAGACAATATATATACCTAGTATTTAATATAAACATACTTGAAATAGAAAAGAACAAAATATTATAATATATCTATACAGGACACCACAGTGTAACCTAAAGGCATTAATTAATCATGGGGCAATTGCATAAAGTCAGCATTGTGTCACTGTGCGTTGGCCTGATTAAACATCTCATACAGACTCCACTGTGATGTCGCTGTGTGTAGCACATGAAACGTTAGATATATGATTATTGATTATATTCTCTCCTGTTATTTCGCTCTGTTAATCTCACACGAAATGCAGTGAAAATGTGTTCACTCATTGAATGTGTAGCCAAGTCTATTGTTGTTGGTCATTTGTTCTTGTATACGAGCTGTCGACACGTACCGAGAATACATGCCATAAACAAGTTCAGTTCTCACTGTCGACATTGACAGACCGAGTTTACGTGCGTTAGCCATTTTGTGTTGTTCCATCTGTAGACATTGACAGATCGAGTTTATGTGATTTAATCATGTTGTGTTGTTCCCTCTGTAGACATTAACAGATCGAGATTACGTGCGTTAACCAAGTACCAGTAAATGTGAAGACCACTGATACATTGTGATAATACTTGCCAGTTTTTGACACGGTATTTTTCTTCTCAGTCGCCTGCACATGTGTCCACCACAGACGGTCCAATTAACCACATTTAAATATTAATCAAGATTTATTCTCACTTACGTTATAATTTGTGCTCCACACCAATATTCTCTCTATCGTCACTGACATGTCGCACATATGATCTATAACAAGTTTGTGTTAGTTGTTGTCATTGACATGTCGCACATATGATCTATAACAAGTTTGTGTTAGTTGTTGTCATTGACATGTCGCACATATGATCTATAATAAATTTGTGTTAGTTGTTGTCACTGACATGTCGCACATATGATCTCTAACAAGTTTGTGTTAGATGTTGTCATTGACATGTCGCATATATTTTTTATAACGATATTGGCTCTCTATCACCAACGACATGTCGCATATTTCTGTGTTCTCCCATATATTAGGTATTAGATATGTTGATTATCCTCTTCGCACACCGGACACTTCCATAGGTGCTCAGATCTCCGCTTCAGTAAATCTCTCAGGGTATAACGGCTGATGGTACCGGTTCTATGTTGGTTCGCTGCTCTTTTTGAAATCTTGTCAGGGGTTCTCTACGGGCCACGTCCATCCTCACTCCACATCCTCACCCCACATTCACGCATTCTTGATATTGACTCATGCTCATTCATCTCAAAATCCTCTAATCGTGAGGATTCACGAAGAGCAATGAGTATGTCTGCTCGGTCCATAGGCTGACCGTCTGTTGTGGTAGCATGCTAGTTAATTAGTTGCCTCGTTTGTTTCCCTCCATGCCCGCGTGTCCGGGGACAAAAATAGGCGTGAATCTTCGTAGTGATGCCCGCAGTTGTGCTCTCTCTAATAACTCCACCCATTCCCTACGTACATCACATGTTTTGACTATCTGAATCATATTCAGAGTCACTTAGTATACACGCATTGGAATAGGCTTTCGATTCCAGCCAGTTAAGTGCCTGCGTTACTGCGAATACTTCCATTGTTAGGCTGCTTGTTGTTGCGCTAAAGGCCCCACTGGCTTCGTATACTGTTCTTCCTTTGATCTGGCAGTAAAGGTCCATGCACATCGATGGTGACGGATGACTGACCCATCCGTGTAAATCACAGCATCTGTGTCATCGGTATTCTCGCAGATTAGTACCTTGACCTCAGTATCCACGCTCACGGGTCCCTGCACTCTCTATTGTGTGTAATGATGGTCCTGACTTAGGTAATTTCTCTCACATATATATATATATATATATATATATATATATATATATATATATATATATATATATGTGAAATATCTTAGCAAGGCGTGTTCGTACCATGGTTATATCTTACACTACAATTGTGTAAATCAAATGTTCACACGTGCATCATTCATATCTTACAGTACTACAATTGTGTAAATGAAACGTTCACACGTTTTAATTCATTATTCGTGAATGAATGACTTCATTAGGCAACATTATTTTTATGATACTGGCATTATATATATTATATATATATATTATATATATATATTATATATATAAATACTACATGTTTATTATTACTATTATGTTTTTTTCTTCCAACTATCTATCTCTGTAACGTGTCCGTTACAGAGCGTTGTCTTCACTGTCATTCTGTACTGTCCAGCTCTTCCAGTGTCATGTTCAGGTCTTCGATATCCTTTGACTATTATAGTCTTGGTCTCCCAAAAGACATAATATGGGGGGGGGTGGGTTTCTTGATATTTGGGCGGTATCATCTACATACCTATTTTCTGAAATCTCATGTCTTCCGATATTAAATGGTTGAAATTTGTCACAACATGGGTCTTCTCGTACATTTCGCATGATGTTTTCTGCGTATATGTTTAACACTTGTTTTGTCTATGTAGTATTTCTTGTCCGTCTAATCTTTCTTCTGATTTCTTTAGTTTTTTTCCGTGTATTCTTCTATTTGTTTTGTCATCTTTTAGTGGTTTTAGTTTTGGCCTATAGTTGATCAATTGTAATGTTTCGACTGTGATGTAATCTCCTCATTTTGTCACTCTTCGAGGCATTTGAACGTGTGTAGATGATATTATTGAATATCTAATGTTGATTGCACATTCGTTTTCTGTCATCTCGTCTTGATCGGACATCAATATATTAAACATGAACTGCACCGCCACGCAATAATCTTGTGGGTATTTCTCTAGTGTCATATCTGATGGGCCTGGTGCTTTCCCTTAATTTCTTAAGTCTGAACTTTATATCTGCTGCTGGGAGCAAGTGGTCAGAATAACAATCGGCTCTAGGATATATCTTACATGACAATAGACGTATGGGGTTGCGTCTGTGGATCTTACCAATGTCCCACTAGCCAAACCACCCATGAAACAGAAAAACTTAGATGACATGCCGTTATATTGAGGCTCTCTTATGGATGATTTATAGCATGTCATCCATAGAATTATAGGCCCCATGTGAGTAGAAGGCTCAGTCAAAAGGCATTACACTAAGCCGAAATCTGAAATATCCTGGGTATGAACGAAAGCTCAAAAAAAACCACCGCACTGCACATAGGAAGTAAGAGCTTAATCGCTCGCAATTTCTGGGGTTCTCAAACAAACAAACAGCATGATATTAGACTGGATCTCCATAGTGATGAAGTATATTTGATCTCTTGTCTTGCAATTTAGTGATGTCCTCGTGTGTAGACGTCTGGGGAGTTATTTGAAGAGGGTGTTGTCAATTACTAAATTATATTCGAGGCAGAATGATAGCAGTTTTTCTCCTGTGTCTTCTGCTGCCCTAATCCAAATGGACATTTAACTCTGCATTCCTCAAGTCTTCTTTCCCTACAAACTATCGCATTCAGGTCACCTATTATTAGTTTGATGTCTTGTTTGTTTGCCCTATCTATAGTCTCATGCAGTTTGCCATAACAAGCCTCTAGCTCATGTGCTTCAGCCGTGGATGTTGGTCCTTCAACCGTGGATGTTGGTCCTTCAACCGTGGATGTTGGTCCTTAAGCCGTGGATGTTGGTCCTTCAACCGTGGATGTTGGAGCATAAACTTAGATTATTGTGATGTTGCGTGTTTTTTGTTTCAGTCTTATAATTATAATTTGGTCATTTATTGGGTTGTATCCTAGCATATATTTATCTGTCTTTGGTTAAAATTGAACCTACTCCACAATTTCCTTTGATTTATCTTACTGAAAAAGTACAACTGTTCCTGTGGGTGTTGTAAAGTGTCCATGTCTTTCCCATCTATGTTTTGATATTGTAAAGTGTCATTGTCCTTCCCATCTGTATTCTGGTATTGTAAAGTGTCTATGTCCTTCCAATCTGTGTTCTGATATTCCTATAATGTCTACTCCAGTTCTTTCCATCTCTCCCTGCACCATTTGAAGTTTACCTTGATAAATGCATCGCATATTCCATGGGCCTAGTCGTCGTCTGTTTCCCTTTCTTAGAGCTTTATCAGTGTTTTCTTTGATACCACAGTCGAGATATTGGCGGTCATCACGTTTACCAGTGCTAGCACTGCTTTCGTTCTCTTTCTCATCTATTTTTGGAATTTTCAGCCTGGAGGACTCTCCGCAACACCGTTCAAGCTTATTTTCGTCATCGTGAATTTTTGGCTTTGTATACGTTTCAGTAGTTTGCCATTGCTTTCTGAGCCTGTTCTGGTCGTTTATCAATTACTGTCGTTGATGCGTTCTCGGTACAATACTGAACTTTCCAGCTCCCGCCTTGGAAGTTGAACAAAAATTGGTAGCATATCCTATTCAGGACGTGGCTCTCAAGCCAGGATTAGTAGTTATCGATAATACGATCTTCGGCCTTCACCACCAGCAGTTGTGTGACGTGCAATAGAGGAGGACGTCTCCTTGTTGAATAGCTCCACGTAGTTCATCCGACTAACAAATGTCGTTGCCCAGGGGGTCAGTGTGTGTACACAAGCAGACACACGAATCATACGTCAGTTGGACAGCAGTGGGGGGGGGGGGACAAATATGATTCTGGTATTTCCGATGGGGAAGTGGCTGCCACTCACCGTGAGGTATTATCCCTACACACTCCTGTCCTACCCCCTTCATCACTCACAACAAATGCACGTATTTGGAGCAGAGGAATATTAAGCAACCCATAATTGGTTTTGTCTATGATACAGTTTCTCTCCGTTCTCAATATTAAATAAAACAGTCTAGTCATCTTACAAAAATTGTGTATAAGATTTCAAGCAATTTTCTCCAAAACTGCTTGATCTTGCATTGAATTTTTGCATGCAGTCTTATAATTAAATTACATTAATAAAATATTTCTGTTACCCTTGATGAAGCTATCCATTTAGCTATGAGCAGGCAGCACTTCACAGCTCTTATTCTTCCAGACAGAAGCACATGTGTGTATCTGTACTGAGCTCTGTGGCTTTTTGTCACAAAGACATGGTTGCATGAGGCGGAAAATTGGGGGTTATGTGTGCACGTTTTGTCTGTCAAGAGTCTAAAATAAAAAAGGTTTTTCGTTTAGAATATCTCTATACTTAGTTTTAATACTTCCATTTCAAAATTTTGTCCGTTTAACATCATAGCTTGAATAACAATTTCTAATTTTTCTATTGCAAAAATTGAAGCTACTGATATTTTGTGTGGGCATCAAAGGAACAACGAGCAGTATAGCTCTTGTATCATCCTCTGGAGATATTTTCCAAAATTTCTTTCGGTTCTTGTTTAGAACCCGTGTCCCTATTTGATTATTTCCCTTAGCTATGTTTATCAGTTTATGTTTATTATTTATTAATTTAAATATAAATATATTTAGGGTTAGGGTTAGTTATGTAAAACATAGCTAACCCTAATCCCTAACCATGAAAAATTAATATTTAAATTAATTATTTATTAATTATTGTTATTATATTTAGATTAATCAATCCTAAAATAAGCAGTGAAATACGGTTTCCAAACCAGAAGCTTTCTTTCATATATATATAATACTCCAGCTATCAGCGATGTTTAACGCTCAGAGAAGAAGTCTTATATTCAGAGAATATGTAAAAGATGTGGAAACATATTGATAAGAAAGATTGGCGTGAACAACTATTTAACACTTCCCATATATATTAATACTATTTCACACTGTGCTTACAGTAAAACTATTTCACACTGTCCATACAGTAATACTATTTCACATTGTCCATACAGTAATACTATTTCACAATATTCCATAAAGTAATACTATTTCACATTGTCAATACAGTTCTACTCTTTCACACTGTCTATGTATGGCCTTTTTCGTCTAGCAGACGGTCACTTAGCAGTACGAAGAAGCAATAGTGAAATATTTTCTGAGGAATGGAAACTTTTCAAGCGAACATATCAAAGTAATGGAAGATTTTTGTTTGCGCCCTAATCTTTTTTCTTCCATATCTTTTAACATATTATTATTGAACAATGCTGTTCCCACACACAGGTTCTGTCTCCAGACATCCCTTGTTTCGGCCGTGTTTTCCCAGTTTTCGGAGTCTATGTGGAAGTCTTTCATTGAGAATTTACAGATGTCTTTATAACCCAGCAGTGGTCTACCGCGGTCTCGATGGTCTTCAGCAAGTTCCCCGAATATTACTTGTTTTGGGATGCGGTAGTTTGGCACTCTGTGGACCCAGCAAGAGCAATCTATTTATATTATGTGTCCATGACAGATGGTAACTGAATGCTGCGCAACATTTCCATGTTTGTGATTTTGTCGTGCCATTTAATGTTGAAGATCTTGCAGAGATATCTTAGAAGAAAAATGCTAAGTTTCCTCTCATGTTTGGTGTAGGAAGTCCATGTTTCAGATTCGTAGTAGAGTCAGCATACATGTTTGATATATACGTATCTTTGTTTACAATTTTAGCTTATGATTTTTCCAATCAGTCTGCCAAAAATGGTAGCCGCTTTCCCAATGCGTTTATTTCATTGTCTATGAAAAGGGTGGATGTAATTGTGGATCCTAGGTAGCAAGTGTTGTCGACATGCTTTATATGAGTATTGTTTAAAGTGATATTTGTTGGTACTGTAGATCCCGGACACATTGCCACAGTTTTAGTGATGCTTATTGTCATAGAGAACAACTCGCAGGCTTTTGCCTTGTTGTCAATTTGGAACTACAAGTACTGTCTATACAATAATACTATTTCACACTGTTCAATACAGTAGTACTATTTCACAATATTCCATACAGAAATATAATTTCACATTATCCATACAGTAAAAAAACTATTTCACGCTGTCCATACAGATGAACACTTTCACACTGCCCATACAGTAATACCCTATCTCACACTATTCGAGACAGTAAAACAATTTCACACTATCCTAAAAGATAATGGAGCGCAGTAGCCTATTTTGATAGTGAGCTTGCTTTATATCACTGGATTACAGCGTGCCAGGTTCGAAACCAAATCAAGGCAAAAAAAAAATCCCCGGTTGTGATTTCTCGCTTGATACGACCACCCCTCACGTCGACTCAGCTGTAAATGAGTACTTGACACTGAGTTAGGGGAGGTAACGACAGCAAGGAAGGGAACTGATCACCTCCACCTAATAGTTGCTGCGGCTTAGTACATGAAGAGTTATCTTCATCCCCGACAGCAGGTTGCTGCCATGGGACATACGTTTATCTTTACAAGGTAATACTAAATCATTATCCATACTTGTGCGCGCTGTCCAAGCAGTGAAAATATTTCGCACTGTCCGTGCAGTAATACTATTTCACTGTCCAAGCAGTGAAAGTATTTCGCACTGTCCGTGCAGTAATACTATTTCACACTGTCCGTGCAGTAATACTATTTCACTGTCCAAGCAGTGAAAGTATTTCGCACTGTCCGTGCAGTAATACTATTTCGCACTGTCCGTGCAGTAATACTATTTTACACTGTCCGTGCAGTAATACTATTTCACACTGTCCGTGCAGTAATACTATTTCGCACTGTCCGTGCAGTAATACTATTTCACACTGTCCGTGCAGTAATAATATTTCACACTGTCCGTGCAGTAATACTATTTCACACTGTCCGTGCAGTAATACTATTTCACACTGTCCGTGCAGTAATACTATTTCACACTGTCCGTGCAGTAATACTATTTCACACTGGCCCATACAGTGGAGCATATGAAAGAGTAAGCAAAACGTTGTAACACAAAATGACGACATCGTATCATGGCTGTAGTTACTGAACAATTTTTATTTCACACTCCTAATGAATTCATTAAACACAATGTAGCTGCCATATGTGCATGAAATCAGTTGTCGAAGAATCGGTTGTCGAAGTATCAGTTGTCGAAGAATCAGTTGTCGAAGAATCGGTTGTCGAAGAATCGGTTGTCAATCTTTTGGCATCCTCAGATTTGGAATGATGGAGGGATGCTAAATAAAAGTGTGGTAGCATATCCTTTACAGGACTTAGATATCAACCCAGCATTTGTTGTCTGTGGTGATTTTCTAGGCAATATAAATACGGTCAGTAGTTTGCCATTGCTTTCTGAACCGTCCGGATGCACAATTGCCTCGACTCGGTACCTTGACCGTCACAGACAGGCGCTTTGTACCACTTCGCCACAAAGCCGGACATGGAGGGATGACTGATTTGAAATACGGGAAAAGACCATAAATACTAAGTGTACCTTATTTACAGCAAGTGACTAAGTGTATTTACAGCAAGTGACTAAGTGTAATTACTGCTAGTGACGAAGTGTATTTACAGCAAGTGACTAAGTGTATGTATTGCTAGTGACGAAGTATATTTACAACAAGTGACTAAGTGTATTTACTGCTACTGGCTACGTGAATTTACAGCAAGCGACTAATTGTATTTACAACACGTGGCTAAATGATTTTACAGAAAGTGATTAAGTGTATTTACAACATGTGGCTATGTGTATTTGCAACCAGTGACTAAGTGTATTTACAGCAAGAGGTTAAGTGTATTTACAGCAAATGACTACGTGTATTTACAGCAAGAGACTAAGTGTATTTGCAGCAAGTGACTAATTGTATTTTCACCAAGTGACTAAGTGTATTTACAATGGCAAGATTGTTCAAAATCTACTGCATGCGGAACGTCATAACATACCACAATTTATCTATTATTATAGTAAACTCTCAATAGATCTATCTATTCTCTAAACCCTTTGATGGCTTTCAGCGTCAGGGATAGAAGAGTTTTCTGGAGATGGCCCTCGTGTGTGCTGAGTGTATTGTGGAGTATGTCGCCTCTTTTATTTCGGTGGTCCATCGTTTCAATGGTCGGCCTCTTGGTCTGTGCAAACCATTGTATCTGTTGTCTCTTAATATACTCCAAGATTGGAATAGTGCCCGTTCCTCGTCTAATGTCCCCATTTCTCACTCTGTCTCTTAGCGATATTCCTAGGATTTATAGTGAGATTTCTCTCCTGTGAAAGCCACGTATTGAATCTGTACAATATAGTGACACGTCTCTTGTGAAAGCCACGTATTGAATCTGTACAATATAATGAGATTTCTCTCTTGTGAAAGCCACATATTGAATCTGTACAATATAGTGACACGTCTCTTGTGAAAGCCACGTATTGAATCTGTACAATATAATGAGATTTCTCTCTTGTGAAAGCCACATATTGAATCTGTACAATATAATGAGATTTCTCTCTTGTGAAAGCCACATATTGAATCTGTACAATATAATGAGATTTCTCTCTTGTGAAAGCCACATATTGAATCTGTACAATATAATGAGATTTCTCTCTTGTGAAAGCCACGTATTGAATCTGTACAATATAGTGAGATTTCTCTCCTGTGAAAGCCACGCATTGAATTTGTACAATATAGTGAGATTTTTCTCTTGTGAAGGCCAGTTATTGAATCTGTACAATATAATGAGATTTTTCTCTTGTGAAAATCACATCTCATTGTATATGTACAATAACATTTATTTTTGTTGTGCAATAGTCAGAGACAGCAGCTCTGCACATTCACTCTTGAGGAACCAGATGAGTTTCAGCCATATCTATGGTATTATCTATTGGTCTTAGTGTGTGCGTAGTGTTTCGGCTATGAATGGTGACACATGTTGGTGTGGTGAAAAGCAATGATATACCGGCCGTGATCCCTATAATTTATTCCCTCTGAGTAGAAAGTGTCTTGTCAAGATACACCCACCAATACACCCACATCTGAGAGCCACTGTTGGAGCCTTCTTGTGCACACTACTGAGAGTTGGAGTATTCTGGTGTACACCCCTGACAGTTAGAGCCTTCTGGTGCACACCTCTGACAGCTAGAGCATTCTGGGTATGAAATAAACCCGTCAGAAATCTCCCAACTACACAAAAGAAAACAATAGCTTTATTGATCGCAATTATTGAGTATTGAAGCAAGCAGTTCAGTATACTATTTCCTTTAGAATCAAGACGTCTTTGTGTAGTAATTGTACAGGGTTCAATATTACTCGAATGGTAGAAATTTTACCCTCGAGTCGTGCTTGTAATTGTACATCGGTGACAAAACACAATTGTGTTTCTTGTTAGAATTCTTGTCTTACAGAAAGGCGAAGTATTTTCAGGTCGAATTAAAATGACTATTACTAACTGGACAATTTATTGTTTAGATCAAGATATTATGATGCTAAAAACATTTTGTCCCTGCGTAAAATGAAAACATTATCTTATGGTTGGTTAGTTGGTTGCTGATCCAGCGGTCCGTGGGCAGAAAGCGCTCATGCTCTTTAACCCAATGCCATTGTGTGATATATGCATATTTTGTAAGCTGTTTTTTTTTCATATAAGGTTTTCCATTTATCTGGCCTTGGAAGGAGAAGAATTTTTCTGACGTCATGCAGTGCTGGGCATTCACAAAAAGGTGATGGTCAACAGTGTCATAGGGATGTGCACACACCCTGGAGTGTGTTGTGGTTGTATTCTGTTCAGGCAATTGTTACGCCGTACATGTGTGCGCAGTCGGAAGATGATGCTCTGTTCTTTCCTTCCCAGGAGGTTGATGTTGTCTTTAGGGTGTGGGCTGGTCAGATTTTTTAATAGATTTCTCTCCAAGTGTTTTCCATAGCCCATCTGTTCATCCAATTTTATTTGTTCACAGATTCAACATCATTTTAACTATTTTAACTGTGTGCATTGCTATGTGTGCATATGGCTGTTCTTGTTGTGCTCCATTCGTTGTTAGTTTGTCTGCCTTGTTATTGTCAGGTGTGTTTAAGTGGCCAGGAATCCACTACATAACAATGCCGACTTTATAAGATGTAAGCAGCTGGTTGGCATGTTGATATAACTCAACCTGCTCAGGCTTGCAATGTCCATCACATTCTAGTGCCTGAAGAGCGGACTGTAAAAATCAGTAAAAATCATAATGTTTTGGAATTTTCATAGAAAGACATCAAATATGGTCTTCAGGTGGCACAAGGCAATTTCTAGTGCTATTATTATTATTTCGGCTTCAGAGTTAGAACATATCTTGTTCTCCGTGTCTTGATTTCCGGCAATTTAAAACGTGCGTGGTGGTAAACCTTTTTCTACTCTTTGTAGTTCTTGTCTCTTTTCTTGGAAGTGATAGTTGTCTTTTATTTCATTGACATGGCTGAGAATTAACTTTTGTTTTATTCTGTGGTTTAGTTGCCAGTTTTCTACAAGTTGTTTATTTGGGTGGTCTTTGTTCATTCTTTTGCTTCTTGATAAGCCTCCATTTCAGCCATATCTCTCCGCATCTCAAGGGGTTCTCCATGTGTATGTAATTCACATGGAGCAGTTGTTGTAGTCTGTAGATCTCATTCATCCACTAATAAGGCGTAGGGAATTGTTCTGCACTCTGTCTAGAGATTCTACATATGTCTTGGAACAGGTCAGGTGTGCACTGTTGTATTCTAAAGCAGAACGTATGTAACCAAGATATAGTCCTCTGAGGGTATCTTTGTCTGATCCCCAAGATATGCCAGTGAGTCTTTTCAGTAGCTGTAACCGCTTAAGTGCTTTATGTTTGACATTTTCTACATGCATCTTGAGGGTGAGCTGCCGATCAAGCGTGATTCCAAGATATGTGGGATGTTCTTCTCTTGGCAATTTCTGTGTATCCAACCATGAACTGGTATTTTATTTGGCTACTTTATTACTCTTGGTAAAGATGGTATAGACAGTTTTTTCACAGTTTACTTTCAGCTTCCATGTTTGACAGTACTCGTGTGTTATGTGACGTATTATTTCCAGAACATTGTCTTCCCAATGAACTCTCTGAACCTCTCTCTGTCTTGGGCGATGCGGCTTGCATTTTCCAACGATGTATTAATGTTATCTTTAATGTTGTCATTCCATCGTCTTCTTTGTCTGCCGTTCTCCTCTGACCAGGTACTCTGCCCTCCATTATTTGTCTTTCTAAACAGGTGTGTCTCTTTATATGACCAAACAAGTGTAGTTTTCTTTTTGTTATTGTGTTTAGTAACCAACACTCTGGAATCTGCAATGTGTTTATAATATCTGAGTTTCTCTTTTTTTCCTTCCATGATATTTTGCACTTTCAACATTCTCATGGCTCAGCCATATTGTTAGGTCATCAGCATAGTGGAATTTTTCAGCTTTGATATGTTTGATAAGGTCATTAATGTAAGCGAGAAAGAGCGTGCATCTCAAAGCAGAAGCCTGTAGTAAGCCTTCCTCTAAAACTTCTTTTTATGAGATTGCATCAATTATCTTTGTCTGGATTTGTCTGTACATGAGAAAATATTTTATCCAGTTATATATCTTTTCACTAATTCCAACCTGAATCATCTTCATCACGAAACCCTGTCTCCATACTTAGTCATAAGCATGTTGTAAATCAAAGAAGATAGCTATCGTGTGTTTGTTTTCCTGAAATCCATCATGGAATTTATGTGTCAACTTAAATAGTTGGTCTTCTGTGCAATTGCGTTTTCTGAAGCCGCTTGTTCATGGCAGAGGAAGTTTGAGTTCTCAAGGAACAAGTAAAGTCACACGTTAACCATTCTTTCTGCCAAAATCCCAAGACATGATGATGGATATAGGGCGGTAGCTTATTGATTCATATGGAGGTTTGTTACTTTTAAATTAAAGATGGAAAAGATATGAACATTTCCCCAGTGTTTAGGCAGCTTTCCACTTCTCCAGGTCATATTTATTAGTTTAAGAACTACTTCTTTTCCTAATGTGCCAATGTGTGTTAACAATTTATTATAAATTGTATTTAGTCCAGGAGATTTTCTTGGCTTTAGTTTCTTCAGACCTTGTTGGAGTTACTGCGTATTGAAATCATCTTCGAATATGAATGAGCTAGTAGTTTGGACTTAATCTTGCTGCTTCAGTAGGTACAGTCACTTCTTGTCAGCCTCGAATATCTTTCTTACTCTGTTCACACTAGCAAAAAAGTGGTTAAAGTGTTCTGCCTTTTTCTGATCTTTGATGATTGTTCTGTTTCCATCTAATACAGGTTTATCGTTTGTTCTTCTTGTGTTCCAAGACAAATTGTTGGCCAGCACACAAGCCGTTCTACCATTTTTCCTTATACTTAAATTAGGGAATGTTTTTGCCCATTTGCCATTGCCTTCTCCACTATTAGTTTTACTTTAGCTCATGTTTTATTGTAAAGGATTTTTGCTTCTTGTGAAGGTACCCTCTCAATGGCTTTTCTTGCTTTTTTCTCTCAAGAATTCCAGTTTCCATTTCTTTATTGTAAAATGGTTCGTATGATTTCCTACTCCCCCTTGTGATGATTTGTGATGCTGAATTGTTTGAGAATAGCTTTTTTCACCTCAGCAGTAAATATTTCTACGTCATTGCTGGTGATATTACATAGTAGGAAATCAGATGTTTCTTAGAATAGTTTCCAGTCTGCCTTGCCAAAATTTCAGCGAATTTTCTGTTTGAAATATGCTTTGTTGGGTGTAGCTATTGTGGTGAGGATTGGTCTATGGTCACTTCTAATGTCATCAAGTATTTCTAGAGAGCAAGAGTCTATTATATCAGATGAACAGATAGTCAAGTCAAGTCAACTGAGAGCTAGATGGCTCCTGTGCAAAAGAGTTGGTACAGACTTTGCATCTTGAAGGAATGACAGGTTTGTTGTTTCACAGAGTTTCTCTATATATCTTCCTATTTAATTTCGGTTCTGGTAACCCCAATGTGGTGAGTGGCCATTAAACTCACCAGCAAGTATTGCTTTGAGAAATTGTGTTGTATGGATTTCCAGTAAATTTCATGTTGTCTGAGGTGGGCTGTATATTTTTATAGATTGCGTATTTTCCTCCAGTGTGCCAGATGGTCACCTTCTGCATGTCTGTGGGATGGGCTGTTAGCTGTGTGACATGTCCCTGAATGTCATTACTGATATAATTGTATGTAGATGAGCTGCATTCATCGCTAATTATGCCACGGCAGTTGGTACACTTACAGGCATAGCTGGTATATCCTGACAGATATGGGTCAGTGTCTTTGCGTATAGTCTCCTGTAAGAGGGCCACATGTATCATGTATCTTGTGAGTGCGTAGTAAAGTAGCAAACTCTAGATCTTTTGTTTCTCATACCACAGATGTTCAGTTGTAGAATGTTAAGTGAAGACTTTGTTTTATGACAATCTTGGCTCTGCTGGTTCTCCCTCCAAGGTTTTCTGGGTTTAATGTTTTGGTGCTTGTGCAGATGTTGTTGCTGTGTTGTATATTGTGCATGTCTGTGTTTGTGTTGTTATTTTTGATGCGCTGAAGTAGTTAATTTCTCGGACAGAGCAGCCTGGTTACCTACTGCCTGCCGCGGACCTTGATAATCGAGGCGACGTCCGATCTCATTTGCAAATAATATGTGCTGTACTGGCATTATATTTCTGTGAAGTATTGGATTTTCGGCCCACCCTTGGCCAGAGCAAGAGAATAACTATTAGGGTCCATGAAGGTAGATTTCCAGGACACCAGGAAAGTAGATTTCTACCTATGCACTGCTCCGAGCCACTGCAGCCAAGACAGAGTTTTCTGTGCTTATTCCCCGCCACCAGTGACTACTGGTTATGCCGAATTTCAAGTCAATAGGATTGTCATGCCCTGAGTCACTGTGCCTCTATGATGGGCATCAGCCATAGGAAAATCATTGCTGTCAGTTTTCTCCTCCCCACTGCTGTGCAGCACATCTCTGGCATCCACCTTTCGACCACAGAGAGTGCATATATAAAAAATAACAAAGCATAAAGTACATTGAAACAACAAAATACAAACATTAGAAGCATAATTGTATAGATGACGTGCCATGAAATTCATATAAGAAGAGAACCTCAATCTAACGGTATGTCATCTACCAATGATTTTTGTTGCATGGGTAGTTTGCCTAGTGGGCCATTGCTGACCCACAGACGCAACCGCATGCGTACATTCTCTTATCGATCATACAGTTTTATGGTTATGGATATAATAAGATTTCACGAACAAATTTCAGTGCAAAATATCAAGTAGGTATTAACTAAATAAATCGAGACCGTTTATGAATGTACTATACAATAAATTCAACTCATATTCGAGTGTGAATATGAACATTACACAGTTGTGCACACACGTGTTCAATATATTTTGTATAGTGATTGTTACAAGTTAAGGCTAAACGCACGTGCAGCTGTTACTTATGTTCTGTTTCAAAATAGGAAATTACTCTGGGACACCACGGGCATCATAAAAGAAATAAAATAGAAGTATACTATGTACACCTATCTTATAGTAAGTTAATAAACTCTATCTGATATCTGTAACTTTAAGCTAGTAAACTACATCTGATATCTGTAACTTTAAGCTAGTAAACTACATCTGATATCTGTAACTTTAAGCTAGTAAACTACATCTGATATCTGTAACTTTAAGCTAGTAAACTACATCTGATATCTGTAACTTTAAGCTAGTAAACTACACCTGATATCTGTAACTTTAAGCTAGTAAACTACATCTGATATCTGTAACTTTAAGCTAGTAAACTACATCTGATATCTGTAACTTTAAGCTAGTAAACTACATCTGATATCTGTAACATGAAGTTAGTAAATTATATGTAATTTTAACATGAAGTTAGTAAATTATATGTAATTTTAACATGAAGTTAGTAAACTATATGTAATTTTAACATGAAGTTAGTAAATTATATGTAATTTTAACATGAAGTTAGTAAAATCTTATATCTGTAACTTCCAAATATTAAACTGTATCTGATATCTGTAGCTTCAAGCTATTAAACTGTATCTGATATCTGTAACTTCCAAATATTAAACTGTATCTGATATCTGTAACTGGAAATTGGTAAACTCTATCTGATATTTGTAACATAAAGCTATTACACTAAATCTGGTATCTGTAACTGGAAGCTAGTAAACTTTATCTGATAGCTGTAATCTGAAAAGTTATAAAACTCTATATCTGTAAAATAAAGCTAGTAAACATAAAACTAGTAAACATAGTAAACTGTATCTGATATCTGTAACTTGAAGTTAGTAAATACTATCTCTTTGTCTATATCCCTCTAGATCTTATTTCTCTCTCTCTCTCTCTAACTACTTCTCTTTCTATAACTCCATTTTCTCTCTGTACTGCTATGTGTGTATCAATCATTCTCTCTCTCTCTCTCTCTATATATATATATATATATATATATATATATATATATATGGGCACCCCTTTCTGTAACCCTCTTCTTCTTGTGAATATTTATTTATGTGACAGTATGTCTTTCTATATCTGATACAATTTGTTAATTCAAATTTTTCAGACTCCCAAGTTAATCAAATGTAACCAAGGGGGAGAGAGAGACACACACACACACAGACAGAGAGAGACAGAGAGAGAGAGACAGAGGTGAAGTGAATAAACTTCCCTCAACCCCCTCCATACTTGATTTCCTCCTAATCGAGAAACCTGATCCTACTGGCCACAAATCGTCTCAAACCCTTCACTGACATGTGACCAGCTTGTGGTAACAGTCAGCTTCTACAGTGCCAGAACTGAGTTCTAAATCTATTAACATTATTTTCTGGTTGTCTTTTTTTTTTCTTGTGGACCTACCACTGAAGTAACAGTTGTTACTCTTTTCGCGGAGGACCGCCAGGAGGTGAATATTTACTGCGGACGACTGATCTGCTAAGGAATGGCTGCATTCATTGCTAAACAAGTGGTCGGAGACAAACTATCATCGGTCAAAGGTTAGCAAGTGTCATCTCTGTTGACATTATTCTCATCAATGTTGTCCTTTCACTTATCTTTAATATAATATTACCCTCTTCGGGAAACCTGCATTGAAAACGTCGAGATCATCACGATCGTCGTTGTTATAATCATTATTATCATCATTGTTACCATTATTATAGTTACAATACGCTCATCCATCTTCGTTATTATCATCGTCAGATTATTATCAACACTTATAATTATTGTATTCCATCTGTCAACTACAAGCACAGCTGTTGTGTCCTGTCCTACCACAACGACATCATCATTATCCCCATTATTATCATAATATTGTTATCAACATTAGTTTTATTATTATTATTACAGACACTATTTATTTGCCTTGCAACTCTATGCGGAAAGTATGTTCTCTACAGACATGTTATCAACATTTTTACATATTGATATATCTACCACATTATATTATACAAGAATTGCACATAGATGTCCTCACGGTGTATCTGTGTATTAAAATAAGTTGATGAGTGTCCTGTGTTCAACACACCCAAAACAAAATGTACACACGTTCACTCATGCATGCACACGACAAGTGTATGCTTGCACATGCGCCTACCATTACCATAATAAAGTATGTCATCGATTGGCTTGTGTTGGGCATCCTACATTATGTTATTGGCTAATGGTTGAGCTTGTTTTCTTTGTTTGCTGAATAGTCACGAAATGCCAGCATTCTCCACGATACATTGATTACTGACCATTGTATAAGTTGCTATAGCAACCAGAGTTTAGGAAGTTATATGTCAGAAATATTATTCCTCCACTCGAATAAAGTCTTGGAAAAGTTTGTTATATTGATAGGGACAGAAGAGGATCACTTCTGACAATAATTATTTGACATAAAATAATTGACAGATGAGGTTAACTTCCATCAGTAATTTGGCATAAAGTAATTGACAGACGAGATTAACGTTCATGTGTAATTTTATGTGAAATAATTTATTGATAATGTTAATTTCCATTAAAATTTCATACGAAGCAATCATCATTTGAGGTTAATTTCTATCAGTAATTTGATACAATAATTCGGCATTTTCAAATTTGTTCAGTTATGTAAATGTTTTATTTCCAAACCTACATATTTATTTACAAAAGTAACATAAAATTAAAATGTCTCTATCAAACGAGAACTCTTTTTTTTGTGGAACTCTTTAGCACTCTATATTTATAATTACGTAATTTCTCTCTTGCAGCTGGAATATGTTTTAGAAATGTTACATAATAGTTGACGGCTGTTTTGAAAACGTGATAACATTTTTATTGTTCGAGATATTTAAATAATATTTGTAGATATAAATAAAGAATTCATTTCTGTATATATTGGTGTAAGTTTTGTTTGTGTATGTGTGATACGAGGCGTCTGAGAAAGTAGTAACGACATTTTTTTTACAAAATTGCAAGCAAATTATAACAAAACCCAAAAAAACAAAACAAAACACGAAAAATAAATAAAATTTCAACTTTTTTTGAAAATGTTTCTGGAGCGGCAACAGTTTGATATAGACCCTAAGTTGGCGGTATTTGTGGTCAAATTGTCATAATTTTGCTGAGGAAAATCTTATAGATTTGTCATAAAATCGTTTTATAAAGCTAGATCTAGTCAAAAGCTGAATCGCTCCAAAACAGTTGATGTTTAATCTCAGATTAAATAAAGCAGCGTGGACTAACATATTTTCGAGTTTGAAAACAACTTACCTCTCCAAAGTTAATCATCTGAAATACAATCCATAAAGACTACTGACAATGCGATAAAGCAAAAGTCTATAAAACCTTATTCACTGTCATGGCACCATACCAATGTCCAGATGTGAATAGATTGAAGAAATTTTGATATTTAAATGGCATTCGGCCCCTGGTTGCCACTAAAATTGCAGGAAAAGATAGTCATTTGAATAACTTGCCAGATTTATCTAATCTTGTAACCAAAATATTAACAATTGTGGTTTCTTTATTGGTTGCAGTGTACCCAGCAACGGCCGCAAATATATTTGCCATCAGCATACAGTAAACGGAAAAATGTTGGCAAATAAAGTTGTCTGCAGTGTGCAAATTAACCACATATAATTTTTACTTCTATTTCCGTAACAATTCTTCTAAAGCGTCATTTTACCAAATAAAGTAGTTCAAACTTAGAAAATTCACAATATTACATAACCTAAAAACTACACATTTATACACCATAGTAGGAAAGTAACAGTGATATTAGAATTTTGAAAAAAACCTAGAGATTAGTTTTACTTGTTCTTGTTTCCTGACTACATTCATAAAATCTGCTAGAGATTAGTTATACTTGTTCTTGTTCTCTGACTACATCCCTATAATTAGCCGGATTCTTGGGACGAGAGCAGAGGAAGTATGTTCTATTTTCTATTAACACTTACTATCATTTGATTGTTAACATTTCTAAGGGGATGTCAATAAATTACGTTAACAATTGGTGGGAGTTGGGGAATGGTCTGAAAATGTTTGGTAATTGTTGTTGGAAGGGTGGGTGGGGCTGGGGGGGGGGGTTAGCAAACGATTACGTCAATAATTATGTCTTGGTACCCATTACACGATTTTAATTTGAAAATGTTTTTGATAAATAAAAAAAAATCATGTAGTTTTTTCCGTTATTTTTATGCAAATTTTTAAAGGGTGTGAGTTGTTACAATTTTTAAGATAATTAACATGTCAACATAATAACTGCACAACGTTCATAGTTCAGCATGGAAAAAATGCACAACATTTAAATAGTTCAAGATAAACAACTACACAATGTTTAGACATTCAACATAATCAATTTCACAACGCTTAGATGGTTCAACACGCAAACATAAACAGCTGCACAATGTTTAGATAGTTCAACCAGCCAACATAAACAACTGCGCAATGTTTCGATAATTCCACATGCGAACATAAACAATTGCGCAATGTTTAGATAGTTCATCATGCCAACATAAACAACTGCATAATGTTTAGATAGTTTAACATGCGAACATAAATAACTTCACAACGGTTAGATAAGTAAACAGTTCTAAATAGTGTGTTCCAAAATACATGTTCCTCAACGCCATTAAATATCTCAATAACCAATACATGAATGAACAAGGATTTCATGATGCTAGTTTACGTTTAGTGAATAGATAGATTATGCAATTGAAAATTATGCAGGTGTTGACATTTCCTTGAAACGGCGTATTTCTTTGATTTTTGTCTCAGAATTATTTTGTCCTGAAAATACTATTTACGGTAATTTAACCACTGGGCGAGTTTTTTTTATGAACTTTGTGTCCTAAATTTTCATCTGAACGGATAGCAATATTGTATCATGAAAATATGTAAAATTAGTCTTATAACTAATTCCAGAAAAGGTATATTATAGATAATTCTCCTTTGAGTAAAAGATAAGTCAGAGGATGTTTTAACTGATGTGTATACTGAATACATGGAAAAATATATGTGCAATGAATCAAATACTCAACATCACATTAGCACTGCGACCTGACCATAAGTAGGGAAACCACTCATGGGGTTTTTAGTGGTGGAATTGTCTATTCCAATAACATAGAAATAATTCTGAGTTAGAACCAGGTCCGCAGATTAAGCGTAGGGGTGGTTGGGGTGTTCGAACCCCCTCCCCGTTCCAGCAAATATAAACATGAATTTTAGCACTAGGGACATGCCCAAAGGCAGATAAAAAGCCACAAAAAAACCCTCCACGGCGATTTTTCATTAAAAAAGTCTTTTAAAAATAAAAATAAAACACACGAATGACCTGTTTTTAAATTTAGGTTAACCCTCTCCCCCTTGAGGAGAACATATCTACGGCCCTGCATAGAATCCCTGCCTAAATTCAAGGCTGAAGAGTAAAATGCGAGTAAATAAATACAATAAATACAAAATATGGCCCAACAAAGAAACTTTATAGCAACTACTGTGCCGGCAGATACCAATACGAGCACCACAGCCGAAATGAAGTTATTTATGTACGTGGAACCGGATCTTACCCTGGGCGTCATATTTTCGAGTAAAGACTCTGGTATTGTTCATAATGCCATAAAATTGCGACTTTTCCCGCCGACTTTCCTACGTTTTTTCGAAGTTTTCACCAGTAATTACTCTAATGTTTTACGTTGGTTACCTGTAATTACTCCAAGATATGCAGTGGTGTTCTTGTGTGGATGTTAAGAGAAAAAAAAAACTATAAACAGTCATTCCTACCATGACAAGATTGAACGTAGCATGTCAAACTAATACCAGTATCTTATTCAAGACCACACTATACACATTCTAGTACTATCTGTTCTTTAATATGGAGTGAGAGCTCAAGGCTCACTAAAAATACAGAAAGAAGTATTTAGACACTTGTATATAACTATGCAAGGGAGAGGAGATGGCTGTCGCCCTCGTGTAGCAGAGCCACGGAAATGTGAGATCGCTAACATCTCACACCCGTACGGCATTAATAAATGCTATGGATTAACTTTACTTTTTTAAACAATATTTATACAGCTAAATTTTAAGTAGGAAGCCAGAGGGCAATTAAAAAAATTCTTGAGACTAACGGAAAGGGAACCAGTACGTTCAACGGCATATATACAGCTACAAAATTTCTCCATACAACTTTCTGACGTGCAGTATTTGCCAATGTTTTTTTGTAAATATAAGTACTATGGACGTCTGTTGTGAATGTGTTTTGTAAATATAAGTACTATGGACGTATGTTACGCATGCGTTTTGAAGAACATATTGCGAATGTATTTGTCTGAGAAGACATAATAACCCAGGATCAGCAGAAAGTACTGTTGACAGTGATGAAATGTTTAACATTACTTGATTTGGACATGTAACAAGACGACAATCATTGTCAAAAATTAGTCTATCCTGCAAATGTTGAGAGTGAAAGGAAAAGAGGTTTTACACAAGCATTGAGTCGAAAACCCGAAGAAATTGTTCAAGTATTGATGTTTCCACAGTCCCAAGGATGGCTGAGGATAAAGATGTTTGGCGAGACTTTTGTGCTGATGACTCTAATGTGGCACATCTACAACAACTGGTTACGGGTTTCGCTATGATTATTATTATATTTCATCATCATCAAGTGCCATCTCCGCAACGAAAGCTAGCTGTATAGACCTCCAACACACCCTGTCTCTTGTTTTGGATAGTGTACTCTGCTAGAACACTTATTAAGCTTAATACCACTTTGAACATTTAATAACCAATGGAAAGATCAAAGGGAGAAGAGATAGGGGACGACAAAGTGAAAAGTTACTAGATGGGCTTGTATCGTGGCACGGTAGAAGCTCACCAACTGAACTTATTAACAACACAAAAGACAGAGAGTCGTGGAGAAACATGATCCTCTACGCCAGTCGGCATGGCATTTCATTGATTGATTGACTCTGCTAGACTGTACCCTGTCTATCTTGTCATATTACTCTTCCACGCGTATCTCTGCCTACCTCTTTCTCGCCTCCCTACGTTACAAATATTATATTACCTACTTTTAATTTCAACTGGACATACACATTTGAATGACTGTTTTATTGACATTACCCTTATAAATGTGTACAGGGTAGTACTACAGTGGATACCATCCCACTGTGACATACCAGGAAATGAAGAGGCAGACAGAATGGCAAAGGATGGAGCAACACAGGAACAAAAAGACCAAGAAATCACCTTCCAAGAAAAGAAGACCCTCATCAAAGCCATCAGAAAAGGCGACCACCCAGAAGACAATTACCACTATCTCAACAGAGCAGGGCAGGTTATTATCTTCCGCCTCAGAACAGGACACAACAGATTAAACAGACACTTAAATAGACTAAGATTGGTCCCATCACCACTGTGCCCTTGTAAGCAGGCAGCACAGACAGCTTTATATATCCTGCAAGACTGCAATACACTAAACCAGTTAAGGGAAGAACACTTGCCCACAGAGATGGATATCCACAGAAAGATGTATGGGAGCATTGAGGAGCTTTCAAATACAGCAGCATTTATTAAGAAAACTGGACTTGCTGTGTAGACATGTCAAACTGTGAACGAGAAGAAGAAGAAGGTAAATGTGTACAATTGAATTCATGTTCTGGAAGTCTTGTATAAGCTGGTGCATAAATTTAATCTCTGTGTTCACTTCTCAAGATTTACCTCAAGATTTATGATCTGTAGAAAGATTATATCTGCCTTTATAATCTATAGGGAGATTGCATCTGTCTGTATGATCTGTAGTTCATATAAGACATTTTGAAAAATCTGATGTTCATTTTTACTCGAAAAATGTGCGTTGGAGCTAGAAGTACTACAGCAAATTTCTTGAAATTTAGTAAAATTGTTGTAAAATTACATGCTTTTAAACAGGGACATATATTTTGAAACGGATCAAAATATCACGACTCCTTGTTCCGTATAATAACGTGCAATTATAATTTTTTTTTTTAAATATCCACTTGGATTGTACATATGGCGCGCAAAGCTTTATTTACACGACGAAAGCAACAATAGTTTTTAGTTTCCTAAAATAACATCAGTGATAAGTAGTATTTATATCTTCTGTGCGTTATATATATATATATCCTATATATATTGGTACATGTTGTATGTGAATGCGCGAAACCTAGTTTATGTGCTTCAAATTTGTCATATTTAAATAACAGATGTGACCTTCTGGATAACATAACCAATAAGGCTGTTGCAGAGAGTGTTTCCAATATATTCTCAGAGATGTTTTGCAATTACTATTTTTTCCTGTATTATTTGCTGTTATATTATTATACATATGCTCAGTCGAAGATCTTATGATCGAAACGTCAAATGTTTCGTTCTTATTGATTTTATTACACATGTTTTCTTTCATCATCTTTTTCATCACCATATGAATGTGTAACATATATTACCTGTTTAACGTAATTACTTTGTTACTTGTGTAACTGCGGCCCATGCCTGACTGCTGGATATCTTCTGACGTTTTGGTAATTGGATAAAAAAACGTAATTCACTTCTGACAGTCTCCCAAGGAAACTATGCGCAATTGAAATAAAATAATGGATTTAATCAATGTCTTTAGTTCTCTCATACGTGCAGACATTTTATTTTTAGCTCTGCGAAGTGTTAGCGTTAGATAGCTTATACAGTAGCTATAGTAGCGCTGTCTAAGCACCCACAACACTCAAAGCAGATGTTTCTGTTATCCGTTTGTAGTTAATAAGCGATGGGAAACTACACTGTACAGGAAATTGAACACGCTTCACTTGTGTCAAAATAAAGCTCTACTGAAATGGATCGTATTCCTGCATTACAATTTATTCTCATAAAGAATTTGCTCTTGTTTACAAATTACTCTAATTACAATTTACTCTTATTTATAATTTACTTCCATGAATAATTTACTCGTATTTGCAATATATCTTGATTACAGTGTACTCTTATTTACAATTTACTCTCATGTACGATTTACTATTATTCCCAATTTATTCTCATTTACATTATATTCTCGATTACAATTTACTCTCATAATTTATTCCAATTTACAATTGATTCTCATTACAGTATAGCGTACTTTTGTGTTATGCAGTGGCTGCTTACATTTAACTGAAAAAAGTAATTTGAATCGAAATATAGCGTAACCAAGAGACAAAGAAAAACAATTAAGAATACAAAACCAAGTAGAAGACATCAATTCAGAAATAGGCCCATCCCACTACCGTTTTCTATTTATATATCTTCATTAAATTCCTATAGCCTGTAGAAAAGATAATTGCATCCTTCTTGGTTCTTAAAAGGTTCAGAATATTCTTAGTAGCGGCGACATTCATAGAATATATTGTTTTGTGAATGAAAAATGAAGTCATATTAACACTCGACGGTGTAAAAAAATGTATCTGTCTATCAGATATCGATGTGATGAACTAATTGAAATCAAAAACACTGAACCGTTCATTATGTAGTGACCTCAGTCACGACCGTCTTCAGTAAGACCTGTTATCTAGAATTGTTACGTGACAGGACGGGTGCCCTTGTTGGGAGTTTGGTTGGTCGCTATTTATATACATAGAGTCGACTTGGCTATTTTTGGCATACGATTCCAAGTATGTAAATATGTGACCAACCGAAAGCGCAGCGATAATTAAAAACGTAACAGATAGGGTTCTAATTAGTTCAGTTAAAAGGTATTTATTGATGACGGTCATTCACCAGTGACAGATTGTTAGGATGTCGTAAGGTTGGTGATATCAAGTACGATACGACCACCAATACTTGAAGTAATATATCAAACTCCAGGAGTAGGCTGCGCGATATAGAAAAATTCATGATAGGAAGACTCTTTTGAACAATGCCCAGAACATCACATGGATCTACTTTTCCGATCTTGCGGAAGTCAGGGACAACGAAAGGACTGACACATGAGCGGGTGAAGGGGTAAGTGATGAGATGAGACATGGCTGAATTAATTACAGCAGTAATTGAAGCACTACAAATGATGAAGAGGATGTTGAAAACGATAATGTAGGGCCTATATGTTCAGAGAATGATAGAAGTTATCAGCGGGATGGGAGAAAGTGCGTCCGCACTGGAAATACCAGAAGATCCCACAAGCAACAACTGACTGAGACACGTATCTTATATACCTTTATATAGCTGATCGAATAACAAGCAAAAAATTATGGAAATGTCCCCTCTGCAGCGATGCTGGTTCCTAATCAAGAATCAAAAGTATCAAGTGTCTCTCTATCTCTCTCTCTCTCTCTCACACGCACACACACACACACACGCGCGCGCACGCACGCACGCACGCGCGCGTGATTGACATATAAATATGTGTACATAAGTTACCTTCATGAACGTATGTATAAATACACAAACGTATGCGTGCATAAAATATATACACATATATGTACATATATAAAACAATTTGAAGGAAAACTTAAACGAACTACTATTAGCAGATGACCAAGCATTAGTGGCATCATCAGGAGAGGAACTACAAAGACAAATGGATATATTAAATCATACATGCCATACCTTTAACATGAAGATAAATATAGAAAAGACTGAAGTAATGAAGATAGGAAGAACAGAAAGAAACACAAATATATATATTGAAAACAACAGACTTAAACAAGTGACATAATTCACAACCTAGAAAGTAATATAACAATAGATAACAAGAGCAGCAAAGAAATACATAATAGATGTAGTAAAGCATACCAAGCCCTAGGGCAAACGACACCAATCTTCAGAAACAAAAATATAGATTTTAACACTAAAATAATACTATTCAAAACGATTATTATGTCAACGCTGTGCTATCAAAGACAAACGTAAACTTGTGACAGCTGAAATGGCATGCTTACGCAGAATCCTAGGAATGTCGCTATGAGATTGGGAGGAATTAGGACATTCGACAAAAAAACTGTACCACCCCAATCTTGGAACATATTAAGAGACAACAGTTCAAGTGGTTTCGCACAAACTACCACCAGACATCATACCACAGCAAGCTATGGTACACAGAAACAGCGAAGGCAGATCTAGAGGCCGACCACGAAAACTGAACCACTGAAATAAAAGAGGCGACAAAGTCCACAATATACTCAGCACACAAGAGGGCCGTCTTCAGAAAACTCTGCTACCTCTGACGCTGAAAGGCAACAAAGAGTTTTACAGAATAGATAGATAGTACATATATATTTAAATATACATAAAATTCATGTACATATAATACGAATTCATATATAGATATTTCCATACATATAATTTGCTGATAAATTTTGCTAAGTCATGTGAACAAGTTGTCTTTCTCAACTGTATAATATGTGAAGTCGATGGCGACAGAGATACACCAGAACACATTTAGTACTGTGGTGCTTTTACACATTCTCTCAGCTCTTCATAATTCTATAACTCAACTAACATGTGACAGAAATTACTGAAATTCGAAATAAAAAATGCGAGGAGCCATGATAAGTGTAAATTTTGTATAGGAAATACAACAAGCACAGCTTGGAACAGGATAATGATGTTTTGCCGATAACGAGAAACACGTTTAATAACATGCACACATTTGCATTTCTGTATGTTATTATGTGTGTTTCTAGTTACTAGAACAACTTCATTACTCTGTTTCAAGATTTGCCTGTTGGATTTCAGTTTTGCTCAGTGAGTACATATCATCGAACTGTAGGATAGACTCAAGAAGTTTCGAGTATCCATTTTGGTGTAGTAAACAAAATAAACTGCATACATAATTATGATACAATTTAACTGTGTACACAATTTTATATGTGCTCATTTGATATGCAATAATGAAGTACAGATGTAAAAATCTCTTTTGCAGTTTCATACGATGTTCACGACTCGATGCAAATCCTATTCAAGATTAGCCATTAAACAGCAAATTATTTTAACCATTAGTCACAAAATTATATTCAAGTTTAACCATTATACAGCAAATTGTAATCTAGTTTAACCATTAGGCAGAAAATCGTCTTCAAGTTTAACAATTAGATAGCAAATTATATTCAAGTTTAACCATTATACAGCAAATTTGAGTCCAGTTTAACTATTAGGCAGCAAATTCCAATATTCTTGTTTATGTTTGTCACGAATTCTTGCTGTTAGGCTTTTTACAGTCAATTTGATTTTGGAGAATCTTACATAGGGTCTAAAAATCAAAATTGAGAATGTCCTTAATTGAATAATGTACAAATGTCGGAGTTGAAAATATCTTTGAATAATCTACAAATATCAAATTCTGTGTTTTGCTTGAGAAGTCATACTCAGAGACACTAAAATTGCTTAATAAAGCTTATCAGAACGCAATTAGATGCATTCAGAAGATTCAATCAGAAAAAAAGACCAGAAAAATGGAAAACAAACAACTGGATTGTGCTGCATGACAATGCGACGGCACATCGATCCCTACTGGTAAATCTGTACCTCGCAAAGGACAATGTGATTACCTTGGAACATCCTCCATATTCTCCCAACCCTGCACTTGTAGAGTTTTTCTAATTCCCTCGACTGAAGTCGGCACTGAACGAACAAGGATTCAAGGACGTAGATGACATTATCACCAGTGAAACAAGGCAACTGAGAGAGGTGTCAAAGAATGAGTTCTGCGAAAGTTTCCAGCAGTTGTGTGCACGTTGACAAAAATGTGTAATGGTCGAAGGAAACTACTTTGAAGGAAATGAAGTGTAGATAATTCTATTGTTACTTATATCTGTATATTCCACTAATTTCTGGAACCTTTTGAAGCTACCTTATAGAAACGCACATAGAAGAAATGCCGAGAGCTGGAGATACTAGAACAGGATATAAATTCTTGGAGAGAGATAGTTCATAGCTTAGATATTCCTCTATAACACATGCTCGATAAATAAGAGTGAATATTTCCGCGTATTTATTGTCCATTATTTGCTTCCATACAAGAGTGGGATAATTTTAGACAATACTAAAGAAATCTATTACCGACATTAAGGACTGGCTGTTGTATACAATGTTATTCATTATCTAGAATCGTGTTTGTGCTTGACTTACTCAGTTTCTTATTTCTAAAGTTCACCTTCTATTTTATTAGATAATGTCTGTCTAGTATTGGAATAAATGTGGTTGTAATTGCGTCATTACCAACTGTGGATGTGCTGTGGAATCTTTATTTCTAGAAAAATTTCCCTTTCTGTCTATTTTCTGAGCGGTATTACATCCAGGGTGTCTATAAAAATCGATGTGCAGTGAATTTGGAGGGAAATATATGTGTTTAATATGAGGTCATTGAATGTTGTGTATTTTCGTTGTCCAGTTTGGTTCTCCCATTATCTCACATTTTTTCCCATTAAGACACAAGCAACATTTCGGTTCTTTCCTAGTACGCGGGTGCCAGTAATTTAACGAAACTGTCTGAACTTTTACGAAATGTGTAGCGAAATATAAGTCAAGTATAAAATTGGTACTGGAAATTAGTTGTAGCAGACGGTGATCGGTGATCGCTTCAGGAAAACAGTTATAGCAGACATTTATATCAGACAGTGGAATGCGAGAAAAGTTAGGATGTAGTTGGAAAGGGGTAGACTGTTTCAGGGTGCTTGTAGTTAGGAATGAGACAGCATCAATTTCTGTCTGTGGCAGGTTGAATATGTTTGAGGAACTCATCTTTATCGTCTTAAACTAATCGGAAAGTCTTTGGACAAAAAGGACAGTGTTGCCAGGTACAAAACTCATGGAGTGGACACCCAATAGTAGCTCAAGCCAGTGGATAGACTCTTTCCAAGAGTTGCCCAAACTGTAACCAAATTAGTGTACATGAAATATTGTTTTACTAATTTGCCAGATCTCTTTCGAGACACAGCTGAAAGATGTAAAATATTACAGTAGATATACGTTATAAGATTGATCTAACATTTAACAAAACTTCCATGCAGTCTTGTTTTACGCGACAATCTTGCTTTACGTGACTGCGTTGCTTGTTCTTAAGTTCATTTGTGGAACGTTCGCTCAGTAAAAGAAGAGATAGTGTAAAATGTCGCAATTGATTAATATCATGAACATCACCCACATGTTTGTGGTTTGTAACATTGATCTCAGTATCACATCTTCAGTACTTAACCAGGATAAAGCGATCGCTTAGCCAGGACAGCAGACTCATTTGATTCCACTGCAGTTTTCAAGTACCAAAATTGCGTGTTTCCAGTAGATCAGGGTTGTTGAGATTAGACATTGATTGAATATTTGAAGGTAGTCGTTTACGAAACATGTATAATATAACTGAAACATGTAGTCACGACAATTAATCTTAATGACTTTGCACCAAGTAAAGTTTATATCGAGTTTAGACTCAAACAGCATGAGTTAAAAGGAAATTCCACCACATTCTGCGGGAGATTGTTGTCCATATTTTCAATAAGTTCAGATCCGCAAAATACGGATATGTCGGGCCATTGGCGCAACTAAAACGGCGACACAACGCATTTCCATTCTCTGGACTACATCCTGCTGGAAATCTAATAGGATCATAGTCCTGCTTCAAGAGAAATTCGTCGGGAGTTTGAGAATGAACGCTGAAGAAGAAGAAGGAGAAGAATAAGTTCAGAAAGTTCATTAAACAATTTCACCGGACTCACTGCATCTATTCCAAAGAGCTTATTGACTGTTTATATCTCGTTCTATTGGATAAAGAAAAGTAAGACATAATTCATCTTTCTAATCAAAAGGAAAACCAGGAGACAGATTATAAACAGTATTTTTATGCCAATACTTTGCTATCAATGCCAGACATAGGGGGTGACATCAGCCCAACACAGAAAACTACAACGTGAGACTAAATGTCTGAGAGAAGTTTCAAGAGTGACTAAACAAGGCAAAATCACATATGACAAAATCATGAGAGGAATCGCTATAAGACCATGCACAGAATGTTCCAGAAACGAAAAATAAAATGGTTTGGACACATTATGAGAGTGAACTCATAAATAAAACACAAACACAAATAAAAGCGGTTGGGGTTTTGTTGCCTTCAGAAATGGCGTGAAGTTGGTTAAGAAATCTTCAGCATATTCTACTGTCACATCGAGAATGAGGATGGAGATAGAGGGAGTTACAGCAGCTCTTAATTGATTGATAACTGATACATCAATACATTCGGTAATACTCACAGACTATAAAAGCATACTGCGCAAGACAGAAAAGTTTATGCTGAGAAAAGAATGGTGGGACTTATTGAACAACTCAATTATCCAGAGCATTACATGGGTCATGCCCTGGTCATGCTGGGGTCATAGGAAACAAGAGAGCCGACTTATTGACAGGCAACGCGGCAATAAATGGCAAATTGCTGAGAAGAGATAAAGTAGACTTAATGAAGGCAGTAATAAATTCATTTCAAGATGAAGGTGATGTCAATGAGTCTAAGAACGTACACATACAGAGAATGCAAGACAACACTGAACAAATACAAATTCTTTGTCTTGTTCAGCTTTCCTTCTCAGACACCAGCTGAATCTTTCTTGTAGCAGGACAATGGTCCTAATAGATTTCACGCAGAATTTAGACCTGAAAATGGAAATGCGTTGCTTTGCCGTTTTATTTGACCCAATGTCCCGACACACCCGTCTTCAGCATATCCAAGGCTGTGATATATCCATGGCAATCTGCCCATGGATAGGCAACTAAAGTCCTCACCACTCCGCTTTACGGAAAGTGTGGATATTCTTACCATTATCCACCTGGGGATAGATCTGCCAGTTTTGACTGTAGAGCGCAATGTAGATCTATTTTGTGCAAGTTCTTCCCATGTATCTGTATTTCCATCGACAGCAACTGAAGGGTAATGGGTATTTGTAAATTGTAGAATTTTAAGTAGATTCTCCTACATGTATGCTATTGTCTGTCCCCAGGTGGACAATGGTTGATCGTATTCACACTTGGTGTTAGGTGTAGGGGTGCGAGTTTCAGCTGTCGTTCCAAAGTCAGATTTGTCGCCTTGTTTGCATTACGTCCATGTTTGTTCCAAGCCTATCTTGATGTTTTCAATCTACCGTTTTCTTGATCTACCTTTGGCATTATGTCCGAATATTCATTTGTTCTATGCTCTTATTGGTATTCGGTTTGGGTTCATTCTCATAAGGTGACCGAAACATTTTACTTGCTATCTAATTGTGCAGTTTGTTGTGTTTTGCTGCCGTGCCGCAACGTGACAAAATCAGTTGTAAGTTTCTGATACCATACATACACTATACATTTCTAGCAATCAATGTTATTATTATTTTAAATGTCCATTCAAGGGTAAAACACGATGGGCCCAGCAAACCAGTAGATGATTTGAGTGTTCCTTGAAATCTGATCTAGATATTATGACACGACACAGTATCAAGACCAATATTCTGACACGACACAGTATTACTGCATATCAAGCAACGAAACGTGAAATTCAAAAACTAATCTAATTTACTTTACTTGGTTATTTAATAAACTACGCTACAAAAATGCATTATTTCGACGATTTATCTCAGAAGTATTATTAAAGTAGTCGGTGAATCAATGAGTCATTAGAAACAAAAGCAGTTCTAGAAATCAGTTTGGTATTGTTTACATTTGGCCGCACTCGAGACATAGGCCTAATGTTTTTCTGCACTCACGACATAGGCGTAATGTTTACATTCTACTACAGGTAACTTAACCAGTTTGGTCATGTTTAAATTTTGCCAACATTAAATTTCGCGACATAGGCCTAATGTTTTCCGCTCTTGGAGCATGCAAAATTTTTCAAACGGCTAGGGTCAAACCCTGGATCAATTGGGCGGAAAAACTGCTAAATTGGCAACAGGTTGCCGCAACTGGTGCGTTAAAACTAGAAACCGGAATAGATTATTAAAAACACGAAGTTGGTATATTGAAAAGTGTGACATCCCGCACCCGCGTACTTCTTATAGCTATGGTTATTTGGTTGATTGGTTGGTTGGTTGTTGACCAAGATGTTCATGTGATTCTGCTCTTTGACCCAGTAGCTATAGATATGCAATAAATAGCCACGGGTTAGTTAGCCGTTATTTAGTTATCAGTGTACTCTGAACAGGTCTATAGGTACTCTGATAATACATTAAGATGCCATTCAGCATATGGTTGGATTACCATGCTTTCGTCTTGCATAGATCCAGTATGTCATTCAGCATATGGTAGGATTACCATGTTTTCATCTTGCATACATCCAGTATGTCCTTCAGCATATGGTAGAATTACCATGTTTCCATCTTGCATACATCCAGTATGCCATTCAGCATATGGTAGGATTACCATGTTTCCATCTTGCATTCTCTGAAGTTCTATTACCCAAATAGGAGACGTCTGATAGATACAATAACTTGTTTGTCTCCTATGTCGAGCCTGCATAAAGGAGAAACATCGATCCACATGTCAATTGTGAGGAGAGATAAGAAAGAAAATATTGAATAACTTTTAACAATTCTGAATTAAGTCCATACTTTTAAATCGTTCAAAATATGTTGTACATTTTTGATGTGACAATAATTTAAACAAAACTTTTTACCACTCATATATTTTTCCACGAATATTGTTTAGATTACTAATTTAATTAAAACTTCACAATCAATTGGAACTTCCATCTTAATCAGGAGGATAGATTCTGCATAGCTCCGGTACATTATCAAGTCTCATCTGGCTCCTCCGATATAACGTGCCATGTTTTAATTGGTTATTTATTAAATATTGTTGAATCATCCAATGCAGAGCGCAGTAATCGGATTAGCCGTACGCAGTGACGAATGCAGGTTAGCATTCAGGCGCGACAAATCGCTAAATAAAACCTAACAGAAACAAAACAAAGCAGAATCAGCCTTCTTACGTAACGTTTTTGATTATTGCTGTGTGTTCGTTGGTCAGCATTTATATTCGCACAAACAGTACTGCACTGCTCTCAGCATACTCAGGGTTAGCAGATAACCACGATCCTAAAAGTACCTTCGAATGGTGCACCCTGGAAACAGGATGACAGTCGCTCTAGTTGTCGTTCTGGTCAATACGTTCAGGCTCGTGTCCGTGGATGTGGAGGTTGTAGATGGAATGCGAATTGCTCGCAGAGAGATATGCAATATCTCCGAGACCTCTACGCAACCACACTCAACAGCATTGTCTGTAAACGGTAACATAAGACATTTGTGCATTTCGTCGTCTCTCAGTTAGCCAAAAATGCAGAAAAATTATAGGGGCGGCCAGTGTCACTTTGCGATTTTGGTGGATCCCGCAAAGTTGTGGTGATTCAATGAGTGCACATTGCATCTGGAAAATGGAACACGCGCTAGAGAGCAAAGTTGTGTACGTGAATTGATATAGTGACAACAAAGCTACAAATGTCTAGCACGAGATCGACTGGCGGAAGTGCTGTTCATGCTCGAGATCACACAGAAGCCAACGTTTTACCACAATAGACCCCATTCAAAGTAGGAGTCATGGTACTCGGGTACTGGATACGGCAACTCGACCATGAACCACTGGATATGAAAAAAAAGCTGTGAATACAACTTCCCATTGCACACAGGATAACCATTAAATAAATGTTGAGGAACATATTGTTCAGGAACCCTGTCCATAGCAGTGCTGAGACTCAGAATCTGGACGCTGCGGGGGAAACGTAGACGGGAAGCAAATCCTTGACTTTAGACCAGGGCTATTCACGATATTTACTCGGGGGCCAAAATGTAGAAAAAGGGGATAATCACGGGCCAGAGGTCCAAATATAGTTATATACATTTATTTTTTTTATAACTTTATTTCACTGTTTTAGCAATGATCCGCGGGCAACAAACTAGGCCTTCGCGGGCCTGATTTGGCCCGCGGGCCGCCAATTGAATAGCCCTGCTTTAGACATTGCGACCTATTATAACTCTACTATTGCCGATGCCCAACACGGCTTATACAGAGAGAATTTGGTTCAGTACCCAAGGACCGACTTCGGAGCTCCTCGTCCCAGATACCTACTTCATACCTACTTCTTTGGGAAATATACGCAATGACGATGAGTCAAAATACACAGATCGCGCCTAGCGATGGTTAGGAAGGCCATCACAAGTGGACGAGACGAGTGCGTGAGAAATGCACAGATAATCCCAGACATCCGACGTGTTTGGCAAAGCAACACCTCGTTAGGAAGGTGTATCAACCCTGAGCCTAATTCGACTGTCGCTGTTACTCAACATGACTTAAACATAACAAATGCGACCCAGGGAGACGATCGGTGATAATGGAATGATTTTCCTACGCGATAAATAGTTCGCTGGCTGTGAAGCGCCTCGTCGTCGGAAAGATGCATATTGATGACCCAGGTAAAATATCAGACAAAGCTTGTCGCCTAACATATACCCCCTCTTGAGGCTTCTTCGATAGGCATTGTAATAAGCCGAAAGCTGAAGTCTCCTGGGTATGAAAGAAACTCGGAGAAACCTCCCCATTGCACACAGGAAGTAAGAACTAATCGCCCGCAATTCCTGGGGTTAAAAAAAACAAAAAAAAAACGATAAAAACCCAAATAATATCTCTCCCTTTAACTCTCTAAAACGGAAAACATGCAGATTTTGTTTGGACAGTTATATACTTGTGACCTATATACTTTTCGTCACCCCGAGCGTGGCTCTCAAAGTGTATGCTTTATAGCTTAATTAATGCCTTCATTCGGTACGTTTTTTTTATTATTGTCACGATTGTAACAGGTAAATCGCACCTGAGGGAAAACAATAAACAGGAATAGATATGAAGCGAAGCGCCAGTACTGAACGGAGCAACCAAGTGGTGACGTCACAGATTTGTGGGTAGCTACGCAGTCTTTAGAATGACTTGTATAAATAACCAAAATATCAGATATGTCCGACAAAATGGAAAGTGATATACTAAAAAAAATAATTTAAAGTTACTATAAAATCATAAATATCAATGTTAAAAATAAATAACAAACAATAAAACAAAGAATAAGGACAATTGTCCACACTACCGTTCAACAAGGACCTTTCTCTAGAAACAAGTAACAATTTAAAAAAAAAAAAATAAAAAAAAAACCATAAAAATATTCAAAACTAGGATGACTTGGACATGTTTTTCTACCAAAAAGCATTGCTAAGTGAAGACGTGCCACACATGTCTAGTACATGACAAATTAAGTGCGTTCAATATATGAGCATATGTTTGCATACTATAAAAAGTGTGCACTATGATATACTTAACGCACGTAATTTGTCAATTACTAGACATGCGTGGCGCGTCTTCACTTGGCAATGTTTTTTGGTGAGAAAAACATGTCTAAGTCGTCCTAGTTTTGAATATTTGTATGGTTTTGTGTTTTTTTTTATTGTTACGTATTTCTTGAGAAAGGCCCCTGGTGGACCGTAACGTAGAAAATTATCCTTGTTAGTTGTTTCATTGTTAGTTATCTATTTTTTAATATTGATAGTTAGGATTTTATAATAACTTCTGTACTTTATTTAGTATTTACCAGAATGAGTTGTGGCTGTTGTAAGTTGTGGGGAAATGTAAACAACATGAATTGGGAGACAACGATTTCCAATTGACATTGGAAACTTGAGAAAACAATGAGTTTGACAAAATACAAGTTTCACAAGAACTTCTTTACTGGTTATAACGAGATTTGTGTATTATTTCTTTGGATCAAAGGTTACCAGAAAACTAACAACTTTGATAATATAATATACATGAAGCTTGGTAATTAGAAAGAGTGTCTTCACATTTAAATAAAGTACATATTTTCGACATTATCTACACCAGGAAACTAATTTGTGGGATTTGCTGTTTGATACATGCATTGAATGTCGACATAACGGTTGGACATTAAAATAAAACAACCTTTGGATGGATCGACTAATAATTGGTTCTATTATCAATTTTACTAAGGAATTTCTACCCACTCCATTAAATGTGGACCTTTCTCGACTAGGTACTTAATCTCAATCGATATCAAACCCAAGACATTTACATTACAGACTACCAATTGAGAGGCGTTTTCAACTAGTTAAAATACCTCCCCCAAATTTGTTGGACAAATTTTAACATTATCAACTAGCAGTATGTTTCGACCACATAAATTACACAACAGAGGATTGCCTTAGATAAGTATGTATGTATAAAGTCAGTGTATAATTAGAATGATTATTATGGAATAATATATATATATATATATATATATATATATATATATATATAAACACACACACATTTTGTTCGGATCATTAATATTGATCCGTAAGAGATAAAGGAGGATAGTGAGAAAAATAGTTTAGTTATCTTATAGTTTTGTTTAGTTGGAATGGTTTGTAAATAAATGGGTTCATATCAATACTCTAATGGTGGAATGATTATATACTCTTGGAAAATATGAATAGCACGTAAGAAAGGAAAACTGTGAAAGAAAGAGAAGCAAGATTAATATATGAAAGACTAAATGACTAACTAGAATTGAGAAAAATAACTAAATCTACTATAACTAAGTCACTGCCGCGACTGACGGAGTTTTTATCCCCCTCCCCCAAATCTCAGCAATAATCCTGCAGGCTTCCACGATATGAACATTTTAAATTGAATTATAGCCTGTAGTTTTGGCCCTTTTGGCAAGCCTGTCTACTCTTTCATTTTCCCAAGCACCCGAGTGTTTAGGCGCACTAATGAAAGTAACTCTTCAGTTCAGACTTTGTCTTCTTCTACAACCAATGCCAACGTATATAGCCAGACTATATATTTCTAATATCTAAAAAAAATATTATTGGATTGACTGGCGCTAGTGAAAATAGTGATAGTGTTTGCAGTAGTTTTGATGTCATATCTGACAACCGAGATTGAATCTTTTGCCACTTTCTCATTGTTACCTAATTTGTAACATAGTCTTTCTTTTACTGAGATATTAAGCGCAATCTTTCTTTTGCATTAGCTACTCTGAACACAATCTTTCTTCTACATCACTTGTTCTGAACACAATCTTTCTTCTACATCACTTGTTCTGAACACAATCTTTCTTCTACATCACTTGTTCTGAACACAATCTTTCGTCTGCATCACTTGTTCTGAACACAATCTTTCTTCTACATCACTTGTTCTGAACACAATCTTTCTTCTAAATCAGTTATTCTGAACACAATCTATCATCTGCCTGAAACAAAATCTTTCTTCTGCAGGAGTTATTTTTAACAGAATATTTCTTCTGCATACGTTATACTGAACACACTCTTACTTCTGCACAACATATACTGAATACAATATATCGCATGCATGACCTATATTTAACACAATCTTATTTCTACCTGAGCTTCACTGAACGCTATCTTCAATTTGAGATTTACAAACATTTTTTTTAAATGAGAAAATTTGGAAAATGATATATATAATGAGAGAATGAACAACTTAACAACGAACTCATGAACTGCATTTCGCTGACGATCAAAGCATCATATATGACGACGAAGGAAAGCTGCAAACTCACATCAACTCACTATCAAGAATATGTAATAAATGCAACATGCGGATTAACACATAAAAGACATAAACTATGCAAATAACGAGATAAACAGACAATTTGAACATTCAAATAGAGAACACAAAAATAAAACAAGTCAAAGAGTTCAAGTACCTAGCAAGAATTTTCACAGAAGACGGACTACTCGATAGAGAGATAGAAACCAGATGTCAAAAGGCAAATGCTGGGACATGCCAGCTGTCAACTTTGCTATTGCGCCAAAAAATCAACATGGACGTACAGAAACAAATGATTAAGAGCATCTTTATACCAACACTATGCTACCAATGTCAGACTTGTCAACTGACATCTACACATAAGAGAAACATCGAAACTAGCGACATGACATATCCAAGGATGGCTATTGGAGTCACCAGATTCGACAAAATGCGCATTGAGAACATCAGAAAGATAATAGGTATAGCATCATGCATCGAATATATAGAGAAACAACAGATAAAATGGTTTGGACATCTTATGAGGATGAACGACCAGCTTCCCATAAAAGCTTATAACAAGATGGAATCAGGATACAGAGCCAAGAGCAGATCTGGGAAGAGATGGATAGACAACATCAAGACCATCCTTAATAAACAGTACACCTCAACCAGTACAACACACCTGACTCTGGAACTCAGACAGCGTCTCCTTCACAAACCCCTACGCTCAACGGCAAGTGTAAAAGCTACGACAACACCTCCACCCGGGTATGGACAATAGACACATTTTCTTTTAAAGAAGCCATACGGAACGCAATCTTTCGTGAACTCAGTTCTGTTGGATACAGTCTTTCTTCAATTTAAACTATACTGTGTACAGTCTCTTCAATATAAATTATACTGAACGCCATATTGCGTATATGTGAGCTCTACTAAACACAGCCTTTCAGCTATTTCAGCTTTATAGACTCATATAGATTCACGATCTCAGATGAACGGACATCTTTTTACTGCATGAGCAGCACTGAACACGATCTCTGTTCAACATTAACTCTATTTAAAACATCGTGCTTCTACCTTAGCTTTAATTAACGAAATCTTTCTGCTACCTGTGCTCTACTTAGCGAAATATATCTTCCACCTGAGTTCTGTATAACGAAATATATCTTCTGTCTGAGCTCTCGTTCTCCTACCTGAGCTCTTGTTCTCCTACCTAGCTCTTAATTCTTGATTAGAAACTGGCTTCACTGCACGCGGGGAATTTCCATAAGTGCTCCGTCTTCCGTTCCAGCAGCCATCTCAGTGTATGTAGACCTGGAGTCCCGGTCAGGTATTGATTGTGTGATCTTCGGGACTTTCCAACATCACTTTGTGTTACCCGAGCTCTCGTTCTTCTTCCTGAGCTCTGGTTCTCCTACTTGAGCTGCTCTAGTTCTCCTACCTAAGCTCTCGTTCTCCTACTTGAGCTCTCGTTCTCCTACCTGAGCTCTGGTTCTCCTACTTGAGCTCTCGATCTCCTACTTGAGCTCTCGATCTCCTACCTGAGCTCTCGATCTCCTACCTGAGCTCTGGTTCTCCTAGTTGAGCTCTCGATCTCCTACCTGAGCTATGGTTCTCATACTTGAGCTCTCGTTCTCCTACCTGAGCTCTGGTTCTCCTACATGAGCTCTCGTTCTCCTACCTGAACTCTGGTTCTCCTACTTGAGCTCTCGTTCTCCTACATGAGCTCTGGTTCTCCTACATGAGCCCTCGTTCTCCTACCTGAGCTCTGGTTCTCCTACTTGAGCTCTCGTTCTCCTACCTGAACTCTGGTTCTCCTACTTGAGCTCTCGTTCTCCTACATGAGCTCTGGTTCTCCTACCTGAGCACTGGTTCTCCTACTTGAGCTCTCGTTCTCCTACCTGAACTCTGGTTCTCCTACATCAGCTCTCGTTCTCCTACCTGGGTTCTACTTAACGAAATATATCTTCTGACTCTACTTAAAAATAATCCTTCTATCTGAGCTCTATTTAACGAAATCTATCTTCTACTTGAGCTCCATGGAACGAAATATATCTCCACTCAAGCCCTATGTAAAGAAATCTATCTTCTACCTGAGCCCTATGTAACGAAATCTATCTTCTACCTGAACTCTATTTAACTAAATATTTCTTCTATTTAAGCTCTTTTTAACGAAATCTTTCTTCTACCTGTGCTAAATTTCATAACCAGCCTGTATACTTCACTATAGTTGTTTTTGTTGTATTTCTTCTTCTTCTTCAGCGTACATTCTCAAACTCCTGCTGAATTCTCTTGTAGCAGGACATGTCCTACTAGATTTCCAGCAGAATGTAGTCCAGAGAATGGAAATGCGTTGTGTCGCCGTTTTATTTGCGCCAATGGCCCGACACATCCGTCTTCGGCGGTTTGTTATATTTGACAAATAAAAATTGTAGATTAAATATATATACACGCAGTGCCATATTTTCACTGCAACGCATTTCGCATTCCCTGTAACGCATAACACATTGTATACCGCGGGCAATATGAATCTGTAGATTACACTAGAAAACAATACGGCCCTCTTCTAGCTGGTCACCAATAACCATATCTCCTCCTTACCCTTCATCATCAACAGTTCTCTATGATTGTCAGAGTTTACCCCCAGGGGTTCAGCTGCTATGTATGAGAATCGATCAGATCGCCGGGTGCTGTTTACGTTCTCCCTCACTCGTTCTTTCATTTTATTTCTCCTCTCCCCATCTCCCCAACTTCAGTTTCGTTAGTGCAGAGTGATTGGAGCTGCTGTAACTATGGTGATTTGTACATAGTTGACATGTCATTAACTTCAACTTTCCTTTGTCGCCTCCTACGACAAGCATGGGAGAGAAAAACTATGGCCGCATTCTTTACAGTCTTATCTAGATGTCTAGTTTCCCGGGTTCACTACAGCGTAAACAATAAACAACAATATTTATGTGAGTAATGCATTAAGAATACTAAACATTAGGTTACAGGACAATATAAAAAAATAGGAGATCTTGAGACCAACGGACTAAGATCTGGTGGACACCTAATAATTTGGCCCAAGCTCAGAAAACCTTTAAGAAATATAATAATAAGCTGAAATACATGGAACTACTGCAAAACTGAAATCTAACAGGCAGTGCCGGATTTACCTATATGCTATAGATTAGGACCTCCACTTTCTTGGGGGCCCCCCAAATGTGTTTTTTATTTCACTGTCTATATATTCTTAATCGTTAAAGAGCCCCATATTTCAAATAGCTTAGGATCCCATATCTCAAATAGCTTAGGAACCTATCAAGTCTAAATCCGGCCCTGCTAACAGACAAAATTTGGAACAGGGTAATACAGTTTTACAGATCACTACTATCACGCATAATAACACACACCAATCTACGTTTCGATAAAACGCCTTTTATCAATATCACATTCATAAAATAATGCAACGAGTAAGAACGGCACCATTGACGTGCATTTTCATAAGTGATGTGAACGTCGACAGTTCTGTTCTTACCAGGAAGTCATGAAGAACGTCATCTGAAATGGAAATCACATAAAATGAAGCTGAGATCATACCCACGAATAGAGACAAATATAAATTATTATCTGTAGTCTTTGCACACGATGATATGTAAACACCCTAAGAAGACGAAGAACGTGATTGATGGATCCATGACAAAATACTCAAGGAGATATCACATGTTTTATTAAAAAACATAAGATGGGATATATCACATGTTTTATGCAAACATAAGAATGGAGAGATATGGGAGCTGGTGACGCTCAGATTTTTCCATATACCAAGCTTCTATGCACATAGCACCTTTGTTGTGACATGACACACTAACAAAAATTGGTAGCGTATGCTATTCAGGAAGTGGCCATCAACCCAGCATTGTTTTGGCAGTTCAGTAGTTTGCCATTGTTTTATGAATGGTCCGGATGCACAATTGCCCATGGCGGGAAAAGTAAAATAATAAAGTTAGACTGGATTGAAATGTGTCACTTTACTAAGTTAGTCGAAATCAATCCAGCATGCACATCTAACTCAACAAGAATTTTGAACTAGGGATATTTGCAGACATCATCAGCAAAATGGAATCAGTAATCTACATTGACGAATATAGAAACATAATCGTGATTTATGAACATAGAACCATAATCGTGATTGACGTATACAGAAACATAATCGTGATAAGAACTTTACATACGTGAAAGAATCTGATTTACTTCTATGTGCAGCACAAGAAGATGATGCTGTTATTTTTAAGGGATGGCATTGGTTTGCTGATGGAACATTCCGAGTCACCCTAGAGAGATTCTATTAACTGTATATAATGCATGCATTTGATAATGGTCAACTATTCCTTTGTGTGTATACACTTTTGTCTGGGAATGTTGAAGTCAAATTGTTTCAGAATATCGGCGATCTTGGAACTACCAGAAATACAGCTGTATATTCAATAGTTACAGACATCGATTTAGCTGCAAGTAGTGCATTTGAGAGTACATTTCCAGGAACTGAACTATCAGGATACTATGTTCACTTTAAACAGAACACTGGCGAAAACTACAATCTGAGGGTAAAACGACGTTGTACATTTCTTATTAAAATAATACAAAGTCAAACAAATGATAGTATCGGCTGTCGTATAAGAGAGTTATGTCATGACTGTTTTCGACTCACTCACCAAATATGGATAGTATTTCAGAAATGGGTTTCCTCATCAACTACTTCAAATATTTCAACATTGGGCGGGGTCGTTGTGGTCTCTGTTCGCAGTCTCGATATACAGTAAGTGAGACTTTGGAACCAGCACAAGCGTGTCACGAATCAACTGGTAAGAAGCTGCAATGCTATAGAAGGTTGACATAATGCACTCAGATCAAGTGTGACCGTGCATCTCATCCAACAGCAGCAAGGCTTGCCGGAACTTTCATCAGCAATAACATACATCTGCAATATTGAAAACTCTGATTGCCGCTGGTCAACAAATAACAAAGAAACGAAAGGTTTACCAGCGTGTCGATTTTGCCATTAAAACACTGGTTGAAGGGTACGATCCAGCAGAGGATATCAACTTCTTGAAAAACATAGCACATGTTTTGCTCAATAACGTTCTGGAGTACACGCAACTGATGAACTAACTTCATGTCTGTCATGTATGGTAATTCATAGCATCCCATGACTTTATTATAATTATTATATTATTCACATTATATAGTTCATTAATGTTTATTACTGTTTATATAAAGTATTTAATATATTCAATTGTTTATTCTATCTATTCGCTAAACTCTTTGTTGCCTTTCAACGTCAGGGGTAGAAGAGCTTTCTGGAGATGGCCCAATTGTGTGCTGAGTACATTGTAGAATTTGTCGCCTCTTTTATTTCGGTGGTCCATCGTATTCGTGGTCGATCTCTAGGTCTGTCTTCACTGTATCTGTGTAGTATAGCTTACTGTGGTATGCTGTCTGGGTCAGCCTCTAGGTCTGTCTTCACTGTATCTGTGTAGTATAGCTTACTGTGGTATGCTTTCTGATGGTAGTCTGCTGATGTGTGTAATCCATTTGATCTGTTGTCTCTTAATATATTCCAAGATTGGTGCCGGTTCTTTGTCTAATGTCCTCATTCCTCACTCTGTCTCTTAGCGATATTCCTAAGATTCTGCGTAAGCATGCTATTTCAGCTGTCGCAAGTTTATGTTTGCCTTGTGCAGTCGTTGTTCAATCTTTGCATTGGTAGCACAGCGTTGTGATAATATTTGTGAATAGTGTTATTTTAGTGTTTAAATCTACATTTTTATTTCTGAATATTGGTGTCATTTGCTCTAGGCCTTGTTATGTTTTACTTCATCAATTGTGTATTTCTTAGCTGCTCTTGCCGTTTGTTGTTATATTGCTTCCTATGTATGTCAATTCTATTTATTAATTGTTTATTAAAATTTGTAATTTATATTTTGTCTTGAGATATATTTTGCCTTGGGATATATTGTCTTGAGATATTTTATCTGGAGATATTTTATCTAGAGATATTTTGTCCTGAAGATATTTTGTCTGGGAATATTTTGTTCAGTTATCTGATTGATACTTCATGACAGGAAGAAAACAATAAACCTTAATAAAGAATATACCAATGACGTAATCAGCTTACACGATGTAGATTTAAAAAATAACAATACAAGAAGTGAAGGCTACAATGCAGACAAAGCAAAGAAATTTAAAATTACTGATCTTCAAGCAAATCAATGTAGAACTATTGAAGTGAACACACGTAAATATAAGAAACTACTGTAGTGAAAATGCATAAAATGGAAAACTATTGTAGTGAACACACGTAAATATAGGAAACTATTTCAGCGAACACACATAAATATAGGAAACTATATTGTAGTGAACACACATAAAGATAGGAAACTATTGGAGTGAACACACATAAGGATATTAAAATATTGTAATAAAGATACATGAATATGAGAAACAGTTGAAGTGAACACACATAAATATGTTTTCTCTACTGAATGAGCACTCCTGGAACGGCTGTACTATCATCATCATCATCATCGTCAGGACTGTGCGGTAGATTTTCACATTATGATGCAAGTCTTCGAATATCGCCTACGACAATGTATCTAATTGGCGCCGCCTGATGCAGCCGCCTCTTTGCATGATAGCACGACCCTGGTCGTCGTATCCGTCGTCGACATAATCATCCGTAATCTTCATTATCATGCCACCGCCGTCACATCATCGTCATCATCATAAGATGATTATCAACAACTTTCTTTGTTATTTCTTGCTTCTCTTTTTTTTCATTGACAGGAGCTATAGGTAAAGACGAGGATGGAGGAGGCGGTGGTCAAAACAATGAAGAGGCAGCGGAGATTGAAGAGGCAAGAAGAGAAATGGAGGAAAAAAGAAAAGAGAAACACAGGAAACTGGAAGAAGGAAGGGAAACTATGAGACAAGGAATACGAGACAAGGTATGAATGTTTTCACCTGTTATGACGTATGTAGGTAACCTTGCCCGAGATACACATACGGTAGTATTTTGTACAATAGATAGGCTTACATCTGATGAGAATAGTTTTACCTTAGTTATACTGAGTTACGATACACTTGTTATAAGATTGGTACCTGAGCTGAAAACACCTGTTCAGACATTCTTACCTGAAACACATCTGTCGCAGACATTCTTATCTTAGATAAACATGTGGTAGTCACTCTTATACGAGATAAACCTGCAGTATATATTCTTAGATACATCTATGTTGGACATTCTTACCTAACTCCACCGTATTCATTATAATCAATGTCTATACCAAATAGTTCTAAATGGAGTTAAACACATTGAGCTTCTGAGGCTGTAGCTCTGAGAACAACTTTTATCGAAATCAATAAGTAAGACTAATGTGCAACTGTATAACAATAGTACTTAGTAAAACACAAGGTCGATCAGCTTAAAAAATAAACGCACAAACTATAAGATATGAGTGTGAAAAAATACAAATAACAGCATACAAAAGAGTTTCAACGTTTCAACCTTAAGGTCTTCAATAAAATACAATATCGTTTTTTGTTAACTAGAACAATGTTTTATTTTTTGTTTATCGACGTCCACATCGATATACATGTTTTATTTTTTGTTTATCGACGTCCCAATCGATATACTATCTGTTATCTGTATTTTACAGGCATAGTTGCTTTATTTCGCTCTCATTCACCATATTTTTGTTAATGCGCGTCTCTGTGACAATAATTATGTATAAGTGCATAATTTTACTTTGGATGTCTCTGCTCGTAAATGTTTACCGTCTAATGCCTTTGTGATGGTGCCCTTATTTTGCTGTTTTTAAAGTTTGTTCATTGTATGTTTTGTATGTTCTTGAAAAAAACAACCTTAAGGTTGAAACGTTTCACTGTCTTGTATACTATTATCTGCATTTTTTTCATATCAATGTCCAATAGTCTATGCGTTCATTGGTCTATGCGTTCATTATCACGTTGAGTAATCTTGTGTTTTACCAAAGTACTATTATCCAAACAAAACGTTTTAGTACTCATTTCCACCTGGGTAACTGAGGAATCAATCTATCCACTATCGTACTGATTTCCACCTGGGTAACTGAGGAATCAACCTATGAACTATTGATCACATCTCCTTTGGTGCTTATTTCCAGATCTCAGCGATTATATTTCGCTGGATATAAAGTGTGTCGCATGATCAATTCTAGTTGTATAAACTAAACTTTTGTAGTCACTGGTGGGTTTTGTGGTCACTGGTGGATTTTGTGGTCTGACAAGCCGTCGATAACAAATCTTGCAAACACTTCTATGTTATGTTATGTTATGTTATGTTATGTTCCTCCAGGGCCATATGCAGCGCATAGGGCAGAAACCATAGCTTTCCATTTCTGTCTTTGTGTTGTCAGGTCTTTCAATTCTTGCGTATTGTTTACGTTCATTGACATGCCTTCTCTATTAATGGCTCTTCGTAGAGTTTCTCTAGGTCTCCCTCTTCTTCTTACTCCGGGTGGCACCCAATATAGTGACTGCTGGGGAATTCTTAGGCTGTTAATTCTGAGAACATGGCCGATGTAAGTCCAACGCCTTTGTCGAATGAAGGAAGATATATAGGTTTGTTTGCTTTCCTCTCTTATAGTAGTGTTAGATTTAAAGTCACTCCACTTAACATTCAGAATGGTACGTAGGCATTTGTTTTCAAAGGAGTCTAGTCACTTATCTGTGGCTTTTGTGGCTTTCCAACTTTCGCATCCATATGATAGAATAGGGATGATGTTGGAGTTAAACAACCCATTATAAAGCAAATTATTTGATATTTCCTGTGATTTTCATTAGTCACTTTATGTTATGTTTTATGTCGACAGCCAATGAAAATCACGAAAGTGGTTAAATCAGCCATTCTAGAAATGTGAATTTCTCATTGGCCAAAAGGTCTTATACTGTAGACGGCCATGGAAGTACTCATGTTCTGTTGCCTCGAATGTCATAACGCCGATACCCAGAACTATCTGGTGCACACAGCACCGTCATATCGTCCCAATTATAGTTCTATTATATGCCCATACATTTAATATAGATGTACATGAGTTTCACAATATGCAATACATTTTGACATATGTCCAACTCGGTGGCTGAAGAGTAGTGAGCGCGTCATAAACAGCCAAGTTACTGTAACAAACTTCAGGCAGGTGGGTATAAGGACCGTTCAGAAAGAAACAAAAACCTACTGGATGTAACTATTGCTCCTAAATAACTAGTAAAAGATTATTGGTTGATCGGTACGCCCTAAATGGAAAATGCTACCAACAATTGTCTTGGTAGCAAATAAAATAACACAAAAATTGTTCAATATTAATTATACAGATATGACAAATGCACATCTTTAGCGTTTCCACTACAAGTCATGTATCAAGACATTGCCTTATCTTGACAAAGGCCTTTTGGTCGAAACGTTGCACCTGTGTATTTGTCCTATTTGTAAAATTGATAATGAATCGTTTTTGTATTATTTTACTAATTTGCATTTTCCACTTGATAGACAATTTTACAGATGTTTTTCTTTTTGGTAGCAAATAACACAGTTATGTCATGGAAAACAGAGCTTAAATTATTAAGTCATACATGTGCAAAGAATAAATAGACAGTCGTTTCCGACTTCTCAATAAATCGTGCCCTTATAAATATCATATAACTTAGCGACTTCCAGACTGTTGTCTTGAATGCAATTATTCGCAACAGGGGTATTGAAATGGCAAACATATCGCCAACTACTAAAAAATCAATAAGTGACTGGCACATTGGTAACCTCTTAAGTTTGCCTGTGGTGCCTGCCTCAACACAGACGACACATGTTATTTGCTTTAAACTGATCAATGATGCTCATACCTGGGGCGCGACCGTCGCCAAATAAGACCTAATAGCAGAGTCAAAGCCAAACAGATTCAGTCTTGTTTGCGGAATGTTTTAACAAATTATTGTTGTGCTTATCGTTGATCACTATTTACATACGTTGTGTCGCCCTCGTGTCGCCTGCCAACACCCACCAACAAATTGCACGGGAATAATCGGAAAACATGACCAAAAAGGCTTAACTTAATTCTGTTGTTAGGTTTCTCTATTGACGAAAGTCACGATCGTGTCCACGATATCCGAGAAGGACGTAGATTTTATATAATTAAGTACGTGACGTATAACATATCATTTTACCATCTAATTCAGAAGGGAGCAACTTATTTTATGTCAGCGAGTTGGATTAAAAAATTTCATGTGGGGTACGAGGTAAAAAAATATTTTTTGTATTTTTTGTCCTTTGGAAATACAAATAGTGTTTTCTGAGCTCCAAGGCCAACTCATATAGTTAAATCAGTCATACATTTAAATCAGTCTGGCGGACCAGTAAAAATCGTTTCGCGGACCAGATTTTGTCCATCACTGATCTAGTTACATCATTCTAAATGTTGATAGCAAAGTACCTCGCAATGTGCTGACGAGTACTTAAAAATGGAATAAATGGAGGTTTGCAGTAAAACTGGACACCATATGGTAGACACATATAGGGGAAAAAACGTAGATAACAGTGGATAAATTATGCGTGAAAAGTACACGAATTGATGTTTCGGCCAAATGGGTTTTTAAAAAGATACGGGTAAACAAACACAAAATTAAAATGTAGGCTGTAGACTACATTAAGCTATGTTATGGAAACAACAGATCTGGTAATAAGAAAGTAACAAATACAGAATACGATAGAAATATACGAATTCGCATGTCAAGAAAACGTGTTATAAGGCATACTTAACATTTTTTTTCAAGAATGTAAATTTTCCATACTAGAAAATCGATAACATCCAGGAAAATGTCGCTGTTTTCATTTTTGTTAATCTAACCTGGTACATGTTCATTATGTTCCTGAAATTACATTATATACACAGCTAGCAGAAGTGCGACGTCAGTGAAATTGACGTTAAGTATTATATTCTTAATTTGTCTCCAAGCTATTTTTTTTACTGTCTTACGCCATCATAGAAATCCGATGTGTTTTTCCCCTCCAAAGATAACGTTTAAATAGAGTAAGCAATCTGTATAAAACATGAGGTACAATACGGAGAACAATACCGACATTATTTAACGAAACGAATCATAAGCTCGAAAAAATGAGCCTAGACTATTTAATGAAACGAAATAGAGTCAGATACACAGTATGAGCATAACTATCGATAAAGATGCACAGTACGAATTGTACAAACTGCTGCCGGATGCATCAATCTGAGGGCTAACCATTTAGAACCCCCACCCGAAACCCCTCCGCCTCCATTGGATGACCCTGGCATAATTTTTTTAATTTTTAGCACTCCTCAAGTTTGTAACAAACGTACATAATTTTCACATGTAGCTAACAAGCTCAGTAAACGGACATCTCCGTTAAATTAGCTATTTTGTTTTTGTGACAACATGGATTGCTAGTGATGTGATTTCAGTGAAGACACAAAAGCTGCACATACTATTGCAAAGTTGGAATGAAACTGCGCATAATATTAAAATGTTGTAAATTAGGTACTGCTCTCAGTATTGTACCCCATCTACAGAGTCGGAGTACGTATGTATGATCTGGTTAGGGTAAGCAGTTTGTTTATGATCTGAATATAGTCAGAAATCTGTATATGATCTGAATATAGTCAGAAATCTGTATATGATCTGAATATAGTCAGAAATCTGTATATGATCTGAATATAGTCAGAAATCTGTATATGATCTGAATATAGTCAGAAATCTGTATATGATCTGAATATAGTCAGAAATCTGTATATGATCTGAATATAGTCAGAAATCTGTATATGATCTGAATATAGTCAGAAATCTGTATATGATCTGAATATAGTCAGAAATCTGTATATGATCTGAATATAGTCAGAAATCTGTATATGATCTGAATATAGTCAGAAATCTGTATATGATCTGAATATAGTCAGAAATCTGTATATGATCTGAATATAGTCAGAAATCTGTATATGATCTGAATATAGTCAGAAATCTGTATATGATCTGAATATAGTCAGAAATCTGTATATGATCTGAATATAGTCAGAAATCTGTATATGATCTGAATATAGTCGGCAGTCAGCGACATGTATATCATCTGAATAGAGTCATCAATTTGCAATCTGTATATCATCATATTATAGTCAGAATTAACTTTTTTTTAAAACTAGTGTATCGCGAAAACTATGAGCATGCGCACACTTGAACTTTTCTTAGAAAGGAGGGCGGGGGAGGGGAGGGGGAAACTTGACATCTTTATGTATGAAAATACATAATGCAGCAAACAGTATTTGAACCAGATTCGCTCAAATGGCACCTACCCTACTAACCTCGCTACTTGAATCAAGGCGTACTCCTTCGTTAACTACCACGCATCCCTAAAAAAAAATATTTTCAACGTGTATATTCCTAAGCTACTATGATTATGGACCGGTCAATCGACACACTGACAACAAAACATACACTTCCAAGGTATGTAAATTTCTCAGGAACCCACACATTCTAACAAAAACACATGCCAGAAAACCTCAATGCTACACGGATCAGTACGCGTAAACACATAAACATAAATAAGGTTGCTTCACATGTTGTCTGGCAAATGGATAATATAATATAGAAGCATCCAGGATTAGGTTAAATTCGGTATGAATTACTGCCCAAAATAATATCAACAACATTTATAGGATATTCATGAAGTCGCGGTGAACTTAATTTGAAAAAAATATATGTGCTCAAAATGACGTCTTTGAAAGTTGTTTATTTCCATGGTTCAGTGTTAAGCAGGACTCAACAAATTACTGTTATAGTGCGTTCATAAATAAATGTCCACCGATATTTACATTTTTTCCCTGTAATTACTGAGCGTATAGACTTCATATTTTGCATGAGTGCATCATTTCATAACCACGTTACAGATTTATGATTATTTATTATCTATATTGAGCGGTTTTATCGCAGCAGTCGCTACGAATGCAGTTTTTTAGGTAGCATTTTTCTTCGATTTCGAGTACAAAAATTGGACTGGTCTACAGTAAAAGTTATATTATTATTTGTCAATGAGTCTTATTTGTTTATTGTTGTTTTTTCTCATCCAATTATTTATTGGCTCTTATACAAATTGTAACTCTACTAACCAATGAAACGCACGATGTGATACAAAGCCGTCATCATTGATTGCATAGTATTTTAGTGAAATATATGGTGCGTACCATCTCGTGTTTTGATATTGTTTTCACAAAACAAGTTGCTTTAGAATGCCATATTATACATTAGTTAGTTAGTTAGTCGTCGGATCATCATCACTGCAAACTGGACACATCCATAGTTGCTCCGATCACTCCTTGAGAGATGGTATCCGCCATCACACTTCTGCTGACAGTACCGGTCCTATGCTGGTTGACCATCATTCTTCTGCGCCCTCCAAAATGTTCACCTCTAGCAACACCGCATTTCAATCCCTGATCTTTAATCCTAGCCATTGAAAAGGAATCATCATCCACATTAGTCTCACTCTCGCGTGTTATATCTCTTAAGGAGTTCAAAACGTCAGCGCGATCCATTGCCCCATCGCCCTTTGCCACAATCGCACACGATGCCAGTTGATCCGCTCTTTCATTGCCTCGAACGCCCACATGTCCCGGCACGTAAATAAATGTAACCGCTTTCAAGCTCGCATTTCTCTAGGCCTCAATCCACTGTTCGCGAACGAGACCCACTTGTACCTTCTTAATCATACTCATAGAGTCACTCAACATGCAGACCTGCGTTACTTTCTTTGTGCGTAGCCACTCAAATGCCTTGGTCACCGCCATAGTCTCCATGGTCATACTACTCGTAGTGACCGCAAAGGCACCACTTTCCTCCTTGATCGTTTTACCTGCGCACTGAGCTGTAAAGGCCCAAGCACTGCGAACATGCCTAATTACAGATCCATCAGTGTATATAATCACATCCCCCTCTTTGGTGTTCTCACTGATTAAAGCCTGCACTTCTTTCTCCACAGCTGTGGGACACCATTCCCTGCATTCCCTGCTAAGTGATATTACTACTCTCAAACAAGTTTCGAAATCTGTGGGTAGATCTATCCATTCCGCACCAGCTGCCACATCCTGTAATCTGCACACGCTTTGTATTACATCCTCAGCACGTCCCATCTACGACCTTCCTCTCTTGAGTCTGATGCCTTTAACTTTCTGTATTTTGGAATGCAACGAGTGTTCCTTATCTGCATGTATTTGAAGGTACGCCCGTGCACGGCAATACTGTAATCTATGCTCAGCTGTTGGGCAGTCAAGTAGGTATCGCATAGCTCTTGTCGATGTGTCTCTTGTGCATCCCAGAATGATACGCATTGCTGCATTCTGGACTTTATCCAGTCTTTCGATCTGAGTTTGGCTAAGAGTCAGAATTGCCAGTGCATATTCCACCACAGCCACAACCAAACCCTGGTACAAAAGAAATAACAATCTTTGCTCACACTGCGCAGCAGCCATAACCTTCATTGCTGCTAAGCCTTTGCCTGCCCTTATGATAATGTGGTCAACATGTTCCCTGAAACTCAGGCTTCTGTCAAAAAACACACCCAGATATCTCATTGTGCTAGTTCTTTCTAAACTTTTCCCGGACAACGAAACTTGTGGCATGGGTGTCTTTACCATGTGATTGTTCAAGGAAAACCACGTCACGAATGCCTTAGACGGATTAACCACTGCTCCCGTATCTCGACACCAATTTGTCAGTCTGTCCAGCTCCTTCTGTAGTTCCACGATGCACTCTTCTCGATTTCTGCCCTGTCTATACACCAGGATGTCATCGGCATATGACATCGTTCTGCCAACACCTGTGATTTGATTGCCAGCGATATGTACTGTGTATACATTGAAAAGTACAGGAGATAGAGGCGATCCCTGTGGCAGGCCAGGGCTAATAACCGTTGGTGTAGATATCCAGTTACCACATTAAGAACTACAACCCTGTGCATCAGGGCGGCGCCAACCCAACGCACGACAAAAGGATTAACTGCAAGATTTAACAGCTGGTGCATCAAGATATCCAAGGACACCCTATTGTACGCATCCTCAAGGTCTATTGCGACCGCACATGTCATATTATACATGATTTGGCACAATTGTAGAACGTATATTAAAATTTTAATTTCTGCAAAATTAAGTAAGAGTTTTTTTTTAGAGATTTCATAGTTGAATATCTGATAATAATAGTAAATCGTCATTTCTATCATAGGTGAATCTGATATACATCGTGTTTATATTGTGATATTATCAACATATCGTGTTTTGTAAATAAATACAGTGCATCATACATCAGTATTTACAAATATATTATAAGTATGGCATTGAAAATTAAATTCGTCACACTAAAAAATATAACTTTAAGATTTTACATATATTTTTCACAAGAAGCGAGACGCGGTACTCTATCTCATAGTTTATTGAAGCACCTAAAAAGAACACAGCATGTCATGTGTATATCCTACAGAACACTATCACGGTGGTTAAGCGAAGACAACCCTAATTTCAAAAACACAAAGGAAACGAGAGGACGAAAAAATGTTGTAGACAATTTCGATAAAGAAATCATTAAGAGAGCAACTCATAAGATTTTGTATGGCAAAGAAGCATTGACATTAAAAATTGTGAAAACGTAACTACAAAATACCGACATTCACATTTCTGAAACAAAATTATGGAAATCAGTATGGAGTGACGGATTTAAATTTCGCAAATATACATGTGGCAGAAGCGTCATTTGTGAGAAACCACATTTAGTAAATATTTGAGACAAATTAGGGAGATGCGTAAAGAAAATTATGATATTGTATTTATTGATGAAACTTGGATAAACGAACACCATACTAATGAAAAGGTAAAGGCAATCTACAGATGGAACTATTAAGAGATATGTACCAAGCAGCAAAGGTCAAAGATTAATAATGGCACATGCAGGTAGCAGAGAAAATTGTCTGTTGAAAAATTGTGAACTGATGTTCATTTCCAAATCTACTGATAATCGAGACTACCATGATGAAATGAATGGAGAAAAGAATGTACTTCCATCGTTAGATAGACCCTCCTGACTGGTTATGGACAACGCTTCTTACAATAATGTAGATACACGTGAAGATAAGATCCCTACAACCTCGTCTACTAAGGAAGACATTAAAATATGGCTTAGAAAAGAAAATATTTCATTTAATGAACTGTACTTGAAACCTGAGTTGCTGATATTGGTAAAGAATGAACACAGAGCGAAGAGTTTCCACATTGATAAAATTATAGAGGAGCATGGACATAAATGTATAAGACTACTACCGTATCATTCACATTTAAATTCAATAGAATTTGTTTGGGCTAAAATTAAAGGAGCCACGGCAATGAAAAATAAAACCTTCAAACATAATGATGTTCATAAAATGGCATATTCTATGCTCTCCGAAATTAACAAAGAATTCTGGATTAATTGTGAGGACCATATATTGATAGTGGAAGAAGAATATTGGCATAAAGGTGGTTTACGATCAGATATCAAAGATCCTAAAAGTACCTCTCCGTGGTGCACCCTGAAAACGGTTCTTGCTGTCATTCTGGCCAACAATTTTTAGGCTCGTGTCCGTGGTGGCTGTAGATTGGATCAGAATTGCCTGTAAGGAGACAATAAATATCTCCAAGACCTCTACACTTACACACCAAGCAGCACGGACGGCACACAGTGACGAAAGGCACATATGCATTCCTTCTCGTACAGCAGCAAATGTAGAAACATTGAAGGGGCGGCCAATATCAATGTCTGATATGTGTAGATCCCGCTAAGACGTTGTGATCCTACCAGTGCACATTGACTTGAAAAAGGCAACACGTACTAGAGGGCAGTGTTGTGTATGTGCATCGATATAGTTTGTTTGTTTGTTTTGCGTTCGCTCCATTGTAACCATCACGGATATCCGTGCGATTTCCGCCGGGAGCGTGATTACGTTGTGCCACCGTTATGCGCCTTGTAGGCATAGCACATCCGATTTCGGCATGCCTTGACAATTCGGGTGGGCTACCCTTAGCCTGTGACAGCCTCTATATCTGTCTCCAGGCACGCGTAGTGGCAACTCTTCGCCCAGACGATTTTTGCTCTCGTCTGACTCGCACGAGGTATTCCACTGTCTATGAACTTGCGTCGTGTAATTGGACGTGCTGTGCCTGTGCCCATTGGGTACTGAACCGTTTCTCATCCGTGAGCCTGGTTCCTTAAGGGGAAGAACTCAACAGAGGAGTTGGACCCTGGCTCTTTCGCCCTCTTAGCCGAGGTGTTGTTCACCGACATCGTGTACCCCTTGTCCAAGTTCGAGTCTCACACCACGCGTTTGAGAGCAAGGCGTTCTCGAGCTGAGCTTCCTTGTCCCAATAGCGCCTGAGCCCATCAGGTACTGAACCCTTTCTCTCTTCAAGTGTATTTCCGGTGTAGGAAAACCTGACAGTAGAGTTGGGCCAGGGCTAAATCGTTGTCCCTTTTGTGCCTGAGCCCATCGGGTACGGAACCCTTTCTCTCTGCAAGTGTACATCCGTTATAGGAAACCTTGACAGTAGAGTTGGGCCAGGACTACCATCGTTGTCCCTTTCTTGCCTAAGCCCATCGGGTACAGAAACCTTTCTCTTCGCGAGCATATTTCCGGTTTAGGAAGGCTCGACATAAGAGTTGGGTTAGGTCTTCTTGCTTTACCAAACGCCAATGGATGGTTCTGGGTCTCTGCCTGTAAGGAACACAGGTAACTAGAAGCTCGTCTCGAGCTGACGGAGCTTGTAGTTCCCCTTTCCTAGGGACTTTTCACTTTCTATTTGCACTTCGCGCTGCCCTCTATCGCTGTTCTGCCCTTTCATTGTTTCATTGTACTCGGTATGAAATCTATTTGTCTCTCGCCATGCATCTACCTTTACTTGCATTTTACATTGGCCGCCCCTCCAATGTTCGGACTGGACTGACTAGCTTCACTGTATGTCGACAGTGTCACTATATGTGGTGATGCTGGTGGTGTCGGAGATATTGTCTGTCTCTTGTGCAGTCAAATCTCTTTCCATCTGCTACCTCCACATTCTCGGACACGATCCCCAAATGATTTGGTCAGAATCAGCTCGAGCTGCTGTATTTCTGTTTCCAGGGTGCACCGCGTGGAGGTACATTTGGGATCTTGGTTATCTGCTAACCCTGGGCCCGCCTAGAGCAATGCGTTCCCTTTGCACCCCATCGATATAGTGACAATGAAGCTACAATTGTCCAGCACAAGATCGACTGGCTCATGTTCGAGAATACACAAGCCACACGTCCCACCACAATAGACCACATTCAAAGTAGCGGTCATGACTCTTGTATTGAATACGCCATCTTGAACAAGTAATCCTCTATATGAAATAAAGATGTGAATATAACCCCTCATTGCACACAGGAAAGCATTGAGCAAATGTCGGGTAGAACATTGTTCAGAACTTCTGTTCACAGCAGTGTTGAGACTGAACGCTGTGGGCAACGTGAACGGGAAGCAAGTCCTTGTCTTTAGACATTGCAACCTATCCCAACTCGACTGTCACCGTTGCCCAACACGGATCATATAGAGATAATGTGGTTCAGTACCGGAGGGCCGACTGCAAAGCTCCTCGTCCGAGGTAGGCCTGCTCTACCTACTTCTTTGGGTAATATACGCAATGCCGAAGAGTAAGAATACACATGCCACGCCTGCCGATGGATTAAAAGGCCATCACAAGTGAACGAGACGAGTGCGTGAGAAATGCACAGGTCAAATCCCAGACCCCTGACGTGTTTGGAAAAGTAGCACCTAATCTAGGAAGGTATATCAATCCTACGTTTAATGTCACTGTCAGCATTACCCAATACTGCTCATATGGAAGAAATTAGGTCTGGGACCTAGGGATACAAAGGGTGGTAATGGAATAGTCCTCCTACACGAGGAACAGCTCGCTGGCTGCGAAGCGCATCGTCGGAGGAAAAACAAACTTTGGGGGACCTAAGAAAACTATCAGCTCGTCTCGTACATATACCCCCCTCTGAGTAATAGGCTCCTCCAATAGACATTGCATCAAGCCGAAAGCTGAAGTCTCTTGGGTATTATAGCTTGGAGGAACCTTCCCATTGCACATAGGAAGCAAGAGCTAATCGCTAGTAATTCCTGGTTTCGAAAACAAACAGACGACCAAGAATGGTGCTAACAGTTTAGTGTACAGCACGACTCAACAAATTACTGTTAGCTGCAGATTTAACGTGTATTCGTTTAGCTGACCAAGACTGGTGCTAACAGCTGAACACATAGTATGTGTGGTAGGATAAGTGTTTAACAATGGAGGTAAATATAAGGAAGATATTTATTTAAACATTCGTGAAAACTTCGTTTCCTGTTGCAAAAGTCCGAACATTTGCTGCAGAAATGTCTTCATTGTGGTACTAATAAATTCAAGTAGGAAGCATGAGGGCAAGTGACAAATTCTTGAGACTGACGGGAATACATTGTGATAGAGTGCTACGAGCCACTTTACCCAATACACTATTGACAGGAGAAGTTGTCTTTTCTATAAATATTGTTGAAGTTAATGACGAACGTAGGTCAACACAATATATCTAAAATGTATGTGAAGCAGCGTCACCAGCTATGTAAAAGAATGCACGGTAACGTTATGGGCACCTTGTTAAAGCAATATTAAGTAAGTACAATTAAATGTTTTCCAATGCCACGAACAAACAAATGATAGAGGAAAAGAGGAGGGGGGAGTTAACAAGAACAAAGAAAGTCTTTAAAAATGTTACAAATTTAATGTTAAACATAAATACACAGAATGGCAACATTATAGAGCACATTCTATTCGGAATTTATTCCCCTCACGTCTGCTCTGAGCGAAATTAGAATCTTCGCAAAATCGATCTGATTCTTCCAAAACAGATATGCAGACATTCAGTGTTGCCATCTAGACAGTTCTTTTTTTTTCTTATCCGGGATAATTTCCATCATTACTAGTCTGTTCACATTATTATATTGACAGTCTGAACCATAATCCATAAGCCGGTAACTGATCAGAGTCGTAAAGATACCACATTGGATGCATGAATAAGTCCACCATCAATTTTTATCTAACTTCAGCGACGCGAGCCCATAGCTTGCCAGGGTGGTAGAGATACAACATTGGATGCATGAATAAGTCTTCCATCGATTTATATCTAACTTCAGCGATGCGGAGAGAAAAATCCCGACCTGTTCAGTCCTTGATGTTGTCTGACCATACTGTTCTTTGCCCTCCTCTGCTTCCTCTATCCATGACTGTTCCCTGTAGTATCATTTTCCCACAAGGAATCCTGTTGGCATACATGTAAACCATGCATATTCTTCACTATTGAAAGTACTGGTTCTTGCGAACCTGTATGCATCTTAGTTTTATTTCTTACTTACACGCTTGTCTTATGTTCTGCATAGGAGATTCGCATAATTCATCTGAACAATTTATATTCGAATTCCTGCAAATGTCTCTCCATATTTGCAGAAGGTGCCCAACGTTCATTACCATAATAATGACCGTTCATCGCAGGCGGATGACAACGGTGGTAGACGAATGTTCGTTGCATCTCGCTGGTGTTTGCGGAGATGATTGAAAATCCATTCCTGGCATAGAATTCCCTGACATATTTGGGACGTGAATGATCAGAATTGTGCGTCGTTTTTTTTTTTCTCTGTCATTTCGTGCAGCACGTTATTCCCGTGACATGAGATGCAATGTTTCTCGACGATGCAAGCAACTTTGCTTAGTGTTGCAGCGTCACAATGGGCACTCTGAGCGACGTACTCTTAGGATGTGGCGTTGATATTGAAGCTCTTTATGGACATTTTGAGAGTCATTGAAGTGTTTCTTTTGTGTACCGACCAGTCGATTTTCCTTGAGGAGCCTATGCATCAGCTGTTTTGGGATGCATTTATCAGGCATGCGCACGACATATTCAGCGAGATCAGTGTGCATTCTTCAACATAGTATGAATACTTGTGACGTTGGCTAAGTGAAGACTTCACTATCAGGTACTTTATCTAGACACGTTTTCCTAAAAAAAAATTGACAGAGCATGAATGAAAGTGATTTAATACTCTGACGTGTTTGCTGTAAAATGTCCATGTCTCACACCCTTTTGGCAATGTAGTAAGAACATTGGTGCGATAGACTTATAATGTTGTGGCGAGGCTAATGCTCTTTCGTTTCCACACATTGTCGCGCAGTCTGCCAAATACAACAGTCGCCTTAGAGATTATGTTATTGACTTCTGCATCAGTACTCTTATCCCTAGAGACAGTACTATCAAGATAAGTGAATCTGTCGACTGGTATGAGGCAATTGTTATTCACCTCAATAACTGGGTCATGTTATTGTTCACTGGGAAAGAGTTCAAATTACCTCCATTTTCATGGTGTTGATGGTCAGGCCAAACATATCAAAAGCTGTAGAAAATATGTTCATGCTGGATAGCATATCTTTTTCGGAGCTGGTAACGAGTGCATAGTCATCAGCAAACTTGTTGAGATGTCTGGACTGTAGCTGTTTTGTATTTGGATTAAAGTGAGGAAAAGTTGCTCTATTCTTAAATTTACTCTCTCGTCCTGGTCTATTTGACACCAGGTGTAAAATAAAGTCGAGACGGTGGAAAATAGTTAGGGATGCTGTGGATAATGTACCTGTATGCCAGCTAGTGGCGCCATCCGTGTACTATACCGAGACCAGTCTTCACATCCGTGGGTAGGCAGATCACAATTATGCCGACTTTAATGATGTCGGTTGCTGTCATTTTTATTATGTTTTTGTCCACCAGCTATGGTGTGTTCTCCCAGATTACAGCTCACTCGTGACCGTCGGCAGATATACTTGAGCCTAAACGTCACTGCTCATGTTGCAGCTGATTAAACCACGTGAGTTGCAGGTGGCTCATAGTTTGGGAAGCAGCATCCAGAGGAAGCAGAACGTGTTTCGCAATCAGGGTATCCATACCGACCATGTTTTACAATGTTTTGGACTGCGCTGTTTACGTTATCAAAAATATGTCATTCACTTTTTTGATCCAGTTAGATGTTAAGTCCACTACTGAAGCGAAACAACACCATCAGCCCGCCTGCTGGACGTAAACCGTAAACAGGCGAAACATTGTTATAGATTTTTGGACAGTGTATTCACTATTTTGTATGTAATTCGGTACAACCGACAGTGTAGTGAAACATGCGGTTTGACAAAGTCACCGCGACTGTGTTATCATGCATCTCACAATCATACAGCGGAATAGAGAGCACTGGTGAGATCAAGCAATTGGTGGAATAGAGAGCACTCCTGAGATCAAGCAATTGGTGAAATAGAGAGCACTCGTGAGATAAAGCAATTGCTGGAATAGAGAGCACTCGCGAGATCAAGAAATTGGTGGAATAGAGAGCACTCCTGAGATCAAGCAATTGGTGGAATAGAGAGCACTCCTGAGATCAAGCAATTGGTGAAATAGAGAGCACTCGTGAGCTAAAGCAATTGCTGGAATAGGGAGCACTCCTGAGATCAAGCAATTGGTGAAATAGAGAGCACTCGTGAGCTAAAGCAATTGCTGGAATAGAGAGCACTCGCGAGATCAAGCAATTGGTGGAATAGAGAGCACTCCTGAGATCAAGCAATTGGTGAAATAGAGAGCACTCGTGAGCTAAAGCAATTGCTGGAATAGGGAGCACTCCTGAGATCAAGCAATTGGTGAAATAGAGAGCACTCGTGAGCTAAAGCAATTGCTGGAATAGAGAGCACTCGCGAGATCAAGCAATTGGTGGAATAGAGAGCACTCCTGAGATCACGCAATTGGTGAAATAGAGAGCACTCGTGAGCTAAAGCAATTGGTGGAATAGAGAGCACTCACGAGATCAAGCAATTGGTGGAATAGAGAGCACTCGTGAGATAAAGCAATTGGTTGCATATCAAGCTTAGGATGTAGCCTAGAACTCAGTATTTCTTGGCTGTAGTGATTTTCTGTACAATATAAATACATTCAGTAGTTTACCATTGCTTTCTGAACGATGCACTGTTGCGTGCAGTGGCATTCGAACCCGGTACCTTGGCCGTCACATATGCAATGTGTGCCACAGATCCGGACTAATGAGATTATCTGATACACAACGGTGAAGATACTGATGTGACACTCTGATCAAATGACCGCTGACGAAAGTAATGTATTTTCTTGTTGCCTTAAAATTGTATCAATCTCAGTAACACCCACTGATATTCCTTGACCTAATACAAGAAGTGTAGTTTTCAGTGTTATGAAATATCGCATACTTAGATCACTGCCGGCTGACATTCTTTCTCCCATCGTGCTTTCCTAACCTGTATTTTGGTGATAAAATTGTAATGAAATGAACGGGTGACTTCGACTGAAGCCTGCAAAAATAGTGTGTTATCAATATAGAGTGATCATTTGGCGGTCGCATTGTCTGGCTGTGGTTTTGTCTAACGCGTGCCACTCACAAAGTTATTGTAATATAACTCACGCATATTTGAAGCCAAAGTTTCGATCGTCGCACACCCTGAGTGCTATTAACGTCTGGTGTCCGCTCGTGCGTACGCACACGCCAGGCCCCGATCAATTAGAGGGATCCGTATTACCACAAGAGAGTCCCCTCGAGCTGTGTCCCCTTCTCTCCACCATCTTGCCTCATTTATCTGACTTGTTTCTCTACCCGTCTCTGCTCATATATGAGAACATCATGATCCCTCGCTCCCTCTCTCTCTCTCTCCCTCTCTCTCTCTTTCTCTTTCTTCCTTTTCGTTTATATTATCTCTGATCTTTTCATCACAAATGCAAATCACAATGTGCCACATTATTTCAAATAAATCGCACACATTATGCAGACTACTAGTTACAAACATTTTCAGTAACAATAGACAGTAACCTGTGTAATGAAAGATTATAACATGTAATAATTTGTACATTAGCAGACCGTAACTTATGTAATAACTGATCATAATGTGTGTAACTATAGACCATAACTTGTGTAATAACTGATCATAATATGTGTAACAAAAGACCATAACTTGTGTAATAACTGATCATAATATGTGTAACAAAAGACTATAACTTGTGTAATAACTGATCATAAAATGTGTAACAAAAGACCATAACTTGTGTAATAACTGATCATAATATGTGTAACAAAAGACTATAACTTGTGTAATAACTGATAATAATATGTGTAACAAAAGACCATAACTTGTGTAATATCATATAATACAATTGTGAAGAAACTAAATATTTGTTATGATAAATATTTCTTTCTGTAAGCTACATAAAATACAGTTGTGTAGAAACATAACATTTCTCTCGTGTAATGACAGACCATAGCTTGTGTTTGTTTGTCACTAATTCCAGGAATTACGAGCAGCCTGCTCTTACTTCCTATGTGCAGTGAGGTTGTCTCAGAGCTTTCTTTCATACTGAGATGACTTCAGCTGTCAGCTTTCACTTTCATAATTACACAGCAGCAGCTGTACGGAAGAGGTAGAACACTGTCTTTTGTGGATGATATCCTGATATACAGACAGGGAAGAGATAGAACAGAAACTGTCGGATCATTGCAGAATGAGCTAAACAGTATCGCCTCCTGGTGTGATGATTCAGGGACACTGATCAACCAAATAAAAAGGCTGCTGTGACATGGTTCTCTCTTAACAATCACATCGTAAAGTCTGCGACACCGACGGTGGAGATGAGGTGGTACGATGAAATCAGGACCTCATCCTTACAATAACTGAGCGTGCGATTTGATCGTAATATGTGTTTTCAGGAACACGTTGATCATGTTATCGCAAAAGCCAGCAAAGAACATTCAGCTCTGAGATTGATGGCAACGGCTGACACAAAAAATCACAGATCATAATCTTATATGAGGTTCTTGTCCTCCCTGTCATTGAATATGCAGGCGCCACTATCACCGCCAGTCACACACAGATTAAGAGGGTGGAGAAAACTCAAATCGAAGCGATGCAGATCGTCCTTGGTTGCACAAGGGACACACCCTGTGTGGTTATGAGACTTCTTGATTTTCCGAGCATATCTCATAGAACTGATATGTGGTGTGCCTATACATACCTTAGAGTGAGTTCTTATATAGACCACCCACTACACATTGAGCTCTCTCGTGTGAAGCGAAGCGGGTTCAAGAGAGGTACATCGTGGATGGGTCGTGCCGAGAATACCGCTAAACGGATCTGCGGCCTAGAAGGCATAACTCCTGGCGAGGAATGGATACCTAATCCTATGTTCTTTCAAAAGGCAGTAAATATCGTCATTACACTCAATAGAGAGTGCAGGGAACACAGCCCCGTGAGCGTGGATGCTGATGTCAAAACACTCATCTGCGAGCATACTGATGGCACAGATGTGATTTACAAGGACTGGTCGATCATCCGTCACCAGCGATGCGCATGGGCCTTTACTGCCAGATTAAAAGGAAGAACAGTGCACGAAGCCAGTGGTGCCCTTACCTCTACAACAAGCAGTCTAACAATATAAGTATTTGCCGTAACGCAGGCACTTTACTGGCTGGAATCGCAAGCCTATCCCCGTGCGTGCATGCTAAGTGACTCAATGAATATGATTCAGAAAGTCAAAATATGTGGATGTACGTAGGGGATGGGTAGATTCAATAGAGGAAGCTAAAATGCGGGCATCACTACGGAAACTCACGCTTATCTTTGTCCCTGGACACGCGGGCGTGGAGGGAGACGAACGAGCCGACCAATGAACTGGCCACCACAACAGATGGTTAGCCTATGGGCCGAGCAGACATATACATTGCTCTTCGTGAGTCCTCACGATCAGAGGATTTTGAGATGAATGAGCATGAGTCAATATCGAGAATGTGCGAATTGGGAGTGAGGATGGGCGTGACCCCTAGAAAACACCTGACACAAATTTCAAAAAGAGCAGTGAACCAACACAGAACCGGAACCATCAGCCGTTATACCCCGAGAGATTTACTGAAACGGATATCTAAACACCTATGGAAGTGTCCTTTGTGCGAAGAGGATACTCAACATACCTAATGCATGCAGGATTAATTATACTACGAATATACGTGATTAATTGTACATTAAGTATGCGGAATTCATTATATAATCTACATACCATAATTAATTATATACTAAGTAAATAGAGATTTCTATCGTTCATTAGTTACATATCGGTACAAATATTCTTGTGTGCTTAGTACAATTGTCTTGAAATAATTCACTAAGTGACGTTTGGTACAGTCCACTAAATTACTAACTAGCATAGTTGCTTCGTAAGATTAACTATGGGAAATCGTTAAAAAATGTGTTAGTTTGACTGTTTCGCTGAGTTTAACTGTTGTTTCTGTTTCGTGAAGCGTTAGTACTAATGAATTTATTTCATTTAGTTCAAAAGCGAAACTACTTCAGAAAGGTTACTATATAGCAGAACAGTTCATTGAGTTTTACTGCCTTTTATGCTTCGTGACGTTTCTATAACATATGTGTTTATTTTGCTTAGTTCACTAGCTGAATTCCTTCACAGCGGTTACTAACTGAACAGTTTTTGAGAGTTTTAGTGTGGTATTTGGTGAAGTTTACTACACTACTAAAGTATACTATTTCGTCAAGTCAACTATAGGTAGAGTTTACTGACATTTCTTTTCAAGAAAGTGTAGAACGACGAGACGGACCTCATTAGTTTGCAATCTTGATATTTTGCTCGGCTTAGTAACTTGATGTTTGCCATAGTTCACTAAATGGGGTTTGCCATAGTTCACTAAATGGGGTTTGCCATAGTTCACTAAGTGAGGTTTGCCACAGTTCCCTATGACATTCACTAAAAGTTCACTAAATGACGTTTGCCACAGTTCACTAAATGATGTTTGTTAAGTTCACTAAGTTACGTTTCCAATGTTTACTACGTGACGTTTGCTGCAGTTCCCTGTGTGATGTTCGCCACATGTCCTAAGTAACGTTTGCCACAGTTCACTATGTGAAGTTTACCACAGTTCACTAAATGACGTTTGTCACAATTCACTAAGTGACGTTTTCCAAAATTCACTAAGTGACGTTTTCCAAAATTCACTAAGTGACGTTTTCCAAAATTCACTAAGTGCCGTTTTCCACAATTCATTAAGTGAAGTTTGCCACAATTCATTAAGTGACGTTTACCAAAATTCAATAAATGATGTTTTCCAAAGTTCACTTAGTGATGTTTGCCAAGTTCACTAAGTGATGTTTGTCAAAGTTCACTAAGTGATGTTTGCCAAAGTTCACTAAGTGATGTTTGCCAAAGTTCACTAAGTGATGTTTGCCAAAGTTCACTAAGTGATGTTTGCCAAAGTTCACTAAGTGATGTTTACCAAAGTTCACTAAGTGATGTTTGCCAAAGTTCACTAAGTGATGTTTGCCAAAGTTCACTAAGTGGTGTTTGCCAAAGTTCACTAAGTGATGTTTGCCAAAGTTCACTAAGTGATGTTTGCCAAAGTTCACTAAGTGATGTTTGCCAAAGTTCACTAAGTGATGTTTGCCAAAGTTCACTAAGTGATGTTTGCCAAAGTTCACTAAGTGATGTTTGCCAAAGTTCACTAAGTGATGTTTGCCAAAGTTCACTAAGTGATGTTTGCCAAAGTTTACCAAGTGACGTTTATGTATAGATCATTGACGTTGACGCTTTCAATTCACTAAATGGCAGTTGGTTCAGTTAACATATGTGACATTTTGTACAATACATAACGTGGGGCATAACACGGTTTTAACTATCGTTAACTTTGGCAAATTTCTAACATTATGGTTGACGCAGACAGCGCGAGTTATATTTGGTATAATGAACAGACGTGATGCGTGACAGTTTTCTGAAGTGACCATAGGAACAGGTCACTAATGTGGCGCTGCAAACAACTCCATGACGCGGTGTTTTACCCCTTTAACTAACATGACACTTAACACAGCTCACTAACAATAATGAGATCACATGTGAGCTAGACACAGTTTGTTAACAGTGAACACTAACAGTTCAGTACAGTTTGCTAGCGGTGAACACTAACAGTTTGGTACAGGTGCTAACAATGGACACTAAGATTTGGGTACAGTTTATTAACAATAATCAATTCATTAAGTGAGCTGGCCACAGCTGGAACAGTTTACTAACAAATGTGAACCTTGACAGTTTCAGTATGAGTTTATTAACACATGTGAATCTTGACAGTTTCAGTATGAGTTTATTAACACATGTGAATCTTGACTCTTTCAGTATGAGTTTATTAACAAATGTGAATCTTGACAGTTTCAGCATGAGTTACCAATAATTGTGAATCTTGACAATTTCAGTATGAGCATATTAACAAATGTGAATCTTGACACAGTTTCAGCATGAGTTTATCAATAAATATTAATCTTGACAGTTTCAGTATAAGCATATTAACAAATGTGAATATTGTCTGTTTCAGTATGGTCTTAAAAAGAAAGAAGAGCGACAAGAAGAAGAGGTAGCAGATCTCATGACTGAGGGACGAATTGGGCGCAAGAAGAAAACCCCAGCAGAACTGGCAGCTGAGGCTCAAAAAGATGACGCCGATGACGATGAATTTTCCAATAAATTCTCCTCGCTATGCTGCTGTTTAAATTTTGTGTGATCAAGTCGGGATGTGATTTGATTATTTCTGAGACATACATCTCAATCGTCAACATAATTGTGAATGAAATCACTAGTTGTAATTTCATTATACACGGCTGTGTTTAGTGGAGTCATTTGTGATAACACTGTGTACGGTTGTGTTTACTGGAGTCAGTTGTGATCACACTGTGTACGGTTGTGTTTACTGGAGTCAGTTGTGATCACACTGTGTACGGTTTTGTTTAGTGGAGTCAGTTGTGATCACACTGTGTACGGTTGTGTTTAGTGGAGTCAGTTGTGATGACACTGGTTATGGTTGTTTAGTGGAGTCAGTTGTGATCACACTGTGTACAGTTGTGTTTAGTGGAGTCATTTGTGATCACACTGTTTATGGTTGTGTTTAGTGGAGTCAGTTGTGATCACACTGTGTACGGTTGTGTTTAGTGGAGTCAGTTGTGATGACACTGTTTATGGTTGTGTTTAGTGGAGTCAGTTGTGATCACACTGTGTACAGTTGTGTTTAGTGGAGTCAGTTGTGATCACACTGTTTATGGTTGTGTTTAGTGGAGTCAGTTGTGATAACACTGTGTACGGTTGTGTTTAGTGGAGTCAGTTGTGATCACACTGTTTATGGTTGTGTTCAGTGGCGCCAGTTGTGATCACACTGTTTATGGTTGTGTTTAGTGGAGTCAGTTGTGATCACACTGTTTATGGTTGTGTTTAGTGGAGTCAGTTGTGATCACACTGTTTATGGTTGTGTTTAGTGGAGTCAGTTGTGATCACACTGTGTATGGTTGTGTTTAGTGGAAATGTTTCTGATAACACTGTGTACAGTTGTATTTAGTGAAGTCAATTCCCCCACTTTTTGTGGATGCGTTTAGTTATGTCATGTGTGATATCACTGTGTGGATATGTATAGTGGAATCAGTTGTGGTCGCACTCTGTGTGGATGTGTTTTTTGAATCAGTTGTGGTCGCACTCTGTGTGGATGTGTTTTTTGAATCAGTTGTGCTCCCACTCTGTGTGGATGTGTTTGGTATAGTTCGTTGTGATCTAACTGTATGTAATGAATTCAGATGGGATTTCAACATGTGGATACGTTTAGTCGTGTCAATTTATTAAGAATATACGTAAATGCTTTTAATTACGTCTCTTGCAATATGATTATATGTAAATAGATTTTAGCAGCGGCAATTATGATACTACTAAGTTTGTATGTATGCATGTAATTTCAACTGTTGATTTTTCTAGTGATTTGACCTTTGTTTGATTTCATTATCACTGTATGGGATTAGTTATACCATAAATCATACACATATTTGTGCTTAACGAGGTCAGTAATATGTGATCTTAGAATTAATGTTTTGTAGAATCAGTAATTATGTGATCTTAGAATTAATGTTTAGTGTGTGTCATGTGACGTATTCCTTCCAGAACGTTGTCTTCCCAATGAACTCTCTGAACCTCTCCCTGTCTTGGGCGATGTGGATTGCATTTTCTAGCGATGTATTCATATTATCTTTAATGTAGTCAGTCCATCGTCTTCTTGGTCTGCCCCTTCTCCTCTGCCCAGGTACTCTTCCCTCCATTATTTGTCTTTCTAAACAGTTATGTCTCTTTATATGACCAAACAGGCGTAGTTTTCTTTTTGTTATTGTGTTTAGTAACCAACACTCTGGAATATTCAGTGTGTTTATAATATAATGTTTAGTAGAATCAGTAATTATGTGATCTTAGAATTAATGTTTTGTAGAATCAGTAAATATGTGATCTTAGAATTAATGCAGAAACTATGTATATTTAGCTGTTATGGATAAGCTCTGAACCTATTCCAATTTGCATAAACTATACATTCATTTTAATTCTGACCCTTTTCCAATTTGCATAAACTATACATTCCTTTTAATTTTCTCCCACGGGGATTGCTTTTGGTGCTACAATCGGAGGCTCCTTCTATGCCCAGTTTCGATCATGTTTAGAATAAATGTTACGTGGAGTCGGTAATAACAGCTGATAATAGATTCTAAAGATGTAGATGATTGACATAATTTGTACCCCAGTTTCCGTATATATACTTCCTCTCTCTCTCTATCTCTCTCTCTCTCTTTCTCTCAACGACACGGCATACCGTCTACCTAGAGTATTTCTCATAGCACACAGCAACTCCGAGTCTTCAAGCGATAATCTCCATAGATCTCCTTGGATATTCACTATATAAACAAGACACCACGAGCTGCTTTCGAACAAAACAGCATAACCACTAAGTTATACTCCATCGGGGTTCGAACATACAATCTCTGAATTTAAAATCCAGATATCAACTGCGCCACATGGACTTGTGAACTTAGTAATATGTGATATCAGATTGAATGTTTAGTAGCATCAGTAATATGTGATGTGAGAATGAATGTTTAATAGATTCAATAATATGTGATCTGAGAATGAATATTTAGTACAGTCAGTAATATGTGATCTTAGAATATGAACCAAAACTGCTGATGATCCATATGTTGGGCGCTATTCATGAGACAAAAACGACAGGACGCGCTAGACAGACTTGATTTCCTCACAAGCTGTGGATTGCTCAAGGGAGGCTATTGTTGCCACAATTTCCAAGAGTAGCCTCATTTTCCCTCATGTTTTTCAGACTAATATTTGTTCTATGCCAGTGTCACACTTGTCACATAAGTATATTGCACTAGTCACAAAAGTATACAACACTTGTCATATAAGTATATTGCACATGTCACATGTCATATAAGTATATAGCACTTGTCACATAAGTATATAGCACTTGTCACATAAGTATATAGCACTTGTCACATAAGTGTATTGCACTTGTCACATAAGTGTATAATACTTGTCACAGAAGTGTATAGCATTTTTCCTATAAATATATATCATTTGTCACATAAGTGTATAGCACTTGTCACAGAAGGGTGTTGATCGTAGAGTAACAAAGAATATAGGACATTGTTTCAGGAAACAAATATCATGCACTCCAGTTACAAATAGATGTTAATTTGTTATGTCATTGGAGCTTTCAGTTGTACTATTTAAGAAACCAGTATCAAATAATGTTAGCAGTGTATGATAATTGCGTTTATTTCAATCGTGTGTGCTAATGTCGTTTATTTAAATCGTGTGTGCTAATGTCATTTATTTAAATCGTGTGTGCTAATGTCATTTATTTAAATCGTGTGTGCTAATGTCATTTATTTAAATCGTGTGTGCTAATGTCATTTATTTAAATCGTGTGTGCTAATGTCATTTATTTAAATCGTGTGTGCTAATGTCATTTATTTAAATCGTGTGTGCTAATGTCATTTATTTAAATCGTGTGTGCTAATGTCGTTTATTTAAATCGTGTGTGCTAATGTCGTTTATTTAAATCGTGTGTGCTAATGTCATTTATTTAAATCGTGTGTGCTAATGTCGTTTATTTAAATCGTGTGTGCTAATGTCATTTATTTAAATCGTGTGTGCTAATGTCGTTTATTTCTATCTTATGTGCTAATGTCGTTTATTTCTATCTTATGTGCTAATGTCGTTTATTTAAATCCTGTGTGCTAATGTCGTTTATTTTATTTGCGTATGCTAATGTCGTTTATTTCAATCGTGCGTGCTAAAGTCGTTTATTTCAATCGTATGTGCTAATGTCGTTTATTTCAATCGAGTGCGCTAATATCGTTTATTTCAATCATGTGTGCTAATGTCAAACCTTTTCTGTTATGTGAGTTGATATCAGTTATTTTTAGTAGTTTGCGCTAATGTCAGCTAATATCGGTCTCGTTTACTAATGTTATCTATTTTCGGTCGTGTATACTAATGTCAGCTACTATAGGTCGTGTATACTAATATCAGCTATTATCTGTCGTGTATACTAATGTGAGCTATTATCGGTCGTGTATACTAATGTCAGCTATTATCGGCTGTATACTAATGTCAGCTATTATAGGTTGTGTTTGTTACTGCCAGATAATATTAATCGTACTAGTTAAATTTTATTATATCGATTAATGTCACTAGCAATGAGCTGTGAAAGAAAATGTAGCCAGGCAGCCTAATATCAGTTAATGTCACTAGAAATCATCCGTGAAAGATCATGCAGCCTAATATCAGTTAATGTCACTAGCAATTATGTGTGAAAGACAAAGTAGCCATGCATCCTAATATCAGCTGTTAAAGATAATGCAGCAATGTAGGATAATATCAGCTAATGTCATTTGTGTGAACTGGTGCCAAAAATAGTTGTCGTACCAACTATCGCTAACATACGTCATACGTATGACGTATTGTCAATAGATGTCAGATAAAATGTCAGTGGTGTCAGTATATGATAAAAAATGACATCAATGTTGTTTCTTTATACGTATTACACGAATTATCAAATCCTTCTCTAGATAGATCCTACCAACAAGTTACGCGTAGCGTTACTCTACTGATCAGGTGTTTCATTTGCTGACAATACATCGTATACGAAAAATGATCAGTCAACAGCACGGATCCGTCGCAATCAGCCAAGATGAGCGACGAAATTTCTGATTAGCTGTCACGACCTATACCTCGAGGAAGCCTTGTGAGATGCATATTGGAGCCTGGTCTAGTTAAGTAAAAACGTATTCTCCTTTTATGGTGATATATACCCTCTTTTCTATCTCGTACTGTCTCCATTTTTGTTATATGAGCTTTGCAACCATAAAAAAACTGGAGGTCGTGGTGGCTGGAATTTCGGAACCACGACCTATGTATACATCAGCAGCCTGGTCAGGAACAGTATAATTGATATATCTCCGAGGGTGTGGCTCGCCGAATCATTACAACCTCGGTTATAGTAACACGCTCTGAAATGACCACATTGGACTAATGTCAACGGTTGAAAGTATCGTTGCTGAATATAAGAGATATTTTGTATTATAAATTTTACTAAATAAAGTAGAAATCTTAAACACGTTACATAAACAATTCTGTTGCACTGGAGACATTCCCCGACATTTCTGTTTCATCGGAGACAATCCCCGATATTTCTGCAGCATTGGAGACATTCTACGACATTTCTGTTGCATCAGAGACATTCTCCGACACTTCTGTTGTATTGGAGACAATCTTTAACATTTCTATTACATTGAAGACATTCCCCAACATTTGTGTTTCATCGGAGACAATCCCCGACATTTAAGTTGAATCTGAAACACCCCCCCCCCCCCCGACCTTTCTGTTTCATCGGAGACATTACCCGACAGTTCCGTTATCTCGTCTCTGCTGAAATTCTGTATAAGTCAAGCTTCATAACATATTCCTGGTTACATTGATTAACCTTTCTATGATATTCAGTATTTGTTACTCTACACCATGTGGTTCCAGAAAATAACACGGATTATGTATATTTAATGACATGACCGGTGACGTTATACGATAGTTATATACACGTGTTTAGAAGCACACAATCTGAACACACGCGTTTAGAAGCACACAATCTGAATACACCCGCGTTTGATGCACAGATTGTACACACGTGTTTACAGCGCATTCTATATATAATTTGGTAAATGGAGAAAAAGGAACATATGTTGTCAAATGCTTTATATAATGTGAGCTGAACAATTTGTGTGGTGTATTTTATAATACATAATGTTGTGTAAGAATGATCAATAATGATGTGTACAAATTGTCAATAATTTATGTGAGACTGGTAAATGATGTGTACAAATTGTTAATTATGTTTTGTGGGACTGGTAATAAATGTTGTGTACAAATTGTTACTGATGTTACGTAAGAGTGATGAGTAATGTTGTGTAAGACTGGTAAATATTATTGTATAAAAATAATAAATGATGTCATGTAAGATTGTGTCCCAGTCTATTATCTCAGGAATGTTTTGTTCTTTTTCATTTCTATTATAGTTATATATCTTCACTTTCTTATTCTTATTATTATTCTTTTTATTTCACTTTTTTGTGAAATATTTCATTATAGATCTGTTCTCTCGGGTTTTGAAGTTTTTTTTTACTATATATATTTTTATAACATTTTTATCGATATTTCTTCTCCTATTTTTATATTGTTATTGTTTCTGAGGAAGGTACTATTACGAAACGTTAACTTGTATTGTTCTTTTTCTTTATTATCATTACTTTCATTATTTTATCATTATGAATATGTTTTATTCATATTGGGAAACGCGTCCATACTTATTTAAATAGTAATTATTTTTAAAGCAATTTCCAGCAACGTTTGTTCTACACACATCTATTAATAAGATGTGGCAAATTCTATGACATTTTGTATCTAAAGAACCGTGACTATACCCATGAAAACTTTGAAACGTGTTATATGGTCATGGATCATTTCTACAGACAACAGAAGAATAGACAGAAAGATCAAATTCAACAAGAATTCAAAAAGTCAAATACGTAAATTATGAACTTACATCAATTTTGAAACACAAATCTACCTTAATGGAAACCAAAAGGAAAATTATAAACTCCATCTTCATAGTTACAATCGTGTTATCAATGTCAAGACTAACAAAAAGAGCGATAGAAAGATTACTACATGTGAAATGAGATGTCTAAGAAAATCAGCAAACAGAACAAGAAGAGATCTGTGAGAAATAAAGAGATTACAGGGACTGTTGGAAAATCATCTGTGGTCAAATATATATTGAAATATAAAACAGAAACTGAAAATGATTCGGCCACTTAATAGAATTAATCCTTATTGACTAGCGGCAAAAGCATAACATGAAAATGGAAACAGCAACATACAGAGGAAGACCAAGAAGAAGTTGATTGAGTTACCAACATTCTGAGACGTCACAATATTACTGCATATTGAGCGATTAAACGTGCATTATACCGAAATCGATACCATTCAATCCTTCGACGCCATATAGCAAAAGCAGAGAAAATACAAAAAAAGATAGATATATTGCTAAACTCTTTCTGATCTCTGCTGAGCAATCTATCGTAGTGGTAATGATGATAATTGCTGACATTTTCTAATTGTGCTTTATCTATTGTAGATGTGAGTTCATTTCTGTTGATATACATTATTTTTGTCTTTTTTACATTGAAGAAAAGATTTTTATGTCTGGATATGATTTTTGTCTGATATAATTATGTTTTCTTATTCTTCTTCTTCTGCGTTCGTTCTCATACTCCTGCAGATCAACAGGATGTAGTCCGGAGAATGGAATGAGTTGTGTCATGATTTACAGCATTGCTGCGATATCTGCGCCTTTCGTCCTGACACCTCCGACTTCAGTATGGCTTTGGGTCACTGGCCCTATATGGAATGGGACAGCCAACTCCATCCCATAACCTACTTAGTCGTCTCGTACGACATGCATGGAAGGTAAACAGTGTTGCTATTCTTTGCTCCCCTTTCGGGCCCCGACAACACACGGGTGATCATGTGTTCTAAACTTGTGGGGCTTTTTGATATTATGGTGCATGCCATCTGTATACCTAATATTTGATATTTGGGTGCCGTCATCTGTGTACCTAATTTCTGGGATTCTATATTTTCCGATAGTAAGAGGTTGAGACTGTTCATAATGTGGGACTTCTTGTAATTTTAGACCGTGATGTTTTCAGCATATAAGTTGAACAGATGTGGTGAGTGGATGCATCCATGCCTGATTCCTTTTTGGATCTTCATCCAGTCTGATGTTTCTCCTTGAATGCGGATTGAAATATGTTGCTCATGATGAAGAAATTATAATGAGCATATGAGGTAGTTCGGGAAACCCATGCTTTCCATCATGTTCCAATAAATTCTGGTGTATTACGTACTAAAATGCCTTAGAGTAGTCTATGAAACAGGTGTATATGTCTGCATTTCTCTATTATATTTCTCATGTTGAAGATGAGTAACTCTGTTATGTCTGAAACACGCATAAGATATATTGATTTTTCTATCCATATATGATTCCATTTCATTCATGATTATCTTGAAAAATATCACGCTGGCATGACTGATCAGTGCCATTTTTTGTGTTTTTTGTGTGCAGAGTTTCAAGTTGCACTTGATATATATATATATATATATACTGGTCCTTTCCATCCTTAAGCTATATTTCACTTCTCCAGATCTTAACACAAAAGAAATGGTAGCCCTGGACACTGGGTTCTCATCCTGTTTGAATCAATTCACTAACCAATTATGTGCACCCTGGTGACTTTCCAATTTTTAAGTTTTTTATTGCCCAACGTACTTCTTCACTAATGAGTTCTGGTTCTATCAGTATTGTGTGTCGATATCTTTATTTAAATTTTCGTACATTTTCCTACAGTATTTCATTCACGTGTTCAGAATGTCTTTATTTTCTGTTAGTGTGTTTTCGACTTACGACCGGCTTAACTCCAGGCAAATGCCTAGTCCTAGTCAAATAATGATTTTGGTGAGCTTTGAGTCTGGCCAGAAAGAATGCACTTTCTTCACTCACCCCTTGTGACTTCAATTTCTATCATACAAATATTTAAAAGTAGTTGTGGGTCTTCATATGGTTGAATGTCTGCATTAAAAAAAATAGTTAAACAACCCTTTTATATACTTGAAGTAGACTTTGCCTTTTATATACTAGAAGTAAACTTTGCCTTCTACATACTAGAATTAGACCGCTTTCCACATACTAGACATGCACTTCGTCTTCTACATACTAGAAGTAGACTTCGTCTTCTACATACTAGAAGTAGACTTCGTCTTCTACATACTAGAAGTAGACTTCGTCTCAACGTATTTGATACTGCTGATAGTTTTTGTCTTCTGGGCAAGAAAGGGTTTGCTAACAGTGATTAAAGGATTTGTTACCAGTTATTAAAGGATTATGTAACAGTGATTAAAGGATTTGTTAACAGTTATTAAAAGGATTGTTACCAGTGAGTAAAGGCTTTGGTAACAATGATTTGCAAAACTTTACTACCATTTGGGGATGTCCAAACATTATGTCAACAGTTGAGAGGGGGAATCTTGGTCTGAAAGCTCGATAGTTGTTGACATGGCAAAAGGGGGTGGAGGTAGGTTGACGATATTTGACGAAAACAACACTGTTTATAGGGGGAGATTTTATGGACATGATCAAGGAAGGGGGGTGATCAAGTCCCTGAATTCTTGACAGTTGTTGAAAAAATAGAAAAGTTAAATCCACAAGCCCAGTATATTGCCTGTTCGAACCATAGTTTAATCCTAGCTGGAATCCATGCGGCACAAAAAGAAGTAAACTATATGACCTTCTTCGGTACACTTGATCGTCTGCACACCTTCTTCTCCAATTCATCTCACAACTGGGACATGCTCATCAAAACCACTGGAACGAGTCTCAAACGATTAGCCGAAACACGCTGGAGCGCGAGAGGCGAAGCGGTCAAAATGGTTAAAGGCCACTTTCTGACATTATGGAAACACTCGAACTTTTAATTGAGAGAACCGAAAATTCGGAAACGAGATCCGCGGCTGACAGCTTCCTGGTGGCGATGCAGTCATTTACATTCTTGACGTATCTAGGATTCTGGGCTCCAGTTGTAACGGAAATAAACGACGCGCAGGCATATATTCCGAAGAAGGTCGTATATTTGATGTGTCACTGCATACACTGAAACAACACAGTCACATACATAAACGCGCTGATTACATAATATTTACATAGCCATTTTGGATGTGGGGAGGGGGAGGGAGTAGACTTGATAACGAGTCACAATTTCAGTTATCATATTAACTATGCCCTATGTTAAAACTATATTGAATTCTATTATAATGAAAACCATGTTCCATGTTTTGTATCTTACTCAGAGATTGTATTATTACATATTGCTCAGAGATTGTAATATGCTCCGGAGATTGTTCAGTCGAGATTAGGAGAATATTCGACATGCACATTGAAATTGTGAGTGTTCATCCATCACAAGTGATAAAGAGCATTTGTTACTTCCACTTTTGAATTTTCACTTAGAATTATGTCCATGCCTTATAGTTCGTAGATGGCGAATAAGCCCTATTCGAGCTGCAAGTGTTCTTGGACAGTTCGGGCATGAATTGACCCCTGTAGAAAGATTGAGTTATATCCGTGACTTTCTAGCTACTCTCCGCTGTTAAGCTTCTTAATTTCTCGTACTTCTACAAAATAATGCGCCCTTCTTAGACTGCAGAGTGTCATGTAGATCTATCCTGAGCAAGTTCCTCCCATGTATCTTGGTCCATCTCAAAGGCTTTCAGCGAGGTCCTTAACGAGTTCTTGTACTCTTCCCTTGCACACCGAGATCATGTACCCTTCTCCAGCTCACCATAGAGGCGTATCTCTGGCATCACTCAAATTAACACTCACATTAACACAAATGAGAAAGCTATGGCAAAGTAGTAATAACGATACTAAAGTAACCCTTTTAAGATCATCTGTTTTCCCAGTGCCAACATATGCTTACGAGACTTGGACTTTAAACAAGACAATATCCAAAAGAATAAATTCATTTGAATTGAAGTGCTACAGAAAGATCCTACGAGTATCATGGACAGAGAAAAAAGAACATTGAAGTTTTGAAATTACTGAAGCGAAATGAAGTTTGACTTCTAAATACCATCATAAGAAGGAAGCTACAGTATTTTGAACACTTAAAGCGACAAAGTGGTATCGAACGGCTGATTCTGGAGCGCAGATTGTCTGTCGAGAGAAGAAGAGGAAGACCAAGAGGACGATTAGTCAGAGACATCAAAGACTTTATGCACATGTCTCTGGCTAATACAGATCTGCTTGCCCAGGACAAAAAGACGTTCAGAGTATCAAGGAAGAAGACAACGTTATGGAAAGAATATGTCACTATATATATATATATATTACAAAGTCCTTTTTTATGTGCTTGCTTATGGAGATTCACGACTAAAACTTATGTTTCTGTTACAACACATGTCCAGAAAAAAGGTTATCTGCCCAATGATACACGAAAAATATTAATTCCGGGGCCCGCCAACACACATATATTTCTCATATTTAAGTAGATAAAAGGGCTGAATTTGTTACAGTGTATATCATGTAATGGAGTAATGCACCACACTCAACCTCCTTAGTCGCCCCTTACTAAATTAATGTAAAGAAACAGGGTCATTGCTCATTGCGCACTTTTCTAGATCCGTTACCACACGGTCGCAACCAAAGGTGTATGACGTCAGTTTGCAATATGTCTCACAATATTAGCCAGCCCAATGATTTATCAGACCTGACCACCGCCATCGACTTGTGTCTATTCTAACACACAAAGCTTTGTATATGTTAATTAGCGTGATTAATGAAATATTCATGTGACATGAGAGACTCCCGCTCTACTTCAGTTAATAATTAATACAATAGGAAAGATAATCGTACTTGATGGTTGATCAATATCTCAATAAATCAAATGGAAACACAATCTTGGAACGTGTTCGTTGTGTTAGTTAGTTAGTTAGTCGTTGGGTCATCGTCACTGCACTCCGGACAAGTCCATAGGTGCTCAGATCTCTCCTTGAGTGTAGCCGCCATTACACGTTGACTGATGGCCCAAGTATGCAGCTGATTGATCGTTGTGTGCTAACAATTAGTGGGCACAAATGATCGTGTACGTGTACGTTAATGTTCGAGTGATAGAACACTTTCAACTTCAAAATTGTTACGTCACCCCCCCCCCCCTATGCAAGCCCTTCTCCAGATTACTCTCACGGAAATTCCGAACAGCGTGACTTATATTGGATGATGAGTCTAATCAATGGTCACTGCATATACTGTGTGTCACAACCACTAAAAATGACGAAAACAATGAATCAACAAATCTAAAAGTTATGCGGTTTCGGATCAGCACGCAGAACCATTCTATAGGAGCACTTTCCATATCCGTAATCTACAGTCGAATATATGATTACTTTCAGAAGGGGTTTTTAAACTTTAAAAAAAATAGGTTATTTCTCCATTGTCGAGTGTAAATTTCATACGAATTTCATACAGATAGTACATTTTATGTATAGATGTCAGGATGTAGTGATACAATGTGACACAAGGCAGTCTCTGAATTGTGTCCTTGGTCGAATATTAAGTTTCATTTGGGGCATTGAGTTTGAACAAATGCTGTATGTAAATACTGTCGTTTAGATCAACTTCTGTTACAAAACTTATAGACCACACAGCATTGCAAAACAGCGTGGAGCATTTCTTTCAAATAGTTGGAACAAAAATAAATGAACAGTTGATGGTGAAGAAGTTAAAGGAACTTACAGTGTACTAGCAATGTTCAATACTAAATCTACAAAATTGAGTCTTTTTGTGGAGATTGGCGTGAAGCATCTATGTTCAAACATGCAAAACCCATTTTTTTTACATCAATGTCAGAGTAGTATGATGCAGGCAATTCGATGGAGACACAAAGGAAGGATGTTTTCCCGATCCCGAAATGGATTCCTCAACGCTATAGTGCGACTGACAAGCACTAAAGATAATACACTTTCTCTATGCCGTGATTATCTTCGCTTGCTAAGAAGGATCAGCATCATTAATGTCATCATCATCATCACCCTGTGTTATTTTTTTCCTTCTGTTTTTTATCCCTCTGTTTATTCCTACATCGACTCATTTTTTCATATGTTTCCTCTCGTTGTAAGCTGTATGTTTTTAGTGAGATATTCTAATAGTTGGAAATAATGTGTAGTTGGTCGTAGCTGGCTATGTTTGTTTGCCTAGCACCACTTACAGAAATATGATACCGAATTCCTATGTTAAGTTTTCCTCCAGATATAGCCCTGCCCATTGATCACATACAGCTGCAGTTATTTTCGCTGACTCCACTTATCGCTGGTTAGCGACACAAAGTATACCCAATGCGATCAATAATCAGTGGTATCAAGCAAGATCTATAACGGTGTGCGATGCCAGCGCGTAGAGTGATATCTGGAGAAAGCCTTGACTAATCGTTCAAAAACTACAATCCGTTGTCAAGCATTGGCGCAACTTGGGTTATGTTTTGTCCACCTAGACGTACTCCGGGAATATTGTTGAAGGTTCTTATGATCATTTTACTGTATACGAAGAAAAGGTCTGGTGATAATACCAAACAGTTAATAGATTTGTTTGTTTCTTCCTACTTCAAGCGATATCAATGTTAAAGTGAAAATCTTGTATAACTCATTAGTTTTTTCTAGTTTGTTTTATGTATTTGAGTGTTGGAAAGTCACTGAGATGTGGAGATGGTTACAGACCTTCGAATACAACTGTTGCAGGCAAATTATGCGCATCTCCTACAGAGAACATAGACACATTGTGCACATCTCCTAAAGAGAACATAGACAAATTGTGCATATCTCCTACAGAGAACATAGACAAATTGTGCACATCTCCTACAGAGAACATAGACACATTGTGCACATCTCCTACAGAGAACATAGACACATTGTGCACATCTCCTACAGAGAACATAGACAAATTGTGCACATCTCCTACAGAGAACATAGACAAATTGTGTACATCTCCTACAGAGAACATAGACACATTGTGCACATCTCCTACAGAGAACATAGACACATTGTGCACATCTCCTACAGAGAACATAGACAAATTGTGCACATCTCCTACAGAGAACATAGACAAATTGTGCACATCTCCTACAGAGAACATAGACAAATATGTACGTAAGAAATATAATAAAGACGTATACAAACCCAGAAGAACCATTATTTTAAATAGTCAAAAAACTAGAACGTGCGTGGTTGGACATTTTTAGACATGATTTCTTGTTTTAAAAAAAAAAGAAACTACATGGAGAAGTATAATGTGAAAGAAGTAGAGGAAAGTAATTCCTCTACAGACATCATGAAGGATGGACATGTTTACCTCACTCATCTGCATCGTTGAAAGTAGAAATCGAAAGATGACGAAGCATCGAATATGGTACACCTACGACCTTGCGTGATTATTGTTTTATGGATGGATGGATCTTCCTACTTGTTTGCCTACTCTTAATATTTGTTACCAATATGTGTTTTAAACAAATATTCTTAGATATTTGCTGTGAAGTGAATGTTCAGATTGTGGAGCATGTTGATAACTTCGCTACATTTTACGTTGGGGGTTTAGTACAACAGGGAGATTATACATTTATTATGTTTGATCTAAGTTGCGAAGAGGCGTTATTTCCCTTTTACATATTATCCCAAAGATGTATTTTTTATGTTCTGTAGATACATATTTTCATCTTCGATCAATTGCTAAAACATGTTAGCGATTTACTTGAGGTATCAAAGGTCCCGTGTTCACGGGGTAGTTCTACAATGATGTTGCTCCTCCTTCGCAAGTGAAGATGAGCATGGCATGAGAGTTATATAGTGCTTTCATCAATAATTGAACACCGATATTGATTATCTCCGTAATTACTCAGCGTACTGACTTCATATTTTGCATGAATGGATTATTTCATAACCCTGTTAAAGATTTTTGACTAATTATTATCTAGAATGAACAGATTTATTTTCAGCAGTTGCTTCAAATGTAGTTTTTAATATAACAATACTTGTTTGCTGATAACCATAAAAGTAGACAGCTTTACGGTACAAATTACCATATATAACTCCTTCAATCTAGATAATAATTAATCATAAATCGTTATCGTGATTATGAAATAATCCACTCATACAAAATATGAAGCTCAAACACTTAATAATTACCAAGATAATAAACAATATCGGTGTTCAACTATTGATGAACGCACTATAGCTGTTTTTTTTTACTGTGTTTTGGAGTCTCGACTAATGTTTCTTCGGACGCCTAAATGATTATGTTTTGTACTCATATCTATCATTTTTGTTGAATATAATTGTACGGGTTCTAACATCATTATTATCGGCATTATCATAGCAACAGTCAACAAAAATCATGTTCGATCGCTACATCCTGAATGCTTCGAACTTATTATTCAGAATGCAGTCAGAAACCCGGCATATCTTGACTAATGATTTTCTAGACGCAATTTAAGCTCAGTATGTTGCTATTGTTTTATGACCACGCCGGGTGCAACTATTTATCCTAGCTGTCCTAGACGATCTATGTATCCCTCTGTCACAACTGAAATCATAACGCTGAAAATGATTGCCTGCATTCTCTTTCTTAGCAAAAAAAAAATTAACCTTATCTCTACGTTCCCTCTATAAAAATTTTGGTGTGCCCTTATCAGATGACAGATTTAGCAAACTCAAAATTTTACGTGAAAATAATTATCAAATTTAAACAATTTAATGGTGTATAAAAACAGTGTTGTTGGCATTAACTTTCGTTAAACTCTCCTTCCCACATGTTAACAACTGTCCATTTTTTCAGACCTCTCCCTTGAATTGTTGACGTATATTATGAACAGCCACGTATAGTTTAACAATTACAGAAAGAAACAAAAACTACAGATCAGTATATCTACTACCGAACATAAAAAAGTTTACAACAAAAACATTGAACCATAATTTTTTTTTAAACACTACTTTTTTTAAAAAAAGTTTAAAAACCGTAGATAATAGCCTTAATTGTAATCTGGTTACTCCTATGTACTCGGTTCCTCTCAACGATGCCAGCAGAGATCACCAATCAATGCACGTAACTCCGCAGCTTCAATTTGTAATCATTTGGATCTATGAGAAATTTACTTTATAAGCAAGACGTCGTCAGCGGAATTTGAACCGACGACTTCTTGAGCACAAATCTAATTATTTAACCACTATCACGGTGCTCCTCATATCAAACTGCAGATCAGATAACAGATAAGTAACAAATACCACAGATCAGAAGAAATACAACAGAACTAATTCTACAAATAAAAGATGCTTCAAAACTAATGCTACAGATCAGAAGAAAAACTGCAGAACTAATGCTACAGATCAGGAGAAATACAACAAAAGCTAATACCATAGATAAGAATAACAGAACTAATACTACAGATCAGAAGAAATATTAAACACAAAAATGAGTACCAGACAGCTTCTGAAACTCAACAAAGTGGTAGAGGAATGACGTCATTCAATTTTAGTTTTCCCATATGTACTTCGTCCATCATAACTTGCTGACCCCTTATAGTATCACTTATAGGACGCAACTTATTTGGTTCAAACTATAATCCCCATGGAATCTCCGAAAAACTCGTTAGGGTCGTAGAGTTATTACACTGGGTACATCAGCACAAATAGCAAATTTCAAAATCTCTACCCTGGAGTGTACGAAAATCAAGCCCAGAACATTCCTTGATGTTATCAAACCAGGATGTCTCTGCCCTCCTTCCAACATCCACTGTTTCTTAAGGATTAATGTTAGAAATTGAGTCGTGTCTCCTTACTTGTCCAAATCAGACAAGTTTGCTAAGCTTCACGACTGTCAAAAGTGGTTCTTGATATCCTGCAAGTTTGTTAATTTGCTGCCGGACAAATATATTTGTCTTGTGTTCTATATAGCCAATTCTTAACAAACGTCTGTAGCACTTGTTTTCAAAAGCTTGAGTTCTTCTTTCTGTGTCTCCATTGAGTATCAAACTTTTACATACGTATAAATTAATACTTAGCACTAGCGAATATGAAGAGATTGATCTTTACTATAATCATGATCTTACCTTTCCATATCATTTGTCATGACATTCATCGCAATATGGAGTCTTAACTTAATCTCTTTATCCGTGTTGCCATCATCACATATTTGGCATCCTAGATATTTGAGGGTGGAAATTGCTTCATGTTTGTGAGCGTTTAACCTGACATTCGTGGGATTTTGCTTGGTTTCACTAGTCACTGAAATCTTACTTTTACTAATTTTTATTTCAACGCCATCTTTCCGCCTAAATTCTTTCAACTTTGAGGTGAGTTTAAAATTCCCATGCTGTATTTCTGACAAACTTCTTCCATGTTTGAGGTGAGTTCCTAGAGATCAGATTCGAAACCAGCTAAAAGATCGATATCATTGGCATAACGCAAAACACAAAGTGGTCTACTACCAACAGTTGTAAGCCTAATAGCTTGACATTAACCACGATACCACGGAGACTTATTGGAGAGCATCAAGATTTTAACTTCTTATGTCTATTAAAAATGAGAGGCTTATAATGAGAGATATAATGACTTCAGATCGATGAATCACATACATAGACAAATTTTACATCGATGGATCCCATAAAGAAAATAAATATCAGATCTAGAGATCTTACAGATTAATTAATGGTTGATCTCATAAGCAGATTAATCCAGATTGGTTGATTCCACTTTCATATTAATATTAGATTGATGGATCCCACAAGAAAGCTAAGTATACGATCGGAGGGTTTCGTAGATTAATATCAGATTGAACGATCTCATAAACAGATTAATATCAAATTTGGGATCCAACTTACATATTTATATCAGATTGATGGATCCCATAGAAATAAAAATATCAGATTGGAAGATTTTATAGATTAATATCAGATTGAATGATCTCACAAACAATAATATCAAACTGAAGGATCATATTCATATATTGTAATCATATCAGTGAATCCCACAAGCAGATTATAATAAGATTAGTGAATCCCTATGTATATTAATATCAGATCCACGCGCTGTCACTTTAAAAAGGTTGATTCATCTGTCTAAAATCGTTGATTAGATTGGATACAATCAAAAATTAATCTGAATGCACAGCCAATTAATAGATAATAGACTAGGTGTAGAGAATAGACTTTGAATAGTCTAGGTGTAGAGAATAGACTTTGAATAGTCTAGGTGTAGAGAATAGACTTTGAATAGTCTAGGTGTAGAGAATAGACTATTACCTGCTGAGTAGCTCTGTCATCATCATCCTCATCATATAGAATATCAGGATGTAGAATTTCCTGAACAGGATGTAGCGGTCATCACATCCTTTCAAAACTCCTGTCGATCTTTTGCCAGTCTTCCTGCTTTTGTTGCTGTCATATTCAGGTGGTCTTTGATATCTTGCGCCCGTCTTCGTCTTGGTCTGCCTCATGATCGTCGCCCTGGCATCATCCCCTCCATTATGGTCTTCTCTAGACTGTTATTGCGTTTGATATAGCCAAAGTATTGTAGTTTTCTGCAAAGAACCATGCTGTTTAGCTAGTTTACTTTTACATTAATAATCCCTCAGGATGACAACATTGGTGATCTTTTTGGTCCATAGTATTCTTACAATTTATTTTTGTAAAATTTTGCTTAAAATGCTGCTATTTTATTTTTCACTTTGTTGGTGATTGTCCAGGATTCACACCCATATATTGCCACTGGGAATAGGCAAGCTCTTAGGAATGTTAGTTATGTTGTTTAGCATCAGCTCAGCCATATGTTTTTTATTTGTATCAGCTTCTGTAACGCGATCGCCAACCTCCTTCTGACTTCTTCATAGCAATCACTGTTACTGTTGATAAGAGAACCAAGCTATTCAAAACTGCTGACTCTTTCTAATTTGCTGTTGTTGATACTGATTGAGAATTTGCTAATGGTTCTGTACTCAGATTAATTTCTGATTGTTGACCTCCAATCAGACCGAAGGAGCACATATAAAATAACATTTATCAGTAGCCTAAGCAAAATGGCACATTAATAATAAATTGAAATATGCAATAAATTAAAATATAAATGCAAAACATCCAGTATGCGAGATTTAAACAAGCCCCGTTCAGCTGGCACCTATTCGTCACGCAACTTGTTAAGTCGGTGCCAGCTGAACTGATTTTGTTCAAATCCTGTCAACTGCCTTCTGATTTTTCCCCCAACAAATTAAAGAAAACCATCAAACAAAATAACAATAAAACAATTTCTAATAACAATACAACAAACTTTACTTAAGTTGGTGGAAGTATGAATTTCATTTTACACAAAAATATAATCACCACAATCAAAAAACGCTTCTATACAATCATAAAACTAGTGATGTACAATCACGCAACAATGTCAAGATTACCGCTTAAATTATGATGTCAGTCTAGGTCACACTACATTCACGTCACACCTTTTAGTTTACAACTACAATTATACGTCTCAAGCAGGAATAATACTACAAGCAATCTAGCCATCTTATACCACAATCACGCTAATTTAAGAGGATCTGAACTACAATCACATGCCTCGTACACAATATTGTCTATCCAACTGACAGTTGTTTTGTTCCAATCGTCTATGTAAACAACAGTCAATGGGTTCATGATTGTAGGACAACAATGTACATTCTGTTTTCTGGGAATGGTAGAAGACAGCGGTTGGAAATATGGGTGCTGATCGACCGTCCTGTCAATGAGATTATATTTTGTGCGATCGAACTTTTTCAGTTTGTTGAAAATAAAACTTGATACATTTTGTCTAACACTTGCATGAGATGGTGCAGGAGAAACGTGAGAATCACCGAGAGCACAGTTTCGAGATGACCCAAAGCAAATAGCAACTGAAAGTCCTTTTGGATAAATAATAAAGTCTAATCCCAGCTCTGCAAATGTAAAGAAACATTTCTGTGAACAGCAGGTGATAGGGCTAGATAAGACTTGCCTAATACTTTTCTTCTTTGCTGAATGAAAATGCTCAGGAATGACTGCAGAAGTTCTTCTTTTTAATCTTTTGGTGATATTTATAATGTTCAGATCTCGCTCAATCTCTGATTGGGCAGTACTATTTTTCATCGTTATTAATAGATAAGGTTTGTTTGAGTTGAGATGTGTTTTGTTTTCCTTATTCTTCGACTTATGCGTACTATAGACTCCCTCAATGTAAACACGATCCTTGCACCTCTTACATACGATTTGTAAGTCTAAAGTGTGACTTGCAGATGCTGTTGTCGTGATGAAAAGTTCTCTGGGGATAGGAATAGAAGCTGTAACTGAACCTTTCACAATAATTTGTTGTTCGGCAATTTTCCGCTTTTTACCTGTTTCCTGTTCTACGACCTTCACAATGACTTTAACTCTTGCGCTCTTCCCTCCACCATTTTTTATTGCTTGTTTTTGAGTTGACGGATCTCTGAGCCGACCATCATTATGTTTTAGAATCCCTGTACTGTTTGGTGGAAGTTTTCTGCCGGCTGGCTTCATGAATGTTGAATAATTACTGACCCAATCATTTATCAATTCGTTTTTGTTATCTATAAGATGTTTTGATTCCCATGAAACAGAATCATTGGAAACAGGAATAGACTCATTCATTCGTGTGTTTAGTTCAGTTTGTTGTTTCTCCCAAGTGTCATTCCATGGATGAAGAGAAAGCACTAGAATAACTTTCTCAATATCTTCCACTTGAAGTCGAAAGTCATTTCTAAAGCTGAGTGTGTCCAGCCTTTTCCCTGATGAAAAAAGTTAAACAAGTGTTTATTATTACAGGTACCATCATACAGGTATCATCATACAGGTATCATCATACAGGTACCATCATACAGGTACCATCATACAGGTATCATCATACAGGTATCATCATACAGGTACCATCATACAGGTACCATCATACAGGTATCATGAAAATATTTTAGAGATATTCATTTGTACAAGAATACGGTTGTACAATTAGACCCATTCTGGGTCGTCTTTGAGGAAGAAAAAGGGGGGTTACCTAAAAAAAAGTGATTCCCCTTCTTTTTTGTAAGTTTTAATGACTTTTTCTGGGGAAATCCAAATGGTAGGGCGTTTCTATCTGAATTTTTGCTTTGTCACTGGTGCTAAATGTCATGTTCAGATCCCCAAAATCCCGCTCTCTTATCTACGGGTTTTGGAGTATTCCATAAGTAGAGAAATAAACTGGTCGTAGATCTTCTTCTACTATCCGGTCAAATCTGTTTTCTGTAGTCGAGACAGACTTAAAGTGATTTAGATAGATAGGGATGGTGGGAGGTATTCTAATCTGACTTTTCTATAGCCATATAAACTTTTTTTTTTTAAATAATTTTGCACTGTTTAGTTGTTTTGTATGGGAAATTAGAGTGTCTATAGTTAGTGGGTTGGGGAGGTGGGTTTTGTATGTTCATATGTTAAGAGGAATATGGGTTTAATTCCAAAATAAGGGTCTGCTTTTTTGTTGTTGCAGGAAGCGGAACGAAATTTAGGCATTTTTTCCCGTAAATTATTTCCCTTGTCTAATCAGCCTATAATTACTGATCAGTGGTTCTGGATCGAGATATTTATTTTAGGATTGTTGTATGTGTAGGTCTCTCAGTGGTTGTTGGGCAATGGTGGAGGAGGGGGCTCTCAGTGGGTAGAGCTAAAAATCGTCCAATCCGGCAGAGATCCTTGCGATTGTAACAGAATTGTATATCTCTTGCAAACTTACGATTATTATGAAGCCATATTGTATTTAGGACTAAACATGCATAAATGGCGTCACAAAACTGCACACAATTACGGATCAGTGTAGATTTGATTTTAAAAAAGTGTGAAGATAAACCTTATTTTGAGATAGTACCGAAATATGCCTTGTTCTGGGCTGGAAACCGTACTTTGATCTTTTATTTGCAGTGAATGTATGTTGTGCTTTGATCTTGGTACATTCATTTCAGAATATTGGGTGCAGCCAATAGTCCTCATAGCCAGCGATTCAACAAATATTTATAATTATTTCTCTGTTTCTATTTTACAGTGTAGAATCTAACTGCATTGTCTGGCCGCTTGTGCATGGTGACACTGATAGGCGACAAGTGCAGTTCAAGTGAAAGGTCCTACGTTTTCATTCCAAAGCCAGATGTCTCCTCTATTGCACTATTTGTTCTATGTCCTTAATATTACCTATGCTTGTCTTTCATTGATTTTCTCCGAAAGTGCTTTATTATATCCGCTGGTAATGATATATATATTTCATTCTACGATGCATCCAAACCATAGAAGTTGCTGTATTTATATATATATTAAAAGGCACGATGTACTGCCCATTTTATTTCTATCAATGAAAACCTGGCTAAAGACGAATATATACACACATAGTCTTCTTCTTCTTCTTCATCGTTCTTCAGTCAGATATCAGGTTACAGCACCAATAGCTTCAATGAATTGTGTGATTCGCTTCAGGTCATCCATGGAACCCCTCAAGTCTGGAAGCAGTGCCGTCTCAGTAGGCCATATTTTCTCCCTCTCTTCTTGGTAGAGCATGAAGAATGTGTTCTGCAGTCTCTGGGCTCAGTCCACAATTGCACAGGTCTGTCTTACCAATCTTCAGCTTTCGGAACATGTGACTTCTTAGTCTGTTGTGACCAGTTCGCAGTCTGAAAATGATGGTTTGTTCCTTGCGTGACATTTGATGGTAGGGGTCATTTGGTTCTTCCATTTGGTGCATTTGCTTCCACTTTTTCTTATATTCTGCTTTTAACATGGTCTTACTTTCATAGTACGTATTCTCATTTTCTATTTGTTCCAGTGATCCCCCTTTCCTTGCCAGGAGATCAGCTTTTTCATTTCCAGGTATGCCACAGTGACCTGGGATCCACTGCAGTACTGTTTCTTTGGTGGTACTGCTGAGGTGTAGTAAGCAGGCCGTAAGTTCATTCATGCTCGTGTTCTTTGGATCTTTCAATGCCTGCAATACTGATTTTGCATCCGTTAGAAATACTACATGTCTGTTGTGACTCGGCAAGCAATTCATGAGCATTTTGGCTGCCTCTATTATGGCTTCCATTTCTGCTTTGAAATTTGTGGAATGTTTGCCTGTGGGTATGGATTTCTCTATTTCTTTTCCATCTGGTGTTATTATATATATTCCTGATCCTCCATCTAATACTGCCTCTTTCGATGATCCATCTGTATATACATGTGTCCATATATCCTTTTGGGTATGCTTTCTGTATGTGATTCTTAATTGTCTCCTTTAGTACTTACACACATAGTTATGTGCATACATATATACACATATGCACACAACCGCGCAGACAGACAGGGAAATGGAAGCACGAATAGATGGTTATACTGTATATGCCTATCTTTTTCTTCGTCAGCGTTCATTCTCAAACTCCTGCTGGTGTCTATTGTAGCAGGACCATGATCCATTCTAGATTTCCAGCAAGATGTAGTCCAGAGAATGGAAATGCGTTGTGTCGCCGTTTTATTTGCGCCACTGGCCCGACACATCCGCTTCGGCGGGTAAATGTATATAATATATAAAAATAAATAAATAAATACACTTATAGATAGATAGGCAGACAGGCAGGCAGGCAATTAGACAGATGTATGTAGGTAGCGATAGAATTATATATATATATATATATACATATATATATATAAATATCATGTACGATCTATCCATCCAGTAATTCTTCAATTTGTCTGCCTCTCTTTCTCTCTCTCTCTCTCTCTCCCTCTCTCTAGTCTCTGTCAGTTTCATACATACTTACCTGTGTATTCAGAAAATATAATTGACACGTTTGCTTGTCGGCTGTTTTTACTTATTTGCGGTTTCTTAGCTTTGTGTTTTGATGTCTTTGGGTTCAACATTCTTGTAGTCGGGGCAGACGTCATATTAAGACCTTTAAGGATTTGTTCTTTTATCTGTTGTGAAGATATGCCATCATACATCAACAGTTATACATTTATGTGTGAGAGTATCTTTTTTTAGCGTTAGTTGACAGATTCTTATATACAACCACTTCCTTTTGAGGGAATCTTAGAAGTACACTATATTTGAATATCTGGGTCACCTTCATTTTAAAAAAATTGATGGGTAGAAAAAATCTACATTAAAAAAATTATTCCAATCACATAAAAATGGGGGTATGTCCTTGTGTACATTTAATGTATTTAAAAAAAATTTTTTAAATATTCCCTATGGTAATAGACAATATTTTTATTTAAAAAAACACTGGAAAATTAGGAATGATGTCGGATTCCTATAAATACTACTTCAATAATAAACTAATAAGTATTACAATTTTATATACAATCCCTTCTTCAAATTTGTTAAATCACTGATATATTTCAAATTTTAAAATACATTAATATAAATGGACGCCAATGAACTACAGAAAACTTGTTGAATGTGTATTATTAATAATAAACCTTTAACTTGCTATTGAAAGGATAAAATAGGAAAACATAAGTTAAGATCAAGCTGTAAAGAATGTAATAAACCATATAAATTGAAAATCTACAAAGAAAATAAAGATAAATACAAATAAGCTTATTATGAATTTATTATTATAAATCATTATTATCTTAAAAAATATTAAAATTTTAAAAGAAAAATTTATAATATAAATAAATATGAAAAAAATATTGAAAAAGAAAAGTATATTTCAAACGTTTCTAATAAAATGAGCAGATTGAAAACCTTCACAAATATTATCAATGAATATATAATTGATGATATTCAAGAACATAATATAAACACATATTTTAGTTCTAACTTGTGAGTTTAACACTGCTTTAGCATTTCAACTTATTGATGTATATTATCAAGGAGAGAATAAAATTATAAAATCAATGAATGACTTTGATATAAAATATAACTCAATTATAGATCATTTTGAAACATGGGTAGATGAATATCAGGAGTGGAACTTGGTAGTGAACATGTATTCAATGGTATAACCAGAACTGTAGTTACAACATATGGGTAGCCTTGGGCAGTGATGCGATGTGGCAAAGATTCGCAGCTGTTGTTTTTGTTCTGAACTATGGGTTTTTTCCGCACACCGCGTGACCACGCAAGACGCTAACATCCGATTCGTAGCACAACGAATTTTCATCGGTCAAGGCAAGTCATTTTTTTTAACCAGGAGGAAAATTCATTTTTAAAGTTTTTAATGAACTTTTTTTCAATTTCTCACTCTTAATCCACTGTTATCATTGCTGTCATGTTATTTTGCATGTCTAAACTGAAACATATATTGTATTGTTAAGTTTTTAAGCACGTAACCTTGGCAGGATAATATTTTTTTTCGTGGTATTTTATTAAAAAAAGCTAACAATGTGATTTGGGGTAAAGCTGTGCACAGTGACTGGGGCAAACATGCTCAGGGTACTCACCGCGTATTTTTACCCCAATCACTACCTCGTCATGTTGCCAAATACTTAAACCAATATTTTATTATCACGTTATGTTTTTTTTTTAGAAACTCAAACTGAAAAATAAGAAATTAGTCCGCTGACTAAAAATGAAGCAGTCGCTGCTATAGATGCACGATCTCTCCATTCATAAATGCATGATCTCCGCCTGTCATAAATGCACGATCTCCGCCGATCATAGATGTACGTACTCCGCGGTCATTTTTGCACGATCTCCACCAATCGTAGATGCACGACCTCCACCATTCATAGATGCACCACCTCCGCCGGTCATAGATGCAAGAAAGTCGAAATTATAGCCGAACACTTTATAAAACACACCAACACGATATTATATTTTCAAAACGGATCTAAGCATCCATTCTTTGTATTAATGTTTTTTTTTATATTTGCGTATTTTCATTTTTTCGTATTAAAGTTACATAAAGATGCATAGACCTTTTTTTTGTGTTCTACAATTTTCCCACAATGTGATTGACTATGTTAAGATAGGAAGTGACGTTATTATTTTGCTATTTTTGTCAATTCTGCTGTGATTCTGTAATTGTTTTTGGCTACGCACGTTTGTCCCAAAACATCGGACAAAGGTGGAGTTTTACTCATGCTCATAAAATCTCATTCATTCTATGGACTAAACGTAATTTTGTGTTGTAAATACCCTCACTATTGTTAGATGGATGGCCCATCTAAGCTACACACTGCTGCCAGTTTGATCTCTCATAGTTAAGCCTATTTGTCAGAGTACGCAAAAAAAGTGAAAAGTGCGCATTACTGCCCCAGGTTACCCTAAAACTCAATGTTTGAGAGCATCATCTTATATTCCAATCAATCAAGTGCCATGCCAAAGGCGTAGGCGATCATGTTTCTCCACGACTCTTTCACTTGTGATGTCAATAAACTCGGCTGGTGAACTTCTACCGTGCCACAATACTAGTCCATCTAGCAACCTTTCTCTTTGTCGTCCCCTATCTATTCTCTCCTTGATCTTTCCAGTGGCTATTAAGTTCAATCTGTGTTATTCTCAACACATGCCCTAGAAAGCTTGACTGTCTGCTCCGAATATTTGATGTGATTGATCTTTCTACGCCAGCATCAATGAGAACCTCCGCATTTTTTTCTTAGCTGTCCATGGTATTTTCATATTATATTCCAACTCCGTTTGAAAATTCAAATATAATTAATGTCAAAACACACAAGATAATAAATGTTTCTTATGGTCAATTCTCTCTAAACTTTATCCTGCAAATTATAATAAGGAAAGAGTACAAAATATCAAAATAAGAATATAATATTAATATGAGTAAGATTAAATATCCTGTAAACATAGAAGGTATTTCAGAGTTTGAGAAATATAACCCAAACATTAGTATTAATGTATTTGCATTAAATAATCCCGACGATAAATATTATAAATATCATATATATACTTCAATAGAAGAAAACAAAAAACAGGCGAACAAAGCCCCCATATTACGACTGATTTAATTATACTTAGGGGTGCAAAGGGAACGCATTGCTCTAGGCGGACCCAGGGTTAGCAGATAACCAAGATCCCAAATGTACCTCCACGTGGTGCACCCTGGAAACAGAAATACAGCAGCTCGTGCTGATTCTGGCCAAATCATTTGGGGATCGTGTCCGAGGATGTGGAGGTAGCAGATGGAAAGAGATTTGACTGCACAAGAGACAGACAATATCTCCGACACCACCAGCATCACCACATATAGCAACACTGTCGACATACAGTGAAGCTAGTCAGTCCAGTTCGAACATTGGAAGGGCGGCCAATGTAAAATGCACGTAAAGGTAAATGCATTGCGAGAGACAAATATGTTTCATACAGAGTACAATGAAACAATGAAAGGGCAGAACAGCGCTAGAGGGCAGCGCGAACTGCAAATAGAAAGTGAAAAGTCCCTAGGAAAGGGAACTACAAGCTCCGTCAGCTAGAGACGGGCTTCTAGTTACCAGAGTTCCTAACAGGCAGAGACCCAGACCCATCCATCGGCGTTTGGTAAAGCAAAAGACCTAACCCAACTCTAATGTCGAGCCTTCCTAAACCGGAAATATGCTTGCAAAGAGAAAGGGTTCTGTACCCGATGGGTGTAGGCAAGAAAGGGACAACGATGGCAGTCCTTGCCCAACTCTACTGTCAAGGTTTCCTATACCGGAAGTAACTTGCAGAGAGAAAGGGTTCCGTACTCGATTCGCTCAGGCACAAAAGGGACAACGATTTAGCCCTGGCCCAACTCTACTGTCAGGTTTTCCTACACCGGAAATACACTTGAAGAGAGAAAGGGTTCAGTACCTGATGGGCTCAGGCGCTATTGGGACAAGGACGCTCAGCTCGAGAACGCCTTGCTCTCAAACGCGTGGTGTGAGACTCGAACTTGGACAAGGGGTACACGATGTCGGTGAATGACACCTCGGCTAAGAGGGCGAAAGAGCCAGGGTCCAACTCCTCTGTTGAGTTCTTCCCCTTAAGGAACCAGGCTCATGGATGAGAAACGGTTCCGTACCCAATGGGCACAGGCACAGCACGTCCAATTACACGAGGCAAGTTCATAGACAGTGGAACACCTCGTTCGAGTGAGACGAGAGCAAGAAAATCGTCTGGGCGAAGAGTCTTCACTACGCGTGCCTGGAGACAGATATAGAGGCTGTCACAGGCTAAGGGTAGCCCACCCGAATTGTCAAGGCATGCCGAAATCGGATGTGCTAGGCCTACAAGGCGCATAACGGTGGCACAATGTAATCACGCTCCCGGCGGAAATCGCACGGATATCCGTGATGGTTACAATGGAGCGAACGAAAAACAAACAAACAAACAATTATACTTAGAACAAGATGTTAACATTCATTAATGTTTAATTAAGGATCTTAATTCTTTTCCATATGATAAATTTGAACATAAAACTTACGTTTGTAGAAATTGTATGTATTCATATAAAACAGCAGATGCATTAAAGAATCACCAAGAAATATCTATTAATCCCAATTTTTGTAAAACTAAATTACCCTCTAAAAGTAATAATATTTTAAAATTTAAAAATCATTTATAGTTATAAATTACCTATAGTAATGTCTGCAGATTTTGAAGCTAAAAATATACCAATAAGTACTAATGAACCTGATCCTAATAACTCATCATCATCATGTAGAATATCCTGAACAGGATTTAGCACAGTCTTTCGAAACTCTTGTCTATCTTGAGCCAGGTTTCCTGCTTCTGCTACTGCCATATTCAGGTGGTCTTTGATGTCTTCCGTTCATCTTCTTCTTGGTCTGCCTCTTGTTCGTCCACCTATCATCATCCCCTACATTATAGTTTTCTCTAGGCCGTCATGGCGCTTTATATAGCCAAAATATTGTAGTTTTTCTGGAAAGAACCATGCTGTTTAACCATTTCTTTTTTATATTCGTTTCTCTCAGGATGGCTACTTTAGTAATCTTTTTGGTCCATGGTATTTTGAGGATTTTTCTGTAACATTTTGTTTCAAATATTGCTATTTTATTTGTCATAACAACTCATATAATAATAAAATATTTATACAAGAAGTTATTAGTTATTGTTTATCTATAAAATCAGATTATTATAATTTATTAGAAACCGAATAAGAATATATTTCTTGTACTAGTGAAAATACAATAAGACATTTTTTTGGAAACTATTATAGATCGGTATAGACCTAATACTATATGTGAAGAATTAGATAAAAAAGAAAAAGAAAATAATAAATGCAAAAATAAATTAAAAACAAAAAAACAAGTTTGATAATGCGACAATTGTTTCATGCGTGAAACTGAGTTTACTGAGGATAATTTTAAAATAAAAGAACATAATCATTTTAATGCAAAATATAGAGAAACAGAATGTCAATCATGTAATGTTAAAGAAGGTAAACACTAAAATTATTCCATTGTTTTTTTTTTCATAATGGAAGTAGATATGATTTTCATTTTATGGTTGAAGAAATAATGAGATATGAAAATTAATTCAATAAAGCAATATATTTAGTAAAAACAGCGGAAGATTATATTTTCTTTGAATGTGGTAGTTATTATAGAACATTGAGATTCTTAGACAGTTATTAATTTCTGTCTCATCCATTAGATACTATTTCTAAAAGTATGTTAGATAAAGATTTTAAAATAATGCAGCAATAGTTTAATAATGATGATTTTAAAACTTTAAAACATATAAATTTTAACAAAAAGAAGGATAAAAATTAAATATTATTCAAAGTAATTTGTCTTTATGAATATATTGATTGTATAGAAAGATTGAAAGAAACTAGTTTACTTCCTATTGAACAATTTTATTCAACTTTAACAATTAAAAAAAATAACTGAAAAGAATATGAAAATGAAAACGCACACACAAAAATGTGGAAATCATTCAAATATAAAATACTTCAATATTATCATGATATTTATTTAAAAACAGATGTTTTAATATTAGCAGACATATTTGAAAAGTTTATAAAATTCAATTTAGAACAGCATAAAATTGATCCATGTTATTATTTTTCTCTTCCTGGATTAACGTGGGGATGTGGATTAAAATAAACTGTGTACAATTAAAACTTCTTACAGATCCTGATATTTTATTAATGTTTGAAAAACGAATCAGATATGGATATTCTGGTGTATTAGGACCAATATATGTTAAATCTAATAATAAATATACTAACCATCAAAAATAAACAAATTATTCTATTAAAAATAATAATATATATAAACGTGATTATAAGAAAAATTAGAAAATTCATGTATCTTCTTTATCTTGACGCCAATAACTTATATGGATTTGCAATGTATCAATAATTACCAAAAGGTGATTTCAAATTAGAAGAATGTAATTACTATAAAAATTTATCAGCGGGAAGAGGATGCATAGTTAAGTGTGATATAAAATATACTTCACTTCAAAATGTCAAATAAATGCAAGGGAATTTCCATTAGCTTCTGAAAAGTTAAAAGTAAACGAAGAAGATTCAATTAAATTATTTAATAGAAAATTAAAAGTTGGACAAACTAAACAAATTAATTTTAAATCTAAAAGATAAAAAGAAATATGTTATTCATCATAAATTATTAAAGTATTATGAATCTCTTGGATTAAAAGTAACAAAAGTTCATATAACTATTTCTTTTAAAGAAGAAACTTGGTTCAAATCATATATTGATTTTATTACCAAACAAATAAAAGAAACAAAATCAGATTTTGAAAAAAAATGTATTTAAACGAATGATTAATGCTTTCTATGGAAAAACAATGGAAAATATTAGAAACAGAATCGATTTAAAGCTTCTCAGTGATGAAATAAAAGTTTTAAAAATATGTTAATATACCAAACTTTAAAAAAGCTATAATATTCAATGAAAATTTAGTTGCTGTTATGCTGTTAATTTTAATAAATATATAGGGTTCTATTTACTGGAATGTGTGTTTTAAATTTAGGAACCAATATAAACAATGCGGGGGACTGCGCAGATGCGATCAAGAGAAGAACGTCAATGGCGCTGGCAAAATTAAAACAGATAAAGAAACTATGGCAAGGTACTAACATAAGAACCAAATTGTGTTTACTACGAACATGTGTATTTCCTGTGGCGACATATGGATGTGAAGCATGGACACTAAATAAAACAGTGGCCAAGAGAATAATATAATTTGAATTAAAGTGTTATAGAAGAGTTTTGAGAATACCATGGACAGCAAAGAAAACAAACCAGGAGGTGTTACGAACAATTAACGTCCAGGAAGGCTGGCTTCTGAACACTATATTAAAGAAAAAGCTAGTTTTTTTCGGTCATATTAAGAGACACGACGGCATGGAGAGAGTGTTAATGGAGGGGATGATAGAAGGCAACAGGCAAAGGCCGACCAAGACGCAGTTGGACAAAAGACATACAAGAATGCCTGCGCATGTCATTGGAAGATGCAGGGCAACTTGCTCAAGACCGCGGAGAATTCAAGAGATCCATAGGAAAGACTACATTCTGGAAAGAATATGTCACTTGATGCTGATGATGTGTTTTAAATTATAGTAAATTATTAATGTATGAGTTTTATTGTGAAACAATTAATGTATGACCTGAAGTAATTGGTTTCGATACTGATAGTTTCTTAGTAAAAATTAAAACAGAAGATGTTTATGAAGATCTGAAACAAATATTAGATAAATTATATACAAGTGATTATCCAAAAGATAATTCATTATATTCTGAAAAAATAATAGGTAAATTTAAAGATGAATTAAATTGAAAAATAATGAGTGAAATAGTATTTCTCAGAAGTAACGCTTATTCATATTTAATAGATGGAAAAGAAAAAAAGAAACTCAAAGGAAGTGGTAGAAAATCATTATAAAAAACAAATCACATTTCAGGATTATAAAGTTTCCTTATTAAAGGAATATACTGAAATAAAATATAATAAAATACATACTTTAAATTATAGTATTCATGAAATGTCTATAAATGAAATAAATAGAAAATCTGTTAGTCCATATGATGATAAAAATATATATTTTAGCAGATAAAATTTAAACTCTTCCTGATGTTTATCCATTTACAAAGTGTTGATTTGAAATGATTGAAAGCAAATCATTGTACTAACATTATTTTATCCAACAACATCCATTTTGTTTCCATCAGATTAAAATTTTAATATTTTATCAGAAATAACAACAGCATAATCTTTCGTTCCAGCGGGAACATTGTTATAAAATACAGCTGTTACTTGGATATCTGTTGTACTGTATTTTAATCTTTCACTATATATACACCTCCTGGTTAGTTTTCTTCGCTGTCCATGATATTCACAAAACTCTAATTCTATAACACTTTAATTCATTTATATATGTATATATATGTGTGTATGTATATATGTGTATATATATATTAATATATATATATATATATATATATATATGTGTGTGTGTATGTATGGGTATGTATACATAGGTAATACTATGTGGGTATATTTGTATATGTGTAGGTATATATGTATATAGGTGGGCATGTGCATATGTATGAGTATGTAGACCCAACTGTGTGTGTGTACATGTATATGGTATGCATATAGTTATAGAACTATGAGAATTCAAAACTTTATATATGTATGAATATATATGCTTTTTGGAGGAAAAAAAACCACAGGTAACACCAGCAGACAAGCAACACAGCATATAGTCAACAGCCAACCAAGACAGGAATAACATAGAGATGACAACACAACAAAGAGCACCGACTAGACAGAATAAAGTCATTATAAGGGCTACCAACTTCATTTCATATTTTTAAAAAAATCTTTCTCCACAGGTACAATCAGCAGCCGATACTGCACAACCAATGTCAGCCTAGACAACTACAGACAACATGTGATCCAGACCCGCTCAGCGAATGAACAACACGGGAAATAGCAGATGAAAAGAACTCCACCCAAATCAATAGAAAGTCCTATACGTCGTTTTAAGGACTACCACCATATAACCCAGACCGACACAGCGAAGGAACAACACAGCAAATAGCAGAAGAAAGAGCTCCAACCAATCCAACACAGAGTCCTTTTAAGGACTACCACCTTATAGTCTTATCAATACCGGAGACAGGCAGAGCCACGCCATAGTCCATAAGGACTGCCGCTAGGAAACCCAACAGCGAATCGGGCTAACAGAGCCACATCCTAGCAACAACCAGGCAGACAAGCCACAAAAACCACAGGTCCCCAACCGCCTCGATATAACCAACATGGACACCAGTCCTAGGTTGAAAGAGGCGGGCCTCGACCAAATGAGGCATAAACCCCTACTTAACAAACACACAATCTTTCACTTTGTTTACTAACATCAAAAACAAATACACGATATACATTTTTATATTGTTTAGGAGTTACATTCCAATTACTTCCCAAATCATTGTCCATAAAATTTCGATGCAAAATCGGAAGCATCACCATACATTCTAGAAAACTATTGATTAGTAAAAGATAAATTATAATCTACCTCTATATAACTAGATATTCAATGTATACACAGTACATATCACTAGCAATCAAATTACAGGTGCTGGCAGAACGATGTCGTACGCCGATGATATCCTGGTAAATAGACAGGGCAGAAATCGAGAAGAGTGCGTTGTAGAACTACAAAATGAGCTGGACAGACTGACGAATTGGTGTAGAGACACGAGAGCAGTGATAAATCCTTCTAAAGCATTCGTGACGTGGTTTTCCTTGAAAACATGGTAAAGACACCCATGCGACATGTTTCATTGTCCGGGAAAAGTTTAGAAAGAACCAGCACAATGAGATTTCTGGGTGTACTTTTAACAGAAGTCTGAGTTTCAGGAAACAAGTTGAACACATTATCATAACGGCAGGCAAAGGTTATGGCTGCTGTGCAGTGTGAGCAGAGGTTGTTATTTCTTTTATACGAAGGTTTGGTGGTGGCTGTGGTGGAATATGCACTGGCAATTCTAACTCTTAGCCAAACTCAGATCGAAAGACTGGATAGAATCCAGAATGCAGCAATGCGTGTCATACTTGGGTGCACAAGAGACACATCGACAAGAGCTATGTGGTACCTACTTGACTGTCCAACAGCAGAGCACAGATTACAGTATTGCCGTGCATGGGAGTACCTTCAAATACATGCCGATAAGGAACACTCATTGCATTCCGAAATACAGAAAGTTAAAGGCAACAGACTTAAAAGAGGGAATCGTGAAAGGGACGTACTGAGGATGTCATACAAAGCGTGTGCAGATTGCAAGATATAGCAGCAGCTGCGGAATGGATAAGTCTACCCACAGATTTCGAAACTTGTTTGAGAGTAGTAATATCACTTAGCAGGAAATGCAGAGAATGGTGTCCCACAGCTGTGGAGAAAGAAGTGCAGGCTTTGGTCAATGAGAATGCCAAAGAGGGGGTGTGAATATATACACCGATGGATATGTGATTAGGCATGTTTGCTGTGCCTGGGCCTTTACAACTCAGTGCGCAGGTAAAACGATCACGGAGGAGAGTGGAGTCTTTGCGGTTACTACGAGTAGCATGACCATGGAGACTATGGCGGTGACCATGGTATTTGAGTTTGTATGCACACAGAAGATAACGCAGGTCTGCATCGTCAGTGACTCTATGAGTATGATTAGAAAGTTGCAAGTGGGTCTCGTTCGCGAAATGTATATTGAGGCCTTGAGAAAGGCGAGGCTGAAAGTTGTTACATTTATTTTCGTGCCAGGACATGTGGATGTTCGAGGTAATGAAAGAACAGATCAACTGGCGTCATGCGCGAATGTGGCACAAGGCGATGGGCAATGGATCGAGCTGACGTTTTGAATTCCTTAAACGATATAGCACGCTAGAGTGAGACTAGTGTTGCTTATGATTCCTATTCAATGACCAGGATTAAAGATCAGGGTTGAAATGCGGTGCTGCTAGAAGAGAACAGTTTGGAGAGCGTAGAAGAATGTTGGTCAACCAGCTTAGGAGCGGTACTGTCAGCAGGAGTGTAATGGCGGATACACTCAGGGATAGATCGGAGCAACTATGGACGTGTTCAGTTTGCAGTGATGATGATCCGATGACTAACTAATTACCTTGTTACATAGTTGCCTATTGCAATTACCTTGTCACATTCATTTTCCTTTTGCGCTGAAGTTAGCGCATAGGGCAGAGGTCAGATCTCTCCAATTCTGTCTGTTCAAAGATATTCTGTGCAGTTCTTGAATATTGAATAGTATGGATATTGATTGTTTTACTTCCTCTAAGTATTGTTCTTCTGAGTGTTTCTTTTGGTCTATCCCTGGCTCTTTTGCCTGTAGGTATCCATTCAAGAGATTGGTGGTGTATTATGTTGATGTCTGCGCGTAGGACATGCCCGATATAGGACCAACGGCGTTTTCTGATAACATCTGTGATGAAATTTTGATGTGTCTCTTCTCTGATTTTATCATTCGATTTACTTTGTCACATACAGCTCACCTATTACCAAGTTACATACCATTACAATGTGACATATAATTAATCGATTACATATCACTACCTTGTCACATACAGTTCACCTATTACAAACCATTACTCTGTCACACGCCATTAATATATCACACAACATTTACCGATCTTAGTTCGTTTCATAATTCATTGTAATAACTTGAGCCCAATTTTCACGAAACTACTTTATGCATAGCAACCATATTTGGCAGTTAGTCTTACACACAACAAGACCTTAGTAAATGCATATTTTACAAATTGATAGGTAGATTGGAATATGCACAAATTTTAATTTTTTTTAAACAATTTTTTGCTATATTCTTTGCATAAGCAGAAAAAATAACACATTTACCGTAATACACAAAATTGTGGATGCAAAGGAGTATCCCAACTTCATATAATAACAGGAAATGTGAGACAGTTATAATTACTTCCAGTTTGTATGAAAAGCAGTTATATTTGATGATCAAATAGTCTTATATTTTTCTTGTGACATTGGTGTTGAAGAGGAATATGTGTATTTGGACATTCCATAAATAAAGGTGACAGCAAACAAATCGTTGTGAGAAGTAAAACAATGAAATACAAGTTGACTTTGTTATAAGTCCGTGATATTGGTAGATAATTAGTCGATGTGAGTATAACAGAGATGGGCACATCGACTGTTTTATCCAGATTCTGAAAATTCAAAAAGATCGACTACTGCTAAGGACTGAATAAAATGCAAACCATCTCGTTACCAATATGTCTCTTCCTCTTAAAGCACATGCTCTTCACACATTCCCCAGTACTCAATAACTATTTGTGTGAAGGCATCTTGTATTATATTTATTACATCACAAAGTTTGAATGTCTTGTTTAGTGCGGCAAATTGCCTTTTGATTGCATCCCACAAGTTCAATAGGATTGAGATGTAAATGGTAAAGGTAGCCGAAGAGAGTTTGACCATCCTCAGCCATAATTTTGTTAGTTAACAAAAGTCTTCGTCTTCTTTGTCCGTCTCCCAAGTTCTAACGACTCTGGTTTGAATTTACTGCTGCAAAAAATACATTTTCTTGCACATGCCATGTCATAGCGCAGCTACCTTATTTTAGGGGGCATTGTCCATAACAATACATGATGACCTATCCAGAGTTGGTAGAAGTGAGTTGGCTAACCATTTCCTGAAAATAATTCCACTCATTTCGGTGTGGTAGTTTCTACCATCTGCAGATAATGTTTGAAAAATAAGTTCTGCCCCACTGGCAAGACCATTTGCGTTACTGCCTGCATGACCTATTACAATGCGTTTACCTTTGCTGCTTGGACTTTCCCTTTCTTTAGTTCCATCAAGTGATTGCCACTCTTTATCAAATGTATTGTGAGTATTTACCCATGTTTCATCCAAAAATACTATGTCAAAATCTACCATCATACGCTGACATATCTGCCTCAGATATTTGCATCGTGCAGATATGAGGTGCGTTTTCTCACATAATATATTCTTACCTGTAAGAGATTTCCGAAAAGTGAAAATGCTGCCCCTAACAATCCACCATAATACAGTTTTATAAATATTAATATCACAATGACTGCGCAGACGAACTTTCAATTTACTTAGTGTTACCAAATCATCTGCCCGAAACATTCTAAACATCTCACGTACAATAACATCTTTGTCGAAATCGTCAGTTTTCTTTTTCCTATCTTGCTGTCGTTCATGATTTATATTGTTACTGTCCTGTTTTATCCAGCGGTTAAATTGAATTTTTTTAAGACCGTGAGCATGATGGGTTCCCTTTTTATGATTGTGTATGTCGTAATGCAAACGGCCACTACTAGCTTCTCTGCAAAAGTAACTAGAATTGTGCAGTCACACTTTGTATAGTAGTAAATTTACACTTCAAATTCATATTGTAATAAAACTCTTAACTACATATTTACATTTTCTAAACCGAACAAGATACCACAATTTTTAAAAACGCGGAATATGCGACACACATTTGAGTAAACTGGAATTTATCTATTATTTTAAGATTGAACAATTAGGTAATGTAACCAAAAATCAGCAAAACTGATATTAAATGTTCTGGCAAAATCTCTTCTAAAGCATACTCAAGTATATTCGTACTTTTAATTGGTGACAATCTTGACAACACATCACAATGGTAAAATGAAAAGCACGAAGATACCCAAGTCAAATACATTTACGAAATATGTAAATAACGATGAAATCTCTAAATGAACGGCAAATGATAACACATTTCGCACTCCTGGAAAACGTGATTTCCGTAGAATAACGAGTCAAATTGAAGCGCATGACAAAAACGTTGCATTTCCCAGCGGTATAAGTCAATCACTCACGATGTCTGCTTATTTTATCATAATTTTAATTGGCCAGTATATTTACTTTTTGAGTCACAGCCAATGAAGAGTTGGAGAAGATAAAAATAAATAAAGAAATAAGGCGTATTTCCCCTCATCAACCAGGGCTGTATGACAGACTCGGCTGCAGTTTAAAAAATGACACATTAAGTACATTCACAAACCTTTATAAATGTATACTTTATATAGAAAATGTTTTAATATAGTTACATTTCTAAGGCAAAAAAATAGTTTCAAAAGACATGGAGCAATTAAAGTTGGATGCAAAAGATCTCGATCTAACAAGTAGTTTTGGAGAAAAATAATCCCAACTGAGTAACATGAATTATGGAATAAACTATAGTGCATACTGACCTGTTTTAACCTGAACAAGGTGATTATATCAGAAATATTCGCTTTTCTCCCGAGCAGTCGTTGAGATATCACAGGGTTTGACATTAAAACTATGAACAAAATAATGGATAACTGTTTCAAATATCCAACCATCATTATTGAATATCCACAGTTTGATATGGAATATCCACAGTTTGATATGGAATACCCACAGTGTTTGCAATACAATATGGAATACCTGCAATATAGGAAAAGGGTGGATAGAAATAAAATATATAAATATTGTAATAACAGAAGTCGTCATGTACAGTATAAAAGAAACGAGTACAATTGGTTCTACTTGAAATTCTACACATTAACTATGTAATATTGTTGGATGCGGATTGGTCTAATGACTCACGTTGTAGGGCGAATATGTGCCAGCTGAATAGACCTGGTTCAAATCCCGTTTCCTGATATTTTGTTTTTTGGATAAGGTTGTTCTCCTGTCTGAAAATTCACCTTTTATAATTAGACGGTAGATTGCTCACTGTACCATCAGAGATGTAGTCCTTTGCTATCACAGACCATGGTATAGGAAATCCTCAACCAGTGGGGCCTACAGTTAATTAGGGTTGTTTCACTCTTTTATTTTTTGTTGAATTTCATTGTGAATTTCACATTCTGAACCATAAACGAATTTTTGTATTATCATTTTCTGGACCGCCAGCGGTTCTTCGCGTATCGATTTCTAAACTGTCAACGGTTCTTATTTCATTGATTTCTGAACTGTCAACGGTTATAATTTCATAGATTTTACAAATTGTCAATGGTTCTTATTTCATCGATTTCTGAATTGTCACTGGTTCTTATTTCATAGATTTAATTTAGTTCTTCTAATATTATTTTGAGTCTAAGCTTTCTCTAGTTAAGAAAGCAATGCTGGAACGTACAACTTTTGCGCATAATAAAATTATACATCTTATTTTCCAGCATGTAGTAACTAAATTTTCCGTGACACGATTGTCCCAACTATTATCTAGTGCTTTTTGATACTAAGATAAAGTATGCTCTTAATGTTTACTGTCTTATGTCTAACTGTAGTAATTTAACTTCCATTCAGACATCTTGAGAAAAGTATTATCTAATAAATATTTGTAACTTGCACTCTACATTCTACATGTATACGTGAGTAGAAGAGACTGTTTATACATTAAGGGATAAATCTTCCAGTGTAGGGTAACAACCCTAAACAGGAAGTAGGTGGCTGGGGTAACACTGGGCAAAATGTCAAGATATACAAAAATAGGTAGGTGTGTTACCAAAATAAAACATAAAACAACTTAACAACGAGATACAGAGACAGACGACGTTTCGACTATAAAGCCTTCATCAGGACAAACAAATGTGTTTATACATTAGTTAATCTCCACACTGTAACCTGTCAATTCCCGTCATCTGTAAGATTTATTTTAATTTTTCTTATGCTTCCTACTTGAATTTACTTGTATAAGATATTATTTGAAGCAACATTGTTCTGTATCTATGTTATTTATGTTTACAAGAAGACATATTGACCCGTGTATATAGCTGTTCATTTCCATTCTCTGGACTATATCCTGATAAAAATCTAGTAGGATTTTAGTGCTTTTTCAAGAGAGATCCAACTGGATTTTGAGAATGAACGCTTAAGAAAAAAAATTCGTGAACAATAATAACAGCTGTTCTTTTTTTTAAAAGTAAGGGCTTGCATAAACTGAAATGGTATGAAATAGTTACTAAGGAGAAATTTGGTTGGATTAAGTACAGATTACCTCGTGAGGTATGTTTCTTTCAACAGCGAACATTAGTCCAATTAGGTTACATCAGTACTTTCCACGATAAACAGAGAATGGAGATTGTTGTTCTAATAATATCAGAAAGCAGTAGATGGGATTTAAACCAGGTCCTTTCAGTCGGATTTTATTTGCCTCGCAACTTGAGTAAAGACATTTACATAATTAAATTATATCGCATCTCTAAATGAATTCGAAAAACATGTTAACTCAAGTTGCGAGGCGAATAGCTACCAGTTGACCAGACCAGGTTCAAATCCCGTCTACTGACTCACGATTTGTTCCTAGAACTCCTGGATGCTTCCTATTTTTATAAAAATATTATTCGGTACTATTATCGCAGTCCAGTCCCCGTTTTCGTTCTTGTTTCTCATTAGTGCCTACCTACGTATTTTGTTGTTAATTGGTATAAATATTATATTTATAAATCATTAATAATTAATTGAAATATTCATATTTTTAGGTTAGGGGTTACGGTTAGTTATGTTTTACATAGCTAATTCTAACTCTAACCCTAAATTGTAGCTATATTTAAATTAATAAATGATAAACAAACTGATAACCATAGGCAAGGGAAGTAATCACACAGGTAGGCACTCTTTAGATTGACCCGGATAAGATAAGGGGATGCCCATTGCAACATCTTTCAGCTAATTGTGGATTCCCTCCCCCATACTTATCAACAAATGTCAAGAACTCAGGACATTTCCTGCTTCACTATTTTAAAAAGTAAGCAGAGAAAGATTTACATTAAAAAAAACTTTATTAGTGTGTAAAAAAAAAGGAGAATTGGTGACGTCAACTAACGCCCCCCTCCCCATGTCAACAACTGTCACAATTATTTAGTCCCTTAATTATTGGTATAATTTATGTACAACCCTTACTCCAGTCACCGCCACCTCTGGATATTCTTAATGAGGAATTGAAAAATATAAATACTAGTTGAATTAGATCTTGAATAACGAATGGTATGTTAAATATGGTATACATTAAGAAGGTATATATTAAGGAGGTATACATTAAGACGGTATGATAATTGTATACATTAAATGTGGGATACATTAAGGTATACATTAAGAAGGAATGATAATGGTATTGTAGGGAAGATATGGGGCTAGAATATGATGGAAATGAGAGACATATCTACCAAACAATTCATGGGGAAGACAGCTGGGGAAAGACGTTTCGACGAGTGGGAGACATAAAATTATCACATACGAGAAACGCAAAAAAATGACGTATATTAGTTGAAGATCTGTATATTCCATGAGAAGTTTAACACAGTGTCGTCAGTGTTTACATTCTATAACATTACTAAAATCAAGATTGTGTTTTTGGTAAGTAAAATATAAAATGGCAAAAGAAAAAGAGGAAGACTAAGAGAGACACTTCGCAGAACAGCTATCACAGAGTGTTTGACTATGGGTTTCAACAACAGAAAAGAATTACACCCAGTAGCGTCACATGGCTCGAACTGGAGATCTCTGGTTTCTGTCCTTATTCGGCGCTGAAGGACAGCTCTTTTGGTTAGGTTTGCTCTTATATCAGAGATTTTAGCTATATACAATATCAGGATTGTGGTTCTGGTAATCCAGTCACAGAGTCCTCAATTTTATTTAAAAAATCAATACTATGACTATAATCAAAACACTAGATTTCTTACCTGTCTTGTTGTTCTGGTGTGAAATACTTTCAAATAGTTGCAGTTATCTCCCGTGTAAGCACGAACTTATCCTCAGATCTGCAGATTCACTATAACAGGAACGATCTATAAGGGGAAGCAAATGATGTTGGTTGTTTACGTCATGAAGTAGTTACTTCAATTACATAGAGCAACGAAAAATTCTGTTTATAGTCAGCTGTTCAGACGTTCTCAACATGGAACATAATCACATTTGTTTATCGTATATTATTGCTAGAGTTATCAAACGTTGATATGTTTGCACATGTTGGATATATTAGTAAGCATCTATGCAGTATATGCCCTGGCACATGTTATCAAACATGCATGCACAATATCATCACACATATACATATAATACCACCACACATGTACACATATTACCACCACACATGTACACATATTACCACCACACATGTACACATAATACCAATACACATGTACATATATTACCACCACACATGTACACATATTACCACCACACATGTACACATATTACCACCACACATGTACACATAATACCACCACACATGTACACATATTACCTCCACACATGTACACATATTACCACCACACATGTACACATAATACCACCACACATATACATATAATACCATCACACATACATAATATCATCACACGTGTACACAATATATTATGACTTTTGTACACATGATATTATGACACTTGCACACATGATATTATCACACTTGTACACGTGATATTATCACACTTGTATACATGATATTATCACACTTGTACACATGATATTATCACACATGTACATAAAAGCAGAATCACCCCCCCTCCTCAATTTTAAAACATATTTGTTATGATAATACATGTACATGTGTTGTGATGATAGCATGTGTACAAGTATGATGATATTTCGTGTACATGTGTGATGACATCATGTGTACAAGTGTGATGATATTATGTGTACAGATGTGATGATATTATGTGTACAATTGTGATGATATCATATGTACAGGTGTGATGATATTATGTGTACAAGTGTGATAATATCATGTGTACAAGTGTGATGATATCATGTGTACAAGTGTGATGATATTATGTGTACAGATGTGATGATATTATGTGTACAAGTGTGATGATATTATGTGTACAAGTGTGATGATATCATGTGTACAAGTGTAATGATATAATGTTGTACAATTGTGATGATATCATGTGTACAAGTGTAGTGATATAATTTGTACATGTGTGATGATATTACGTGTACATGTATTGTGATGCTATCATGTGTACAAGTGTGATGATATCATGTATACAAGTGTGATGATATTATTTGTACAAGTGTGATGATATAATTTGTACAAGTGTGATGATATTATGTGCACAAATGTGATGATATTATGTGTACAAATGTCATTATATCATATGTACAAGTGTGATGATATTATGTGTACAAGTGTGATAATCTCATGTGTAGAGGTGTGATGATATTATGTGTACAAGTGTGATGATACCATGTGGACAAGTGTGATGATATTATGTGTACAAATGTAGTGATATAATTTGTATAAATGTGATGATATCATGTGTACAAGTGTGATAATATTATGTGTACAAGTGTGATGATATCATGTGTAGAAGTGCAGTGATATAATTTGTACAAGTGTGGTGATATTACGTGTATATGTACAGTGATGATATCATGTGTACAAGTGTGATGATATCATGTGTACAAGTGTGATGATATCATGTATACAATTGTGATAATCTCATGTGTATAGGCGTGATGATATTATGTGTACACGTGTGATGATACCATGTGGACAAGTGTGATGATATTATGTGTACAAGTGTAGTGATATAATTTGTACAAATGTGATGATATCATGTGTACAAGTGTGATAATATTATGTGTACAAGAGTGATTATATTGTGTATACAAGTGTGATTATATCATGTGTACAAGTGTGATGATATCATGTGTACAAGTGTGATGACATCATGTGTACAAGTGTGATGATATTATGTGTACAGATGTGATGATATTATGTGTACAATTGTGATGATATCATATGTACAGGTGTGATGATATTATGTGTACAAGTGTGATAATATCATGTGTACAAGTGTGATGATATCATGTGTACAAGTGTGATGATATTATGTGTACAGATGTGATGATATTATGTGTACAAGTGTGATGATATTATGTGTACAAGTGTGATGATATCATGTGTACAAGTGTAATGATATAATGTTGTACAATTGTGATGATATCATGTGTACAAGTGTAGTGATATAATTTGTACATGTGTGATGATATTACGTGTACATGTATTGTGATGCTATCATGTGTACAAGTGTGATGATATCATGTATACAAGTGTGATGATATTATTTGTACAAGTGTGATGATATAATTTGTACAAGTGTGATGATATTATGTGCACAAATGTGATGATATTATGTGTACAAATGTCATTATATCATATGTACAAGTGTGATGATATTATGTGTACAAGTGTGATAATCTCATGTGTAGAGGTGTGATGATATTATGTGTACAAGTGTGATGATACCATGTGGACAAGTGTGATGATATTATGTGTACAAATGTAGTGATATAATTTGTATAAATGTGATGATATCATGTGTACAAGTGTGATAATATTATGTGTACAAGTGTGATGATATCATGTGTAGAAGTGCAGTGATATAATTTGTACAAGTGTGGTGATATTACGTGTATATGTACAGTGATGATATCATGTGTACAAGTGTGATGATATCATGTGTACAAGTGTGATGATATCATGTATACAATTGTGATAATCTCATGTGTATAGGCGTGATGATATTATGTGTACACGTGTGATGATACCATGTGGACAAGTGTGATGATATTATGTGTACAAGTGTAGTGATATAATTTGTACAAATGTGATGATATCATGTGTACAAGTGTGATAATATTATGTGTACAAGAGTGATTATATTGTGTATACAAGTGTGATTATATCATGTGTACAAGTGTGATGATATCATGTGTACAAGTGTAATGATATCATGTGTACAAGTGTGATGATATTATATTTGTTTTCTTGATGATACTTTGCTTCATCTTCTATCTCATGTAACTCTCCATCAATTTCTGGTACAGTATAACTTCTTGGATATGGTAGTATCACTTTACAACTCTTCTATAGGAGTTGTCTTCTTTAGTTGTTGTGTGATTTGTTGATGTTATGGCCCGTGGTTCATTTTCTTCCTTCTCCGTATAGTTTTTTTTAAATCGGGAATTTATTTTGATGTTATGAATACTTCTTCTGATGTTCGTCGTGTGACTGCGAACTAAAAAAAGAATGGTCCTTTCTGAAACCTTAACTAAATCGTAATATATATCTTTAATAGTAACTTTCTTTCATTGACATAAATTACGTGAGGACAATCTAAGTTATGACGTATAACACATTCTTTCAGTCTTTATACAAGAAAGAAGGCAGTTGATTCCCTGGCTATAGGATGATCGCCTATTGTTTCTACGCATGTGGTTGCATCTGTGGGCCTCACCATTGGCCCAATAGACATACCATCCATGCAACAGAAAACCTTAGTGGATGACATGCCGTTATATTGAGGTTATCTTCTAAAAGAAGCTTCATGGCATGTCATCTATACAATTATACTTTTATTTTGTTCTTGAAATGTGTTTCATGTTTATCTGAATATATATGTATGCACCCTCTATGGTTGGGAGGGAACCAGAGTTGTACTGTGCAGCACTGGGGAGGAGGAAACTGACATCACTGTTTTTCCTATGGCTGAGACAAATCATAGAGGCACAGTGACTCAGGACGTGACAATCCTTTTGATTTGAACATGTGGTTGCATGCCTGGAGCAATAGAGAAGTTCGGCATAACCAGTAGTCAATTGGTGGCGGTGAATGAGCTCAGTAAACCCTATCTTGGCTACAGTGGCTAGGAGCAGTGCATAGGTTGAAACCTACTTCCTGGAGGTGTGATAGTTATTCTCTGGCTCTGTCCCAGGGTGGGCCGAAAATCCACAGACTTCCCAGCAATATAATGCCATTTAATTGCATTAGGTCAAAGGGTATGAGCCCATGGACCGCTGGATCAGCAACCAACCAACCAACCAACCTATTGTTTCTAATATCAAATCAAGAGGTATACCCCAGCTAACCTAACTATCATTTAAAAATTAGTTCACAAATTGATGAACAGTCACTATGAACCTATCCTTTAAGTAAATAATTTGCAGTTTTCGAGGTTAATTATATTATTGGTCAGGCTATCCAAATAAAATCGAAAATAAAGTTGATGGTGACATTAATAACGTGGTGTTCAATGTTCACTAACTTGGCGCTTCAATTGGCTAGTGAATTTGCACAATTTAGCAAGGGGTGTGAATGTGATAACGAAGTGTTCACTATTTATTCACTAAGCCATCCCGTTGGCTTGAAACGGACATCTTGCACTCCCGAAGACGATCGCTCCGAAGGTAACGTTGACTGGCTGGGTCCTCAAGAAAATACAGCAGGTTGATCCAAATTCAAGGCTTCCAGCTAGTTGTATCCCGAAACACTCTCGAAAATTGAGTAACTATTCATACAGGTTACCTCGGTAAATTAGACATCAAAAAGACAGAAACTCTGGTAAGGCTTCATAAAAAAAGGTTGAAATTTCAAGAAAAGAAACTACAAATACTTCCCCTGCAAATTTAGCTCTCCTTTTGGTTAATGCAAAGACACCACAAGCACCATTCTAAAACACTGGGTGATCACTCACGTTGGAGAGATCCAACAAACACTATTGAGAGATTCAACATCTAACTAATGACTAAACGAACTCTTCGGTGGTAAGTATTACACACTCACAATATTTCACATGCTCTACTGCATTGAGCATATAACGACGTTTGAGAATATAGCTTCTCACTTTTCTTACCTCTATTCTAAGACGAAGATTTCGTAGAAGAGATTTCTCATTCTCTCGAATTTCATCACTCTGTTTGGCCTTCTCTCTCTCTCTCTCTCTCTCTCTCTCTCTCTCTGGTCATACCTTCGGAATATTTCATACTCTGAAACGATTGTAGTCTTTCAGTAGAAATTTCATCAAAGGTGAACCATACACGGTGTCACGTTCCCGACGACCTACACAAATACCTAATTAGTTTATTCAATTTCTACACACAGATTAATAACCTTTCTACTGCTATTTTACTTCTAATATATAAGCCTTTATCACAACTTGCGCCTGCTCGCTTCTAATTCTAATATTCTATCTATAACACTAGAATTCACAATATTCACTCCAAAACTTTACGATAACATAGGAGCTCCTAACAAATCCAACATGCCACAAACTCTCCTGACATTACGATGCACAGCTTGCACTCCAACAATCCTCATGACAAAAAAAACAAAAAACTATAGAGTTCGAAGTACCATGCCCCGTTTCATGGACAGTTCCCCGATTAATCCTTTTGTTAGATGGCTGAGCTGTTGCTTAGTTGCCGGTGAAAGAACGACTGATCACTCAAGATTGATTACAATCCGTTATATTCAGGGTTTTTTAAAACTTACTTTTGGATCTCAATCTTGCTGAATACTCATGTGTATTCACGTTTTTGTCCGCAAAAATTTTCCTTTAATCTAGTTTTATTCTAGTTTGCGACAATCAAGGTTCAACAATCCTTTCCAGAATATTCTATTCTATACGCATCCTTTCTTAAACAGTTTTTGGTAATATTTTATTCTCTCCTACTATTCTCGTGCTCCTGTCACGGCTGGTTGAATATTCAGGCTAACTAACGCCGTCAATAACCCAGTCTCGTCAACACTTACTAGCATTTATTTTCTTACGGTGTCTATTTGTTTCTTATTTTTTTAAAGTAATAACTGAACAAAATAAAAGCCAGGTAATTTTAGTATTATCCTTCGTCAATTTTCGTTGTCCGACTCCCGGCAAGTTCGACAGTCTGTCACAAGTATACAGATAATATTATCACACATGTACACATAATATCATCACATTTATAAACATAATATCATCACACATGTACACATAATATTATCACACATGTACACATAATATTATCACACTTGTACACATGTCATTATCACAAATATACACATTATATCATCACACTTGTACACATGTCATTATCACATTTTTGT